>OX461808.1:14084299-14778472 GCA_949802685.1 Dicyrtomina minuta | reverse complement strand
ATCTGCGAGGCTTCAGGGTTTTATATCGGCCTAAGGACAAATTATGTACACGATAACCAACCAACGTCATTTAATACACAATCATATGAAGAATTTTTTGCTAAAACAGGCCAAATCCATTTTTGCAAAAATGATAATTATTATTTGCTTTACGTGTACTATTCAACTATTTATTTCACTTTGTTGAATGGTAAAGGTCAAAGTTCAACAAAAACAATTTTATAAAATTGCTAAAAATTAAGTTTTTGACATAATGTCAATGTCCACCCAAAGCATGCATAAAGTTTGAAAAAACGATTTTTCATCTCACGGACTTTTAACTCCATGTTAAGTTATTGATTTTGAGGCCAAACGGAAAAAACTGAAATTAAAATTTTCTAAAAATTCCAGAGTCAGTCCACATTTATAAAAATGCTTGTAATCATTAACGCTTTGTCTAGTATACAGTAACTGCAGAAAAGAATATAGTTAAGAAAATATTGCTGTCACCTTTTATTCACCATTCGCAGTAATTACCTCTAAAATTTAATTGGATAGACTTGTCCTGTTTTGCCAAAAAACTCTTCATACAGGGATGATGCATGTTACTGGCACTGGTGGCTTTTAGTTTAATTACCTATGTACCTAATTATATATATGTAGTACATGCACGAATAAAACAGTCACATACGGCAAGATTTGTACAGCTACAAATTGTCATATACAGGTTTTATTGCAGTATGTTTCGAATTGTGCTTTTATGGCAAGCAATGTACAGAATGTGAAATATTCTACAGATTTTTGTTTTTAACCGTTTTACATTAGTTGTGGATATGCCAATGGACTTTGACTCTCATGCTTACAAAAAGTGAGCTGAAACTATATTTGAAATTCTTCGAAAACTCGTTACTAGAAAATTTTACTTTCCAAAACATGTAAAAATGAAGAATTTTGTACTTTTCACAAACCGTACATATTAGATTAATTTGCATTTTTTGAAAAAAAGGAAATATTTTAATAAATTAAATATTGGATTTCTTAAAATTATGCACATAAAACTTTTTGCACTTTTCAAAATCTCAACATTTTAGGCATCTATTTCATTGAGTGTTTTTCACACATCCTATTTTAATTCTAGTCTTAAATAGGTAGGTATACATTTAAGGTTTCCCGTTCCTTTAGCCGACGACATTGATTATTTCTAACGTGTGATTTTAAATATTTACAAATGTAAGCTGCCAAACCTTTTATGTGTTGTGGTAGTGAGTAGTGAGGCAAGTAGAAATCCGCATGTTGAGAACACCTCACATATTGATATAAGCAACTGAAAGGGTGGGGGTGTAATATTCTTCCACATGTAAACAGCTGACAGTCAAATTACTACAAGGCTTAATCTTAGAAATTATACCCACCGTTTTGGCAATATTTGTGTGCAATAGCGTAATACATATATGGACGGCTACTGAAACTGTTTTTAGAAGGCTGACGATTATTAAATAACGTCATAGAATAAATACTAATGACTTAACTTGATACATACTCAAAATGCCCCGTTATTGGTATGATCATATTATGTGCTTACTTCATATGTATATTACTAATACTAAGCGCTTGATATGTAAGATTAATTGAGCCTTCAGTAAATCAAACGGAATTTTGTGGTACGACTTGACGAATAAAATCGGTTGTTTACTTCACATTGTACGAATTAACCTTCCCCTCCTGACCTCAGTATGACATTAGCTGGTGCATTATAAAAATTAAGGAGTTAATTAGTTTCATAAATTAAAACATGTTACGTGAGTCCTAACCACGGCTTACCAGAGCCAGAAACACACGTATACATAACTTACGTAAGTTTTCAATACATATTCAAGAGTGCTAATTATCTGGCATTTATATCCATTAATACCTTTATATGAGGGTAATTGGGGCCAATATAGATAGCTTGTTGTTGTGCTGTGGGATTATAGCTCAAGTGCTGCCTGTTCATAGGCAGGCCAGGCCAGGCCAGGCACTAACTATCTACATCCCACAGCCACCAGTCTACAAAGTCAAGTTTATTATTCACTCATATTTTTCATTTGAGGCTTAATTGTCTATGTTTTCAATATGTATTTTAGGCCACCCACAAAATGAAACGTAGAAAGTAATTATAGCACTTGCAAGTTGAAGGTATACAATTTTTGTATATTTTGAATTCTACATTTTTATACTTTAATTTTATGCAATTTACAGCATTATTTTATAAAATCATGGAAAAGATGGGTTTTTCCTTGTTTCAATACAATTCTGCGGGTTAAATGTCATAAGTTGAAAATATTTGTTTTTATAAAGGAAACAGGAGTATAAATTACGCTTATAAAATATTTTTAACTCGACCAAGTCAAGAAAAAGAATTAAAAACTGCATTTACTATTTCTCATACAATACATAGCTTCAATTGCTTTTATGTCTTAAGATGCATAGGACATTTATTTTGTGCTAAATTTCTTTGCTACATAAATATTTTAATTAGGTAAATGCAATTTGCTTTAAATAGTGAGCTACCAGTCAAAACCGAATACAAATTTACTTACGCCATGCCATGACAAACGTTCTATACGATGACATCATATTTATATTGTATTTCAAACGTGGACTGAGTAGCTTGATTGACAATATTATCAGCAGATTTTGTAATTAATTATTGAAGTATATAAGTGAACACACGTGTTGGACACGTCAGGTACAATTACGCAAATTCAGGTTTTGAGTGGCAGCAGGATATTCATCGATGAACTAATTGCGTATTAGATTACAAAATTGGCACTTGAATAAAATGTTTTGCAATTATTATGGTCATCAATGACAATTGTTAAGTAATTCAATTGACTATTTTTACAGTAAATCCAATTACGAGATAAAAGTATTTGGAATGTCAATCATTATGTTGGTGATAGGATTTCGATCAAGTAACTATTCAATAGAACCGAACCTAATGTAGGACGTAGGTAGGTAAGGTACATATCTCAATCAGCACTATTTACCATAGTGTGAAAATCAATTCGATCAGCACAGCGAATACATTGAACTGAGTCATATGGGTAATGTGACTTACGTGATCCTGGTAAAATTATAATACCCATATATTGCAGACATTTTTACAAAAACAAAATTTCACTGATAATCCCCGATTGATTGATTTTCTCTGAATACAAATCGAGCCACAATTAAGCCAGCTGGTCCTGGTCCCTGGTCCTCACACCTGGTGCGGATGCGCTAATCCCTATAATGTTATATACCTACGTAGATTTATGTAATATTTAATGCTACTAGTGTACCAGTGAAGGTGACAGAACGGTGAAGTATAAATTTCAATTGATGATATCATTTATTTGGAAACAATTCACAATGAGGGTAGAAGCAAAGCAATGTAATTGTAAAATCACATTACACATAATAAAAAATAAATTCCATGATGTCAGTTATAAAAATCTGACTTGATAAACTAAGCGCATTTAAAAATTGAAAAATAAATTGCCATGTTAGCTTATTTAAAAATGAAAAAAAAAATCTTTTAAACGCCGGATGCCCACGTCCAATGCTACATACACACATAAATTACGACCTTTCTGTGTTTGTAGTGCCGCTCAAAAAATGTTCACGAATTTGCAAGTGGCGGCTTTGCTTATAGATGATAAGGTTACGAGGTAAAATTGTAAATAATTATAACAAAACTGTATTCCAATATGTGTGACTCACAATGAGTACTTCGGTTAGGTCACCTTTGAAAAATACGTAATTATAGGTAATATGCACACTAATGTAATCGTAAGTTTTATGACATCAAACAGACTACGTACAAATATAAGGTAATTACAAATTACCTGGAATTTGCTAAATGTCTACTTTTGGAATCAAATCTAAACGGGCGCATACACATTTATATTTAGGGCATTAGGTGCTTCATCAACGTTTAAAAATATAAACTCATTCTTAATCTTGTTTGTCGCCATTTGCTTGTTGATTTTTTTTCGTTATCCAGACAAAAACATGGGCAGGATGTGATAAAGGAGAATACTAATACTGCTTGTAAAGATACAAAATCCATTATAAAATTGTATCATCTAAATTATGTATAGGTATAGGCATAGTTGGGAAAAGAAATTGAAAGTGTCTAATCAGAAGAAGATTATTGGAACTGTTGACTGTTGGCAAAGGGCTGCGGTTTTGTCCAATAACACTTCAACTCTAGCACACCTCTGTCCTGTTCGTAGGCAAATATGTATCTTTATCCATGTATAGGTATGTTTGGTCATGACTCATAATAAAAAAATATCAAGTTCAACTTTACATTTCAGATTTCAATAGGCAAAATAGGCAACGTATGCAGTAGCTTTGAAAATCAAGCAAAAAAAAATCGAAAACGAAGGTAAAGCGATTGTGGGGGTATTAATAGAAAATATAACATGCACTGTATTAACATTTAACTAATTATTATTGGCACTCTGCGCAGGGTTGGACGAAGGAAATGCTTTTAGGCAGCAAATTTTTTCTACACAAAAACTACTATTTTGATTTTATTCATGTTTTTTTTTGGTATGTCAAAATGTTGTATTTACATGTTACAGAAAAGTGCAAAATGTTCTTTTTACTTAATTGAAAAAAGAGCAAAAGTGTCTACTTATACGTTTTTTGAAAGGTGTTAAATATTTTATTGACATGCTTTTGAAATGAAGGACACTTTTATTTCGCATGTTTTTGAAAAGTCAAAATTGGTTTTTTACATATTTTTAAAAACTGCAAAATGTTCCATTTACATTATTTATGAAACTGCAAGCAGCAGGGGCTGCTTGTGCTGGCCGCATTATCTGGCCCTGACCCTGCGGAATGTAAATTATTTTAACCACACTGGAAATGATGAAAAATACAATTGCAGATTCAATGGTATTCAGTGAAAATGAAGGTTCTTTAACTCATGCCTTTAAACATTATACATTCCTGAATGCATAAAAAAAGAGACAGAATTGGAAAATTACGTACCTATTTTAATAATATTTGCAAAGTAACGACTAGCTGGTAGGTGGATTTGTCTGTACGCATAAAAACCTAGAAAATTTTATAAAATAATGAAAATGCAAATGCTGACTAAGACGGTGAATATGTATAACAAACATATTATGGATTAATTTCCTGAACTGAGATAGCAATGCCAAAAGATTCATTTTATTTAAAGTTTCGTTGGGCTATAAATACGCGCTATGGAAGAGCTTGGAATGAATTAAATTGCAAGTTTTTGTAAATATGTTAAAAAACATCTATTATTTAATGATGTGCCAAAAAGCTATAATAATACACTTGAAATATAGCAAAAACTTTACAATATTGTATTCCGTAAAAATATAAAGAAACAAAGTACCTGTCTAAGTAATTAGACGTTCAAAAAAATTTGCAAATTGTGATGAATCGAATATTTCCTACAGGAAAAAACTAATAGCATTTTTTATACTAAATAAACATAACAGTGTTTACGGCATGAAAATATTTATAACTTAAAAATAAAATAGTATTTAAGCATTTACTGCATCTTAAATTGGAATCTGTGCTTTTGCATTTTTACTTCAACATTCCGCAAACTTGCATATGTAATAATTAAGGAACGGTATTTTACTAAGCGTGACATATATTATATAAGACTCCCTTTCAATTCAAATGTCCTGCCCGGCCTGTGGGTGCTCAAGCAGAGCCAAAATTTACTACAGTATCTACAATTATTAATTTTTCGAGTGTCGGCTTATATGTGTCAAAAAGTGACACTAAAAAAACAATAATCAATACAATAACAAATATACCAACGACAAGTATACCATCATGGGGTCTATATCAGTAATAGTATTTATAAATAAACTGCCCTAACAATTGAAATTTTATATTAGTATTGATCACTCTCTTTCTATTAAGTTAATACCCCGCTATTAAAATTATAAATAGTGGTCACTTTACATTTATCACAGAATATAATAATGTAATTACATAATAATAAAACATATTGACTTTAGTCTGCTATCAATATCAATACTTATATACCGCAATACTCATTACTGGGTATAGGTAAACATGTATACATATTACCTTCCAGCCAAATCAATCAATACAGCTTAAAATTTAAATGATAAGTTAAGACACTATTTATTTAATTTTCATGTAAAATTATTTGTTGACAAAGCATAATTTACACCCCATGAAAATATTCCCATTGATTAGACGGATCGATATCGGCATAAAGAGTCAATAGGAAATACACATATGTACATTGATAAGCATACTGCTTCTGCTGTAAATATATTTATAATTACATAATTACATATTGCATTAAATTGTACCGGGTTTGGCTATTAATTTGATAGGGAAATCAGAATAACAAAACAATACATGCTCTGCATCTATATTAGTTAATTATTGATGTCAATGTCAGTTCGCATATCTATAAAAAATGTTTAATATTAGACTGGTAAAGAAAATATTGATAATATTGATCCTATTTATAATTATAGATTTTGGATTTTAGGTTATTCCTAAACTGTTGGTACTGTCGCAAACTCAGGACGTGGTAGCTGCAGTGGCTTCTGCTATTACATTTTTAGTTTTGTTGTGATAATTATAATTCAAAATTGCTAAGTGGGAGAGATCAATAGCTTACAGTGTATTTTAAGATTTTATTTATAAAAAAGTGTATGTACTTAATAATCGCACTGCATACATAAGTTTGTATTCTGAGAGATTTCTTTACAGTGAAACATATTACTATTAATTTAGTGAAAAATAAATTTCCAGGTGAGATGGTGGTGAGGATGTCACCGATAGGTTTTATAACTGTTGTTTTTGTAACACTGACCCTGCATAGCTCTTGTGTCGTCAGGGGTCAAGATTTTTTTCCCGGAACACTTTGCCCAAATAATGACAAAGAAGCAGAGTGTTCTTTCACAAAAACAGGGCTAGGTTGTGTTGGGACAGATGAAAATTATCGAAAGTGCCAGTGTCCAGATGCGAAACATTTTCACTATAAGACTAATAATTGCTTGTTTTCGGTAACACAAATTTGCGGGGGAGCTAGACCTGATGAGGTGACTCCAAATGCAGAGTGCACAAATAACATAGTTACGTGTACCACTACTAACTATCATCAGACACCAGATTTAGGATGTGCCCTTTCAATAGGAAAGACTTGCACTAAGACTGAACTATGCGACCAAGAAAATTTTGTAGAGTGCCCTAACACGTCTCCAAGGAGATGTACATGTCTTAAAGGATCATCTCAGGTGGCTGGATCTGAGGAGTGTCGATTAGACTATGGTTCAGAGTGCAAATTAGACACAGGAGCTCCCGGTCCACCAGTTCAAAAATGTCCAGATGATTCAGATTGTGAGCTGAAAGAAGGCACTTCTACACATCGTTGCTCCGGCTGTCCTCCTGGCTTGATTCAAAATCCTGATGGAAAATGTGTGGTTCCTTATAGTGAAGAATGCATCCCTGATCCTGACTCGACGAGACCATGTGATGATACTGCATTCATGGAATGTGACGTAGGTCAGAGTCCAAACGTGTGTCAATGCAAGAATCCTGAATCTACATGGTAATTAATAATAAAATTAGTTTAAATAATATTTCGCAAATAGTGACCTATGTATATAGCGGGGCTATTTTAGATACTTAATAATTCTGTGAAATTATATTTTATGTTTTGCATACTTACAAATTTATATATTTTATTTACACTAGTCGCGAAGCACTGCACTGCAGACAGCTAAAAAAAATTAATTTGCCGACAAGGATTTTGAACGCAACACATTTCATATTATTTTAACGGAAATTTTATTAACTGTGAAAATTTAAATACCCTAAAGCCTCAACTTTTAATTTCCGCAACGTAATTTAAGTTATTGGCAGTCAATGTTAAGGGTACAACATTACTACTACACGTAAACATAAGCAAAGTAGTAAGCCTAATATTTTCTAAATATTGTGTAACTTCTTATACTATATAAGGATCTCTTTTTGAAGGTGGGTATAAATAATAGAACAAGTGTAATATTAGCAAAAGCAGGGAGGTTTCCTTTTTTTTACTTTACCCTCTTCTATGAAGCGGGTATCCAATCAAAGTCGTAGCTAAGATTTCAGGGTTTTGTTTAACGTGGGTCATAGCATTATAATATGAACGGTACTTATTTCGGCTTGCGGCAAACAGTAGTTAAATAGTGGCTTTCGGAGTTTAAAAAAGAATTGATAAACAATTAAATTAAACAAAATTGATTCCACTACATTTACACACATTATTATCATAGTGAAAAGGTCTGCTTACTTGTAAACCATTGCATGTAGTTTCCTATAGCAAAAAACTGCAGTTAAAATCGTATAACAAAAGAAATAGAGGTTGTACGTAGTATTCTGCATGTTATACGAAAACGAAACATTTTTGATAATGCTCAACACAATCAGGCATTAATTAAATTAATGCGCCTAATTTTATTTAAAAATTCCAACGAACTACTTACTTTATTTGAATTTTGTAGTCATCCAAGATCCAAATTACAAACTTTTATTTCTTCCTGAAACAAATAATGACTTAAACGCATCTTTAACCTATTTTTGAATTCCAAATAATAGTAATATAATTCATATCAAATTAATTTGTAGTATGTTTAACAAGGATGTAGATATATGTAGGCAGAAGGTGTGATACCCTTAAGTATACTTTATAGTAAATAATGTTATAGCCAGTGGCGGATCCAAAGGGGGGGCTAAGAGACTTTAGACCCTCCTAAGAGAGGCATTTTTAACATTGCGAAGATAGGAGCGGCCATTTTCCAATATGGGCGCTTAACATTATTAGCCCCCCCTAAGACATAATCCTGGATCCGCCACTGGTTATAGCTGTGTGTTATAGAGCTTGCAGCAGAGCTTGTGGCCACAGTTATGCATTTAAATGTACCTAGGTAGGTTCGTATAAATTGTAAGTGCCATAAAAAAATTTGGTATTTAATTAATCCTGCTCTAAAATCATTCATCCCAATTTTAATCGACAAACCATTGTAAAATGTACTTGACATTGTAGCTTGTTGTCGTACCAACCTATTAAGGTGACACACTGTTACGTAATGGAATAATATGCCGCTATGGTGTCATAAGATTAGTCATTTGGTACCTAAAATAAACTTTGTTATCAATATTTGTGAATGAGCTGGAAGGTAGCGAAGCATCCATGATTTACTCAGTTCTGTTTCAGTTGTTAAAGACAATTATTGTCGTGTCTACAATTCATTATTTTAAACTTTTACACACATTATATCAATAATAGAAAACTAGCACAGTACAATGTGGGAACTAACGTCAAGAACCTATCTTCTTGGTGTTTTAGTATTAATTGCCTCACGTTCGATTGATTCAGTTAAACATGGTGACCCATGCCCAGGGGGTGATGATGATTGTGACCCAGATCAGTTTCTCGATTGCTTTACTCTAAATGGAGCAACTAAAGACACTTGTTCATGCAAAGGAGAAGATACGTCACCTACAACAGAGTGGTAAATTAACAAACTCAATAAGTTAAGACACTCAGTTATCATTAATTAGGTCACAGACTATATGTAGAATACGTTTTAAGCTATAAAACCAGTACCAAATGTTTTTTAAACTGCGTACCTAAATACTTACTTTAGCAAGCTAAAGTACAATAGTATTTTAGAATGCATAAAATGTCTATGTTTTTAAACTCTGACTTCAACAATATCACATATGAAAATCAAAATTAGAGTAATATTAGATTTTTTAAAAGAATTGTAATGATGCCGCCACTTTTGCTAATTTTGAAACAACAGCTGGTCCAATGAGTATTAATTTGGGAACATAGTAAATATGAATAAAAATTGGGTCAAATAAGATATTTGTAGGTAAATAGAAAAAGAACCTTCTGAATATAAAAACAATTACATTTTTTTATTACATCTGCTATGACCAAAAAATAGTTATCTACCTTCTCCACTGTTAAACATTTTAAAATATTATTAACAAAATATAATACGAAAAATAGTATTACAGTGAAACCTTTGTATAGGCACTCACCTTACAGAGTCACTTTTGTTATAGTGTCATGTTTTTTACTTCCCCTGCAAATTGCCTATACTTTAGCATTGTCAATACCCAGACTTTAAGGTCACTTTTCATAGCGTCACCGTTACTATAGGCACGCCAAGCATACTTCCCTACCCAACTATTTAAATGATATTTTAACTTTTATAATAGCAGCATGCAAAAATATTATAAAACATACGCCCCACTCTCAAGGTCTACAGCAAATGTGTGTGGGTAAGTGTGTTACCGTGCATGTATTCACCGGGCGACGGAAGCTCTTAACAATTACGTTGTACAATATTTACATGAGTGACATGTAGTAACTCATGTAATCTTATAGCTATTAAACTGGAGGGCTGGAGGGATAAAGGCTCCTTTTTGATGTTTTTACCTCAATTGATCTTTAAATCATTAGGACTAAATAAAACATGTGACATTATATGCTGTAAGGGATGAGGCCACCTCATTATAAAGTCGTAGTATACCCTGCCCCATGAGATCATGTTATACAAATGTTCTACTGATATAACATACAATTCTAAACATGTTTACACGCACCGTTTGTTGAATTATTGCGGCAAAAATGAAAAGCAAAAATACCTATTCTTAGCATATTATTGACGTTTGAAAATAATAATAGCCTCTATTAATTTGTTTTTACTTGAGATTTGTAATTTTTTTTTATTTAATTGGTTGCGACTTTTTTAGTTCCGTTTTAGCAAACTAGGTTTATGATATACCTTTCAACTTTACTGATTTATTCACATAAACAAAGCTTACAAATATATTTAAATTCAGCTTACCAAGTTTAGCTAAATTCCAAAAGTCATATCACGATACAATATTACAATGTGTAAACAAGTATTGCAGATGTTACAAACTTCTATGGGCAGAATGTGGAATACCCTATACAGTAGAAATAATTCTAGTTTAACTATAAGTTAGATGTAGGCGACACTAACAATAAGTACTTACAATGTAAGACTGAAACTCCAAAAATTTTATAAGAATAAATCCCAACCCGTTAGAATTACTACATAACAGGCGCGTCGGAATCTTGGGGGCAAATGGCGTAGCCATTTGTGGGTTAGCCAGACTCGTCGACAACCCCCCTCCCCCCCATCATGCAAATTTATTTTTAGGGTTTACTACGGGTGATATTTAATTTTCCAGTTGTGAACTAACACATAGTTTGCGTTGCTTTCAATATTACAAAATTAACTAGATAATACAAGCATACCTTTAATTAACCTGACGCAACGTTGAAAATTTGATAGATAGTACTCAGGGATCGTTATAGCATCTTTTGGTATTACAAGGAGATCTCCGAAGTTGTTATGTGTATTATTAAGCCAATAACGGTGTGTCAATAATTAAAATTTACGAAATAAAGAAGGTTGTAGGATGGCTTGTGTCAACTAAGCTAAAAACATCCGGCGCTCCCGTGCCGGATTTGTCGACCACGGGCGGGCCCAAAGTATGTAGATGCTGAGCTTCAACAAAGGCGCAAGGCAATTTATGTCAAGCTAAAAAATAATATAAGATTTATGGAAGCTCCCCCGCAATCAATAAGGCATATAAAAATGTGCGTAGCATGTAGTTTAATTTAGCTGGAAAGTTTTAACAAATTGCACTATTCACAAATGACGTCATTGATGAAGGCTTCCCTACCAATTATAAGCCATATATGCAAGTACGTGGTATGTAGTTAAAAACGCTAAAATATTTTTGAAAATTGCATGATTTACAAATGACGTCATTTATAGAGCCTCCTCTACTATTAATAAGCCATATACGAATGTACGTGGCAAGCAGTTTAAAAAAAGTTGGAAAAAATTTTGAAGTTAAAAATGGGGGTCCCAAAAACTGTGATATTTAAATGACGTCAATATAAATAATCACTGAGTATCTATAGCACATAAAGAAAAGTCCGTGACATGTAGTCAAAATAGGATGAAAACAAATTTAAAGTTGGGACTGGGGGTGTTTAAAACTATGATATTTCAAGGAAATCATTATGGACGATCCCTAATTATATATAACATATAATTATAGGAAAGTCCATGACATGTAGTTAAAATAGGTTGAAAAGAAATCTAATGTTGGGACTGGGGGTACTGAAAATTATGATATTAAAAGGACGTCATTATAGACGATCCCTAAATGTCTATAACACTTAAGGACGTCATTATGTGCTCATTATCTGAAAATGGTTAAATAATTAAAATGGGGAAGGGGTACCTAAAATTATGATATTTTTGAAAGACGTCATTAACAGACGATCCCTTACAAGGCATCGTCCATGTGTAATGCAATCTGTGGATTATGCTGTTTTAGTTAGTACTGTGTTGGGAGAAGGGGGGGGGGGCAAAATGGGTTGGTATTTATGTAGCATCATTTAAAGACCATCCGTACGTTCGTATATATTTGCGTAGCCAACCATACTTACCGTAAATGCTCTAATACAACGCAGATCTCTAATACAGTGCGGGTCTCTAATGCAACGCGGGGGATAAACCTTAAAGTTTTAATACAACGCGGGTCTCTAATACAACGCGGGTCTCAAGGCACATTACAAGGCACATTACAAGGCAATATTATGCTACCATATTATTTACCTTTTGTAATATAGTTCCTTGCCATGGCACCTACTTTTTAGATGCTGAGCAAGCATCTATTGGTCTGGTGTCTGGTGTCTGTCTGTCTGTCTGTCTGTCCGCATGGCTGTTGGTCGCACGCTACAGGTCGCATTTTTAAAGATTTTAAATTGAAACCTTTTTTAATCGCCCAGAAAAGCAATGAAAAAATGCTATATAGTTTTTGGTTATTATTGAAGTTATAGTTTGTTCGCAATTAGCAGTTAAACCGACCAAGAATTAAATCAATGTTTCAAGATAAAAAAAAATCCAGCGCTTCGCGCCAGATTTGTCCACCAGGGGCGGGCTCGAAGTAGATGCTGAGCTTCAACAAAGGCGCAAGACAATTTATGTAACTTTAAAGAATGACATAAGATTTACAGAAGCTCCGCTACCATCAATGAGCCCTATACGAATGTACGTAGCGCGTTGTGAAATATAGCTAGACAATTTTTGAGAAATGCATTATTCACAAATGACGTCTCTTATGGAGACTCTCCTGCCATCACCAAGATATATATTGATGTACGTTGCATGAAGTTCAAAAAAAGCTAGGACATTTTTGAAAATTGCTGTTTTTAAAAATAACGTCATTTATAGAGCCTCCCTTACTATCAATAAGCCATATACTAATGTACGTAACAAGCAGTTAAAAATAGGTTCAAAAAGGGGGTTCCTAAAACTATGATAATTGTTGGACGTCATTATAGACGATTCCTGAATATCTATAGGCTATATAGGTATGTTCGTGACATGTAGTTACATTGGTATGGAAAAAATTAGAAGTTGGCAATGGGGTGCCTGAAACCACAATATTTGTAGGACGTTATTATAGACGATCCCTGAATACCTATAAACTTTGTAGATATATTTGTGACATGTAGTTACAATAGTTTTGAAATACTTTAAAAGTTGGCAATGGGGGTACCTAAAACTATGATATTTGTGAAAAGTCATTACAGACGATCCCTGAATACCTATAAACTATATAGATATATTTGTGACATGTAGTTACAACAGTTTAGAAGATATGTAAAGGTTAGCAAAAAACTATGATATTTGTAGGACGTCCTTATGGACGATCCCTGAACACCTATAAACTATATAGATATATTTGTGACATAAAGTTACAATAGTTTGGAAATACTTTAAAAGTTGGCAATGGGGGTACCTAAAACTATGATATTTGTGGGACGTCATTATGGACGATCCCTAAATACCTATAAACAATATAGATATATTTGTGACATGTAGTTACAATAAGTTGGAAAAAATGTAAAAGTTGGCAAAAAACTATGATATTTGTGGGACGTCATTATGGACGATCTCTGAACACCTATAAACCATAAAGATATATTTGTGAAATGTAGTTACAATAGTTTAGAAATAATTTAAAAGTTGGCAATGGGGGTACCTAAAACTATGATGTTTGTGGGACGTCATTACGGACGATCCCTCAATGCATAGTAACTATATTGATATAATCGCGACACGCAGTTTAAATAAGTGGGAAATAATTTCAAAGTTGGCAATGGGAGTACCCAAAACTGTAAACTGTAAAGGATGTTATTTATGGACAATCCGTCACCATCTATAGCCTATTCACTTAAGCATATCCTTGATCTGTAGTAATGAATAGGAATCCGTAAAGTGGTGAGGAAGGAGAATTCTGATTGCCTGTGCCGGTGTTTGAACCGTGGACCCCCGATATGAGTCACAAGAACTCATATTTTCCAATTCCAACATTACAGTCCCAAAGCCACGACCACTATACCAGGCTGCCATGTGAATGTTCTTATGTAAGTAGTACGTTTAATTGTATTGGAAAATTCCCAGATGTATTTTAAATGGCGAAACTTGACAGGCTCTCAGCTCCGTATGTACTTCCCATGTATTTTTAGCTCTTTTGTTTTATCTTGAAACATTGATTTTATTCTTGGTTAACAGCTAACTGCGAAGAAACTATAACTTCAACAATAACCAAAAACTATACAGCACTTCTCCCTCGCTTTTCTGGGCGATTAAAAATGTTTGAAGTTAAAAGCTTCAAAAATGCGACCTGTAGCGTGCGACCAACAGCCATGCGGACAGACAGACAAACACACAGACACCAGACCAATAGATGCTTGCTCAGCATCTAAAAAGGGCTGATAATACATTGAAGGTACATATAGAGCTGACATGGGAACCTACCCTGCTTGAACACATGGATTCTAACGAATTGTATCATAACGTCTTCTACTGTGGCTAGTAACTGCTGCTAGTATAGTTGTTCGGGTTCAAAATCGGGTATCTCTATTTTATTGGAATTTGCATTTTCGGAATTTTCTTGAAATAAAAAGTCTAGAAAATTCAGTGGGAATAACAGTGGAAAAGTTTAGTAAAGACAGGGTCCCCTCTTCCATACTTTCGTGAAAATAGATAAATAATTACTTGGAGTAAATGAAGTGTTAAAATTATGTTTGCTAATAATTATCATCTTTCTGCAATCAAAATCTGGAAAATTTCTATGACGTCATTTATGGACGACCCTATTGCAGTTGTAGTGTTTTTAGTATGTTTAGTTGCAGAAAGATGATAATTATTAGCAAACATAATTTTAACACTACATTTACTCCAAGTAATAATTTATCCGTTTTCACGAAAGTATGAAAGGGGGCAACTAAAATTTTTCACTGTTATTCCCACTGAATTTTCTCGACTTTTTATTTCAAGAAAATTTCCAAAATGCGAATTCGAATAAAATAGAGATAAGCGATTTTGCACCCGAACGACTATACTAGCAGCAGTTACTAGCCAAATTAGAAGACGTTAGGATACAGTTCGTTTGAATCCATGTGTTCAAGCAGGGTAGGTTCCCATGTAAGAGCTTGTCAAGTTTTGCAGTTAGAAATACACGTGGAAAATTTTCACCAATATCTATTACAGGTAAATGTACTGCTGACATATGTACGTTCACAGGGAAGACTGGTTTAGTGGTCGTTGGTTTGACACTACAATGTTAAATTGGAAAATATGCGTTCTCATGACGGGGGTCCACTCTTCGAACACCAGCTCAGGCATTCGGAATTCTCCTTCCTCATCATTTTACAGACGTTAACAATGCAGCCTGGCATGATAGTCATGAGTCTGGCACTGCTATTTTGAACAAACATATCTATATGGTATATAGATATTCAGGGCTCGTCCATAATGACGTCCCGCAAATATCATAGTTTTAGGTATCCCCAATTTGAAATTCAATTTTTTTTAATCTATACTAACAACATGTTACGAACATATCTATATAGATTAAAGATATTCAGGGTTCGTCTATAATGACGTCCCACAAATATTATAGTTTGAGGCACCCCATTGCCCACTTTTGAACTTTTTTCCAAACCATTTTACCTACATGTCACAATTATATCTATACAAATTATATATATTTAGGGATCGTACATAAAGACATCCCAAAAATATCATAGTTTTAGGTACCCTTAATTATAAATTCAATTTTTTTTCAACCTATTCTAAAAACATGTCACGAACATATCTATATAGAATATAGATATTCAAGGTTCGTCTATAATGACTTCCCACAAGTATCACAGTTTTTAGTACCACCATTGCCAACTTTTGAATTTTTTCCCAAACCATTATACCAACTTGTCACGAACCTATCTATATAGAATATAGATGTTTTAACTCTAACATTTTTTCAACCTTCGTTTTTAACTGCTTGCCACGTAAATTTGCATATGGCCTATTAATTGTAAGGGAGGCTCAATAAATGACGTAGTTTGTGAATCATGCAATTTTCGAAAATATTAAAGCATTTTTAACTAGATGCCAAGTACAACCATATATGGCTTATTGATGGTAAAGGAGCTTCCATAAACGACGGCATTTGTGAATGGTGAAATTTATAAAAGTTTGGGAGCTACATTAAACTACATGCTACGCACATTTGTATATGGCTCATTCATGGTATGGGAGCTCTCATAAATATTATGTCATCTTTTAGCGTAACAGAAATTGTCTTGCGCCTTTGTGAAAGCTCAGCATCTACTTCGGGCCCGCCCCCGGTCGACAAATCTGGCGCGAAGCGCTGGATCTTTATTTAGCCACCTGCACTTTGATACTTACCTATACTTTGCACATTTATTGCGAATTGATTGTACTAAGCGAGTGCGACATTCTTGAAGTTTGATAGAACGCGGGTCTCTAATACAACGCGGGTCTCTAGTAAAACGCGGGGGGTACAGGTTGGAGTTTGAATATAACGCGGGTCGTTGTATTAGAGCATTTACGGTACATGTACGACCTGTAGTTTGTATGGATGCCCATAGATTTACCCGGGAGGGCTTGAACAAAACTGTACCTACAATTGAAAACTCAAGGTACCTACGTATGTATTTACGTAGCATTTAATGTAAGGAGCACTTATGGAGGGCTGACACAAACTCGGTTTTTAGATGTTGAGCTTTAGCTGCATCTAATGAAATGGTTTTGTCTGTGTGTCTGTCTGTCTGTACCCCTTTTCATTGTTGTGCGCTACAGGTCGTCATTTTAAATCGATTATATTTTTAAAAAATTCTTAAATCACGTAAATGCGATATAGATGTGCTGTATAGTTTCTAGGTATTATCTATACAGTTTGTTTTTTGCAATTAGCAGTTAAATAGACCAACTCTTAAAATGTTTTGCACTTCATTTTATTAGCTTACAAAAACCGAGTCTTAGCTATCGTAGGGTTAAATTAACGTGCATACTAATCAACTTCCAAATTCTACATAGACTGTCGTGTGTTCAAACGCACCGCGTAAAATCTATGGGCATCACTGTTCCCCTCTCCAGCCATTTAACAGATGCATATTTATTACTATATGTTTCAGACTTGCGTAAGTAAATGAGTTAGGGGTCGTTCATAAATGATATCATGAGTAGGGTCAATGGGTCTACTTGGATATTGATGACATCCAATGTTAAAGATAACCATTTACGCAATGGTTAAGCTAATGACAGAAGAGTCATAGGATACTAGAAATGGAGATATTTCGATATCTTTTATGGACAACCCCTTATAGATGGTGACGGATCGTCCATAAACGACGTCCTTCAAATATCATTCTATTCAGTACCCCCATTTCTAACTTTAAAATGTTTTCCAACATATTGTAACCACATATAGTACATAGATATTCAGGGATCGTCTATAAGGACGTACTTCACATTTTATAGTTTTGAGTACCCCCATCTAGCTACAGCACATGCCATAAATATACCTATATAGTATTTACATAGACATTTACGGATCGTCAATTATGACGTCTTTCACATTTTAAAGTTTTTGGTACCCTCGTTTCCAACTTTAACTTTATTCAACCTATTTTAACTACCTGTAATAAATATTTTTATACTTATATAGTAATTAGATATTCATGGACCGTCCTTAATGACGCCCCTCACATTTTACAGTTTTAAGTACCCTCATTTTTATCTTTAAAGTTTTTCCTAACCTATTGTTACTGCATGCCTATATATATTTCATAGATATTCAGAGATCTTCCATATTGACGTCCTTCCAATATTATAGTTTTTAGTACTCCTATTTCCAACGTTAAAATTTTTCGCAACCTATTTTAACTACATGTCACGGACTTTTTCATGTGTTATAAATATTCAAAGATCGTCCATATTGAAGTCATTGAAATATCATAGTTTTTGGGACCCTCATTTTCAACTTTAAAATTTTTACCAACTTTTTTTTACCTGCTTGCCACGTACATCCATACATGGCTTACTGATGGTAGATGAGCCTTCATAAATGACAGCATTTGTGAATGGTGCAATTCATAACAGTTTGGCAGCTTTATTAAACTACAGGCTAGGCACATTCGTACATGGCTTAGTGATGGTGACGGAGCTTCCATAAATCCTATATCATGTTTTAGCGTAACATAAATTATCTTGTGTATTTGTTGAAGCTCAGCATCTACTTCGGGCCCGCCCCCAGTGTACAAATCCAGGGCGAAGCGCCGGATTTTTATACGTGTATATGTTATGTTTTCGAAAGTAAAAAATTTTGAGAGTTGGTCCATTTAGCTGCTTATTGCAAAATACTTACTAAATAGATAATTTCCAAAAACTATACAGCACATCTACATTGCATTTATGATTATTTAGAACTAGTTAGAATATCGTTAGTTCAAAACTGCGACCTGTAGCTTGAACCAAAGAAAAGGATAACAGACAGACAGACACACAGACGGATGGACATAACTATTTCATTAAATGCTGCTAAAGCTTAGCATCTAATAAAGCTCAGCATCTAAAAAGCTTGACTGGTCAATTTACAACTAGTAAACAAATGGAAGCAGGGGGTAACAAATTTGCCTTTTATGACGAACTACTACTAAATACTGGCTAGCTTCTTATTAGAAAAATCTTTCCTGGAGTTGCACAAGCACAATTCAAACACAGCAATATGATTAGCATGTGTATAGACATTTTACAGTAGTTTGATTTATGCAATATGCACTAATAGATTTAAGCCGTTAGCAAAAGAATAAAACTGCCTTAATAGACAGAATTATTCGCACCTAGTCGGCTCCATATATTTTGTTTTAAAAAGAGCAACTACAAATAGACGGGCTTATGAACATGAATGGGCAATTTTATTTCTAGGTTAGATTTTTAAAAGTAAGAATCTGATAATGGAAACTAAAACATAGCTGGGAGCACTCAAAGAGTAGAGTGCAGCACTCCGCTCTAAAACTGCACTTCGCGAGTTAGGATAATTTAGATTGCACTTAAGGGAGCGCAGTGGAGTGCACTTTGACTGCACTCAGAGTGCAGCGATTTTTAGTTGCTGAGCTTCAGCTCATAAGCATCTTTTGAAATGGTCGTGTCCGTCCGTCTGTCTGTCAGTCCGTCTGTCCGAATGTATGTAGGTCTTGCGCTACAGGTCACAGTTTTGTCCTCATCTTCTTTAAATAAATTGTATTCGCTCGTAAAAGCGCTTGCGCAGTGCTGTAGAGTTTTTGGGCAAGATCGCATGCATAGTTTTTGTACAGTTAGCAATTACCTTGAGCAACTTTCAATATTGTTCACCTTTTTTTGCCCTCAATCAAAAACCGCCGTTGCAATGCATTACCGTTTAAACTTACCTCCATTTCTAGATAAGTACGTTGTAAACAAGGACAACGTCGCTTAGGGGCCAGACACAAATGACGTCATTCAAGTTAAGGGTGGGTAAATTAAAACACGCCGCTTACATGATATCTTACTAATATTGATACAGGGATCGTCCATTAATGACGTTATTCAAACATTACGATTTTAGAGATCTTATTTGTCATTAGTTCAGAAATTAGGTTGACAGATGTCCTTAACATAGGATTTTAATAGTATGCATGCAGGGACAGTCCATAAATGACGTCATACAAATTTTACTATTTTAGGGATCCCCACTTTTATTACTTAATAAATGAGGATGACATGTATCCTTAACATAAGATTATACAAGTATGTGTGCAGGGATTGTCTATAAATGACGTCATACAAATTTCACTATTTAAGAGATTTCCATGCCATTAGTTTTAAAATTAAGTGAACATGTATCCTTATTAAATTTTTTAAGCGTACGTATAGAAATCGTCCATTAATAACGCCATTTAAATTTTACTAATTTGGAGATTCCGCCTGTTATTAGTTTTAAAATTGGATAAACTGGTGCCCATATTATGCAATGCTCCCAGGATCCAAAAATCCTAGATTTTTTAACAACGTTATTGTAGCAATTAAAAATTTTAAATCTGAATCTCTTAAAAAATGTAGCCTCCAGATACAATTAAAAACATAAAGGCATATTTACATTTATTATTCATTAAATTATCCTTGTTTAATATTTTTAAAAATTCCAGTACAGTCAAATCTGGTTTTAAGGGTTCCGGATGTAAGGAAATCGTAGCTTAAAGGAACCATTTTAACATATTTATTTGGTGAGCGTTTGTTTTTATGTTAAAAATATCAGGGGCGGACTGGTTGGTCTATGGGGCCCGGGAATTTATAATGACGAGGGTTGGCGATTAAGGGGCCCACGATGAGCCGAGGGGCCCCAAGCTCCCGTTTACGCAATGTATAAGGAATTGGGGGCCCATCGGGCATTGCCCGAAATTGCTTATGGCCAGTCCGTCCCTGAAAAATATCTTGATATGAAGGAGCCGATAAAAAGAAGAATCCGGGTACAAAGGACAAATTTCAGACTATTTTTTAGTATTTTAGTCTACTTATAGGGAAATTTTCAAGAAAAACAATAAAAAAAGGACAGAACGGAGCCGAAAAAGTATAACACTATTATGCACTGAAAAAAAACTTTATTTAACGTCCGATACATAGTAAAGGCTCTTACAGACAGTTCACTGGGAAATGTGTGTTGTGTTGATATCTTTCTTATCTCTTCTAAGTAGCCGATCATTCTTACCCAACTCTGAACACCCCACTACACTACTTTCAGTGACACAACCTCAGGATCTACAGCTTGGGTTTAAGCCTTGGCTAACCTTCGCTTCCCCTTTGGATTTCGTTTTATATGTTTTAGAGTAGGTACTGATGTTCTACAGAGTTGGTTCATGCCACTCGACTAAACGAGATAGTCAGATAACAACCACACAAGACCCTTACAAGCTTTTCTTAATTTTAACAATTCAAATTCAAATTAATAACTGTATGCAACTATTCTAATAACTTATCGATTCAAACTATGAGGTAGAGTGAGCGATTGGGACAGATTATTGGAATCTTGAAGTTGCGTTGAAAGTACTTGTCTGCAGGCTTACTGTCCCCAGGGTGGTATGGTTTCACGCAAAGTATCCCCTTACGTCGTCTGACTGCCTCCCGCGCTCCTCCCCCAGTCCTCCTCCTCTGCAAGCTTCTCTACCCCGCACGGCCCCAGCGTAGGCGGGCACAAGGGCCATTTATCAAGTACGTCTGAGAGAGGGGGCACAAAAATAATGAGCTCCATTTCAGATTTGACCTCGACTACTTCGCGTTACGTATAGATCGTGTAACCACTTTGCTACAGGGGCCGCCTCTATTATGCACTGCACTGGTATTATCTGCAAATTTGAAATATCTTAAATCTGATTGTTTTCAGCCAAAAATTGACAAACCATTATTAAAACAGTTTTATATAATCTAAATAATTTGTATCCATTGACTTAATTGTTTCTTTTTTGCTTGGCCATGATTTGACCAAAAATATATTTCGAATTAAAATTGTGCTGTGTCCACTTATAGGAGAAATCTCTCAAACGGTTAAAAGAGAATCAGGCTATAAGAGACTGATTTTGCTGGTTCGGCGATGTCCCTAAAAAACAGATTTAACTGTAGATATAAAAATTAAAATTCTGAAGAATGATGGACGCTACTTCAATTTGTTTACCGAGAGCCTTATCGGAAAAGAATTGTTTTATTTTATTTCGCCGACTTGTGACCCTTTCTTTCAGAATATTTTTCCGGTCATCGACGAATATACTATTTGTTATCCGTTATCCTGCGAATTTGCTATTTTTTTCAAAGGAATCAATTTTCATAATTACAGTGAACTTCATATATAAGCCCTCCAGTTAAAGGGGATAACCGCTATTGGGGAAAAAAACAGACCGTTTGGTTGGCCGGCTATGCTAGCAATGTTATAATTTTCTGGGTAAAGGGTATTCCAAATAGGAAATAAACCGTTGTAAGGGACAGATTTTGCGCCAAATTATGGAATTTTTAGTCACTTAAAAGAAATTTTTTAAAAATTAAGGGACAAAGAATCAGGAATAACACTGTTACTGCACTAGTAGTTTTCCAATACTTACTTAATTTTCATAGCTTGTTTACATTTGTAATTGCATTTGAGTAGGTCATGTTATTTATAGATTCAACAGCATAATTGATGACTGTTGACTGCTCGAAACTACAATCAGTAGTTCATTAGCCCAACAGCATTCTTTTGAGATGTCAAAAATGTTGCAGAAATTTTATAAATTCTTTTTAGCACGGGAAAATACTGGTGAAACTGTATTTTCAAATCTTCATTACCTAAGCCCACATTTAAGTCCCAACGAAACTAATGCAAAAACAAACCACCATAACAGACTAATATAAACAATCAAACAATCATTATAAGTACCTACCTACCTACACTATTTAATTTTTAATTCTCGCAACTGTAAAATCATCTTGACTTTGTTTTAACTTTCAACTAATAATAAACACTTCAACTAAATATCTGTACAATATGTATGAAGTTAAGCGTATAAGAAAAATCTCTTAGTTGGTTAAACGCAATAACCGCTAAAAAGAACAGATTTAGCTGGTCCCACGGAGCCATATTCAGAATTTACTATACTCACGAGAGAACGTTCAGATGTGATCACTCCAAATCGGCTTCATATATTTTTTTAAAAAAAAGAGCATGTAAAAAAAACTAGATTTGCTTAACAAAATGATGCCAATGGGCATTTTTACTCGCTAAGTGGGATTTTTGAAAGTATAAAGTTGCTAATGGTAACTAAACGGGCGCCATATTTAGTAGACCAGAAAATTAATTTTAATTCTTAAGCAACCTGTAGCTCCTACAATTTTCGTCTGATTTATAAAAAAAGTATAGTTTTGTATTTCCCAAAACATTATTCACAAAGTAATTTCTGTGTTTTTCAAAATTCAAAAAATTTATTTGTTTTCAGAAAATGATTTTTTTATCGGTCCTTGTGAATTCCTACTACTCAGCTCAAATTAACCTATTTTCATAAAAAATAGTTTTTTTGAAATTTAAGGAACCTAGAAATTACTTTGTTGATAATGTTTTCGGAAATGTCTAATACTATTCTTTTTTTATAAATCGGACAAAAATTGTGGTAGCTACAGGGTGCTAAAGAATTAAAATTAATTTTCTGGTCAACTAAATATGGCGCCCTTTTAGTTACCATCAGCAACTTTATACTTTCAAAAATCCCACTTAGAGAGTCAAAATGCCCATTGGCATCATGATCTTAAGCAAATCTAGTTTGTTTTACATATTATTTTCAAAAAAAAATATATGGAGCCGATTTAGCGTGATCACATCTAAACGTTCCTTCGTCAGTTTGCCTTCTTGCAGGTAGTTCTCTCTACTTTAAGCTCATGCACAAAAATTGCTTTGATCAAATAATTTAAAATTATGACTTAAATTTTAAATTAATAAATCAAATTAATGAAATCTACCTATTTAATAAACAAAAATTGTAGATTTCTGTCATAAAAATTGCAAAATATGCTCATTTTCTGCAACCAAATTTTTTTTTACATTTTAAAAACCCGAAAACAATTTTGTAATATTGTTTTATAAAATCCTAAACAACTAAGCAAGTATTATTAAAACCCTAAAAACTTTATAGGCCACACAGTTTAGCTTATCTAAAATTTATATATTTAAGAGCATATTTTATTAGTATGCTCTTATTACAGTACTTCAGCATACCTTGTTATGCAAACAACAGTTGTTAAAATGTGACTTTTTTACGTTAAACTATAAAAAAAATCATTTTACATTGCACAACTATGTCAAATGTACATGTAAAGTGTATTAAATGTTGTAAGTAATGATGCAAGTTTCAGTTGCTCAGAGTCAATAGGTTACACTTACGTTACAATGTAAAAACTACTTGAATAATCCTTTTAGTATGTATATCTTTTATACAAAACGTTGCATACAACGTTATGAAAAATAAAAAAAGCTGAGAGCCAAATGTAACTCTAAAATTAGGTAAATACACTGTGTGATGTTATAAGTCATAAGTAGCAACACACAATTCATATTGCACAGGTATAATCCAGACACGAGCAAATGCGAACTGTTTGTTGATGAAGAGTGCGATATGGACGGACTAAAGAATAAATGCATAGTTGAATCTACTTGCGTTGACACCGATGCCATAACCGACAAGCTCGGAACATGTACTTGCGATGAAGCCAAACATGGAAGAGGTGACGATGGAAAATGCATTGGACTCTTCGGGGCATCCTGTGCTACTTCAGCGGAATGCAAAGGATCTGATTCCTTAATATGTGGCGGTGAATCTACTTTGACGTGTCAGTGTGACAGCTCTAAAAGCTTGTAAGCTGCTTTATGTAATTTTTTATGCATGCAAACGACTTGTATTTTGACCTGCATTAGTGATAGGCAACCTTAATTTTGCTGTTCATTAAATAAAGTTACCAAAATATGTAAATATGGCAAGCATTTATTTTGCACAGGTACAACTCTGGTACAGGAAAGTGTGATCTCTTTGTTAATGAAGCATGTGACGTGTCTGAAACAACAAACCAGTGCACAACTGGATCTGCATGTGTTGATGTCGGCGATGTTGGGGACAACATAGGACAATGCATCTGTACCAAAGACTTTTACGGCAGAGGAGACGATGGACAGTGCATCGGGCTCAACCAAGCTGAGTGTGATTTGTTATCAGATTGCAAAGCTTCAGGCTTTCTGACCTGCATTGGCGGTCCTCCTGGCATTTGTAGTTGCGATAACACTGCTCAGTGAGTACACAAAAATGCTCATAGTTGTCGTTTTTAATAATATATCAGGCACAGGTTTCTATGATATTGTTAAGATTTGAAAATGTATATAACTGAATGCAAACCACATGATCGCAATTGTTTAATGAAACTTACGTAACGTTTTGAAAGGTACAATTCCGCGGAAAAAAGATGCGAGCTTTTTGTCGAAACTCCCTGTGACGTATCAGAACAGAACAATAAATGCACAGTTGATGCAACATGCATAGATGATGGTGAGTCTGGAGACAATATTGGAACATGCGTGTGTGATGACCCTAAGAAAGGCAAAGGCGACGACGGATTGTGTATTGGATTATATGGGGCTGAATGCGACGACATTGCCGATTGCAAAGCATCTGATTTCTTGCTTTGCCCTGCTGGGACACCGCAAACATGCACTTGTGACGATACAACAAACTGGTAAGTCATACGTTAAGAACACTTATTTTGTAAATAGTAATTGTACAGCATGAAATCAGATTTGTAGCAATTTGCAGTAACTGTTGTTAGGTGTGCTATATATAGTCCTACTGTGTGCAGTTTAGATTAAAATCAAGCAAACCGTTGATTTATTGTTGCATTGTGATTTATTGGGCTGTTGCAGCAATGTTAAGCAGTAAACAACATTCAGTTCGCGACAACTTGATATAAAACTTATGTTCGTAACGTTAAATTTGCATGCACTTCTAGTATTGCAAACAAAAGTTGTAAACATGTGACTGTTGCACGTTAAACTGCATAAAAAATCATTTTACATTGCACGACTATGTCAAATGTACATGTAAAGTGTATCAAATGTTGTGAGTGATGATGCGGGTTTCAGTTGCTCAGAGTCAATAGGTTACACTTACGTTACAATGTAGAAACTACTTGGATAATCCTTTTAGTATGTATATCTTTTATACAAAACGTTGCATAAAACGTTATGAAAAATAAAAAAAGCTGAGAGCCAAATGTAACTCTAAAATTATGTAAATACACTTTGTCATGTTATAAGTAGCAACATACAATTCATATTGCACAGGTATAATCCAGACACGAGCAAATGCGAACTGTTTGTTGATGAAGAGTGCGATATGGACGGACTAAAGAATAAATGCATAGTTGAATCTACTTGCGTTGACACCGATGCCATAACCGACAAGCTCGGAACATGTACTTGCGATGAAGCCAAACATGGAAGAGGTGACGATGGAAAATGCATTGGACTCTTCGGGGCATCCTGTGCTACTTCAGCGGAATGCAAAGGATCTGATTCCTTAATATGTGGCGGTGAATCTACTTTGACGTGTCAGTGTGACAGCTCTAAAAGCTCGTAAGCTGCTTTATGTAATTTTTTATGCATGCAAACGACTTGTATTTTGACCTGCATTAGTGATAGGCAACCTTAATTTTGCTGTTCATTAAATAAAGTTACCAAAATATGTAAATATGGCAAGCATTTATTTTGCACAGGTACAACTCTGGTACAGGAAAGTGTGATCTCTTTGTTGATGAAGCATGTGACGTGTCTGAAACAACAAACCAGTGCACAACTGGATCTGCATGTGTTGATGTCGGCGATGTTGGGGACAACATAGGACAATGCATCTGTACCAAAGACTTTTACGGCAGAGGAGACGATGGACAGTGCATCGGGCTCAACCAAGCTGAGTGTGATTTGTTATCAGATTGCAAAGCTTCAGGCTTTCTGACCTGCATTGGCGGTTCTCCTGGCATTTGTAGTTGCGATAACACTGCTCAGTGAGTACACAAAAATGCTCATAGTTGTCGTTTTTAATAATATATCAGGCACAGGTTTCTATGATATTGTTAAGATTTGAAAATGTATATAACTGAATGCAAACCACATGATCGCAATTGTTTAATGAAACTTACGTAACGTTTTGAAAGGTACAATTCCGCGGAAAAAAGATGCGAGCTTTTTGTCGAAACTCCCTGTGACGTATCAGAACAGAACAATAAATGCACAGTTGATGCAACATGCATAGATGATGGTGAGTCTGGAGACAATATTGGAACATGCGTGTGTGATGACCCTAAGAAAGGCAAAGGCGACGACGGATTGTGTATTGGATTATATGGGGCTGAATGCGACGACATTGCCGATTGCAAAGCATCTGATTTCTTGCTTTGCCCTGCTGGGACACCGCAAACATGCACTTGTGACGATACAACAAACTGGTAAGTCATACGTTAAGAACACTTATTTTGTAAATAGTAATTGTACAGCATGAAATCAGATTTGTAGCAATTTGCAGTAACTGTTGTTAGGTGTGCTATATATAGTCCTACTGTGTGCAGTTTAGATTAAAATCAAGCAAACCGTTGATTTATTGTTGCATTGTGATTTATTGGGCTGTTGCAGCAATGTTAAGCAGTAAACAACATTCAGTTCGCGACAACTTGATATAAAACTTATGTTCGTAACGTTAAATTTGCATGCACTTCTAGTATTGCAAACAAAAGTTGTAAACATGTGACTGTTGCACGTTAAACTGCATAAAAAATCATTTTACATTGCACGACTATGTCAAATGTACATGTAAAGTGTATCAAATGTTGTGAGTGATGATGCGGGTTTCAGTTGCTCAGAGTCAATAGGTTACACTTACGTTACAATGTAGAAACTACTTGGATAATCCTTTTAGTATGTATATCTTTTATACAAAACGTTGCATAAAACGTTATGAAAAATAAAAAAAGCTGAGAGCCAAATGTAACTCTAAAATTATGTAAATACACTTTGTCATGTTATAAGTAGCAACATACAATTCATATTGCACAGGTATAATCCAGACACGAGCAAATGCGAACTGTTTGTTGATGAAGAGTGCGATATGGACGGACTAAAGAATAAATGCATAGTTGAATCTACTTGCGTTGACACCGATGCCATAACCGACAAGCTCGGAACATGTACTTGCGATGAAGCCAAACATGGAAGAGGTGACGATGGAAAATGCATTGGACTCTTCGGGGCATCCTGTGCTACTTCAGCGGAATGCAAAGGATCTGATTCCTTAATATGTGGCGGTGAATCTACTTTGACGTGTCAGTGTGACAGCTCTAAAAGCTCGTAAGCTGCTTTATGTAATTTTTTATGCATGCAAACGACTTGTATTTTGACCTGCATTAGTGATAGGCAACCTTAATTTTGCTGTTCATTAAATAAAGTTACCAAAATATGTAAATATGGCAAGCATTTATTTTGCACAGGTACAACTCTGGTACAGGAAAGTGTGATCTCTTTGTTGATGAAGCATGTGACGTGTCTGAAACAACAAACCAGTGCACAACTGGATCTGCATGTGTTGATGTCGGCGATGTTGGGGACAACATAGGACAATGCATCTGTACCAAAGACTTTTACGGCAGAGGAGACGATGGACAGTGCATCGGGCTCAACCAAGCTGAGTGTGATTTGTTATCAGATTGCAAAGCTTCAGGCTTTCTGACCTGCATTGGCGGTTCTCCTGGCATTTGTAGTTGCGATAACACTGCTCAGTGAGTACACAAAAATGCTCATAGTTGTCGTTTTTAATAATATATCAGGCACAGGTTTCTATGATATTGTTAAGATTTGAAAATGTATATAACTGAATGCAAACCACATGATCGCAATTGTTTAATGAAACTTACGTAACGTTTTGAAAGGTACAATTCCGCGGAAAAAAGATGCGAGCTTTTTGTCGAAACTCCCTGTGACGTATCAGAACAGAACAATAAATGCACAGTTGATGCAACATGCATAGATGATGGTGAGTCTGGAGACAATATTGGAACATGCGTGTGTGATGACCCTAAGAAAGGCAAAGGCGACGACGGATTGTGTATTGGATTATATGGGGCTGAATGCGACGACATTGCCGATTGCAAAGCATCTGATTTCTTGCTTTGCCCTGCTGGGACACCGCAAACATGCACTTGTGACGATACAACAAACTGGTAAGTCATACGTTAAGAACACTTATTTTGTAAATAGTAATTGTACAGCATGAAATCAGATTTGTAGCAATTTGCAGTAACTGTTGTTAGGTGAGCTATATATAGTCCTACTGTGTGCAGTTTAGATTAAAATCAAGCAAACCGTTGATTTATTGTTGCATTGTGATTTATTGGGCTGTTGCAGCAATGTTAAGCAGTAAACAACATTCAGTTCGCGACAACTTGATATAAAACTTATGTTCGTAACGTTAAATTTGCATGCACTTCTAGTATTGCAAACAAAAGTTGTAAACATGTGACTGTTGCACGTTAAACTGCATAAAAAATCATTTTACATTGCACGACTATGTCAAATGTACATGTAAAGTGTATCAAATGTTGTGAGTGATGATGCGGGTTTCAGTTTCTCAGAGTCAATAGGTTACACTTACGTTACAATGTAGAAACTACTTGGATAATCCTTTTAGTATGTATATCTTTTATACAAAACGTTGCATAAAACGTTATGAAAAATAAAAAAAGCTGAGAGCCAAATGTAACTCTAAAATTATGTAAATACACTTTGTCATGTTATAAGTAGCAACATACAATTCATATTGCACAGGTTTAATCCAGACACGAGCAAATGCGAACTGTTTGTTGATGAAGAGTGCGATATGGACGGACTAAAGAATAAATGCATAGTTAAATCTACTTGCGTTGACACCGATGCCATAACTGACAAGCTCGGAACATGTACTTGCGATGAAGCCAAACATGGAAGAGGTGACGATGGAAAATGCATTGGACTCTTCGGGGCATCCTGTGCTACTTCAGCGGAATGCAAAGGATCTGATTCCTTAATATGTGGCGGTGAATCTACTTTAACGTGTCAGTGTGACAGCTCTAAAAGCTCGTAAGCTGCTTTATGTAATTTTTTATGCATGCAAACGACTTGTATTTTGACCTGCATTAGTGATAGGCAACCTTAATTTTGCTGTTCATTAAATAAAGTTACCAAAATATGTAAATATGGCAAGCATTTATTTTGCACAGGTACAACTCTGGTACAGGAAAGTGTGATCTCTTTGTTGATGAAGCATGTGACGTGTCTGAAACAACAAACCAGTGCACAACTGGATCTGCATGTGTTGATGTCGGCGATGTTGGGGACAACATAGGACAATGCATCTGTACCAAAGACTTTTACGGCAGAGGAGACGATGGACAGTGCATCGGGCTCAACCAAGCTGAGTGTGATTTGTTATCAGATTGCAAAGCTTCAGGCTTTCTGACCTGCATTGGCGGTTCTCCTGGCATTTGTAGTTGCGATAACACTGCTCAGTGAGTACACAAAAATGCTCATAGTTGTCGTTTTTAATAATATATCAGGCACAGGTTTCTATGATATTGTTAAGATTTGAAAATGTATATAACTGAATGCAAACCACATGATCGCAATTGTTTAATGAAACTTACGTAACGTTTTGAAAGGTACAATTCCGCGGAAAAAAGATGCGAGCTTTTTGTCGAAACTCCCTGTGACGTATCAGAACAGAACAATAAATGCACAGTTGATGCAACATGCATAGATGATGGTGAGTCTGGAGACAATATTGGAACATGCGTGTGTGATGACCCTAAGAAAGGCAAAGGCGACGACGGATTGTGTATTGGATTATATGGGGCTGAATGCGACGACATTGCCGATTGCAAAGCATCTGATTTCTTGCTTTGCCCTGCTTGGACACCGCAAACATGCACTTGTGACGATACAACAAACTGGTAAGTCATACGTTAAGAACACTTATTTTGTAAATAGTAATTGTACAGCATGAAATCAGATTTGTAGCAATTTGCAGTAACTGTTGTTAGGTGAGCTATATATAGTCCTACTGTGTGCAGTTTAGATTAAAATCAAGCAAACCGTTGATTTATTGTTGCATTGTGATTTATTGGGCTGTTGCAGCAATGTTAAGCAGTAAACAACATTCAGTTCGCGACAACTTGATATAAAACTTATGTTCGTAACGTTAAATTTGCATGCACTTCTAGTATTGCAAACAAAAGTTGTAAACATGTGACTGTTGCACGTTAAACTGCATAAAAAATCATTTTACATTGCACGACTATGTCAAATGTACATGTAAAGTGTATCAAATGTTGTGAGTGATGATGCGGGTTTCAGTTTCTCAGAGTCAATAGGTTACACTTACGTTACAATGTAGAAACTACTTGGATAATCCTTTTAGTATGTATATCTTTTATACAAAACGTTGCATAAAACGTTATGAAAAATAAAAAAAGCTGAGAGCCAAATGTAACTCTAAAATTATGTAAATACACTTTGTCATGTTATAAGTAGCAACATACAATTCATATTGCACAGGTTTAATCCAGACACGAGCAAATGCGAACTGTTTGTTGATGAAGAGTGCGATATGGACGGACTAAAGAATAAATGCATAGTTAAATCTACTTGCGTTGACACCGATGCCATAACTGACAAGCTCGGAACATGTACTTGCGATGAAGCCAAACATGGAAGAGGTGACGATGGAAAATGCATTGGACTCTTCGGGGCATCCTGTGCTACTTCAGCGGAATGCAAAGGATCTGATTCCTTAATATGTGGCGGTGAATCTACTTTAACGTGTCAGTGTGACAGCTCTAAAAGCTCGTAAGCTGCTTTATGTAATTTTTTATGCATGCAAACGACTTGTATTTTGACCTGCATTAGTGATAGGCAACCTTAATTTTGCTGTTCATTAAATAAAGTTACCAAAATATGTAAATATGGCAAGCATTTATTTTGCACAGGTACAACTCTGGTACAGGAAAGTGTGATCTCTTTGTTGATGAAGCATGTGACGTGTCTGAAACAACAAACCAGTGCACAACTGGATCTGCATGTGTTGATGTCGGCGATGTTGGGGACAACATAGGACAATGCATCTGTACCAAAGACTTTTACGGCAGAGGAGACGATGGACAGTGCATCGGGCTCAACCAAGCTGAGTGTGATTTGTTATCAGATTGCAAAGCTTCAGGCTTTCTGACCTGCATTGGCGGTTCTCCTGGCATTTGTAGTTGCGATAACACTGCTCAGTGAGTACACAAAAATGCTCATAGTTGTCGTTTTTAATAATATATCAGGCACAGGTTTCTATGATATTGTTAAGATTTGAAAATGTATATAACTGAATGCAAACCACATGATCGCAATTGTTTAATGAAACTTACGTAACGTTTTGAAAGGTACAATTCCGCGGAAAAAAGATGCGAGCTTTTTGTCGAAACTCCCTGTGACGTATCAGAACAGAACAATAAATGCACAGTTGATGCAACATGCATAGATGATGGTGAGTCTGGAGACAATATTGGAACATGCGTGTGTGATGACCCTAAGAAAGGCAAAGGCGACGACGGATTGTGTATTGGATTATATGGGGCTGAATGCGACGACATTGCCGATTGCAAAGCATCTGATTTCTTGCTTTGCCCTGCTGGGACACCGCAAACATGCACTTGTGACGATACAACAAACTGGTAAGTCATACGTTAAGAACACTTATTTTGTAAATAGTAATTGTACAGCATGAAATCAGATTTGTAGCAATTTGCAGTAACTGTTGTTAGGTGTGCTATATATAGTCCTACTGTGTGCAGTTTAGATTAAAATCAAGCAAACCGTTGATTTATTGTTGCATTGTGATTTATTGGGCTGTTGCAGCAATGTTAAGCAGTAAACAACATTCAGTTCGCGACAACTTGATATAAAACTTATGTTTGTAACGTTAAATTTGCATGCACTTCTAGTATTGCAAACAAAAGTTGTAAACATGTGACTGTTGCACGTTAAACTGCATAAAAAATCATTTTACATTGCACGACTATGTCAAATGTACATGTAAAGTGTATCAAATGTTGTGAGTGATGATGCGGGTTTCAGTTGCTCAGAGTCAATAGGTTACACTTACGTTACAATGTAGAAACTACTTGGATAATCCTTTTAGTATGTATATCTTTTATACAAAACGTTGCATAAAACGTTATGAAAAATAAAAAAAGCTGAGAGCCAAATGTAACTCTAAAATTATGTAAATACACTTTGTCATGTTATAAGTAGCAACATACAATTCATATTGCACAGGTTTAATCCAGACACGAGCAAATGCGAACTGTTTGTTGATGAAGAGTGCGATATGGACGGACTAAAGAATAAATGCATAGTTGAATCTACTTGCGTTGACACCGATGCCATAACCGACAAGCTCGGAACATGTACTTGCGATGAAGCCAAACATGGAAGAGGTGACGATGGAAAATGCATTGGACTCTTCGGGGCATCCTGTGCTACTTCAGCGGAATGCAAAGGATCTGATTCCTTAATATGTGGCGGTGAATCTACTTTGACGTGTCAGTGTGACAGCTCTAAAAGCTCGTAAGCTGCTTTATGTAATTTTTTATGCATGCAAACGACTTGTATTTTGACCTGCATTAGTGATAGGCAACCTTTATTTTGCTGTTCATTAAATAAAGTTACCAAAATATGTAAATATGGCAAGCATTTATTTTGCACAGGTACAACTCTGGTACAGGAAAGTGTGATCTCTTTGTTGATGAAGCATGTGACGTGTCTGAAACAACAAACCAGTGCACAACTGGATCTGCATGTGTTGATGTCGGCGATGTTGGGGACAACATAGGACAATGCATCTGTACCAAAGACTTTTACGGCAGAGGAGACGATGGACAGTGCATCGGGCTCAACCAAGCTGAGTGTGATTTGTTATCAGATTGCAAAGCTTCAGGCTTTCTGACCTGCATTGGCGGTTCTCCTGGCATTTGTAGTTGCGATAACACTGCTCAGTGAGTACACAAAAATGCTCATAGTTGTCGTTTTTAATAATATATCAGGCACAGGTTTCTATGATATTGTTAAGATTTGAAAATGTATATAACTGAATGCAAACCACATGATCGCAATTGTTTAATGAAACTTACGTAACGTTTTGAAAGGTACAATTCCGCGGAAAAAAGATGCGAGCTTTTTGTCGAAACTCCCTGTGACGTATCAGAACAGAACAATAAATGCACAGTTGATGCAACATGCATAGATGATGGTGAGTCTGGAGACAATATTGGAACATGCGTGTGTGATGACCCTAAGAAAGGCAAAGGCGACGACGGATTGTGTATTGGATTATATGGGGCTGAATGCGACGACATTGCCGATTGCAAAGCATCTGATTTCTTGCTTTGCCCTGCTGGGACACCGCAAACATGCACTTGTGACGATACAACAAACTGGTAAGTCATACGTTAAGAACACTTATTTTGTAAATAGTAATTGTACAGCATGAAATCAGATTTGTAGCAATTTGCAGTAACTGTTGTTAGGTGTGCTATATATAGTCCTACTGTGTGCAGTTTAGATTAAAATCAAGCAAACCGTTGATTTATTGTTGCATTGTGATTTATTGGGCTGTTGCAGCAATGTTAAGCAGTAAACAACATTCAGTTCGCGACAACTTGATATAAAACTTATGTTCGTAACGTTACATTTGCATGCACTTCTAGTATTGCAAACAAAAGTTGTAAACATGTGACTGTTGCACGTTAAACTGCATAAAAAATCATTTTACATTGCACGACTATGTCAAATGTACATGTAAAGTGTATCAAATGTTGTGAGTGATGATGCGGGTTTCAGTTTCTCAGAGTCAATAGGTTACACTTACGTTACAATGTAGAAACTACTTGGATAATCCTTTTAGTATGTATATCTTTTATACAAAACGTTGCATAAAACGTTATGAAAAATAAAAAAAGCTGAGAGCCAAATGTAACTCTAAAATTATGTAAATACACTTTGTCATGTTATAAGTAGCAACATACAATTAATATTGCACAGGTTTAATCCAGACACGAGCAAATGCGAACTGTTTGTTGATGAAGAGTGCGATATGGACGGACTAAAGAATAAATGCATAGTTAAATCTACTTGCGTTGACACCGATGCCATAACTGACAAGCTCGGAACATGTACTTGCGATGAAGCCAAACATGGAAGAGGTGACGATGGAAAATGCATTGGACTCTTCGGGGCATCCTGTGCTACTTCAGCGGAATGCAAAGGATCTGATTCCTTAATATGTGGCGGTGAATCTACTTTAACGTGTCAGTGTGACAGCTCTAAAAGCTCGTAAGCTGCTTTATGTAATTTTTTATGCATGCAAACGACTTGTATTTTGACCTGCATTAGTGATAGGCAACCTTTATTTTGCTGTTCATTAAATAAAGTTACCAAAATATGTAAATATGGCAAGCATTTATTTTGCACAGGTACAACTCTGGTACAGGAAAGTGTGATCTCTTTGTTGATGAAGCATGTGACGTGTCTGAAACAACAAACCAGTGCACAACTGGATCTGCATGTGTTGATGTCGGCGATGTTGGGGACAACATAGGACAATGCATCTGTACCAAAGACTTTTACGGCAGAGGAGACGATGGACAGTGCATCGGGCTCAACCAAGCTGAGTGTGATTTGTTATCAGATTGCAAAGCTTCAGGCTTTCTGACCTGCATTGGCGGTCCTCCTGGCATTTGTAGTTGCGATAACACTGCTCAGTGAGTACACAAAAATGCTCATAGTTGTCGTTTTTAATAATATATCAGGCACAGGTTTCTATAATATTGTTAAGATTTGAAAATGTATATAACTAAAAGCAAACCACATGATCGCAATTGTTTAATGAAACTTACCTAACGTTTTGAAAGGTACAATTCCGCGGAAAAAAGATGCGAGCTTTTTGTCGAAACTCCCTGTGACGTATCAGAACAGAACAATAAATGCACAGTTGATGCAACATGCATAGATGATGGTGAGTCTGGAGACAATATTGGAACATGCGTGTGTGATGACCCTAAGAAAGGCAAAGGCGACGACGGATTGTGTATTGGATTATATGGGGCTGAATGCGACGACATTGCCGATTGCAAAGCATCTGATTTCTTGCTTTGCCCTGCTGGGACACCGCAAACATGCACTTGTGACGATACAACAAACTGGTAAGTCATACGTTAAGAACACTTATTTTGTAAATAGTAATTGTACAGCATGAAATCAGATTTGTAGCAATTTGCAGTAACTGTTGTTAGGTGTGCTATATATAGTCCTACTGTGTGCAGCTTAGATTAAAATCAAGCAAACCGTTGATACATTGTTGCATTGTGATTTATTGGGCTGTTGCAGCAATGTTAAGCAGTAAACAACATTCAGTTCGCGACAACTTGATATAAAACTTATGTTCGTAACGTTACATTTGCATGCACTTCTAGTATTGCAAACAAAAGTTGTAAACATGTGACTGTTGCACGTTAAACTGCATAAAAAATCATTTTACATTGCACGACTATGTCAAATGTACATGTAAAGTGTATCAAATGTTGTGAGTGATGATGCGGGTTTCAGTTGCTCAGAGTCAATAGGTTACACTTACGTTACAATGTAGAAACTACTTGGATAATCCTTTTAGTATGTATATCTTTTATACAAAACGTTGCATAAAACGTTATGAAAAATAAAAAAAGCTGAGAGCCAAATGTAACTCTAAAATTATGTAAATACACTTTGTCATGTTATAAGTAGCAACATACAATTCATATTGCACAGGTATAATCCAGACACGAGCAAATGCGAACTGTTTGTTGATGAAGAGTGCGATATGGACGGACTAAAGAATAAATGCATAGTTGAATCTACTTGCGTTGACACCGATGCCATAACCGACAAGCTCGGAACATGTACTTGCGATGAAGCCAAACATGGAAGAGGTGACGATGGAAAATGCATTGGACTCTTCGGGGCATCCTGTGCTACTTCAGCGGAATGCAAAGGATCTGATTCCTTAATATGTGGCGGTGAATCTACTTTGACGTGTCAGTGTGACAGCTCTAAAAGCTCGTAAGCTGCTTTATGTAATTTTTTTTGCATGCAAACGACTTGTATTTTGACCTGCATTAGTGATAGGCAACCTTTATTTTGCTGTTTATTAAATAAAGTTACCAAAATATGTAAATATGGCAAGCATTTATTTTGCACAGGTACAACTCTGGTACAGGAAAGTGTGATCTCTTTGTTGATGAAGCATGTGACGTGTCTGAAACAACAAACCAGTGCACAACTGGATCTGCATGTGTTGATGTCGGCGATGTTGGGGACAACATAGGACAATGCATCTGTACCAAAGACTTTTACGGCAGAGGAGACGATGGACAGTGCATCGGGCTCAACCAAGCTGAGTGTGATTTGTTATCAGATTGCAAAGCTTCAGGCTTTCTGACCTGCATTGGCGGTTCTCCTGGCATTTGTAGTTGCGATAACACTGCTCAGTGAGTACACAAAAATGCTCATAGTTGTCGTTTTTAATAATATATCAGGCACAGGTTTCTATGATATTGTTAAGATTTGAAAATGTATATAACTGAATGCAAACCACATGATCGCAATTGTTTAATGAAACTTACGTAACGTTTTGAAAGGTACAATTCCGCGGAAAAAAGATGCGAGCTTTTTGTCGAAACTCCCTGTGACGTATCAGAACAGAACAATAAATGCACAGTTGATGCAACATGCATAGATGATGGTGAGTCTGGAGACAATATTGGAACATGCGTGTGTGATGACCCTAAGAAAGGCAAAGGCGACGACGGATTGTGTATTGGATTATATGGGGCTGAATGCGACGACATTGCCGATTGCAAAGCATCTGATTTCTTGCTTTGCCCTGCTGGGACACCGCAAACATGCACTTGTGACGATACAACAAACTGGTAAGTCATACGTTAAGAACACTTATTTTGTAAATAGTAATTGTACAGCATGAAATCAGATTTGTAGCAATTTGCAGTAACTGTTGTTAGGTGTGCTATATATAGTCCTACTGTGTGCAGCTTAGATTAAAATCAAGCAAACCGTTGATACATTGTTGCATTGTGATTTATTGGGCTGTTGCAGCAATGTTAAGCAGTAAACAACATTCAGTTCGCGACAACTTGATATAAAACATGTTCGTAACGTTAAATTTGCATGCACTTCTAGTATTGCAAACAAAAGTTGTAAACATGTGACTGTTGCACGTTAAACTGCATAAAAAATCATTTTACATTGCACGACTATGTCAAATGTACATGTAAAGTGTATCAAATGTTGTGAGTGATGATGCGGGTTTCAGTTGCTCAGAGTCAATAGGTTACACTTACGTTACAATGTAGAAACTACTTGGATAATCCTTTTAGTATGTATATCTTTTATACAAAACGTTGCATAAAACGTTATGAAAAATAAAAAAAGCTGAGAGCCAAATGTAACTCTAAAATTATGTAAATACACTTTGTCATGTTATAAGTAGCAACATACAATTCATATTGCACAGGTATAATCCAGACACGAGCAAATGCGAACTGTTTGTTGATGAAGAGTGCGATATGGACGGACTAAAGAATAAATGCATAGTTGAATCTACTTGCGTTGACACCGATGCCATAACCGACAAGCTCGGAACATGTACTTGCGATGAAGCCAAACATGGAAGAGGTGACGATGGAAAATGCATTGGACTCTTCGGGGCATCCTGTGCTACTTCAGCGGAATGCAAAGGATCTGATTCCTTAATATGTGGCGGTGAATCTACTTTGACGTGTCAGTGTGACAGCTCTAAAAGCTCGTAAGCTGCTTTATGTAATTTTTTTTGCATGCAAACGACTTGTATTTTGACCTGCATTAGTGATAGGCAACCTTTATTTTGCTGTTTATTAAATAAAGTTACCAAAATATGTAAATATGGCAAGCATTTATTTTGCACAGGTACAACTCTGGTACAGGAAAGTGTGATCTCTTTGTTGATGAAGCATGTGACGTGTCTGAAACAACAAACCAGTGCACAACTGGATCTGCATGTGTTGATGTCGGCGATGTTGGGGACAACATAGGACAATGCATCTGTACCAAAGACTTTTACGGCAGAGGAGACGATGGACAGTGCATCGGGCTCAACCAAGCTGAGTGTGATTTGTTATCAGATTGCAAAGCTTCAGGCTTTCTGACCTGCATTGGCGGTCCTCCTGGCATTTGTAGTTGCGATAACACTGCTCAGTGAGTACACAAAAATGCTCATAGTTGTCGTTTTTAATAATATATCAGGCACAGGTTTCTATGATATTGTTAAGATTTGAAAATGTATATAACTGAATGCAAACCACATGATCGCAATTGTTTAATGAAACTTACCTAACGTTTTGAAAGGTACAATTCCGCGGAAAAAAGATGCGAGCTTTTTGTCGAAACTCCCTGTGACGTATCAGAACAGAACAATAAATGCACAGTTGATGCAACATGCATAGATGATGGTGAGTCTGGAGACAATATTGGAACATGCGTGTGTGATGACCCTAAGAAAGGCAAAGGCGACGACGGATTGTGTATTGGATTATATGGGGCTGAATGCGACGACATTGCCGATTGCAAAGCATCTGATTTCTTGCTTTGCCCTGCTGGGACACCGCAAACATGCACTTGTGACAATTTAACTAGCTGGTATGTAATAATATTACAATCTGTTGTTTTAATTTTTGCAATTTTAACTATTTTTTTATTGTTTATGTTGAATAATTGCTAATTATATGTTTTAACAAGAAATGTATTTAATAATTTAAATATTGTCTTTTGAATTGGTGTAATTGTTGGTACCTATAGTTAGGAATAAATATAATTTATCATTTTGTTTATAAGTATAAACGATATGGTCAATTTCTATCAGGTATGCTAAATCAAGTGATGCTTTTGGATTTGTTAATCACCTTTCATATAAAATCAGGCTACTTATACATAGTACACACCTAAACTTACTCGGCTAAATTTGCATTTTTTGGTTTCGTTGACCTGTCAATTTTTATTTAAATTTCATGATTCTGAAATAATCTATATTTTTACAGTAAAATGGTTTTTTAAAATATAGGAGTTAAAAAACTTCGAAAATTTTTGATATTTTAAAAAATTGAATTTGGGCCTGAAGTGTACACATTTTCTTGAGTGTTTTGAAAAAATCAGGATTTAGGAGTTTTTTAAAAATTTTAAATCAGTATCTAAAAAAAAGAGTAATCAAAAAACAACAAATGTCATTAAAATCGGATGGAAACTGAAAAGAGCTAGGGTAGCAAAAAATGTTTTTCAACTTTGGCGAGCCATTGTCCTAAAACAACGCAAAATGCAGCCAAGTTATCTTAGATTTGTACTATTTAAAATTAGCTTGATTGTTTAAAATTGGTGATTTATAAATCTAGGTACACCACTTGGAGTGGTTTTCTTGTAGGTTACAGTCAGCTTTTGTTTATATTGCCTAAAACATTAAAATTTTCAGGTATAACAATAGAACTTTTCAATGCGAAAACTTGGCTGGAATGCCCTGCGACAATACTGGCGTAAACAATGCTTGCACGGAATTGTCTACCTGTTCGAAAGATCCATTTGACCACACCAAGTTTACTTGTCATTGTGATGTAGAACGTCAACCAACTTTAGATGGAAAATGCGTCGGGAACATTGAAACGACGTGTCAAAACGACGTGCATTGCAACTCCACTGCTTTTCTTAGCTGCAATTCAGGCCGTTGCAATTGCGAGGAAGGATCAGAATGGTAATTCAAATTAACCTGGTGTAAACTCGTATAAATAAATCTCTCTCCAGGAGTACCTCAGTATGTAGACTATATCAGTATACTAGTTGAACTAGAGTAAGAAACATGAACCACTATACTTGTTCAAGTGTACTATACACTCGCACCTTTCTAGTGGTTCACATAGCAATGTTGTATGGAAAAAACAGTAGGTTATACCCTTGAAGTAAAGAACCAGCTGTTTAAATAAACACATAATAATAATAATAATAATAATAGAACTATATGTATGTTATACTTATTTATAAGCACATAAAGTTATACTTGCAGTTGCGTTAATTTTAATAATTATATTATAGAATACTTTGTATGAAATTAAACCTAAACTAAAAGGCATTACTAAGGATTGTATGTTTAGGTGCAATTGGCATAGTGACAGTGCATGTTTTATGCTCAAAAGCTATGTGACTCACGCTAGTTATATTTTTAAGAAACCGTTTAAGTTAAAAACAATGTGGATTTTTAACATTATAAATATAGATTTAATTTATAATAATTAGATATTTAGACCTAACTTTCTTACTTCTACACTTGAGCTGGGATTATGATAAGCTGCACATTGACCACAGAAATATGTCCTTTAAAATCAATTCTCACAAAAACGTTTTTTTTTACTTTAGGTTTAATCCGCGGTCAGTAAGATGTGAAAAATTAGCTGGAAGCCCTTGTGACACGAAAATGAAAGAAAATGCCTGTACCGAGCTGTCCACGTGTAAGAACGACACAGCTGAATGTGTTTGTGACGAAAATCGTAGCATTGACCCTAAAACTAAACAGTGTATTGGCAAGTTTAACTCCACCTGCATCGTGAACGAAAACTGTAATCAAACTTCCGTTCTAACATGCACTTCAGGACTATGTCAATGTGACACGGACTTGCACGTTAATAGTACTGGCTTTTGTGTACGAGATTACAGAGCGTATTGTAGTTCAACTCTCAGAGGCGATTGTGACGAAGAGGCCTACTTAATATGTTCAGGAGCCGAAAACGAAAGCACATGCACCTGTATAGACCAGAGTAGCATGGATTTTAATTTCAAATATGGCAAATGTTTCCTCAACATGGACAGTAAATGTACTGTAAATAAAATACCATGTGATGTTTCACTTGGCTGTATCGAATCAAAATGCGCCTGCAATTCCACTGCAGGATTTATTAAGGATGGAAAAAAATGTAAGAAAACAATAGGTGCGCCTTGCAATTCTTCCGACGAGGAGGAGCTTGGCTGCAGCAAAGTTGATTATCACACGTGTGACGAAAATAGTTGCCAGTGTGACAGTGAGCATAAGGAAGTTAATGTCAATTCGGAGAAGAGATGTGTCGGAACTTTAAATTCACCCTGCTTTGAGGATCTTAATTGCCAAGCTGACTCATCCCTTGTTTGTAATACTACTGTCTGCGTCTGTGGGGAGGGGGCCATAGAATTTCTTGGATTCTGTAGTGGCAAAAACCGTATTAATCTTAATGTAGAAGTGACTTTTCTTGCCTTAATTGTATTGTTCATTAAATGCATGTTTTAACAATAATCTATTTTAATAAAAATAATTACTGTATTTAATTTTGTAAATTACTTAAAGGTGATTTTATAGGCTGATAAAAGTTTTAAGTTTGATTACTGCACAAAGTGATTTCCATTTCAGTCCACCTAATTTTCAATCTACAGTTTCACGAATAGTAATTAAATTCAAAACTACCTAACATTTTTCTTATCTGTCTACATAATTTACGTGAAGTTTGCATTGGACATGACTATGACTACCGTCATTTTGACATACCCTGCTATCTTGTATACCTTGCGGTACCGGATGATCCCCTTGAAAATTTTGCTATGATATATTTTGAACCCTTCGATGACCCGTTATGATAAAAGAATAGGTCAGCTGTTCTTTTAACCTCGCTGGCGGCTGACAACGTTGAAGGTTCCGCTTTATTTTGATAGGGTGGGGGTGTCTAGTGATCGAAATGGTCTGGTCTGGTCCTGGTTTTATGGACTGGTCTGGCCCCACATCACCGGGCCAGAATGATCTGGTCCGACGGCTGGACCAGACCAGATTAAATTACTTTAGACCAGACAATCTGAAAACAAAATTTTTCTATTTGTCGCCAAAACATTTGCTATGGATTAAAAAAATTCACTTTCTTAAAAGAATTCATATTAAATGTAATATACAAGGGCGTAGCTAAAGTGAAATTTCGGGGGATGCCCGTCACACAAAAATTGCCATCTATAACCCCTTTCTCAATTTCATAAGTCGTAATCTATTTGTATCTACAATCTACATATTTTTTGCACCCTAAAGATAAAATGGCTTGAAATAAATACTATCGTGATTTTTATGTACAGGGTGGGCTATTTATTTTCGACTATTCTAACAGGCTATAAAAGCCAAGTTTATCATTCAAATATAACGAACAATACACTAAAATAAAGACAATTTCTGGGAGATTTGTTTGACACCTTAATCATTAAAATCGGTGAACAGTAAGTTGCGAAATGGCCTAACTAACGAAAATCACAGTTTTTAGATGTTTTAGATCTAAAAATTATTGTTTTACAACTTTGATTTAAAACCAAGGCGTAAAACAATGCAGACTACCTCTACAAAACAAAATCTGTCAAAAAATTTCAAAACTAAAAATTTTAAAATTTAAAAACAAAAATGTTTTAAAATTTAAAATAGTTACAAAATTTTTTAAAATTTTAAAAAAATTTCAAATTTTTAAATTTTTTTAAATTTTAAAAAATTTTTAAATTTTTAAATTTTTTTAAATTAAATTTTTTTTTTAAATTTGAAATTTTCTGCCAGATTTTGTTTTGTGGGGATAGTCCTAATTGTTTATTTTTAAATCAAAGTTATTAAAAAATAATTTAAAGATCTAAAACATCTAAAAACTGTGATTTTCGTTAGTTAGGCCATTTTGCAACTTACTGTTAACTGATTTTGATGATTAAGGTGTCAAACAAATCTCCCAGAAATTGTATTTATTTTGGTATATTGTTCGTTATATTTAAATAATAAACTTGGCTTTTATAGCCTGTTAGAATAGTCAGAAATAAAAAGCCTACCCTGTAATTAATTTTTTTGTTATTTTTTAAAATATTGATTATACCTAGTGTTAATTAAAAAATTTCGGGGGATGCCCGGGCACTCGGGCATCTCCCCCAGCTACGCCCCTGGTAATATATAAATATATATATGCATGGTTAATTTAACAAAAAGTGCAGAAAACAAAATTATCGAACCGAATTTACTGTCAAAATTTGCTTATGGTAGGACCAGTTGAATCTGGTCTGGTCCGGTCTGGTCCGAAAAAGTCTAGTCTGGCTCAAAATCCTCGGACCAGACCAGACCAGACCAGACCAGATTTTACTGGTCCGGACTATACTATTTCGATCACTATTTTTAAAATTACAAAAATAGAACTAGTAATAAACGGCACGTGAAATTAGAAAATGTTTTTGTGCCTCGATTTTATTGATACAAGATATTAATCTCGATTATATTAGATATTAGATACATCAATATTCAATATAAGGGGTGGTCCATAAATGATGTAATGGATATATTTACACTTTTAGAACATTGTGACACTGTGACCGCACTGTAATCAGCTTAAATTGATATGTTTGATATCGGATGTCATCAATATCCCAGTAGGCCCAATTAACGTACGGGTTGCGGTGACTGACATCTTTCATGGGCAGTCATACATACAAACTGCATGCGGTTGTATTTATCTTGAGCTATGTAATTAAATTCTGACAGTAAGTGTGTTCTTGTATGATAACTGATTGCATACTTGTTCTGACCGTGTTAAAATGGTAATAGTAGTGAGCATCAAGCAGTACTAATTATATCATTACTGTTGCATTTATAATATAACTTGATAAAATTGTTTTGATGCTTACACTGCTGAACTTGAAATATTTCCCATGTGCACCTATCTATGCTATGGATCTGACAAGGGAATGGTTTATATTTCTTACCGATGTGCTTTACACACGCTACAACCTCAATTTGATTCGTTTAATACTTTCAACTGACAGCTATATGCCACATTTGTGCCGTCTGTGAATTGCTATTTGTTGTAAGGTAGTTTTAGCCTACCAAAAATCATACCGTTGTTCATGGGAAAACTCTTTCAAGGGCACCAATAAGGTCTTGAAGATATTAAGTGGGGCCAAACCCAGAATTAAAACTTCAATTAATCACATTTTATTATTTGCAGCCAGGTCAGAACGACAGTGCGTTAAGATTCATCGACCTAAATAGCAATAAACGTAAATTTTAAAGTAGTGCTCCGATTGGGTCCAAAAATCGTGCACCCGCACCCGAACCCGAACCCAAATCACAGGTTTGATCAAATTTGAACCCAGACCCGGACCCGAACCCGAAGTCATGGGTTCGAATTTTCGTGGACCCGGACCACACGGATGTGTAAAATGTTTTATGTATGAATGTCTGCAATACCTTAGTAAATATCAGTCTGAATATTGATATAATTAAATGAGTATAGCAAACTTCGGTATTTATAAAATAGTTTGCATTACTCAGCCTATACACCTATTTAATAACTACAAGTTGATTTTGTCATATGATAATAAATGTGACTATCGCTTTTACTCGCTGTTCACTTATGATGTCACCTATGGGGTCGTTCACCTATGATCTCACCTGAATTATCACTGTTTAAGCACTGCCCTACCTTCTATTAGAACTATTAGTTACTGTTACATTACGTAAACGGTTATCTTTAACATTTGAGCCTTTAACAGGTCGTGTCAACAATATTCAACTAGTTCTACTTATCCTACTGCTGACAGCATTTATGGACGATCCCCAACAATTACTGGTAAATAATTCGAGATATCGAAGTGTATAACGTACTGGTTCTAAATTTGCCATTTGCCACAGTAATTTAGGACTCGCACTAATTATATGTGCTGGTATTTTTTAATGATTCCTTAAGGCGCGTGCAGAGATAAAATTACGTTGATTGATTTATTGACTAGCACTTACTAAATCAAGTTTCTAATCAAAACTGAATTTCGATTACCGTAGCAATTTTGTATTCTAAAATCTAACAATGTTTGTATGCCGTTGCTATATTCGACAATAAAACATTCAGGAGTCTTCTGATAATGACCAACAGATTATAGATTGAAATAATCCATTTAATTGATTACACAGGAAAATTTTTCGAGTCACTAGTAATTTTGCGTCGGATTTCAACTCTTATAAATCACTGTTGTGTCTGTAAAGCTTTACATATATCCTAAATAAAAACTCAAAATGACCCGATTTAATTATTAGCTGAAAATAAAATACACAAAAAGCTTAACACAATAAGTTTTTAAAAATTATGATCTTAGGAGCTTATTAAAATAGAAAAAAATGTGTAAAAAAGTGTCTTCACATTAAATATTTTTGCGCTTCCCAAACGCGTATGTTCCTAACTAGGATACTGACGTTACACTGTTTATAGAAACAAGAAAACGAAACATTTTACAGATTTCAAATTATCCTAGTTACCATGCTCGGGCGGATCTATCAGTATATCACTACATATTTTGTGAGGTTAGCATTTGGCAAAACATATTATGAAAAAATCCGGCGCTTCGCGCCGGATTTGCCTACCGTGGGCCCGAAGTAGATGCTGAGCTTACAGCGAATATTGACTTCAGTTAATCGATGCATCTTTTCACATTATTTACATAAAATACACTCTATACCCTCTTAAGTGCAATATTTTAGTGACCACATTGTTGGACGATCCTAATGTATACAATACTATTATTCCATGCTTAAAATACTATTTTACATGATGTTTGAACTGATACTGGGTGTTTTTTCAAATGATGACATTAAGACGACGTCATTTATGGACAATCCCTGTGTGTATACTAGTAAAAGTAGATTTTAAAGATATAAATCTACCAAATTTTGCATTAGGCGCTAGCAAGGATCCTTAAAATAGTGATTTTGTGATGACGTCATTTATGAAGGATCCCTGTATGCATGACTGACCCATTGCTGTTCACGGGACTCTAGGTGTCGCGTGCTCTATTCCAACCTTGGCTTCGAGGCTTCGAATTTTAGGGACGTATTTTACGATTGACCATGAATTCTCATCCCCCGCCCCGAACCTAAAAGGGATGATTTGTTAAGTAGGGGAGCATTAGTTTGCGGTTAATAAAGCATTAGGCATAAGACATATTTATATTTTTAAGATTCTGACTTGTTTTATTTCTTAACACCTCCTTTAAGAGATAATTTTTGGGGTTGGGGGTGCAATTATTTAAAGTTTTTTAAAGGTTTTAGCAAAGAAATTAAGATTTTTGGGACGTCATTTGTGGGTGACCCTCAGTACACCCCTCCTCTCTAAGGGGATACTTAGTGGGTGGGATGTGCAAGTATTTAAAGTTTTTTAATTTGTTTAGCAAAACTAGTTAAATTTTTGGGACGTCATTTGTGGGCTACCCGAAGTACACCCCTTCCCCTTAGGGGATACTTTGTGGGTAGGGAGTGCAAGTATTTTAAGTTTTTCAATGGTTTTAGCAAGAAAATTAAGATTTTTGGGACGTCATTTGTTAGTGACCCGAAGTACACCCCTCCCCTGAGGGGATACTTTGTGGGTGGGAGGTGCAATTTTTTAAAGATTTTTAATGGTTTTAGCAAGACAATTAAGATTTTTGAGACGTCATTTGTGGGTGACCCCAAGGACACCCCTTCCCCTTAGGGGGTACTTTGTGGGTGGGAGGTGCAATTTTTTAAAGATTTTTAATGGTTTTAGCAAGACAATTAAGATTTTTGAGACGTCATTTGTGGGTGACCCCAAGGACACCCCTTCCCCTTAGGGGGTACTTTGTGGGTAGGGGGTGCAAGTATTTCAAGTTCTTTAATGGTTTTAGCAAAAAAAATTAAGATTTTAGGGACGTCATTTGTGGGTGACCCAAAGTACACCCCCTCCCCTTAGGGGATACTTTGTGGGTGCGGGTAACTTCTGCTGGAAACTTCTGCGGGTAGCCTGTTCCGATGACTGGTGCATGTTGCTGGTGCATTGACTGGCGCCTGTAACGAAACCATTTAGGTTGTGCACTTGGCTGGTGCAAAGAGGCAAATTGAAATTTCGACTGGTGCTTGTCTGGTCCATTTAGCTTGTGCATTTGGCTGGAGCAAAGGCAAATCACCCGTGAAAAGGCCTGTTCCGATGACTGGTGCATGTTGCTGGTGCATTGACTGGCGCATGTAACGAAACGATTTAGCTAGTGCATTTGGCTGGTGCAAAGGGGCAAATTGAAATTTCGACTGGTGCTTGTCTGGTCCATTTAGCTGGTGCATTTGGCTGGTGCGAAGCGGCAAATCACCCGTTTTTCTCAAATGCTTTTAGATGGCTAAAAAAGTTGGTCCAGTCAACTCTTAATTGTAAAAAACTGGTTAGTTTGATCTCTCTCAAAAACAATAGGGCACTTCTCATTCGCATTTGTGGCCATTTAAAAAATATTTGACGAATATCGCTTAAAAACTGTGACCTGTAGCGCATAAAGAACAGACAGACAGACAGACAGACGGACAGACGGACATAGCCATTCCTATAGATGCTTAAGCTCAGCATCTAAAAATAGTCAATATATACTATTTCCAATTTTAATCTAGAGTAAAAATGTGCTATGCCAAAAACAAAACATATTTGCTTTAGATATGTTAGAGCATGATATGTAAAGCAGCAGGGGCGTCGGAACCTACTTTCGCGAGGGGGGGGGCACACAATAGGATCAATTTTTACCATGGGGGGGGGCAGGCCTATGCTTTAACATGGGGCATCCGTTTCCAAGGGGGAGGGGGCTCTGCCCCCCCTGCCCCCCCCCCCCCGGTTCCGACGCCACTGTAAAGCAGATATGTATGCGCAAAATGTTAATTTTGTGTTTTCGAAACTTGCATAATATTCTATTTACGTCTTAGAAACGAGCAAAATATTCTATTCACATGCTTTTAGCATCACATTGTATGTGAAGAACCAAAACGACCTATATCCTATCTTAGCTAAAACCAATATCTTTCTACAAAAATATTGAAATATGTCTTGAAAGCATTTGAGTTGAACATTTTGCAGGTTTCAAAAACATGCAAACAAAACATTTTCCACTTTTTAAGAAAATGCAAATATAACATTTTGCACTTTTTAAAAACATGAAAATAGAACATTTTACACCTCTCAAAATCATGTTGACAGATCATTTAACGCTTTTCAGAAAATCCTAATCGTAATTAACATTTTACACCCGTTTCTCATTTTGTTTTTATGACATAGCTCATTTTGATTGTGGCTTAAAATTGGAGATAAGTCATTTCGGTTCTTCAAATACGATATTTAATTTCTGTTTGTGAACTTTGCATTTAGTTCATAACTATATGAATACACTCTATTGCACCTCTCCTAGATCCGCCCGCGCCTTTACGTTTATGTCTCTTCATGTAGTATTTAATGAGTTAACGCAAAGCCTACTTAAATTCTACCTCAAAAATTATCCGGCTCGTTCTGATTCTTCACTCACAATGTACTGTCTGTACACAAACTACACAACCCTAAATGCCGTTTGAAGTCTTACAAATGTGCTAAATTTCCATGGTAATGTTACCTTAATAACACGTAATCAGTATTTGGAAACAACCCTAGCCTCTTCAGATCTATTTTGACAGTATTGATTGATAGGCCAGTCAATTTTAAACTTAAGTTTATTATTGCGTAAGCATTGCTTGGTCAGCAGTGTACGAAATTAGATATGTGAGAATTAAATGAGATTTAACATTCATACTTTTAGTTCACTTAAACTTGAGGATAGAACAATACTACTAGCATAGTGAATTTTCCAAATTATCAAAATATAAACCTGAAAATTTTAATTATATAAAAAACAACACATCAGTAATTGAAGTTACGAATTCCATTTTAATCCTATCACTTTGAGTAACATAGTAAGAATGGCACCAATACGTTTGTTTGCTATTGACTATTCTGTTAGTGAGTGGCCCTTATGTAGTCATTGGCCAAGGGCCTTATCCAAATACTCCTTGCGAAGATAAAATGGATTGTGACCCCGTTCCTGGTACTACCAACCTACAATGCATTGGTCGGAATTATTATTTTTTGGCCAAAACTACAATAATAATTTATATGAAGATGCTGTTAATTACTATGGATACAACCAATAATAAGTTCCATTCCAGCAGAACATCTAAATTAAGCTAAACATTTTAATTTTCTAAAAACAATAGTTGTCCCAAGAATGCTTCAAAAAATTTAACTTGCAAAATAATCAGAATAATAATAAATATTTTAATATTATTTTAGAAGAACAAGAGATTTTTTCTAAAATGCCTATAGAAAAATTTAAAAAAAACGAGAGCCACTACGAACCACTATATTATGTTATGTCATGCACATAACATAAAGTATTATAGGTCTATATAATTTTGTATTAGACTATAATATAGTCTAATATAATATGGAACATAATATTGTTATAATATGGAATAGAGTATGTTAAATATATTATTATTAATAAATAGTAATATAAAAATCTCTAATTATTAGCGGTGATCTTCATAGTCTATTATGAAGTGATGAATTGAAATGAGAATGAAAATATTCCAGAGGCACAGAAAATAAATAAGATGCTGCTTGCTCGGCTCTCACGTTCCAATTACTTTATAAGTCAGTCTTTCGTATTGAGAAAAACTCGTTTGGACGAGTGTTGATATGCATTTAGGTATACCAATGAATGTGTATGTATTTTACCAATGATACATACTGCGCGCTAGAACAATACAATAGAATAAAACGGACATGAGTCCTGCTGATGAGTTGGTTGAGAGGAAATGAATATGGCTCAACCATCCTGTATTGTGAAATATACATGGTCATTCGACAAGTAATAAAGTCATAAAAAGTAATGGCGTTTGACAGGGTGACGAGAGGATCGGGGATCGCTCTTGTCAGCAATAATAACATACAATGGTTTCTTATGGAAAGGCTTCTCAAACTTGACAACTTAAAGTCAATAATAATTTCCAAATATTCTCTCCTATGTTAAAGGAGATATAACAATTTGACAGTAACAATAAAGATAATGCTTTCTGCATCTAGACAAGAAAAATCCAATATAATCTGTAATATGATTATTAACTAAGGAATTTGCAATGTGCTGAATCCCTCCTCACCGAGGACGGGATTTACGCAATAGATGTAGGATGTCCAATGATGAAACCTACCTAATTATGTCAAATATATGTATGTCTATATACTGTAAATATATCCTATCTATTTACATGTTGGATATAATGTCTATATTTTAACACCCTCCTCCGATTAGAGGTTCAAAATAAATAACAAATGAATTGATCAAAAAATCGATAAAAACTCTAATATAGAATTAATAATACAAATGTAAATCTGAACGATTTTAAAATATGAATAAAATCAACAAACGAATTTCAACATAATAAAATTTGAAATGATAATAAAAATAATAATATTACACCCTAATTAACTCTATTTCCTGATGAGACAGTCCGGTGTGTCCAGGTTGATTTGTCCAGTAATTGATGTGGGTCTACGTTAGCCACTTTCTGCATGGATGTCCATGATGGTCCGTGTTGGATCTGTGAAGTCCAATGTCAGATGTGCAGCTAGCTTTCTGCGTCTCTGGAACTGATGTACTGGGTCGTGGTCGGCAGAAACATTGCTCGACTCGCTAGGTTTCCCAATGTAGGGTAGAAAAGACCAATGTGTTGGCTGCCTTGACATGTTAAGTGGGTCCTTATACAGGTTGATATCCCGTCCTTTAACTGTCACTGATTTCTCCCGTTTGGTGCATGGTTGTCTTTGATTTAACTATCGCATGACCAGCATTACCAGGTAAAATGCTATGATAGTGTGTCCAGTAAAATCAATTTGATTTATCTTTCCTTTATCCGGAACTTCTTGACCTGAGTCAAGGTACGGCGTAGAGCCTATAGTTTAATGTGATAGCGAATGCTCGAAAAACTGCTTTTCGGTAAGTGGTTTTTTCAACACATAATTGGTGGGCGGAACAACAGAAACAGGATATAGCTTTCTGTAGCTGTTCTTGAAAATATCTCGATCCTTAGGAAAGTTTCAACCATTCGGAGAGATATTAGGTGTGAATTGTTTTGTAACATACAATTCTCCGGTCTGCTCGATGAGACTTATAACTTGATAATAGTCTCCCTTATTATAAACGGGGGTTGCAAATTTCTTATTCTTAACTTTCGCGGAGGTCCTAAGGTCTCCTGCTTTCCGAAATTCAATGGAATTGTATCTTTCGACACATGATATGTCTCTTTGCTTGACCTTTATTTTCAGTTAGTTGGCCATTGATTCAATGGGCTTCATGATTACGTAATGTTTCGGTCCTGGCAAATATTGGGACACAACTTTACTTTTTCCAATATGTAATTTGCACCTGTGATAGGTGGCTTCTTTCTTGAAAGAGTAGAGAACCCTTAGGTGTCCTGGGCTTCTCTCAGAACTAGAGTAGTAGACATCCTAGGTAAGATGATGCATAATAAACAATAATATGTACTTGATGCATTGTTGTATGGCGGGGGTTTGTCCCGGCTTACTTTCTTTCTTATATTTCTGACTGGCGTATTTCGGAGTTTCTTTTCGGGAATCCGATTCAAATGTAGCCTTCAACGTCCTCTCATTGCTTACATCCGCTAGGGTAAACGATGAAACAGGATAAATTTTGAGAACTTCGATCGAACTGTTATTGGCGGTAGAACTTGCGATCGTGGAATACTTTCTCCATATCTTTGATTGGAACCATGATAGTTAACTGATGTCACTAAGCGTATTTAATTCTTGCTTTCCGTGAGTCAAATGTGTTGTGAAGGATTCATTTTTCATTTTGACGAAAAATGGGATAAAATAAAGGCGATTGCTACGGAGGCCTACAATCTAGTAACGTGTCAATCCTAATTCTGACACTGAAAGGGAAGACTGCATGCTTTCCCTTGATTCTTCTACAGGGCACTGACCAAGGAGGGTCAACTGTTTCAAAGTCCTTCTGTGGATGATTCGGTAACTTCCTTTATCACGAATGTCAATAAATTTCTTAATTTGAATAGATTTGGTTGACCTGGAATCGGTCACGTGGATATTGACAGGGTAGCATTCTACTCCTGAATTTCGGTTTCTTCGATCTCTTTCCAAACTGAGAAGAGAAAAAATTAAAAATTCCTTTATTTCTTTGATTATTCGGGTAGAATGGAGAATAAAGCCAATTACTTCCGCCCCTTCTTTCTCCCGGAACCTTCTCTTCGATACGGAATCATAATTAAGCTTATACTGTACACTACAGAATTTAGGACTCCTAAAGGCTAAAAATTGACAGCGAAATAGAATTCGTGTCTTGAGCCAAAAGCGTAATGACCGTGACGAAGTTATCTTTCTCTTCGCTTCGGGTTGTCTTTGTAAATTCGGAACGAGTGCGTTTCTGGTCTTGACCATTGCTTGCATGGAAGATGTTAACACTGAGGGGGTTCCTCTTCGTCTTATTGCTTCGGTTATCGGAGGGTAGTCCGTCCTCCTAGTTTCGTAGTTTTAAACGTACAAGTAATTGTGGAAATTCCACCAATTTACACAAGTATCTTCTTTTTCTATTTTCCTAATTCCTGCTATGGGTAGCTGATTTCCTTGAATCTTCTTAGATGAGTTGAAATCTGATATATCCCTTCCAGTTAAGGATATCTGGGCAATGAAGCTTGAAATTACGCTCATTGCGATGCACTTCTGGGGCATAGTAACAGGAGAAAAACCATGACTGTTCCTTCGTTTTGCTATGTAGAATTTGAAGACGATTTCCGAACCTAAGGGTAGCACTTTCTTTCTGAGCTCCTTTTCGGTTCTTGTATCCATACGTATTTAGTAAAAACTATCTGGATACGTCCTGCTTACTCGTGGCCTGCTGATTGCAGAGGCTTCAGTTTGCTTTGTCCATTTTGTCTGCTCTGAGACTTGTTTCTTTCTATTTCGACTTGAGTCTATGGTAGGGCCAAAGTGTGGCGCTTTGCTCGGGCTATCTGAGGCTACGGATAAAAGAGTTACTGACGACTGTAATCTTCCGTCCGTACTTTCGCTTAAGTACTGTTGGCTCGGGGTATCCGAGGCTTCTTTCTCCGTATTTGTCTGTGGCTTATTGCGGAGAGGATCATTCTCCATGATAAACAGATCAAACATCTCATGATCGTAGAAAGCAACAGAGTTGTAAATTCGATAATTCCGACGATACTGTCTGTCATTTTGATTCATTGGCTTCTTCTTCGAAGGCTTATGTTGCATTGTAATGCCCAGATGACTGGCTTCATCCTTTTTGTTATTTTTCAGTATAGTTACAGAGGTTAACAATTCAACTGGTATGTTGGATGTTTTCGTGTTTTCAACAATTTTTAAGACAGTTCGTGTCTTAGTTATGACCTTACAGGGGCAGCTATGGTAGATGTGTCTGTAGAGATTATTCCATGAACTTCCCTGTCCCTTCCCATATCGGTGTGCACTCTTGGTCCCGATAAAGTAAAAGTGGAAGCAGTAATGTTTCCCTTGCTCCATTTCTTTTTGTTTATTGATACTTTCTTTTGCTTTGTAGTAAAAGGCTTTCTTTCTGTTCTCTATCAATGTTCCGCTTCTAGCTCGAACTTAAGGGCGTCCAAAGCCACTGACAGACGAGACATCTTTCGAGTGTCTTTCTCTTCTGACTGTATGAGTGCTATAGATAACCAGTTTCCGATCAAGTGATGATCTCGAATGACTGCCTGATTGAGCTTGCTTGCTCTCATGTATTTGTGGTGAATTCGGGGATTCTGGGTTCGGTGCGAACGCTTTGTGTTTCTTGATTGACTTCCCCAGTTAGGGGATGTCCCAATCTTCAGTGTACGCCAGACAAGTCCAAAATTTCTTGGTTGTCCCGTAACGTATTTTCAGTCCTCTTCCAGGATCATTCCCGTGTAGTAACGTAAGTATAGTGGATCCTAATGAGTGCATGGGGCTTGTCCCCGCGGATTCGGACCATTCGAGTTATCTTCCGCCTATTATATGAAATAATAGCATGATCATGACGAGGCAAAAAGTTCTTAGTCTTTCCTTGACTTGTAGAGAACTTCTTCTTGTGTGCTGGGAATTGTTGTGCTCTTGTGAGGCTTGTATTAATTGACTTCTTGGGTGTCCTTCCAGCTTAGCGGGGCTAGCTTGCTGCCTTGGTTGTGCTTTCACTTTCCTGACCGCTTGGGGTCTTAATGACTGCTGGGAGTCTTGACTGCTGGAGAGCTCTTGAGTGTCCTCTTCCAGTGACGGATTTGGCAGTATTTTGATTTCTTCTATTTGTCTATGGCTGACTGAGTCTTTTCAGATTTCTTTTAAGTCTGCTGTTGTGACAGGCTTTCTTTTCCTCCGTCTTGCGTCCATTTCTTTCTCGGATGGTGGACAAGGGAGTTTCTTGCCATAATGTTGCTGAATAAGGGTACCTTCAATTAGTCCCTTATGAAAGGCTGGGCTTCGCGGCAATTTCCGTGGTATTCTACTATTTGAGATACCTAGATCTCTTTTGTCTTTTTCTAGTTTGAACCATGAAATTTCCTGGCTAAATAGCTGTGCTTGCAGGGTATATTCGTGTCTGGGTTTCAGTATGCCTTTTTCTATTATTTCTTGGAGGCACCAGAGCTTACGCTTTTCTTTCCATGTCCAATGTTTCAGTTCTGCTTCTTCATAGAGCATTTTCAGGTATTCGGCAGTGGCTGATATATAGATTATTGGTGTGAGCCATTTTCTGAGGCCGATTTCACAGGTAAGCATGTGTAGCTCCAAAGCTGCCTTTTGAGTTTCGTAGATTGCTACTATCTCGTTTTTGGCTTTGTCCTTGCTTTGCCCCCTTACAGTGGACGTGTTCCATTGTACTGCGGACTTGTTTAATGTAATGCATCCTCCAAAGCGATGGATGAGATGCTGTAGTGAACCGAATTGGACTTCAACTGCATGTTGGACTTCCAAGTTCCCTTGAGTATATTTAAGATTGTAGAAATAACGAAGGTTATCGTCTATTGTTGTGTACAAGTAGTTGATCAGCTTCTTGACTACAAGGTAGTCTCGTACGGTATAACTACCGGTTTTGTCCAAAATTTTCTCCATAGTTCGGGAAATTTCTGGTCGTGTGGAGTCTCGTATATGAAGGAGACCACTGTGTAGGTTATGACATTCTATATAGTCCGATTCTAGTAAATCCGGATTATGGGCCAACGGTTGGTTGAAACTTGGAGTGGTGGTTTCTTCACCATCTTGTTCCTTCAATTGGTCGTGTAGACTGCTGATCCTTGTTTCTTGAGAAATGCGCAAGTACTGGTCTGTGATCTAGACATCTATATGGTTTCAGTGTGTTGGATTGAGCTTTCTTTCTACGCCAAATGTACTGTTTAATTCGTCTGCGGTCTGAAAGATATCGGTTCTGTGTGTGGCTGTAACTAGCGCTTCTTGTCCTTCGAGGAGAAAACAAGTTCTGTGTACTACCTTGTAGGGGTCCGTATACGATTGAATGAATAAAGATTCTTCATAGTTGCATCTGTAGAATTGTAATTTCTTGAGGTGTGATTCGATACGTCCGCTGAACTTAACTTGTTCCTTCATGGTGCGGAGTGTGATGCCTGTATTGTAAACTAACTTGTAGTTATTCTTGTAACCATCTGGTGATTTAATACATAGTACTGGATCGTCAATGTTGACTGCGTCAGTAGGTAACTTAAGTATAAGTCTTGCCATATATTTTCCTTTAATACCAGCGTCTGCCAGAATAATTTTTGTTGTTGCAGTGTGCACTACTGCGTCATATCCATGACCGATGTGTCGGTAGTCAGTTGTGATGAGCTGGGCATAGTAAGTATCAGTTCGAATGCAATGTGAGTATGTCCAGATCACTTTTCGGATCTCTTGATTTGAGAGTCTCGGGGATAGCGTCCATATTCCATTTTTTTATTGGGCTTCCATTTCTCTGCCCATGGTCATCTTTCAGAGTGGGCTGTCTATGGAGTCAACTGCTTCTAGATAACTTCCAGGTTCGTTGAAATGTTCTCCTTGGTCGGAGATAAGTCTTGTTATGTCTGGGATCTTGTGATACAGATTAATTTTTCCAGATGTTTCGGTATTCTTTCTACCTTTTCGGACTCTGAACAGGGTGAGTCTGGATACGACCTTCGACTTTCTTTCCTGTTGAGTGATGGGCTCATTCTTGCCATTGTGATCGAGATTGTTCCAATCGTCGATTAATCCTTCTGTAAACGTTGCTTGCTGTGGAGCTGGATGATATGAGAAGTTGACAGGTTGGGCCTGAGATTTCGTTGTCTTCACATCATCTTTCCCTTGATTGGGGATATAATCAGTAAAAATCTTGTGGCCAGTTGCTGGGCTTTGGTGCTCGTGTGTAGAGCTGAAGTTATGAACACTCGTGCCTCCAGGTTGCTTTGATATGCTTAGGCTGGAGGTGAGGTCATCTGGTATGTCAGTCATTAGATTGCTAAGAGTGGTCATCTTAAATGTTCCACTTGTCTCGGTGTCCCCCCAGCTGTGACTATCTTGAGCAGATTTCGTCTTCCTTCTATGTCGTTTTCACGTTTTCTTGGGACTTTCGTTCGCCGTGACAGGCTTCGTAGTATTGCTCGGTTGCGAGGCTTCGGGCCTTGTGGATGGCAAGGGCTTTGTGAATAGATCATCAGAAAGTATTGGTCGAAATGACATTACTAGATTCCCTGTGTCGTTGTGGCTACTTTTTTGAACTGTAGCTTTCAGTATCTTGGTTAACAGTTTCCATTCTCCGTCTGAATAGGTAAATGGTTCATAAAATGACACTCCGTGTTCATTTCCCATGTAGAACAATCCCATGTCCCTACATTTGTAGGTTACTGAGAATATATTTGTTACTTGCGGGAGGTACCATACGTTAGTAAGTAACTGTGGTTCCCATGATTTTCCATTGTATGCGGAGATTATGATCGATCCGCTTCCAGGTGACGTTACTTCTTTCTGGTCAGCTCGTATGAGTGTCTGTTCTCCGTCAGGGAATTCGGTGTATTTAAGAAACCAATCTCGGTTTCCACACAGATGAACAGAGGTTCCTGTGTCACATGTCTAAGTAGATTCAACTGGCATGATGGCGGGTCTATCCTTTTCGACTCCGGGTCTGGGACCTTCCACGATTTTCTTTAGATCTCTATGATATGCTCTGAGAGCTTATTCGTGCCCTATAAACGGGGCTTCTGTGTCAAATTTATAGAGCGCCTCGGCAATCCGGACGGCTTCGAGTGCGTATGGGATAAGGGCTCTGTTTTTAGTATCTGTGCCGGTTTTTCGGGCTTCATTGACGGCGCTAAACATGAGGCGTCTGAATTCTTGTCTATCTGTAGACTTTTTTGATACTTCGGTCCGGGTAGTTGGATGCTCACCCTCCTTACTGTTGACAGTATTACCAAGTCTTACCATGAATGCTTGGTTCTGTTGGCTGGCTTGCACAACAATGGGTGAATGGTCAAAATCACTATTTGAGTATGTGAATAATAATATGTGAGAAATAATTCCTTCAGTAATTTCCCCCGGATGGGGATGCACCATCCTTCTTGATTGCAATTGTGCTCTGAGTCCAGGACTGTCGGAGCTGCATATAACATGTCGGCTATTTCGTTCTTCTGTGCGATTCTTGCACATAGTGTGATGGGATTATATGTCAATCCAAGTTTCTTCTGTACTGCCTTGAATTAAGGTTTAGTTGTCCGTTTTCGGATAAATCTCCTCTGATTAGTCAGGTATGCTTTGTTATGACATTTCCAGCGTCTTAGCACTGGTGTCGAACCGGAGACTGATGATTCTCCTTTCCCGTTTTGAGAGACACATGAGAAATAAGTTGGATCCTTGTAGTCCAACAACTTGCTTTTCTGATTAAACCAGGTGAGAAATTCTGGTTCTATTTCGTAAATGAGTTCACTGCCTTTGTTAATGAGGATGTAGTATCCTAGGATGTGGCTTATGTACTGGTCTCGGTCAATAATCGGTGAAAACGGGTTTGCTGCGATTCCTTTTTGCAAATCCGTATTGCTGAGCTGGTCAACAAAAACTACATTTGTAGAGGACTGGGTTTTTTCTGAATAAATCTTTCTTCGTCGCTCGCGTGCCCTTTGAATCAGGCCTTGGAGTTCTACTTCTGATTCTTTGAGAATTGATTCTAGATCTTCAATTCTGTCGTCAATTTCTTTGAGACCGACTGTGTAGTCTGAGTCGTCTTCGCTGGGCATTTCTGATTGTAACTGATGGCTACTGTTATCTTTGTCGTTCAATACTGAGAAATTCGATGAATTTTCTAAGTGTATTTGTGTAACATCTGAGTCAGATGATGACTCACTCCATTTACGTACAATTTCTATTTTTTCTTTAATTGTAGGAGTTTTCGGGAATTAAAGATTATTTCTTCGCTCCCTCTCTTCATTAAGTTCGTTCATGGCACGGTTATACATAGCGTGCAGGCGTATCGGACGTTTAGGTATGTCCTGCATATACGGCTTATTATTCGGCAAGTCTGTGCCTGTTTGTTGCGCTTGTTGCCGTTTTTGTCCATTGAATGACTTCATTGTTTCACATGAATGCGGTATTGTTTCCTCGCTTTCTGCCTTTTTGTCAGGCTTAATGCGGACCATAAATACTTTATGACTGGTGTCCGGCTTTGACCTTGTCTTAGGTATTTCGTCCTCCGTCGTCGGTGACTGGACTAAATTCGTATTTTCGTCTTCCGTCGTTGTGGACTGGACTATACGTTCTGATACTTCTTTCGTCATTATTGACTGGACTGAGTTTTTTTTCCGTCCTTCGTCGTTAGTGACTGGACTAGTTTCGTTATTTTGTCTTTCGTCGGGTTTGACTGGACTATAACCTTTGCTACGTTCTTTGTCATAGTTGACTAAACTGTATTCTTGTTTCCGTCCTTCGTCGTTGATGACTGGACTAACTTCATTATTTTGTCCTTCGTCGTTGGAGACTGGACTAATTTCGGTATTACGTCCTTCGTCATCGTTGACTGGACTATACTCGTGTTGAAATCAATGACTGCGGTTAAGGGCTTATAATCTTGAATTTCTCGAACCGAATCTATTATTAGTAGTGATAGATCGGATTTATCCATTAATGCGGGCTTCAGGGCCGCTTCTAGGAATTCGACTGTCTTGTCTGTATCCTGAGGTGAAAAGTACAAGGACGATAACTTCGGTATTGTCACTTCCGATACTGGATAGAGTTCGGGTTGTAAGCCAACTTCTACAGTAATGGTCGGTTCATGTGGTGCTGAGACTTCAGGCTGTAGATAAGAGGTAATTGTAAATTGTCGTCTCTCGAATCTATCTTCGATTTTCATCATTTGGAAAATTGGAGATTCCGAAATGCGGCTGCTCCCGGGCATTTCCCTTTCAGTTTTGAACTTCTGTATTTTGTTCAGTAATAGTTGTAGAATTTGATTCCTGGTCGCTTGACGACTCCAGGATCTCAAAAAGTCAAAGTAGACGTCTCCTTTTCTGAGAGTGGGTATCATGATTTGAATCAGATTTCGGATTGTATCCTTATTGTACTCTTAAGTTGTGGCTTCCATATTGCCAACCGTATTCAGGTAAAAATCGTCTCCCGTGTCGGGATTTGCCAGTGCTTGGAGCTGTGTCCAATATTCGTTTTTTGACATTGCCTTGAGTACATGATACCTCGCTTTGAGAATTTTGTGCATCTAAATGGGAATTGTTCCGTTTAGAACTTCAGAAATCGGGAAATCGGTAGTTTCCTTCATGGAGAGTTCTCGGTGATGATGGTCGGATGCGACCCACGCATAGTACAGGGCTTTAACTATGTTGCCTGTGTATGGCATTTTCAACGGTGATGACCAATTGCCATACTTGACCTCCCAGTATTCATTACAGTTGAGGGTTTTCATAAACTCTTCTTCTTCTTTAGTTAGAATTCCTATAATAAGTAATTCTGATGAATCTTCAGGGATTTTTTCGGTTACGAATTTAACTTAAATCCTACCTTTTTTGAGCTTTTTGGTTACGAATTTGTCTGTAATCCTACCTACGCTGTGCTTTTTGGTTACGGATTTGGAGTGAATCCTACCTTTGCTGCTTGTCAAAATTTCTGTGATAGGTAATTTTCGTAAATCTTTCGGAAGTTTTTCCGTTACGGATTTGACTTGAATCCTACCTTTTCTTCCTAGATTCTCTGAATTTGATCGGATCACAGAGTCTCGTTGCTCCGATTGTGGCGTTTGCATATTTGCAGATACTTCAATGTAATGCTGTTGTAAATTCTCCGACTGACGGGTAGCGTGTCGACTCGCCCCGGCCAGGAGTTCAGTGGGAATTGGAATTTTCTCTAGGAATTCTAATCTAGCCAGTTTTTTGTCCAGTTTTCGCTTTTTGTCAGCGTTTACTTCATATGGCTTCGAATTGAAGGCTTTTTCGGTTTCCCACGTTTTACGTCTTCCGGATAAACATCCTAGACTAAACTGGTACATTTTCAAAATTTGAAGGAGGTAGCACTACCGTCCTTATGGAAATAAGCTTCGATTTCTGTGGTTTCAGATTCCCCTAGGTAACTACTTTTAGCCTGGCGAGATTTATGTAGTACCCAGATTATAGAATCTCGGGTCGAGGAGCTTTGATATTCGATTAATGCGCTCTGAAATGACGAGAGGCTTGTATTGCGCCCTCACGGAGGTACGTAGCGTTTAAAAGTTAAATTTTATTCTTCTCTTGAATTCCGAATTTTCAATGATGATCCTCTTGATCCTTTTCTGAGCTACTCCTCTCCTCGGATATTTCCACTATCAGTAAATCCTTTTTAATGGATAAATGATAGCTTATTTTTTCAAGTTTACCTACTTTACCTCCTCTAGATCCGCTTGTTAGGCGGTTCTATTGGTTTAATTAGGTATAGTAGTGTCGTTAGCTCGCTGCCCCAGAATTAGATCTTTTTCAAACGGATTAATCAGATCGTTATTTTTTATCCTTTTCCAAACGGATTAAATAGGATGTATTATAATCTTTTCCCAACGGATTAAATAGACTCTTCACAATATTTTTTTCCAAGGGATAAATAGAATTATTGTGGCTGTGCTCAACTTTTCCAAAGGGATTAAACAGTTAGCACGACTGTAAGTAGGAAGCTCTGGGATTTTCGACTACTTCAGAATTTACAAAAAAATCCTCAGGTGCACTGACCAGTATCTTAGCGGAGGACTTCTTCGGTTTTAGTTACTCGAAATCAGGGTGATAGCAATACCTGTGCTGATAACGTAAAAAATAGTAATATGAAAATCTCTAATTATTAGCGATGATCTTCATAGTCTATTATAAAGTGGTGAATTGAAATGAGAATGAAAATATTCCAGAGGAACAGAAAATAAATAAGATGCTGCTCGCTCGGCTCTCACGTTCCAATTCCTTCATAAGTCAGTCTTTCGTATTAAGGAAAACTCGTATGGACCAGTGTTGATATGAATTTAGGTATACCAATGAATGTGTATGTATTTTACCAATAATACATACTGCGCGCTAGAACAATACAATAGAATAGTACGGACATGAGTCCTGCTGATAAGTTGGTTGAGAGGAAATGAATATGGCTCAACCATCCTGTATTGTGAAATATACATGGTCATTCGACAAGTAATAAAGTCATAAAAAGTGATGGCTTTTGACAGGGTGACGAGAGGATCGGGGATCGCTCTTGTCAGCAATAATAACATACAATGCTTTCTTATGGAAAGGCTTCTCAAACTTGACAACTTAAAGTCAATAATAATTTCCAAATATTCTCTCCTATGTTAAAGGAGATATAACAATTTGACATTAACAATAAAGATAATGCTTTCTGCATCTAGACAAGAATAATCCAATATTATCTGTAATATGATTATTAACTAAGGAATTTGCAATGTGCTGAATCCCTCCTTACCGAGGACGGGATTTACGCAATAGATGTAGGATGTCCAATGATGAAACCTACCTAATTATGTCAAATATATTTATGTCTATATACTGTAAATATATCCTATCTATTTACATGTTGCATATAATGTGTATATTTCAACAATTAGGGTATTAAAATTACAATACCCATGTGCTACCCAACTCGATGTGATGCGATGTTTAGTTTAGGATGAATTTTGTGCATTATATAAATATAAATGAAAAACAGAATATATTGCATTGCAGATCTCACATTAGATTACATGGAGTGAACAGAAACAAATACATTGAATCTTTATCTTTATTCCGTAAACTAATTTAAATTTAATTTTAAAAATAGAGTTAAAAAAGTAGATATTAATAATTGAACATGACACAAGTGTTAGTTCGGAATTTTGGATCCGCTGCTGCTTCAGAAGTCAAGTCAACTCGTTGCAACGCGAACTGAATCTGGCTCCAGTGATGTTATTATTTTGACTGAAAGTTTGAACAAAAAGTAATAAAATTGACAGTTCAAGGAAAATGAGGTCAATAATGGAGTGCTATGCGACATAAAGGCTATAAATCGGAGCATAAAAAACTTGACACTAGCGCCGGTACCTAAATTTTGGGTACTTATTATGGTAATAAATTATGTATTGCAAATACATCTGGAATCTCCTCCTCCTCCAAAGAAACTTAAATAATAATAATTTTAATTTTGAATGTAACTACACCGTGCAAGGCTTTGCAGCTAAACTCAAAACTCATTCTCAATACCTCTAAGATAGTGGTATTTATATTATATAGTAATAACATATCACGCACCGTTCTGGATATATTTGCTTAAACTAAAATTCCCGAAGTATCTGCCTTCATATTTTTTTTAAACTAACGCAAATCAGTTAGAGAATCGAATAATTTTGACTTCCAATGTAAAGGAATCATTTTTATGCCATAAACCATTTGAGTCGAAGCTGAAACGAAACTGGAGAACTTTAGGGGAAAAAGGTACCAGACACCGCACCGGAGCGGAGGAGAAATAAAATGTGACGAAGTGGGACGGAAAAGAAAAGGGCTTAGGGAGAAACAGTACATTTCCTTCTTTCTAGTTTTATTTTCTATGCTTCTGACTTCTACCTCGAACTTACACTCACTGAAACCACAAACCACTACTGTCTACTTATATTCTGTGTTACTGCGAGTCGTCGGTACCTTTACTTCGGTGATTCAGCCGATTCCGCGTTGAGCGTTAACCAGTATTGACCATTCAATTTCAGTTTTTTATAACAGTTGAAACTTTGTTATTACTTCGCCATTCACTCACGGGTCACGGCACGGGTTAGCCCCCATCAGCTGTGATTACATTCATCATCGCGTCAAGACTCCGTCACTTCGTTTAGCTGGAAACTTAATTTCAAAAATATCTGAATTAATTCTTATTGTATCAAGAATTATATAATTAACATGTGACAACAAACTGAGGAGTAAAAAGACTTTACAATAAGTAAACAAGAATTATGTTTTTCATCGAGATTTTGAAGAAGCCTTTCGGCTTTGTTAGAGGTGCAGCAAAGAATCCGGCTTCTCCTTCGCAAGCTTGATCCTATATAACCATAACCACTCGGTTCGGGTATTAGTCGGCCCCTCATCTCTGGGCCCCACATTAATCGGCCCCTCAGTTCTTGGCCCCGAGTAGTAGTAATCGGTCCCATTATTTCATTTTATTTGTATTAGTCCGCGGCACTTGCTTTGTGCATCTCTATAACGTACATAAAATCTAAAACATAAAATGTAAATAGTATGTCCTACTATCACTATCTATACATTATTACCGGCCGGCAGAAGAAATATCGATAAGACTAATTCGTTGCACACTGCATTACATTTAAACGTAAAGTGGATTTTGAATTTAGAATTTGAGTTAATTGTTGACGGTTATAAAAGTAACAGTGAAACAGAGGAGATTGAAGTTCTAATTGTAAGTGAAACAGACGAATTAGAAGTTGTAAGTGTTGTTGAGAGCAACGAATCTGTTCAACACAGGACAACCGAAAGGGTCGGGAAAGTGATGTGGCTTGGGGGTCATGTATTTACATATCAAAAAAGGTCAACACAAATGGAAACATTAGGTCAAGGTGTTGCCGGCATGCCGGATTAAAGTGCAAGGGGGTCGTGATGGAAAGTAAAGTCAAACGAAAAGAGTTGACGCGCAAAAATTTACTCACGCAGGAATGTTTTAGACGTACAATGATACACGTTAAATGTACATATTTTGGTCTTTTTAGATGCTGAGCAAGCATCTATTGGTCTGGTGTTTGCTGTCTGTCTGTCTGTCTGTTTGTCTGTCACAATGTCAGTTGGTCGCACGCTACAGGTCGCATTTTTGAAGATTTTATATTGAAACCTTTTTTAATCGCCCAGAAAAGCGAAGGAGAAGTGCTGTATAGTTTTTGGTTATTATTAACGTTATAGTTTCTTCGCAATTAGCAGTTAAACCGACCAAGAATTAAATCAATGTTTCAAGATAAAAAAAAGGGCTAATAATACATGGAAGGTACATATAGAGCTGTGAGCTTGTCACGTTTCGCTGTTAGAAATACACATGGAAAATTTTCACTAATATCTATTACAAGTAAATGTACTGCTGACATATGTACGTTCACAGGGCAGACTGGTATAGTGGTCGTTGGTTTGACACTGCAATGTAAAATTGGAAAATATGCGTTCTCATGACGGGGGTCCTCTCTTCGAATACCAGCTCAGGCATTCGGAATTCTCCTTCCTCATCATTTTACAGACGTTAACAATGCAGCCTAGGGATCGTCATAAATGAAGTCATACAAATTTTACTATTTTAGGGATCCCTACTGTCATAAGTATAAAAATTCGGTTGACATATATCCTCAACATAGCATTTTACAAGTATGCATGCGGGGTTCTTCCATAAATGACGTCATATAAATTTTTACTATTTTAGGGATCCCCACTGTCACAAGTTTATAAATTCGGTTGACATAATATATCCTTAACATATGATTTTACTAGTATGCATGCGGGGATCGTCCATGAATGACGTCATAGAAATATATACTTTTTAAGGGATCCCCACTGTCATAAGTTTAGAAATTCGGTTGACATGTATCCTTAACATAGGATTTTACTAGTATGCATGCAGGGATCGTCCATAAATGACGTTATACAAATTTTACTATTTTTGGGCTCCTTACTGTCAACAGTTCGGAAATATGGTTGACAAATATCCTTACCATAGGATTTTACTAGTATGCATCCAGGGATCGCCAAAAAATGACGTCATACAAATTTTACTTGTTTAGGAATCCCCCCTTTCATAGGTTTGAAAACTAGGTTGACATATATCCTAAGCATAAGATTTTACTAGTATGCATGCAGGGTTTGTCTATCAAGGGCGTCATACAAATTTTACCGTTTTAGAAATTCACATGCCTTTAGTTCTAAAATTAAGTTAACTTATATACTTAACATTGAATTTTCAAGCTTACATACGGGGATCGTCCGTAAATGACGTCATTCAAATTTTACTTGTTTAGGAATCCCCCCTTTCATAGGTTTGAAAACTAGGTTGACATATATCCTAAGCATAAGATTTTACTAGTATGCATGCAGGGTTTGTCTATCAAGGGCGTCATACAAATTTTACCGTTTTAGAAATTCACATGCCTTTAGTTCTAAAATTAAGTTAACTTATATACTTAACATTGAATTTTCAAGCTTACATACGGGGATCGTCCGTAAATGACGTCATTCAAATTTTACTATTTTAGAGATCCCTACTGTAATTAGTTCAGAAATTAGGTGGACGTATGACCTCAACATATAATTTTTTTAGTATTCATAGGGAAATCGTTCATAGATGGCGTTGTTTAAATATTATTATTTCAAGTATCCTGCCTGTCTTTAGTTTTAAAATGAGGTAAACGGGTACCCATATTATGGAATGCCTCTAGTATTCATACTGGGATCTTCCATAAATGACGTCATCTGAATATCACTATTTTGGGGTTCCGCTCTGCATTTGTTTGAAAATTAGGCAAGCAGATACTTTGAACGCAGGGGTGTTACAAGAATACATACATAGATCGTTTATAAATACCTTTATCTAACTATTATTAGTTTTATAACTGCTTGCAACGTACATTCGTAAATGGCTTATTGGTGGTAGAGGAGGATCTATAAATGACGTTATTTGTGAATTAGGCAATTTTTACAAATTTTCCAGCTATATCTAACTACATGCCACGTACTTCAATATACGGCTTATTGATGGTAGAAGAGCCTCTATAAATGACGTCATTTGTGAATGGTGCAATTTGTCAACATTATTCAGCTATATTTAACTACATGCTACGCACATTCGTATATGGCTTATTGATGGTAGGGGAGCTTCCATAAATCTAATATCATCTTTCAGCGTAACATAAATTGTGTTGCGCATTTGTTGAAGCTCAGCATCTACTTCGGGCCCGCCCCCGGTCGACAAATCCGGTGCGAAGCGCTGGATTTTTTTTGAATGATTTTTTAAAACTTCATTTTCAAACTGCATTAATTACCTCTAATAAATTGACGAAAGGTGATTGACCGCAAAAATTCAATTATTGATCATTGCATTGCATTGTTCATATTATTACTTGAAGGAAACCAATACAAAAATAATGGGGCCCAGTAATGACGGGGCCGATTGATACTCGGGGCCAAGAACTGAGGGGCCCAGAGATGAGGGGCCGACTAATCCCGGCACCAACCACTCAATATGCATCTTATGTTGTTTATTCTTTGAGTTGCCCATGAACTTAAAGATTCCTAAAGCTTTCATTCCGTCCAGCTCCGTCTTCCCCAAATTGAAACTATGCTTACTATAAGCTTATTGTAAAAACCCTTAATGAAGTTGCTTCTCAAGCAAGGCTGCAGTGCACAACTACAACCGTAAAGGAGTGCCTCTCCTTCATAAAAGCTACCTATTCTTGAAATTTTACAATTACGCAGATGGGCAAGGTGTCCAAACAATTATAAATCCCCACCACAAAGTACACATAACACGGTTTTTCTTCGTTCATTAATTCAAAACAGTATTTAATCCGCCTCTGCATGAGTATCTGATCACACTACACGAGTCCAAGTTAAAATCCCAAAATTGCCTTCCAAAATAAATTCGCCCAGTAAATAACCGTCGACTTTGATCGTTATAAGTATTTTAAAATACATATTACAAAAATACGCTTCTTTAAAATAAATTCATATTTAAATACTAAAATAGTATTATTATGTACCTGAATCAATAATACTCGCGTGCCAATTAATAATATATTGACCATCACCATCATTTTCACATTCTATGATTGCATATCAAGCAGCAGTGTTGTAAGCGTGTTGACCTGAAAAATTCGAATTGGAATTAGATCCAGTAATAACTTAATTTAATAATTTTAATATGAAAAGTCAGACTTATCAGACTTTAAATATTATGTAGTTGAAATTTTTACCGTTAACTGTTGACTCGGAGCCAGAAGGGAAATGTCAATATGTGAATGTAAAATACCACATTATTACACAATACATTAAAAATACTGACATACATCTTGTCTGGTTCCGAGTCGGATGAGAATGACAAATTAATAGAATTAGAATGAAAAGCACGAACTCCTCCAGTACCGGAGCTTCCTTTGGACTTCAGAGGCAGATGTTGTAAATTATTCATTGCCGAACTGAAATCCGTCGAGCACAGGGATTTGCGGCAGTTCGACTTTCAAGTTTAACTGAAATACATTAGTTAATAGATTAGTTAACACATACATTTGTGTCCTACAGTATTTCTTCTAATTACTTCCCCCTGGAGTTACTTCAAGTTTTGCTTTTGACCCGGGAGTTATTAGAAATCGGAGTGTATAAAAAAAGTCTCCCCATTTAATTTAATGCTAAAGACCCTGGAAGTTACTAGGTACTCGGGAGGTATTAGTAATTGTAAGAAATACGGTCTATTCATGATAACATTATAGTGTTCCTTTAGCACTTGAAATTATTTGTAAACACACATGAGTTGACAAAAACTTGCATAGCGACTTACCAGCATAGCAGACCGAAAGCATCCAATTATCAAACTACTGTTTTAGAAGGTATACGGACAAAGTCCCCCTGGACATTGTCCCCCCGGACATTTTACCCCCGACCATTGTCCCCCCGGTCTTTTTCCCCCCGGACACTTTCCCCCCAATAAGCAACAGCGGAAGTTTTCCCCCCAGACATAAAATTCAACAACTTTTATGTTGTAGTTCACTATCGTGTGAAGGTATGAAGTCGGATAAAATTACGCAAATGTTGTCAGCTAGACTAGGAGGTATGGATATTAAGTAATTTGCCATGATTTGCCTACTGATTACAACGAAAATTTTAATGTCCACAATCTACAAATCTGCGTAAATTTGCGTACTTTTGTTTACCACGTTTGGTTATCGGGTCGGCAAGATGGGAATACACAAATGCGTTTCGGTTAAAACTATCAGTTTGGGTCACACTATCAGGTTTAATTTTTAGAATTTCAGATTTTATGTACCGTAAAGCTTGAAATAACTCCCGGGTCCGTATCAACTCCCGGGTCCGTAATAACTCCCGGGTGTGGGACATAGTTTCACGTAACTCCCGGGGTCTCTTTCAACTCCCGGAGTCTCTATCAACTCCCGGGGTCTCTATCAACTCCCGGGGTCTTTATCAACTCCCGTGGTCTCTATCAACTCCCGGGGTCTTTACTAACTCCCGGGGTTCCGTGGTAACTTCCTGGGGCCTGGGATTCAATAGTCTTATAATAGATGTATAATAATTCATTGCATTTTTCCTTGTTTACAACGGCGCCGAGAAACAAAAATAAAATATATTTTGTTAAAACAAGCGCTGGAATTTAAAAACTTAAATCAACGTTTAGACCAGTACCAGTACCTACGTGCGATCATTGTAATGGGCAGTCGACAGTCTTGTTGTAGTTTTTAATTTATCTTAATCTAAGTTAAATTAAAATGGGAGGTAAAAAGATTCGATCGTTTTTACAGATTCTTATTAAATACCTCCCAAATTATTTACAAATTTGAAGAATAAAAACATTATTAGGAAAAATATGTTGTTTTTGCCAAGTTTCAATTAAATTACTTAAAGATCATAAATTTTCATAAAGCTTTCATAAATATTTTCTGTAACTCCCGGGTCCGTATTAACTCCCGGGTCCGTAATAACTCCCGGGGTTTGAGGCATAGTTTGAGCTAACTCCCGGGGGGAGTTATTTCAAGCTTTACGGTATATATATATAGACAACTTTATTCAAAAATAAACTTGACACTGTCCTCCAATGAGGATAGCCAAAAGACTCAGTATACGGAACAAACTTTTGGTATACATAATAATGTGATTTATGGTTGTTTAAACTTTAAATAGAAAAAATATAATATAGAATATTGATTAATATTCCTTGTGAGAAGTTTCTTTGTTAGTGTAGTAGGGTGAAGTACTGTGTGCATAAATTATTTTTAGTTACTTTCTTTTAATTTTTTACTTTTTCCATCCTATAACTAGGCATAGTTAAGCAATGATATGATATATAAGTACGTAAACTACTTACCTATATCTCCTACACTTCAATTTTAATCTATTTTGCATATTTTCATTCACTCCAAGCTTGCGGTTTAATAAAGTATATTTTGCATTGGATTCGTGAGATTATTCGAGAATCAAATAAAAGCACATATTTTTACTAACCTTCATTTCATAAACCATAACCTTACAACACCGTGAACTTCAGTAACCTAAATAAGAGTTTGGGGGGAAAACGTCCGCTGTTGCTTATTGGGGGGAAAGTGTCCGGGGGGAAAATGACCGGGGGGACAATGGTCGGGGGTAAAATGTCCGGGGGGACAATGTCCAGGGGGACTTTGTCCTACAACCGTTTTAGAAAGTTCTATCATTGCATCAGTGTACATTACTTTTATCCTTCTTCTAAGTTTCTTTGCAAACAGCAGTGTATAGTAAGTCTGAATGCCTTCACTACACGTATTATTTGAGCCGAAATAATAATATTATCGTAAGCACTAGTTGCTAAACTTAACAAAACGTGCCCCAAGGGAGCCTTAATTCACTAAAGAAAGGAATAACCAGAGGACTAGGAAAAGATCCTGGCTATTAATTTGTAGAATTACCTCAATGCTGTAGGTTAAATTATTGTATAACTCTTGGTCCTCTTCAAATATTCTTTAACTCTTGGTCTATGTTATAATATAAGCAATTCTAAATCGTATTATTAATCTATCATTCACCCGTCTGTCGCTATTACTATTAATCAACTTGGTCAATAAAAATATCTCCGGCTGCACACACAGGTGTAGAAATAGAGGCAACTATAACGTAATTGTCTTCACCCTTTAATTTAATTCAATTTCAAATTTGTGAGCATGTTATTATTAAATACATAGGTAGGTATATGTATACTCCTATTTACCGTCTACCTACCGTCTTACTACCGATGCCGATGCAATAACCGTCTTTGAAGATACTTCTTTCCTTACTGCCTTATGGTTAGTTCAGACGTAGACAGTAGACAGAGTATAGACAATGAGGTTTACTTTTGAGCTTGGAATTTCTAATTATCTGTACCTACATATTCATATAAGAATATTAACGATGACGGTCATAACCATAATTTACTATATATTTTCTGAGTTAAGAAAGGATTTTGATTTCATTTGTTTGTAAAAGCTACATAAAAAGAGACTAAACAATCAAAATTAGAATTATCATGCTTACTCTGTATTAAATCATTCCAAAGAAAATTCCTGTAAATTATGTAGATTGTAGGTAATAAATAAAAGAGAACCCCCGCAGACACACACTGACTGGTCTAACTACACTACTACACCCAAACTACACAACAACCCAACAAATATATTTATAATTAGAACAATTTCTTTTAATTAATGGCCATTACTAATCCTTAATCCCTATAATTCCAAGATTAAAAACTGAGAGAGAGAGAGACAGAGTGAAAAAGAACTATTAAATGATGATTAAGTACTACTGCGTGATAAAATGTCTTACTTTGCCTAACTAAACTAAACTAGGTATCTGTACATATTTTGTATCTGAAACCAACTTGGGCGTGTAACAAATCAAATCAGGAGTCCTGCTTCCGTTCAAAGCCACAATAATATAGTATATACTTAATCGCAACCCTCGACCCACTTAATTTACTCTTTACTTTCAGTGGCCTTCAACGCCACACAAAAAATGTTAGATTCCCGAACGGGTACACAAGTGGTCAGATAACAATAAGGTCAGAGTTCAAGCTCTACAAGCTTCACGTTCTCAATAGTTGTTAGTAAATAAAACTTAGGCGGACTGGAGGAGGAAGCGAAAATGAATTCGACAACAATGAAAATGAAAACAGGAACGGACCAGGGCCGTTCAGGTCCTGCGGTCAATGCATTCAAAAATTTTGGACGAATAAGCTAGTCGTATTGTCGTAGACAGGAGAGCTGAGGACTGCTCGGCGCTCGGCAGCCTGAGATGCATGGGCTTTACAAGTTGTAGACCAAGTTGTACGGTCCTGCCGAGTAGTGTCGAGGCTGCCACGTTGAAATGAAATACCATAGAAACAACAACCCGTAATACTATATTGCACTGTTGCAGAAGCAAGCCTCATAATGCTATATTTAGGGGTTGAACACAAATGACGTCACACATATTGAGGGTGAATCCTTTGACGCCCCATGTTAAAGATAACCATACACGCAATGCTTAAGAGAGGGACAAGGTGGGTGGTTGGATCCAAAAATTTTGTAAATTTGGGTAGGGTCATTTGCGTCCGACCCCTTCCAGCGCGAGTTTTGTTTGATTTTGAAACGAACAAACTCAAAACTGATTGGTGCATTTCACAATTCACATTCACACGACCCCGCCTACAATAACTTTGGGCCAAATAAGAATGGTAGCTGGCAACGGTTGAGTTACGACTTGCTTTCCTCATGTTTACACGGAAAACGAATCGTGACTTTTTCATTCCCAGCTGCCATTCTTGCTACCTGCTACAGCATAAGAAAACTAAGATCAGGGCCACGCCACCGCAAACCGCCACGATCATGAATCCAGTTTTAATTTTCTGTATTTTTAACATGCCATTGCAAATTTTCATGACTGGCATGGCTTCAGTGCAGTTTTTACATTTAGTTTAAATGTTTTGACAAGAACATACGTAAGTGCATATGGGCATCGCCCACCATAAATCATCTTTCGTTTTACAGGTATTATATTTAATATAATTTACAATTAAGATTATTTTGAGTTTATTAATGCATTGATAAACTCAAAATAACACTAAAGTTGAAAGTAATGTGTTGCAATGATTACAACATGATTGTGGCGTAGTAGTGAAGTGTGACGTGAATTATTTGATGAGGAAAATGAGGATCTTATTGGAGCAAGGAGCACTCCTCATCAAACAATTTACGTTAAACTTTAATTAACCTAATGAGCTTGAATCTAAGTAACCGACCTTGAATTTGGCGATGAAAATATTAAAATTTGAAACGCTAAGTTAGTAGAGCTTGATTAAGTACTAAAGCGTATTAATATTATTGTGGATTTGAACGGAAGCAGGACTAATATACTCTAGATATTTTTATTGACCAAGTTGATTAATAGTAATAGCGTAGGGAGGCCAGATTTCAAATTTCTCAAACCAGGACATTTTGTACGAACATAAATTTTGGCAAAATTCCTCAATTTTGACCCCCCCCCCCTCCTCCTCAAAAATCAAAAAAAATATGTTATCAGGATGGTTGTACCTAAAATGACGCCATAATTATTACAACTTCCAGAAATGGCAATATTTGGTGACATTATGTTATATTACGGCATAATTATTTTTTTATTTTTCGTTATTATACTTCGTCGAGGATCTGGTTGATTCTAGTAACTTGTTATTATTTAAAAACATATGCACTTCTTAGCAAAGCAAATTTTTTAAATTTTAATAAGCAATCTGTTACGCTGATCAGTCCATATTTTTGGGTCTTGCTTTTGAACCACCACAAATACCGCCACAACCACCACCAAAAACACCGCCACAACCACCACGACCACCGCTTCTTTTTCCAAAATCTAGTTAATGTACGTATTGAAACAGCTGCATCTGCAAAACAAGTGGGAAATTGGTGTTTTAAGAACTGTATTTTATTGATAGTTTTGCAGATGAAGCTGTTTTAGTGCTCGGCATGGTCTGGTCCGACTCCGTCAGACCAGATCATATGGTCTGGTCCAACTTTTCGGACCAGACCAGACCAGACTCAGACCATATTGGACCAGATTAAGGATAATTTTTCGTGCATACTTTTAAACTTCATTGAATTAATTTTAAATTAACTAAATCCCTCCCATGAGTAAAAAAAATTATATATCGTCAGTAAAGAGTCATTCTGTCTTAAGTCCAGTGCACAGCTAAAATAATTCTTTCTTAAGTCCATACGATTCTTAAATTCATTCTGTCCTAAGTCCTATCAATTAGTAGATGCTCTCGAGGTCGCTTCCGCGATGTCCTTTGCATTAACGGGGGTGGGATATTGCTGACAGAGTTGTACTCGTGACGTACACTTAGGGGTCGTCCACAAAAGACGTAATGTTACATACTGTTGTACTCATGACGTACGAGCGACTTGGAGTCGTCCACAAAAGACGTAATAAAAATTCCATTTCCATTACATTTTTCGCTTTTCAAAAATATGTTAATAGAACATTTTACACTTTTCAAAAACGTGTAAATAGAACATTTTGCACTTTTCGAAAACATGTAAATAGAATATTTTGCACTTTTCAAAAACATGTAAATAGAACATTTTGCACTTTTCAAAAACATGTAAATAGAACATTTTGACTTTTCAACAAAGTGTTTTGTAAGTGTTTTTGAAACGTGCAATATGTTCTGGAAATGGAATTTTTTTACGTGTTTTGTGGACGACCCCTAAGTGTAAGTCACGAGTACAACTCTGTCAGCAATATTCCACCCCCATTAATGCAAAGGACATCGCGGAAGCGACCTCGAGAGCATCTACTAATTGAATGGACTTGGGACACAATGACTTTAAGAATCGTATGAACCTAAGACAGAATGACTCTTCACCGACGATATGAAATTCTAACTCAAAAGTAATGCAAGGCAATAATGTTAAAGTATACGTAATTTTTACTTATTTTGTATCTATAATTTCATGCATTTTGAAAAATAATTTTTAATCTGGTCGGACCATTAAATATGGTCTGGTCTGAGTATGGTCCGAATTCTTATGGTCTGGTCCGACTTCGTCGGACCAGACCAGACCATACTCAGACCATACTCAGACCAGACCACATTTTATGGTCCGGACCAGACCACGCCGACCACTAAGCTGTTTCAATACGTACATTAACTAGATTTTGGAAAAAAAAGCGGTGGTTGTGGCGGTGTTTGTGGTGGTGGTTGGGGTGGCTGTAGTTGCGGTGTTTGTAGCGGTGGTTGTCATGGTGGCTGTAGTGTTTGGAGTGCCGGTGGTTGTGGTGGTTATGGTGGTCCCAAAAGCAATACCCATATTTTTTGCATCAAGCAAACAAAATTTGGTTATAGGATTTTTCGTACCCGGACTTATGCTACCCACGAACAAATCTAGGACTTTTCCTACTATAGGAATATTATAACTCAAGAGCTTATACTATATTATAAAAATATAAAGCTACTTAATAAAAGGTATTTTTATTTATGAGTTTTTCAAAAGTTTTCAAAATTTTTTTCAAGAAGCGTTCAACTCAAAAATCTGACTTCATCTGATTCCTATATCTTCAAGCACTGCCCTATGTGCCATGAACTGAAGGAAATTTTGAATTTTTAGAGAGGAATGAACATGAAACTACATTGAGATGAGAATTTTCAATTAGAGACATACTATACAGTAGACTACAGGAGTAGTAGGTACGTATAGGAACATGCACACATCACATAGGCGAAGGATTTATTTGATACTGGGAAACAGTGTATGAGACAGACAAGTGCAATTTCGCAGTAAAAAAAACCTTCCAAGACTCTTCTTGTATGTTTTAGTTTTAGACGTTTTATTAGAAGTTTTGTAGATGAATAAGTTTACTATTTGGCAAGGGTGCCATCAAATATTTTGAAATGCTTGGTGCGATTTAATGTTTTTTGTCCTAACTTTGTTTTGTACTTACGTCATTTTGGAAGACTAATTCGTTGACATAAAGATTACAAGATGAGACATGCAGTGAAATAAAGAAAAGTTTACAAATTCAGAATCAAATTAAATTCTAAATTCAAATTCGAAAAAAGAATTTCGTTGTCAGTAGTTATGACGTTGAGGATGACGACGAGAACGACGGGGACTACGGGTGAACGGCCAGAGAGAGGCGGATAGGGCTTAATTCCGGATTCCAGTACATGTACATATATTGGATCTAGAATTTTACGAGGAAATAATCATATGACATTTTGGGTCTGCTAATCCGGTAATCTCTGGTCTAGCGTGGTAGTGATGATACACACTGCACAAATATTTACATTTTAAAGTAGCCAGGCTATAGACGAGACGAGAGGGAGACCATCACCATTACTGAATTGCTGCAATCTGCATTTAGCTGTACAGTGCTCAAGGTATGCATGCAAGTAAGTGTCACCATAATTTATGAAGGGAATGTTTACACATTCTTTCTGTGGGTATCTGCAGAATCAATATTTTTTACTTTGTTATTATAAAATATGTGCAAGCTACGGTAGATAATGAGGCTACACGGGATTAATTAAACACAAGTTTTTGAAAATTGAAAACTCAAATATTCTGGACTAATATATTGTACGTCCTGCCAGTTCAAGCTCTCCCGCCCCCTCTTTATTATTATGATGTATTCAGCAGTAGATCTATCTTTTAACTGGTTACGCTGAAACCAACCTTTTATGGGAAGCAGGTGTTTACGGAAATAGAGAGCAATGATCACAGCAAGCATAATCACGGAAAATCATGTGAGAAAACCTTACCCCAGCCAAGATCTGTGGTAAAATTTTAACCCAACTAATGCTGTAGTAGAATTTTAACCCAGCCAAATCTGTAGTAAAAGTTTAACCCAGCTAATACTGTCGTAAAATTTTAACCCACCCAATACTGTAGTAAAATTTTAACCCACCTAATACTGTAGTAAAATTTAAACCCACACAATACTGTGGTAAAATTTCAACCCAGCCAATACTGTAGTAAAATTTAAACCCACACAATACTGTCGTAAAATTTTAACCTAAACAATACTGTGGTAAAATTTTAATCTAGACAATACCGTGGTAAAATTTTAACTCAGCTAATACTGGTAAAATTTTAATTCAGCTAATACTGTGCTAAAAGTTTAACCTACCCATTACTGTAGTAAAATTTTAATCCACCTAACACTATCGTAAAATCTCGACACGGGCAAGTCTGTTGTCAAAATTTAACCCAGGCAAGCATTTCGGCGAAGCTCAAGTTGATTATATCACAATCAATGCAAAATTGTGTTTAGTGTAACAACTAAAAGTGAGAATTACATACTAGAATTACGATAAATTCAGATTCTATAGTGTAACCCGGGCAAGGTCCTGGTCAAAAGTTACAACTTGCACGCCTATAGAAAAAACTAATCCCTTAATCTGAGCAGTTATCTGGTCAAAACTCACCACGAAGTCTATTTGACCACAATCAATGCAAAATTTTATTTAATGTAACAGCTTAACTTGAAAAACATAATATATTAATTTTTGTTAATTGCAACCCATCGGGTTGCTAACCTTCTAGTAGTATTCATAAAGACCGCAGAGCAACAAATACAATTAAGTAGGTAATAGATTACTAGTAATTTATTTTAATTCTGATTATGTTCAAGTTATTTTTTTTTAAGTTGAAACTTGGAACTGACTGTTCTTATTTTTTTTACAAAAATATGAAAATTTTTAGCTGAAGTTTAGATGTTATCCAGTATCAGAATTATTTTTTGTTGTATCCATAGTAATTTACGGCATCTTCATATAAATTATTATTGAAATTTTGGCCAAAAAATATTATTTCCGACCAAAGTTGCAATGTACGGAAAAGGATCTGGTCAAAAGTGCAGTTGTGCCTGTTGCCTTCCTCAAATATATTCCTATATTTGATTCTGGTATGCAAATGAATTGCCACGTATGATTACCCTTCTGGGTGATTAAATAGGGATTAACTCTTTGTTCACACAAGTTTATACAGTTTCAGCTGTTCTTACGCACCAGATCTCTTTATTCATTTATTTACTTATTAATTCAATAATAATTCACATTATTACATACATACACGTTTATCATTAATTCACTTGTTAATAATTTAATAACTGTATTATGTGCTATATTTGATAATAAGTCCAATAACATAATCCGTTTAATTATTAATCAGACTTCTTTTACCAATTACACCCTAGTACATTAGTATATAACATCCGTTTGCACTAATTGTACTTAAAACTAACGATAAATCTTAAATCGTTCGTTGCCTGTACTACAGATAGCATAAGGAATGATCGTACCTTTACTGGCTACTTCGGTCTTCCACAATTGGGCTAAGACAATGTCAGTCCCGTGCTAGTAGTAATTCGTCTAAGGCTGATGGTCGTGAGTCGGCTAGTTGATGCGCAGAGTCTTCGCTATCGTGCTACCTCTTCCTCAGAGCAGTTTCAGTAGTTTGCAGATATTCGTCACAATATCTCAGAACTACTCTCTTCAAGTTGTTAGTCTCCCTCTCAATGGCTCCTTCAGCACTATGTAGATATTCGTCACAATATCTCTCAGTGGCGACGTCTAAGCGTCAAAGAGTGTTAGGGTGAGCAATCAGTCTGAACTATTTGTTGGACCTTCTGACGCTCACAGTATAGGAAAGTTTTTAGTTTTGAGACGACTCGACAAACTAGAGAGAGTGAAAAACTTTAGAGTTTAAAAGTTTATGGTTTGGAGACGTCTCGACAAACCAGGCGATTTAAGTGAGAAAAACTTTAGAGTTTAAAAGTGTATAGTGGGGGATTAGACTTCTAATGCCCACTAGGTAGTTGTTGCTCCAGCGGACAACTCAGCTCGACTGAAGACTCAATGGTGGGAGTTCTTCTTATATACCCCCGGATCCTGGTCCGATTGCATCAGAAAATGTTGTTATTGCGTCAGAAAATGTTTTTATTGCGTCAGAAAATGTTAGGAAATCCTTAATTTACCGTTAGGTCCATTGAGCTGTCAATCAATTGGGTTTACGAACGTAAAAGGGAATCCGAACTTACAGTCAGATCTATTATGCTGTCAATCACTTGTGTTAACGAAAGCACTGTGAGTGACAGTAGGGATACCTGGCACTCCACCAAGTATCCTTATTATATTGCAATTCCTAGTAGAATGACTGACAATATTTAGGAGGGAGTCCTAAATGTCAATCATTCAACGTTTATCTGAGAAGACATGTTTGAGGAAAACTGCTCCTTTAAGGGCCCGCACTATTTACTATTCTATAGTAGTGTGTGCCTTGGCCTATGCTACACTGTGTAGTTGAGTTATGAATGTCAGATCCACTCAAATCTCATCCCACTTAACCTATGACTCATCAATAGAATGTTGAAGGTAGGGATTTCATGGAATTGTTGGAAATTTCAAGTGAATATTGGTGAGTGAGACAAAAAAGGGCTAGGCCCTGCTCTGTTGCAGTTCCCAGAAAAAGACTTGAGCGCTATACTTATTTTATTGCGCGTCCTTCATTCGTGCTCTCTTTCTGTCCTTTACCTTCCTCATCCGTCTCTCTAAATAATTGAGGATGTTTATTCGTCATCTCTCCTCGTCCTCACTCATTATTTCTATTATCTACTATGATATATTGCATCTTGATTGATGCTGGGCTATGCCCCTGTGTTGTTTGAGATTTGCTATATAATTAGTGCAGTCTCGACTGCAAATATATGGGCAGACAACATGCTGATGGACGAGTTTTTGAATATAATTAAAAAAGATGTCTTTTAGTTGCAACTTCACTATGTAGCATCGTTACTAGACCATCAGAAGTGACGCCTAATTCAGTATGTGCTTCAGCAAACATAATGGTGACGTGTAAGGCTGGATATTCACAAACAAAAAACAACAAATGTGCAAGGCCATTCGGCGGGGACTGTAAAACAAACCAAAAAGATGACTGTAATCACGATATATTTGCAATTTGCAGAAGCAGCAAATGCCAATGTCCTGCTGGAGCTATTGTTGAAGATGACACGTGCAAATTGGACAGACATTCAGACTGTGTTGCGTATGAACTAACAGTCCCAGGTCCATCGCAAATGCTCTGCCGTACGAATTCAGAATGTGCTGAAAAAGTTTCGGGAGACCCAGCGTCCGGGCACCGCTGTACAGGGTGTCCCTTGGACATGCTTGAGGATAAAAATGGCAACTGTGTAGTGCCTTACGGAGGTCCATGCATTCCCGGAGATGCCTCGGAAAGACCCTGCGAACTGAGTGAATTTTTGGAATGTGACCCTATTGAAAACAAATGTCTATGCCAAAATCCTGATGCAACATGGTAATTAAGTTAATTTATTCTACTATTTGCTAATTAGTGCCACTAAATAATTTTTAGTAAGCATGTATTCCACCTACTCTTCCATATTACGCAAGCGTGTAACATAGGCAAACAACCCTGACATTTAAAACTTTATTGACTGCAAATAAAAACAACAGTTGACGTATTAGGACTCAGTACTGTGCAACCTCTAATGCAACGCGGGTCTCTAACAAAACCATTTTCTACTTTATTGATGTACATATCACATTTTGTATTTTATGTTTTGCATTTTAATGATTTAGATAATACCATTTGAACTTTTTAATGTGAATATTAAATTAAATCTAGTGGCGCAGATATTTAATTTTTCAGTGTGATAAGGTATGTATACTACAGTTTGCACTTCATTTGAGTAAATATTATTTTTTAAAATTTATTGGTGTGGATATCATAGTTTGCACTTTAGTGTTGCTGATATAGTTTTTACTTTAGTGGTGAAGATATCATAGTTTGCACTTTAAAGGTGTAGGTGATACAAAACATAATTTTAAGACGAGAAGTTGTAGCATTGTACGTCATCCTGACAATTATTATAACGAGAATAAATTTAAATCATGTAGTTTGGTTTTTGTTGTAGTTTTAGTTGTATTTTATATCATTGTTATTAATTTTTAGGTTCGACGGAGCCTCGTGTAAGCTGTTAATTGGAGAACAATGTACTAATCTAACACCACCATGCAGTGGAGAACTATGTGTTACTGGCAACTGGCGACCTTTGTTCATGTCCTGCTGGCAAGGAACCAGATTGGACTAATCACATGTGTTTGGCTTCATACACGGAACCTTGTAGTCACGATGGCGAATGTTCAGCTGCGGAATTTCTAATATGCAATGCCGATAATAAATGCGACTGTAGTTATAACGCTTGGTAAGTTTCGCACACAATTTGAATTTATGTAATTTGATGGTCCAGCATGTATTTGGTAGTCAATAGTCATGATTTGATGTATGCACACAATCTTCAAGAAATATGTACCACGAAACAGATACGGGGACTGCGAATGTATTTAAACTATGGTTATAGGTCAGGGTCCAGACTTTTGTTGGACAGGTACTCGTATCAAAAGCACCCTTGCACTTTTGTACTTTGCACCTACGTTCTTTTTTATGTAAAGAGCAGCAATACAGAGATAATTCTCAGCTGTTACTGTTATATAGTTATTTCCGTATGGTAATTAAATTGGCTCTCTGACCGTGATTGTGCCGTAAACCACAAAATACAAGCTGGGTCTCAAATACAGACCGGCTGTGAGTTGTGACAGCTCTTTAAGTTATGACACTAGCAATAGTCGCAATAAAATAGCACTCAGGGACGGATAATTTGGCCAACGCAGGGAGACCATACTCCCAGAATTTTCAAAAAACATGTACATACAACTATTTAGACTTTCAAAAAATATGTCAATTTAACATTTTGAGTTTTGAAAAAAATGCAAATAATATTTTTAGCACATATTTCAAAAAACATGTAAATATTTCATTTGTAGCACTGTTAAGAATTAAGTAAATAGAACATTTTATTCTTTCGTAAAACAAGTGGATAAAACATATTTATTTATAAGAAAAACTCCTAATACTAATAACATAGTGGGTTTTGTATTGAAATAAATTAATGCCTAAAAGCAATTCCCTTTTCCAGTTCTAGGAGCACTCCATTTACTTTATATAAGGGGATCTCCTTCAAATAGATAAAACAACAATGTCACTTTATTGATGAATGCAGTTTGATTTATGTCGAAAAAGTGGAAAGAAAGTTTGTTACTACACAACACAGAAATAAAATCTTTCCAAGAGTAAAAGACCCTGAACTTCTACGTTGCAAACACTGTACATTATCAAGATTATTTTGCTATAAAATATTAAAATCCAGTTTAATTTTACGCTAGCTTGAAGTGATTGTTGAAAGCAGTCAACTCAAGGATAGTTACACGAAGAATTAAATTAATGCGCTAAAATTATTAGCTATATGTCTGAATGCAGCAAGGACGTGCATAAGTTACATTCACTATTACAGGCACAGACTTAGTCTCGGAAAATTGATAACATTGGAGCTAGCTACGGGTACGCTGAAATTAGGCCTTGAAAACAAGGTATAAGAACTTTTCCTATATCCTTAGGATGGATACGGGAACGGGTAACGGTTAACGGTTTTTGTGCCTAAGCGGTGATGCAAAAACAACTGATAATTAGTCAAATTGGTTATATACTTACTAATGGATTGAGCAGATCTAATTGTATTCGTGTTTTAATAAAATTAATGTTGTGCTCTGTAATAGCAATTTTTTTAATTCTTATGAAGTAATACAATACTGTGCCTATATTACACCTAATCGCGCCTTCATTGAATGTTTTTTTTTATTATATGCATTGTTTTAGGCGTGACGGAAACATGTGTAAGCTACTTCTGGGTGAATATTGCACTCCCACAACACCACCATGCAGTTGGGAGACATGTGGTGATTATGAAACGTGTTCCTGTCCTTCAGGCAAGAACTCAGATTTACCCAAACAGAAATGTGTGTCCCCTTATTTAGGAGATTGCTCTGACAGTAGCGACTGCTCAACCGCAGACTTCCTAGTATGCAGTGACAATATGAAATGCGACTGTAATTATTACTCTTGGCAAGTGAATTTTGAACAAATTTTAAAATTAAAAGCTAGTCGTAAGTTTACCAATATTTTTACCATTGCGTAATTAAGGTTATTAATGAGCTTTTCAAGCAAGAACCATTACTAACACCAGTAACAAATATTTGCAAAACAGGTATTGACTTTAAACTAAATATATCTATACTGCTTCACGCTCCTAAAATCGTTGCCACAATTGAGCCTACCAGCTCAGAAGCAAACACTGTTTCAAGAAAACAAAAAATGTTACATTTATATGATTTGGAATAGTGCAAACTATTAAATTAACATGTTTTTGAATAGTGCAAAATATTACATTTACATGTTTTTGAAAAGTGAAAAATGTTTCATTTACATGTTTTTGAAAAGTGAAAAATGTTTCATTTACGTGATTTTAAAAAGTTAAAATATTCTATTTAAATTATTTAAGTATGTTTGTTTTTGTTACTGTGTCGTTTAGGCAAGTACGTTTGTATACCAGTGTAAATAAAATTTTTACGTTCTCTCTCTCTTGAATAATTTTTTAAATAGTGAATTTTATTTTTAACTAAAAACGATTTTGGAATATTTTGAAACGAAACTTGCTATATAAGTGGGCTTGCTTTGTTTAAATGTACCTACCGTATATTCCATAATAGTTCGCCCAGATTGTTTTATTTACACATCACATTCTTATTTTTATTTTAAACATTTTACCTGAGAATCCCATCCTGCCCCTGTAAAGGCTATAGCTTTGCAGTGTAGAAAGAATAAAATAAAATAATAATAAATAGTATAATAAATAATAATAATAAAATAAATAGTTTTTATGACTGTAGTAAAAACAATAAAAATGAGCTTGATAAAATTAAAATAAGATTAAATATCTTTATTGAATTGTATACAAAAAGGTTTGGTACTAATTATTTCGTATTCTTTCTTTAGGTACAACAATGACAAATGTCAGTTGCTACTAGGTGAGCCATGTGAGCTTGACAGAGAATGTACAGAACTAATGCTCTGTGATACGCCTGGGACACCATGCTCCTGTGGACCAAATTCTGACCCGAGTGCCGACATGAAACATTGCCTGCGACATCATGGAGCGCCTTGCGACGCAACAATGCCATGTGATGCGGATGATTTTCTTATGTGCGAAAATAACTCTTGCGCTTGTGAATCTGATTCTGTGTAAGTATGCATATGCATTTAGCTGTTTTGAATACTTGCATATTTGCATGCGAATTATGTTGTGATAAAGCCTTTACATTTCAAGACAGGAATAAATTATGCTTAAGAGCTCCAGTAATAACGGCATTTTTTAAAGTGTGCAAAATTGGTTATTTTCTTTCATTTACTGAAGAAATTCTACACTTTGTGTTATTATATACAGAAAATATGAGCAGTGAATTACCGAGCATAACGCTAAACTGTAATAAATCACCTAATTGCGCTTTTAAAAATAAAGAATTTTATAAACTGGATTTTTGGTTCACAAAATAAAACAATTGTGGTTATTTTCAGATATATTGATGGAACGTGTAAACTCCTTATTGACGAGCCTTGTCAGCTTGACCGGGAATGTGTTGGAACGATGCCATGCGACAGTGCTAATACACCATGCTCTTGTGGAGTTTTTGCAGAGCCGAGTCCTGACAAGAGATCATGCATAAGACACCACGGTGCAGCATGTGACGCTCAAAATCTTTGCGATTCTTCTGAATTTCTGGATTGTACAAATGGTGTCTGTGACTGTGAGGCTAAATCCTGGTACGCATATACCTACAATTACTTGTGCTAACTTTTACCTAATGAATATTGTGATCGCAGTAATGATCGTTGCTGGTTAAGTAGATTTTGAGCAGACTTTCTACTAAGCGCATGAAATATGTATTCTTTTTTTAACTGCAGTAATGTTTAATTTACAAAGAATTTCTTGATAACTTGCAACGGACCAAAATATCTTGTTGCGTAGAATTTATGCTTTTTAATTTGGAAATAAATCATTAATTCATTCAATTTAATATACATGTATATCAAGCTTAAATAATTTAGATTTTAATAGTTTTATCATTCATTTAAATACTTGCCAAAAGGTACAACCCTCGTTCGCAACTGTGCGAATTGCTCCTAGGCGAATACTGCACTTCCGGATCCAATTCTCAACCCTGCACAGAATTTTCAGTGTGCAACAGTCAAAATCATACGTGCGTCTGTTTACCCGGTTATATTCCCGCATTAAATGCGACATGCATTGTTGTGGATGAGCCCGGTGAGCCTTCCTTTGGAGCCACTTGTGAGCATGTAAATGACTGCAGTCGAGAGGACTACTTGGAGTGTGGACCAGACAAAACTTGCGAGTGTCATTTTGATTCATGGTGCAACTTAAACTCATTTTTATTTCTAACTGCGACTTTCCACCACTATGGCTGTTAGCTACGAGTTTTAAACCCTAATAGTTAAGATCAATTTTTATTGTTTATTATTATGCAGGTTTAACCCAAGTTCAAAAAAATGCGAACTCCTCGTCAGGTCACCATGCATCCCAGACTCCTTTGCCCAGACCTGCACAGATTACGCCAACTGCACTTACAACGTCAATGCTGGATACATATGTCTCTGTAGTGAAGACGGTTTCGTGGCTTCAACGGATAAACGATGTGTAAGGAATTGTTTTTGAAGGATCCCGTTCAGAGTTGCTATAACAGATGCTGTGATTGATATAGTTGTTAAAATTTTCATAAAGTAGAAAGTGGAATTAATTTTAAAATACCAGCCTTCATTCGTTTAAGCCTTGTTAAAATCAATACTATATTTTATTATATTGTATGTCACTTTATCACATTAATTAATTTTCTTTCAGGTGCACCAATCCTGCGGAAGCTATAGTGGGAAACTCGAAAACTTCTTTATAAATGGCCACCACAATAAAGGTTTCTAGCAGCTGGCATTTTGGATTACATTTCTTTTATTTAAATTTTAAATATATATTTTAATGAATAACCGGTAAGCAAATTCTGCATGATGAAACTTGTATTTTTGCAGATGAGCTAGAGCCCCTGTACGGAACCCCTTGTGACCATGCGAACGACTGCAGTCGAGAAGAATACTTGGAATGTGGACCAGACAAAACTTGCGAATGTCATTTCGATTCATGGTATAAATTAAATTAGTTATTTAGGTCGACAAAACTTGCACTGCTTTGTAATTTAATTATTATATCTTATACTTTTATGCATTTTTTGAATACCCGAATGTGTGGTTCTTTTAATCATTTGTATTGTGCAGGTTTAATCCACATTCAGAAAGATGCGAGCTTCTCGTTCGTTCCCCGTGCATCCCTGATTCCTTCGCTCAAGCATGCACAGAATATTCTGAATGTACATATAATACCAACGCTGGATTTATATGCCTCTGCAACGAGGACGGCTTTGTGGGTTCTGCGGATAAACGCTGTGTAAGAAAAAATATTTCTATGTAAATTATGCCATTTATTAGTGCTGCAGTTCCAGTTACTGTGATTCATTGCCTAAGAGGTTGAAGTTGCATTGATCTTGAAAAAGCATATTACTTGGGATCGTCTACAACTGATGTTATTAAAAATTCCGTAATTATTCCATCCTATGACTCCTATAGCAGCAGTTTAACTTTTGCAGCTATCTTTTATGTGGAATTTCTTCAGTAGCCATGTATTGTATATGTATTGACCTTATTAATGACGTCATTTGTGGATGATCTCTTACCTTATGGTCTTGATATTAGTCAGTTTTGAAAATATTTAGTTGCAAAAGAAAGCATATTGTGGTATTAATTAATTGCTGTTTATTATTTCCAGGTGCACCAGTCTTGCGGAAGTCATAATTGAAAACTGGGAAGCTTGCCTATGCTTAATAATAGACACTAAAAAAGTGGCTAATAAATCGATAAAAATATCTATCAGTTTTAATTAAACAAGTTAAAAGATTTTATAATCATTTTTAATGTAGACTTTTGAAACTAATGAAATTGAAAAAAAATACTGAAATTTATTAATATGTTGTGAATTAATTCTAAATTTTTGAGGATTAGTTTTACTGTGCATTATGTAGTTTATTTATACCAATACCAATTGAAATTCGGTATATGTATATTATTTTCTGTGAAATCTATTGCTGAAGCTGTATTCAAGAAAAAAAATTATTTAACTTTAAAACTATGATGTTTGGTTGTGTGGTGTGCAAACTTTCTGAATAAAATAAGCATCGATTCAAAATGCACCTTCCATCCTTTTCGACTGTACGATTTAATTGAATTTAGAAAATATGTAAAAACAATATGTAATTACGTGTAACATAATGATGAAAAAAACTACATATTTTAAATTGTGCAATTTCATCTTGTTACATTAGAGATATTTAGTTATAAGGTATAAGTAAAGTAAAGAAAGCTTTAAAGATATTTTATTATCCGTGTACTTACATTCTGCGTAAGTAATCAGGGATCGTCCACAAGCGACGTAATCAGAAAATCCTTATTTTAGGGCTCAGCTGTGACTCTTCTTTCAGGTAGCTGAAGCTTTTCGGAAATAGTTATCTTTAACATGTGATGTCATCACATGTCAATTACACCCATTTACCCTAAAGCTGACGTCATTTGTGAATGATCCCTTGTGATGAGTGTTGATATAAATTTTGATTGCTTATACATATAAGCTCCGGTATTTATAAAGGTAATTATATTGAACATCAACTAGTTTTTAAGTTTCCATTAAAGTAACTCACCCATAATTAATAAATTTAGGCGCAGAATTATTTGCTGACTTTTTGTGCTCTCACTATTTCGTTGGCAAATGTAAAAGGAGACGGTACTACGCAAAAAGCTTCTCTTGCTTCCAGACGTGTAATTTAGTACTTGGTATTTTTCGTTTGCGAAGGCTGGGTTGGATTTTAGCGGTCACCGAATAGAATGGGAAGCTTCTTGCGCTCTACTGAATCCTGTCACAATGCTGAAGAATATGACGAGTTCCTTTGGATTCGCACAAATCTTTTTGTGCGCAATGAATAGTGGTGAATGGATATGAATAATCTAAGATGATAAGACTGCGAACAGAGTACATACATAGAACCTCCATACATCCTTTAGGTTTTCCATATGTCATAAACCATATGTATGAAATTGGTGCCTTAATAAATGAATGAATTAAATTACATTTAAGTGCTATGTCAAAAATAAATTTAAAAAAAACGATGTATGAGATATTTACGTATTTTTAAAAGTGCAATATCTTCCACTTTTCATGTTTTTGAAAAATACCAAAGTATCTGTATAAAATAAAATGTGAAAAATGATTTACTTATAGTTTTTGAAAATTGCAAAATTACCAGTGATTTTGTTATAAAATGTGGAAACATTTCTTTATAAACATTTTGGAAATGTGCAATAATATCTGTAAAAATTTTTTTAGAAATATGCACAATTTTGTGTTGAGATGTTTTGAAAAAAATACAAAATTATCTGTGTGCATCTTTTTGAAAATTGCAAATTTTTGTGTTAGTTTTTAAATTTACAAAATCTTATGTACAACACTTTTTTTAAAGGTACAAAATTTTCTGTATAGATATTCTTGAAAACTTTAAAATATAACAAAAGCTTTTTCAGGGTCACGATATTGTAAATGTAAAAAGTTTTGTTGAGGCTGCATATTATTTTTAGATAAAAGTGGATGTGTGTAACTTTGACTTATTATGTACTCATTGATTAAATATGCAATTAACCAATGATTCTCAAACCAACCATGTTCACATGGGGCAATAGGCAACCCTTACCATGCCTGTTCACGGCTACCGACCGGAACAGCAGAACATATCGCAAGAGCCGTTTCGGTCGGCAGCCGATTGAAAAATCCGGCGCTTCGCGCCGGATTTGTCCACCGTGGGCCCGAAGTAGATGCTGAGCTTTCAGACACATTGTTTTAACCACTGGAAAACTTTGTTTATTTACTAAGGCTAACATAAAATGCTTGCAGTTAGTGTCCATAAAAGCGGACTGAATTACAACTTTTGCTAGTGAAAATCGCCGCGATTTGAGTGGCGCTGGTACAAGTAAATTTTAAAACAGCACAGGTTTGAATTGGTACTTCGGTACGAGTGTGCTAGATATGAACTTTGCTGGTACCATTTCGCTGAGTACAAGAGACTTGAAAGTTCTTGTTGAGAATTACACCAGTACGAGAGAGGTTGGTGCAGGGTTGAGTTAGCTTGGTACGCCTAGTAGTAGTAGCCTTGGCTTAGTAAGAATAGCACCAATACGAGTGGGTAACGAAAGAAATTTTATGCATTCAGTAGACCCAGTACGAGTGGTACAGATAGGTTTGTAAAAAATGTGTCATGTTTAGTCAAAAGAGTTAGGTATTGATGGCTTAAACATATACGTTAACCTGCTACATAATTTTAGTGTGGTCATTTACGGATCATCCTAATAAACGAGTGATATTTTTGTGACGTCAATTATGGACGATCCTAACGTTCCTTTACGCCAATTATGGAAAATGTCTTGAATATAGAAACTCAAAGCATGCTGTTATTTGCAAAAATTAACAATCTCCTAAAATAACTGACGGTGGAAAACCGACGGTTTTTCAATCGGCTACCGCCGGAACGACTCTCGCAAGACTTTCTGTTGTTCAGGTCGGTAGCCGTTAACAGGCATGGGGGGGGGATACTTGAAATAGTAATATTTAAACAACCTCATTTGTGAACGATCTTCACATGGATACTAGTAAAATCCTATGTTGAGGATATGTCAAATTAATATCTGAAATAATGACAGTGGTGGTCCCTTATATAGTAAAATTTGCATGAAACAATTTCTGGACGATTTCTGTACGTACGTTTGAAAAATGCAATGTTAAGGATACATGTTTACTTTATTTTAGAACTAAAGGCATGGGAATCTCTTAAATAGTTAAATTTGAATGACGTGATCTATGGACAATCCCTGCAGGCATTCTAGTAAAATCCTATGTTGAGGATATGTCAAATTAATATCTGAAATAATGACAGTGGTGGTCCCTAATATAGTAAAATTTGCATGAAACAATTTCTGGACGATTTCTGTACGTACGTTTGAAAAATGCAATGTTAAGGATACATGTTTACTTTATTTTAGAACTAAAGGCATGGGAATCTCTTAAATAGTAAAATTTGAATGACGTGATCTATGGACAATCCCTGCAGGCATTCTAGTAAAATCCTATGTTGAGAATATATGTCAACCTAATTTCTAAACTAATGACAGTGGGGGTCCTGAAAATGGTAAAATTTGTATGACGCCATTTATTTACAATCCCTGCAGGCATACTAGTAAAATCCTATGTTAAGGATATATGTCAACGTAATTTTTGAACTAATGGCAGTGGGGGTCACTTAAATGGTAAAATTTGTATGACGTCATTCAGGGACGATCCCTGCAAGCATACTAGTAAAATCCTATGGTAAGGATACATGTTTACCTTATTTCTGAGCTAATGACAGTGGGGATCTCTAAAATGGTGAAATCTGTATGACGTAATTTATGGGCGATCCCTGCATGCATACTAGTAAAATCCTATGTTAAAGATATATGTCAACCTGTTTTCTGAACTAATGACTGTGGGGGTCCCTAAAATGTTAAAACTTGTTTAACGTAGTTTATGGACGATCCCTTTTCAATGGTATGTACCTACATCTAAAGTTTTCTATGGTACGAATATATACTAAATACCAGGTATATGGGACGTGCGGCGCATGTACCTACCTACTTAGCTTCAGTGGCAATTATTGAAATTGAAATGCATGTAAAGTCTTGCCAAAGACCCGTTTTTCCTGAATGCATTTTAATGCTAAAAAGTTGGTCCATTATATCGTTAATTGTGAAAAACTGGTAAATCCGTTTAATTCCAAAAACAATAGGGTTCTATCCCATCGCATTCACCATCATTTAAAATTTATTTGAAAAAATTAAATTGAAAACTGTGACCTGTGGAGCACGACAAAAAATCACACATCGACAGACAGACAGACAGACGGACATAGCCATTCCTATAGATGCTCAGCATCTAAAAACCGTCGGTTTTCCACCGTCGGCTTTTCGCTTTGTTTCTACATTGAAGGGATCCTCCACAAATGACGCCAAGCGTCGTTTCAATGGTTAAAGGGGCCGTCCATAAATTACGTCAAGGGTCGTTGCAAAAATTAACGGAGCCGTCCATAAATGGCGTCAAGGGTCGTTGCAAAAATAAAGGGGCCGTCCATAAATGACGTCAAGGGTCGTTGCAAAAATTGATGGGGTCGTCCATAGATGACGTCAAGGGTCGTTGCAAAAATTGATGGGGTTGTCCATAAATGACGTCAAGGGTCGTTACAAGAATTGATGGGGCCGTCCATAAATGACGCCAAGGATTGTTGGAAAAATTAAAGGGGTCATTCATAAATAACGTCAGAGGTCTTTGCAAAAATTAAAGGGGCCGTGCATAAAAGACGTCAAGGGTCGTTGCAAAAATTAAGGGGCCATCTATACATGGCGTCAAGGGTCGTTGAAAAAATTAAAGGGGTCGTTCATAAATGACGTCAGAGATAGTTGCATAAGTAATTGGTGTCGTCCATGAATGACGTATATGGTCGTTCTAAACATTGAAGGGGTTATGCCCAACTGAGGTCTATGTACTTTTTTAATGTTTGGGACGACCATACGTAAACTATGAACGACCCCTTTAATTATTGCAACGATACTTGACGTCATTTATAGACGATCCCTTAAATGTCCGTAAAAGACATCACAGGCCAGCTTGCAAAAATAATTTGGGAAGTGATGACATAACATGTTGAATATAAACATTTTCGAAAAAGTGAAGCTGATGAGAGGGTCCTAAAATGAAGATTTTTTGATAACGTTATGTAAGGATGATCCCAATAGTACTCAGGTTTGAATGCTTAACCTCTTAAGCACCATTAATATATATAAGACATTAGTTGTCGTTTATGAAAAATGGAGATAGTCAGATTTGCTTTTAGTCCAGAATGGAGATGGTCAGATTTGCTTTTAGTGCTGAATGGAGATAGTCAGATTTGCTTTTAGTGCTGAATGGAGATAGTCAGTTTTGCTTTTAGTTCAAAATGGAGATAGTCAGATTTGCTTTTAGTGCTGAATGGAGATATTCAGTTTTGCTTTTAGTCCAATACAGATATAGTCATATTTGCTTTTAGTGCTGAATGGAGATAGTCAGATTTGCTTTTAGTGCTAAATGGAGATAGTCAGTTTTGCTTTTAGTTCAAAATGGAGATAGTCAGATTTGCTTTTAGTGCTGAATGGAGTTATTCAGTTTTGCTTTTAGTCCAATACAGATATAGTCATATTTGCTTTTAGGGCTGAATGGAGATAGCCAGATTTGATTCTTTGCCGACGATATTCCACTCAGCAATGCTCTAGCATTACAATATATGTACAAGTATGTCAAAATATTTCAAGGGATGCACGGGTTCAAAAAAATGATTCGGTGCCTACCGCGGTAAATCGGCTACCGTGGATATTCACGGCTAGCCGCGTCTACGAGAAACTTCCAATCGGCTACCTATCAGCCGTTGAACAGGCTTGACCCTTACCATAATTAAATTCAACTGCTTTATGAAGCGCGCTATAATTTTTTCATGTGAACGTTAAATGCGATTTAATTTAATCGTCATTAAACTATTGGCGCAAATTATAAAAGTGAGAAAAAAAAACTACCTAGGTATGCGGTTGTAGACTAAAATTTATACTGTGTTTTTTACGCTATATTGAAGCATGCTGAATGTTAATTTATGCCATCTATACGCACTATGCAGGCACTGGCATTTCAAGTGTAAATACTATTGCATATCAAGCATTGTTATCTCTTTAGTGCACATAATCTACCTTGATACTGGTGGGTTCGTGTTTACATTATTAAGCTCACCAGCAAGTTACCTATGCACATGTGCTACTTGAACTTGCCCTTTGGGATCATGGACATTATTATGGAAGGTAATTCTTATTGACCCAGACATAAAATTCGATGCACTTCATTTTGTTGATTTAACACTGCAGCATAGAACAATAATAATATGAATTATGAAACATTCCCAGGTCAATAAAATTTAATCAGTGCGGACGGAAGACATGGGTATCATTAAAATATACATTTAAATTGTAATAGTAGAAGTCATACTACTGATAATTAGATACAATCCTGCCTACAATTTAAGCGCAACATTTTGTCAACAAACCCTCAAAACGAACTATTTCTCGATTTAGCTGAAAATGAAATCCGCTATCTACGACAAAAACAAACAAAAATATTAATCCTAAAAACTTTTAGCTAGAAAATTTGTACTTTAAAAAAACCTGTGAATAAAATACCTGTCAACCTTTTAAAATTTCGTAATGCAAATTTTATGCACCTTTTTTGCTTCATGTATTTTATATTTTTCATAATTCATGTTGATTCTAGCTTAAATTGGAAGTATACAATTTGGAATCTTCCCTAACGATTTAAAAAGGTATCGGCATTACTTTTCATGGAAAAATTGCACCCCTCGCCCCTCCTTTCAATTGTTTGCATTATTTAGTTTGCAAAATTAACAGCAAAAACTTGCCAAATTATAACGTGTTCTACTAAACCTAAAAATAAAGTATAATGGACTGTGGACCTGCTATATTGCTAGCAAAGAAAAACTTAAAACTTCTCAATTTAATTTTTTTCCATTAGCTAAAAAAATACAGAACCTAAAGACATTAAATTTTTGTATCCTAAACACTTTGTACTTTTCAAAAATATTTAAATATAACGATTATGCATTTCTAAAAACAATGTTGAAAGAATGTTTTGCGCTTTCAAAAATTATGTAAAAAAAAGTTTTTTATTCTTTAAAAACATTTTCAAATATAACATTTTGCACTGTTCAAAACCTTTTACACCTGTTGTAAATATATAATTTTTAAATTAAAAAAAATTAAATGAAACCATTTGCAAATTTTTAAAGGCATGTTATATAGAACATTTTGCGGTTTTTTATAGCATCGAATAAACATTGATTTCATGTAATTATCTTCTGGAATGAAATTATTTTTAGTTTGAAACACCTTAGGTAGGGAGAATTTATCATACATATATATGTATTAGGTATATACGAGCAGCTATCAATTACGTTGTTACAATATGTAATATTGCTACTAGATGCTGTTGTGACGCAAGCAGATTTAATTAATATTAAAAATGTACTGTTAGAAATAAAAATATCTACCTATCACATAAATGTATGGGTTTTGTTTAAAAACTTTCCACAGTGTGTAATTAACCAACTATTTAAATAAAAAATTTCTAATGCGATGAATCCCTGTGAGAGCTAATTACCTAATGGTCAAAGACAACGGTAACTAATATCGAGACCCTGTAATCAATTGGGGTGCAAAGTGCACGTATAGTTATTTTAAATGTTCACCTTTGAACCAGTGGCTAATCAAGAACCGCTAACTTATTGCAAACCGGGGTTAAATTAGTTAAAGATGGGGTCTACCATTTTTTAATAATTATCTTCCATTTGCAGTTTTTTTCAACAAAAAAATTGTATTTAATTTTGTTTTTTTAAGTACAAAAGGCACTATCAAACTTTTTGAAAAAGTGCAGAATGTTTTATTTACATGTTTTTAAAAAGTAAAAATTGTTTTATTTACATGTTTTTAAAAGGCGCAAAATGCTTTATTTACATGCTTTTAAAAGTTGCAAAATGTTACATGTTTTTAAATGGTCCTATGTATTTAGTCCGAAAGTCCTTTGTCCGAAAGTCTTTTGTCCGAAACGCGTAGTCCGAAAGTCTTTTGTCCGAACGTCTTTTGTCCGACAGTCTTTTGTCCGAACGTCTTTTGTCCGAACGTCTTTTGTCCGAACGTCTTTAGTCCGAACGTTTTTAGTTCGACACCCGTTGTCCGAATTTTTTTTGTGCTGAGTAATCTGTACTTGAAATAAACTTTACTAACAAAAGTGAGGGCGTAGTATGCCTTATTAACATTTATTACTGGAATAATTAACGATTACATTGCAATTAAAAACAAGTTGAAAACATAAAATAGGTTATAAAAAATGAAAAATGTTGTTTATCGTGTTGATAAAAATATAAACTATATACATTGATGTTCGTCTGATACTCACTTTCTACGAGTTCTTCCTGAGATAGGTGAATTTGCAATTTGCTGTGGAGGCTTAAACAGGGCACTGGAAACCTTCGATGGCTTAACTTGTTTTGCGGTCTTGCGGGGAGCAATACGGGGAGGCTTAGCCTTTTTTGCTACTGTTGTTGCTGTTGCGGGTGGAGTACGACCTTCAGCGACCATGATAATTTGAGTTAGAGGTCTTGTTTGGTGTGGTCGTTGTCAAAAACAGCTTCCTTCATGGTTAATTTACATTTACAGATTTTACGAAAATTGACACACCTGAAATAGGTGGTAGTAATTGAAGTTATGTTGCTAATAATTGGCGGCGTTGTTTCACTTTGTTTATTAAAATGAAATAAATGCCCGTCACATATAGCTTGTGGATGTTTTCTTGGACCAGCAATTACTTTTGCTTGTATAAATGACATTTTTAGAAATGTAGTTATAAACAATTTTTAAAAAAATCAATAAATTTATAGATAAAAATTAAACCGTCTAACCTCCCGTTTACTCTCACTTCCACTCACACCTTTAATTTAAACCCTTCGCGGTTAAATTTAAAAGTTGTCGCATACTTTAGGTTTTACCTAAAGCAATCATTGAAACACTTTCATGGATTGAAACAAACATGCTGTACAAATAAGCCGAACTCTTGGATAATCGTGAACACAAATTCGGACAAACAACTTCGGACAAAAGACGTTCGGACTAAAGACGTTCGGACTAAAGACTTTCGGACAAAAGACTTTCGGACAAAAGACCGAAAATTCGTACACAAAAATTCGGACAAAAGACTTTCGGACTAAGGACTTTCGAACTAAAGACGCGAGACCTTTTAAATGTGCAAAAATATTTGTTTCAGGAATAATATCGATTTAGGAATAAATATAATGAATATTTGTGAGGATTGTATTTTATGATCACCACAAATTACATAGGAATGTCCAACTTTTAACATTTCAAAACACATTGATTACAAATTAAAAATAAATATAATTAGGTACCTACATATAGCTTATCGTGAGCTATATTGCTAGCGATATCTATTTTAAACTTAATTTAGTTCAAGTGCTAGTAGATAGAATGTTCGGTTATATAAAGATTTAAATAAAACTTGTAGTACGATTTAGCATATGCAAATATATCAAATAAACTCTTGCTGTTGCATGTAGCGTCAACAAATTGAAACGAGACGGTTGGATTTGTTATCAATAAAAGATTGATAAGGCGAGACATGTAAATTTAATACTTGATTGCGACTCACTGGATGAAATACAATTTAAACGAAATTTTATTGTTACTGCTTTGGATTCTTCATATCTAGCATAGAAATGATTATTAGCAAGTGGTTGGTGGATTGCATTGTATTGTCATGCAATGATACATATTGATTTTCAATTTGATAGGGTTATGAAAAATAATAACTAAATGAAGAATTGTTTTGGTAAAAGAGGTCAAGTTGGCTAAAAAGTTAAATTTCACGTGACCAACGAATTTGCCTTAAAATGCGACTGCATGATCTCTGTGTATGTGTGATATTTTTCCACACACTCTACTGCCCCTTTTCATGCATTATTTCAAAAAATTAATGGCTTCAACCTCAACCCAGAGCAATATTTGAATTTTTTATTATAAAATATGTAGAAATTTAGGTTTTAGTAAAGTCAAGATTTTGAAAAAAATCAACAACATAACGTGTAATAAAAAGAATCTTGCAATACTAATTTTATTCGTAATAAATGTAACTGGACTGGAATGTAAATGGACGTGCACTAGTGCCAAGGATTGTGACCAAAACAATTTTGTGGGCTGCTCTATGGCAACTCCAAAAGTATGTACATGCACTACTGGATTTTTTGAAGAAACCGGAGTGTGTAAGTTAGACTATGGTTCAGAGTGCAACCCCAACTTTGTGACTCCGGGTCCGCTGGTTCCGAAATGCCCGGCTGATTCATCATGCGATCAAGTCGGCTCAATTTCCACATTTCGTTGCTCTGGATGCCCCTTTGACCTTGTTCAAGATCCAACTGGAAAATGTGTAGTTCCTTATGATAAGGAATGTACCGTTGATCCCGACTTCACAAGACCATGTGATGAAACTGCATTCCTGGAGTGTGACGCTACTTTGACTCCCCATGTGTGCAAATGCCAAAATCCAGAATCAACTTGGTAATAATTATTACGATTGTTTGCTTTTATTTACCCATATTAGTTATATTGGTTGTAGGACATTTTCCCCCTATACATTTTCCAACCATGACACTTCATTGTAGAAGCATATGGCGCGAGTATCATTAATGGCTGGGAAGCTCAAGTAGCTCTTAACTTATGTGTGTATGAAGTAGATTCTGGAAATCGTACATATTAAAATTGCCAGTCTAAACGAAAACTAACAAAAATTAGCATCACATTCCATTCAAAATTAATCTTGTTTACAATTATAAAACCTAAGAAAATCAATTTCTTTAGCAGAGTTTAGTAAAAATTTTTTAGGAATATTAGGAAATGGCTTTGCACAACTATGGAGGGCAATTACCGTAAACATATTAGATTTAATACCAAAGGCAGATGTAAATTTTAACACATTACGTGGATAGGTAATATACGTAGCTAATTTTATTGTGAGCAAAGAATTAAAATGCTGCAAATATTAATTTAGTTACCACAACAATTAAAATGAACTGTGTTAAAACACGTTCCAGAAGTGGGAGTTGCCGCTGGGCAAAATATAATTTCCGACTATTTTGAGAATTGCAAAATATTTTACAAGGTTTTCAAAAGTGCAATATGTTCCATTTTATTGTTTCTAAAAAGTGCCAAAATCTTGAGGGTTTCATTTTCAGAAGAAGAAAGTCCATTCTTTGAATGAATCCACTTATATTGCCCGTATTGCCTTTTGCATTCATTTTCAATTGCGTTTACTCATATACACGATATACACTTTAAACTTTAATCTATCTCTTATAACCACTGAGTAAAGGTCTAACAGCCCGTATCAGCACACACACAGGCATCATAAGGTGGCCTGTTAAATCATACAACCTTAATAGTGAGGGATCGAATTGGTTTCCTTCCACTCTACACTAGAAGCAATACAGTTTCCTCACAGTTTGAGTTATTGTTCAATTCAAAAGGGTGTCCTTCTCTGTTTTTCAGCTGTAGAAGTCATTTAGACAGGCGAAGCCACACAGTGACGGGGTAAGACCAGGTACCTACTTACATAGGGGCGTTAGGGGTAGGGGTAAATTGTATTTGCGGTTTTTGATTTTCCATAATTAATTGAAGTCACCCAAATTATCAACATCCCCCCACTCCCAAGTCTACTATTTCACATTAATGGTTAACATGACTGAGTTAGACACACTAACTCCCATGGATGGCTTTCTTTATGGACAACGCTCCTAGCAAACTAGGAATAACTACAAAGTGCATGTATAACGCAAGTTTAGAATCAGTTAAAAGTGCGGGTGATATGTTTTACACTGTATCAATGTAAATACCACAGTATGAACTTTCGTGGTGCAGATATATTATTTTTCTTTTTAGTGGTGTACATACAAACAAATTTATTTTTATAGTGCAAATACCACACAGGGCACTTCAGTGGTGTATTTATTTCATTTTGTACTTCATTGATGTACCTAAGTACATACCACATTCTGTACCATTAATTATTATTTAGATATTACATGCACCATTTTGTTACGGGAAATGTAATGTTTTGCAGTTTAGTCATGTTAGATTCGTCTAAAAATAAAACCATATTTCACTTTTAGTGTAAAAGCATTAAGTGCAAATTAGCTTCACAAATCTAAAAAAAAATTGTTTTCCTACAAAGCTTAACACTTAAAAAATTTATTTACACAATTTAATGGATTTGTGACAATGTATTTCGTTTTCAAAAATGAGGATCATAAATTCAACCTTAAGTTAGTTTAACGCTATTATTTTCATATAAATGTATGCCCTTCCACAGTTAATGTGAGAGGCATTCATATTAATTAGAGCTACAGTAGCGTCAATTGTATGCAAGATAATGTAAATTACCATTACCTTTCTTTATGAAATACGTTATTGAAGATTTTTACTTAAAACAAGCGATTTAAAATGGCTTTAAAAACGTTTGATTTATTAGTAATATTATGTGTGTGTGTACAGCAATATATGTACTAATTGGGTATCTTCAACTGTGTTTTTTATACAACTTTACTGACTTTGTGAGCCGCCATCTGAAAACCATAGAAACATGTAGTGTGCATATGATCAAATCTAGCGGCTCGTATAAAGTTTGTAATATTTAAAATGTACAACAGTAATTATAAGTTTTAACTATAAATTGCACTGGCTAGTATAACAGCATAATTTGTATTTCGTCTGTAAAAAACCAAAATGACCCTCATCCATTCTTAGTTTTAAACAAATCTACAATCGAATCCACATCAAACGTTGAAATAACATATTTATGAAAGCGTATAAATTGAATATTTTACACTTTTCTAAAACATATAAATAGAAAGTGTATTTTCTAAAAAATATGTAAATAGAATATTTTGAGCTTTTTAAAAAACATGTAAGCAGGAATATACAATATTTTGCTCTATCAAAAAGTATGTAAACAGAATAATTTGAACTTTTGAAAAACATATAAATTGGACATTTTACTTTTGAAAAAACATTTAAATAGAGCATTTTAAAGTTTTCAAAATCATGTAAATAGAACAGTTTGCTCGTTTTAGAAACTCGTGATTAGCATGGTAACAGCATGTACCCTATATACTATATTTTTTTGACACACATAAATAATTCTAACATAAAATGGAAATGGGTCATTTTGGTTCTTTATAGAAAAGGTTTAAAACTTTGCAATTTGTTTTGTAGAACTTAATTGACATTTTAAAAATAAAAACAACATTTTTAAATTCTTTACATGTATGTTTACTAGTAATATGGTCATGGCGTTCTTTTAGGTTTAACAACAACAAATGTCAGTTGTTACTGGACCAACCATGTGAAACTGGACGGGAATGTACAGAACTGATGCCATGCCCTACACCTGGGACACCGTGCGGTTGTGGTCCAGCTTCGGATCCAAGTGCTGACAAAAAATCTTGCGTGCGACACTATGGAGCACTTTGTGATACAACAAAACCATGTAATGCGGTTGAATTCTTGATATGTGACAGTGGCGTTTGCGTTTGCCGAGCTGATTCTGTGTAAGTAGGCATATCAAAAGTAAGTTAGAAAAATCCGGCGCTTCGCGCCGGATTTGTCGACCGGGGGCCCGAAGTAGATGCTGAGCTTACAGCGAATAATTGCTTTAGTAAAGGAGTAGAACCCTAGTGTGGCAACGCTGAAACTACGACAGCGCCTAACTCCACTTTAGCTTCTACTTGAATTTCTAATTTGATTAAGTCGTAACAAATAACTTTGGGATTATTTAAATAATATTAATTGGATAAAGTCATTTATAAACGATCCGTGTGTGTATTATTGCAATATCCTGCGTTCAAAGTATCTGTTTACCCAATTCGTGAACAAATTCAGAGCAGATCCCTTAAATAGTGGTATTTAGATGACGCCATATATGGAAGATTCCAGCATGAATACTGGAAGCATTCCATAATATGGGTACCTGTTTACTTCATTTTAAAACTTATGACAGCCGCGGTACTTAAAATAGTAATATTTAAGCAACGCCATCCATGAACGATCTACCTATGAATACTAGTAAAATCATATGTTGAGGACAAACGTACACCTAATTTCTGCACTAATTACAGTGGGGATCCCTAAAACAGTAAAATTTGAATGACGTCATTTACGGACGATCGCCGTACGTAAGCTTCAAAAATATGATGTTAAGGAAATAGGTTAATTTAATTTTTGAAATAAAAGCATGAAAATCTCTTAAATGGTAAAATTTGTGCGACGCCCTTTATAGACAAACCCTGCATGCGTGCTAGTAAAATTTTATGCTAAGGATATATGTCAACCTTATTTCTAACCTTATGACAGTGGGGATCCCTAAAATAGTAAAATTTATATGACGTCATTTTTGGACGACCCTTGCATGCATACAAGTAAAATCTTATGTTGAGGTTATATTTCAACCTGATTTTAGAGCAAATGACAGTAGGGGGCACTAAAATCGTTAAATTTGTATGACGTCATTCAGGGACGAATCCTGTAAACATAATAGTAAAATCCTATGTTAGAGATACATGTCAACCTTATTCCTGAAATAATGACAGTAGGGATCCCTAAAATGGTAAAATTTGTGTTACGTAATTTTAATTTTTGAACTAATGACAGTCGAAGTCCCTAAAATGCTAAAATTTGTATGACGTCCTTTACGGACGATCTCTGCATGCACACTAGTAATATTCTATGTTAAGGATACATGTCAACCTAATTTTTGAACTTCTGACAGTTGGGATCCCTAAAATGGTAAAATTTGTATGACGTAATTTATGGGCGATCCCTGCATGCATACTAGTGAAATTCTATGCTAAGGATATATTTTAAGCTAATTTTTGAACTTATAACAGTGGGGGTCCCTAAAATTGTAACATTTGTTTGACGTAATTTATGGACGATCCCTGCATCCCTACTAGTAAAATCCTATGTTAATCGGAAGTTTTCTATGGTACGAATATCCACTGAATGTCAGGTATATGGAACGTGCGGCGCATGTACCTACCTACTTAGCTTCAGTCGCAAGTATTGAAATTGAAATGCATGTAAAGTCTTGCCAAAGACCCGTTTTTCCTGCATGCATTTTAATGCTAAAAAGTTGGTCCATTATATCGTTAATTGTGAAAAACTGGTAAATCCGTTTAATTCCAAAAACAATAGGGTTCTATCCCATCGCATTCACCATCATTTAAAATTTATTTGAAAAAATTAAATTGAAAACTGTGACCTGTGGAGCACGACAAAAAATCACACATCGACAGACAGACAGACAGACGGACATAGCCATTCCTATAGATGCTCAGCATCTAAAAACGCGTTAAGTCTTTAGTAATCGCAAAATCTCAAATAAAGCTGCTACAATTTATTTTGAGTATTTATTGGTATCTCATTTTAATGTGCATAAGTATGTACATATAATAAGTAGTTTCTATCACCTGTGAATAATTTAAACTAGCCAATTTCAGGTTTAGTTGTTTACAAAATTAAATATTTAAACATGACATATAAACTTCGTTTAGGCAAGATGGCAAGAACATGAGTAGAATATATTACACCTTTTGACATTTAAAAATTTGACATTTTCATTATTTTGATTAGTGCCATATCTTCTATATAATTACATATTTTAAAAACGTGCAATGTGTTCTATTTGCATGCTTTTTCTAAAAAGTGAAAATTGTATGATTCCTTGTTTCTGATAAGTGCAAAATGTTCTATTTACCTGTTTTTTGAAAAGCGCAAAATGTAATTTAATGATGTTTGCATTACAGTTTGCAATTTATTTGAGTAGATATCTTATTTTCCACTATACTTGTTCACGTATTAAATTTTTAACTTCAGTAGCGTGGATTTTATTTTTTGCATCTCACATGTGTACTTATCACAATTTGAAATTTAAAAAAGTGTAGTGTTTACATTTACTTTAGCGCTTAAAGATAGTACATTCTAAACTTTAATAGTGTATATATGTTTCACCTTGGCACATTTGGAGTGTAGATATCACATTTTGCAATTTAATCGTGTGAATATCACATTTTAAACCGATGCATGTTCAAATAATAAGCAAGCTAGCTGATAGTTTTCTAACTGCAAAAGTAATTTTAAAGCTGTTTATAAAAGAAAAACTAATTTAAATGCCTCTTTCATGTTAATTGCGTCATAGAAATTATAACAACTGCAAACTGCAACTAATTTTAATGGAAAATGACTAACAGGCGAAAATTGACATTGAAGTATACATAGGATCGTTCATGAAATTCCCTCCCCCCCTTCCGAGTTGAAATAATGGCAGAAAAGTAGATACATATTCAGTATGTGATAATTTTGTTTACATCACTTACATGTTAGTGACCACCCTGGAGTTAAAGTGGTAGCTTAGGAGTGGGAGTGTAATAAATAATTTAACCCTTTTTTCATGTCCTTTATGAACCACCCCGGAGTTAAAGTAATAGCATGGGATTTGGTATTTAATAAATGAGTAATAATTTTTTTAACATTATTTGCAGACCACCCCAGAGTTGCATCAAATGATATCATAGGTAGTCATGGCTGCACTAATTAAGCATTGATTACACTTGCAGGTATAACAACGGACGATGTGAACTGTTGCTTGGTGAACCTTGCGCAGCCGGCAGGTACTGCATTGGGACGGGTGACTGTGGCACCAACGTTGAACCATGTTCTTGTGGCATAAATGCAGAAGCCACTAATTCTCACACATGCTTAAGACATCAAGGAGCAGATTGCAATGACAATGAAGGCAGATTTTGTAATAATGCTGAGTACTTGGAGTGTAGTGCCGCTAAAACATGTGAATGTACTCCTAATTCTCGGTATGTAATTCTATAATTAATTAAACTATAGAAAAAAACAAAATATGTAATACACAACTAAGACTTCAAACAATTTATTGTTCATTTGTCTACTTTCTAAAAGGTACAACCCGCTTTTACAAATTTGCGAATTGCTCATAGGGGAATATTGCACACCTGGATCGAATTCTCAGCCCTGCATAGAATTTTCAATGTGTAGCAGTCAAAATCAAACATGCGTTTGTTTACCTGGTTATACTCCTGCCTTAAATGGGACATGTATTCTTGTGGATGAGCCCGGTGAGCCTTCCTATGGAGCCCCTTGTGAGCATGTCAATGACTGCAGTCGGGAAGACTACTTAGAATGTGGACCGGACAAAACTTGCGAGTGTCATTTTGACTCATGGTATGCTACGAACTAATTTGTTATCTGTCTTCCCACCATTATTTATGTATGTTAGCTAATAATTTTAAATCTAATTAATTGAGATACAATTTTATTTTTTATGTACAGGTTTAACCCAAGTTCAAAAAAATGTGAACTCCTCGTCAGGTCACCGTGCATCCCAGACTCCTTTGCCCAGGCCTGCACAGAGTACGCCCATTGCACTAACAACAGCAATGCTGGATACATATGTCTCTGTAGTGAAGACGGTTTCGTGGCTTCAACGGATAAACGATGCGTAAATTTTTTTTTTAATTATCTTGTTAAGGGCTGGAATATCAGATACTGTGATTAATATAGCTGTCCAAATTTGCGTTAAGTGAAAATAATTTTAAAAAGGCAGCCTTCCGCCTCTTATAGGCCTGTTAAAATTAAAATTGCATTCAAAATTGTATGTTACTTTATGGCATTAACTAATTTATTTTCAGGTGCACCAAACCTGCGCAGGTTATAATCGAAAACTTGAAAGCTTTTTAACACCTAACAGCCACCACAAGAATGGTTAATAGTACCTATGTTTTTGCAATACATTTTTTAAATTTAAATATATTAAAATACTTTACTTATTCGCGACTGCCTTGTAACGGACGTGTAATTATTGTTGGAGGTGCAGATAACCTAAGAGCAGAGCAGTTGGAGCCTCTGTACGGAACCCCTTGTGATCATGCGAATGACTGCAGTCGGGAAGACTACTTGGAATGTGGACCAGACAAAACTTGCGAGTGTCATTTTGATTCATGGTATGAATTAAACAATTAAATTGGTTATTTAGGTCGACAAAAATAAACAGCTCTGTAATTAATTAATTGTAGTGCATATTAACACGTATTTTTTTATAGGGCGGATGTGTAGATTTTTAAATTTTATTGTATAGGTTCAACCCAAATTCAGAAAGATGCGAGCTCCTCGTTCGTTCCCCGTGTATCCCAGACTCCTTTGCTCAAGCCTGCACGGAATATTCAGAATGCACGTATAATACCAATGCTGGATTTATATGCCTCTGTAATGAGGACGGCTTCGTGGGTTCTGCGGATAAACGCTGTGTAAGGAAAAATATTTCGAATACGCTATATAGTTACAGTTACTGTGATTGAATTAACTGGAATATAGTTCTCCTAGGATGTGATTACGAACTTGCTTTGATTTTGACACTGTACAAAATTACAGATCGTCCACAATTACCGTCGTCAAACCTTACCTAATTACATGATCCTATGACGATCACCCATCCCATCAGCAGGTTAACAGTTGCATAAATGGCTATCTGTAACGTGGGATTTTATCAGTTGCTAAGTTGATCCAATGACCCTACTGATGACCTAATTTTTAATTTTTTGTCCCCTTCCCTTTTGTGCTTGATATTAGTCTTTTCTGCCTTTAAAAAATGCAATATGTTTTTAATTATTAATTTATTTCTATAAATTGTCTATTTGCAGGTGCACCAGTCCTGCGCAGGTCACAAGCGGAAACTGGAAAGTTTCCACATGCCTAATAATAAGCACTAAAAATTGGCTAATAAATCAATAGGAATGTCTATCAGTTTTAATTAAATAAATTAAAGCTTTCATAGATAGTAATGTCCTATGAAGTCTTGAAAACAGTGGAATTATAATAAAACTACTGCTTAAATATACGTTATGAATTAGTTAAACATTACTTCAATTTAGTTTTACTCCAAATTATGTATCTACTTTATTATTGTAATTGTCATTTATTATTATAAATACGATTTTCTGTAAAATTGAATGCTGAAACTGTTCTAGAAAACTAAATTATTTGATTTTAAAACTATGCTATGTAGTTCGCAAATTTTTTAAATTAAAAGAAGTAGCAAATGCATTTAACTCGTCGACTTGTTTTTTTATTTTGGTTTTTTCTAAATTCTTAAATTAATTCAAATTATAAAGCAATTAGGAAATATTTGAATTAAATATTTCGTACCTTTAATCTTCATAAGGAGAACCCCACCGATGACATCATTTGTGGACGCTCCCTTATGATGATTGTGGATTTGATGTATTTAAATTCCAGCTACGCATACATACAAGCTCCGCTATTCACAAGGGTAGTAATATTCAACATCAACTATTTACTGAGCTGCCTTTAAAGCAACTCAATAAAGTAGTAGAATGAATCAGTGACTTTTTGTATTCGTACTATTTCGTTGGAAATTGCAATAGGAGACGGTACTACGCAAGGAGCTTCTCTTGGTTCTAGCCAGACGTGTAGTAATTAGTAATTATTTCTCGTTTGATACTGCTGCCTTCTAGTTATTTTAGCTTTATCGGTCGCAAAACAGAATGGGAAGCTGTTTACGCTCTACTGTATCCTGTCACAATGCTGAAAAATATGACGAGTGCGCCTTTACATTTGCACAAATCTTTGTATGCAATGGCAAATATGGGAATAATGAGTCTACGATGATGAGACTGCGAACAGAGTAGATGTATAGAATAATTGAACCTATCTATACTATACTTCCCATCAGTTAGACATGACCTTAAATTTATGACCAATGCCTCTGTGCAATACCCTAAACGTTAAAAAAATATTTGGCAATAATTACTCAACTTCAAAGAATTATTCACATGCATTTTACTACTGGTCCAAAATGGTTTGGGTCTGGTACCATGCACATTGTTCAGTCGCAATGTAACAGAAAGAGAATACATAAATTTCAAATTAAATGTAAACTACTAATTCGTTGATAAAGGTGAAAGAAAGGTCGACGTTTATGGGTATCGCCAGTGTTCGTAGGTCCGCACTTCTCTCTGTACACTTAAATGCAAATCATTCATACCTACATATTAAACAAAGCAATGAATGTGCATACGAAGCAAATATTTAGACTACGAAACGCGACCAACGAAACTAGACACCCTACAAAACCCGTCCCAGTGAACGCCGACCTACGAATAAAGGACATTCTGAAAACGGAACTACGAACACTACCCAATCAGGCCCAATCTCCTACTTTGTAAATAAAGATCGTAGTGCATACATGTAGTAGTAGCTTCACTCTTTCCTGTCATAAACATATTAGCACCACGATCTTTATTTACAAAGTAGGTGCTAAAATTCGTCAGTGATGACTCAGTTATTTAACCGAAGTAACTCATTTTGCCGCTAAAAAAATGCATCATCTACAACAAAAGTTAAAATACCTGGATTTTAAGAACTTGCAAGTTTGTAGTACATTTTGTGCATTACAACTACATGTAAATTGAATAATTTACAATTTTATAAAATGTGTAAAAATAAACGTTTTTACTTTCCGAAAACATGTAAATAGAAAACTTTGCACTTTTCAACAACAAGTTAATACAAAATTTTGCACTTTTCAAAAACAAAAAAATAGAAAATTTTGCACTTTTCAAAAACAAGTAAATAGAAAATTTTGCACTTTTCAAAAACAAGTCAATAGAAAATGTTGCACTTTCAAAAACAAGTGAATAGAAAATTTTGCACTTTTCAAAAACAAGTCAATAGAAAATGTTGCACTTTCAAAAAACAAAAGAATAGAAAATTTTTCACTTTTCAAAAACAAGTAAATAGAAAATTTTGCACTTTTGAAAAAGTAAATAAAAAATTTTGCAATTTTTAAAAACAAGTGAATAGAAAATTTTCCACCTTTGTGATACATAATCAAAGAATACTTTTCCTTTTAAAAAATTCGTAATTATTGTTTTCATCATAATCAGTACGAGTATTCCATTTTTTCTAATAGCTCATTTCAATTTTAGCTTAAACTGGAAATTGGCAATTTTTATTTTTCACTCACGCTATAGGTACCGGCACCACTTGTCCTGGGATCATTTGTTCTTTCCTTCTTTGTTTTTAAAAACTTGCACTATATGAACAATTTTTTTTTGCAATAGTAATTAATATTTTATTATTGCACAACAATATCACATTACGCTTTTACAAAATTAAATCGTGTACGTAATATTACACACATGGTTCACAGATACAGTTAATTTATCTGGCGTTAAATTTTTTATTCGTTGTCCTGATTAAATACAGTGAATTTATTATCTTATACAAGTAGTTAGGTCTAGGTAGATTTGCAGTTTCGCAAATACTTTAGCATACTGTTAACAATACTGTGCATCTTTGTCAGCAGCGTTAGGTTAAATACCATTATGTGCTTTGTGGCTAAGTTACCATAGCTTTGCCACAATGTCATAAATATAAAACTCTTAAATTGATTTATATGCATAGAATTCTCGCGTAAAATCCACAAGTTAGATAGGCTTAAGTCCAAACCAACTTTAATGAATAAATCATCATCTCACACGAGGACTGTCGCGGGACGTTCTTAATTTAATATCTGAACTCAACGGTTTTATCGGTGATGAGAGCTTCACTAATTGCAGTCAAGACCTTCAGAATTCATTCAACAGCTTGAGCACTGTTTTAGGAGAGCGTGTCCAGAGATATTTTGACTTTTTGAATGTAATGAAATGGGTAATTATTATCATTCGGCCGTATTTGTTACGTGATATTTTGATTTCGTGTGTAATTTTTCAAAGAAATTAAAAGTCACTAAAATGCAGTAGATATAGTATTTTTTTGAACGTGCAAAAAATTAAATATATCTGTATAAAACTAAGCGCGTGAAATGTGGTACACATTGCATATAATTTTCTAAAAGTCTAAAAAGCAACCTATTAGTAACTAGACATGTTCCTATAAAACTTATTCTCAATATTTCTACTTGTAAGCCACAAATTACACATGTAACTAAATACAAACTTTTATAGTTGTTCATTGACTGTGAATGCAAAGCGTGATTGAAGTAGCAAAATAGCTGATCTAGTATTCAAACTATAAGAATTGAAGTTAACTTTGTCTAAATAAAATGAATCAGATAGATCATGAATCATGAATCATGAATCAGAATGCAAAATATAAATATAAAAATGATAGAAACTGTTTTTAAAAACGGCAATATGTTTTATTTAAAAATTTTTTATTGGTTACAACAGTGCACAATTTTCTACAAGCATGTTTTCTAAATGTGAAAAATGTTCTACTTACGTGGTTTGTGGACAAAGTTAATGATTTATTTTAATGTTTTTGAACAATGTAAAGTGTTCAATATATGTACTTGTTTCCTAAATGTGCAAAATGTGTTATGTGGATGTTTTTGAAAAGTGCAAACTGTTCTCTATTTACTCCTTTTTGAAAGCGTGAAAAATATTGTACCGTCGGTTTTGAATATTGTAAAATGTTCTATTTACATATGCTCGTTAAATGTGTAGAATGTATTATTTATTTGATTTTAAAAAGTGCAAAATCGCTCACTTACATTCTTTTTAAAATTTTAAAGTTTTAAGAAATGCAAAAACATTTTTTGGGATGTATTCAAAATTTTGACATTTTTGTTTTTTGTCTTTATTTAATTTAAGTTTAATTTTGTCTAATTCCTTAAGTCTTATAGTTAGTAATTTAAATAATAGTCTTAAGCTGGAAATAAATATGAAAGATTTTGAGTGTACACTGGGAATATCTAGGTACTTCTTACATAACAACTATAATAAAGATATGTAAATTGCATGGCATATACAGCCGCGTAGCAAGCCGTAGTAGCGTAGCAAGTATTATATCATTCCAGTCATAATCTAACTTGATAAAACTGGGTGGTGGTTTACGTTGCTATGAACTTGACGGATTTTTTATCTGCATGCACTTGTCTGCCAGTTGCCACTAAAACTTGCAGTTAAGGGATGAGGATGTGCGAGTGGCAAGAATGTATATTTCAAGTTCAATTTAAATGGACTAGAATGTCATTTCCAGCAGCCCAGCCATTAAATCAACTAATTCTCATTACTAATTATTTTAATCTGCATTTAAATAGATTAAACTAATTGTGTTGTTTGAAAAACGTAAGATGGGGGGAGGGGGGGGGGGGGGGGTGAGAAGGGATTCCTGGGATACGGGATTTCAGTACACTGTGTATGCTACGCAGTGCCTGCCCCTCTATTGTATAACTGTTACCCAGGTACATTCTTTCCCCCCTTACCTTCAATTCACCACTCAGGACTGTTACCTAAATGATAGGACCAGCTCTGTCCACTAATAAATGACTGAGTTGCACATCTAGTTTTTGCATGTGTGTGTATATCAAATGCGTGAGTGAAGTAGCAAAGCAACCAATCTAGAATTCCGGCCTAAATTAAATTGAACGTGAAATATGTCTAAACAAAATGAATAAGATAGGTAATCACGCAAAAGTTACAAAACAAAATTACAAAAAGATTTTGAATATATTGAAATTGTTTTATATTTACAGCAGGTTTTTCAAAACAGTTCATTTTGTTTAACTTGCATATTTTCCACATGTATAAATTGTTCTATTTACATTTACATGGTTATTAAACAGTGCAAATTTTTCTATATATTATTAGGTATGTAATTATATGTTCCACAAAAATGCAAAATTAATTATTTACGCCTTGCTGAAAGTGTAAAAAATGTTGCATCAGGGGTTGAAACAGTGTAAAAAGTTCAATTTACAATATTTACATGCTTTTTTTGAATTTCAAAAATGTTTCGTACACTTGTTTTTAAAAATTAAAATATTTTCTACTTCGACGTATGAAATATGTTTTTGATTTTTTTTAAGATTATGATATTTTTACGTTTTCTTTTGTTCTTTACTGGCAAAGTATTTATCTATAAGCCCATCTATTTAATTGTAATTTATGACATATTATATTCTGCTACTACTGCACTGTGTTTAGCTATGTTGATAAAATTGCATGCGTCATTAAAACGAATATTAGCAATTAAAACTAATGACTAGTTTACACTAAATGTCATAATTTACAGCTATTAAAAAAACTAATGGATAAATGGAGGTAGTATTGAAGTTATTGTTTGTAATAATAATCGCTAAGCGCTGTAGTAAAGAACAGTTTAAAATGATTTGTAATTCCTTTCTAATCGGCTTATTAACCATTGTTTATGCAAGGCAAATGAAGGAAGTTAGTAGATATGTATACTAATATTCCATTTACTATTGATGATTGCATAGTTATGATAACAAAACTTGTACAGTGATGTATGTGATCTTTTTCCATGCATTAAAAGTCTAAAAACAAAAATTTACAAAACCCAACTTTTAGTACCCTGTGATTCCACTCTCATTATAGCTTAAGCTTGGCATAAACGGCTATATTTAACATTATTAATCAATGAGACCCATTCCTCCTACCGATGATGACATCAATTGCGGGCGATCCCCTATGATGGTTATCGGTATAAATGCCAACTATGTACTAATACAAACAACCTCAGATGTTCAAACGGTATCATAAATATCATTATTAGTATTCCATGATACATAAACTATAATCTACAAATTGAATGAATTTCTGCAATACTCAAACCGTGAAACAAAATTTATCATAATAAAATATCTGAATCATATTTAATACTTACGACTTACATGCATTTTACTAGTAGCACAAAATGATTTGGTCGATCGCAATGTAAGAGCATACGCAACCGGAACGTCAAATTTGTTGGTGTATCTCTTGGAGGCAAAATAGGGAGTATAGTTTATGACATGAAGGAATTATTTTACTAAACTACATTTGTTATTCGCCTCTTTTACAAAATAAGTGCTACAAAATACTAAATACGTTAACAAAAACTCAAATTGACCCATTTCAATTTTTGGCGTAAAACAAAAATGCAGAATTAACAAGAGAAACTAAAATATCTTGATCCTAAAAACAAGCATTCAGTATACATGTTGCACATGAAAACATGGAACATTATTATTATTTACTAATTTGTTTTTGTATGTTATCTTTTATAAAAAATATAAGCGCTCTAAAAATGCTGCCAATGTTTTTTTTGCAAATTGAATGTATCCTCAGAGAAATAATGATGTAAAAAGTAAAGCACATTACTTGTAATTGTCTAATGATCAAAAAATTGATCAAGGTAATAAAACTTTACTTACCTTTAAAACTTATTCAAAATATTTCTACTTGTAAGCTAAAAATCCAGCGCTTCGGGCTGTATTTGTCGACTGGAGGCCCAAAGTAGATGCTGCGTTACAGAGAATAATTGCTTCAATGAAGAAATAGAACCCTATTGTGACACCGCTTAAACTACGCCAGCTCCAAACTCCACATAACTTCTACTTAAATTTTTAATTTGATAAAGTCAGAAAAATACCGAGGGGGATTATTAAAATAATAATTCATGGATAACGTCATTTATGTACAATCCGTGTATGTATTCTCGTAACATCCAAACTTACACTCAAAGTATGAGTTTAACTAATTTTAAAACAAATGCCAAGAAGGTCCTTAAAATCGTGATGTTTAAATGACGTCATTTATGGAAGATCCCAGTATAAATACTGGAAGCGTCCATAATATCGGAACCAATGTACCTAATTTTAAATCTCATGACAGTCAGGATACTCGAAATAGTAATATTTTAATAAAGCTATTTATGAACGATCCCTATATGTATACTAGTAAAATCCGGAGTACTTCGTGGTCTCAGGGTAAACGGTTCACAAGAGATACGGAAGGCAATGAGTGAAAAAATATATGTTAACATATATTATACGAGCCTTTCTAACACGAGTACTCACGGTGAGGGATCCTTCTGTGTGGTCTCGTAGCTGAGGTTGGGAGTAGAGGGGGGGGGGGAGGCGATTGGAGGGCGTGTGATTAGTAGAGGGCTGTTGGGGGAATGGGGGCAGCGATGAGTGATGCGATCAACAGACGTAATCTGTTGACTCTCCTCAGGCCGTGTGCTTCCAGGGGTTATGCCCTATGCAACCACTCTCTCTCAGTCAACTGCTGTTTACATGCGTTCTCAATCGCCACGGAACCTGACGCTCCTCAGTATGCACGATAAAGACCCACGTCTATATACAATATACGGACTCTCTCATCATATAGGTTTCGTGAACGGGGTACACAGCTCAAGAGGCTTAGACGTCGATTTCACTGCCAACTTTACCTATGGATAACTTTATCTATATTTAAGTTATCCATGGATACTGAATGAAATCGCAGCTATCCCGAGGATAAGTCCCTATCTATGGGTAAAAGTTATCCATGGGTAAGTTTGATGGATATCTCTAGTCTATGGATAAAATGCAAGTGAAATTGCACTATCTATAGATATATTAGTTAAGTTTTTTAATAGATAGCCTTGCGTTTTGGCGCAAGATATATAAATTGCTCAGGTGTTTTCCTTTCTTTGGCAGAGTCGTGATTTACATTTTGTGACAGGGGTTGGGTCATTTAACATATTGTGTCTTGGGAAGGGCTTTAATTTGACATTTCCTTTTCTTCACGTACATGGAATACTCCACCAAAGAATTATACTTTTATAATTGATTTAGTGTGCTAAATTTAGTTAAATAATTCAAAACTTAATACTAACTTTGCTGAAAATGGAAACTGAATGTGGAAATAACAGAACGAAGAACTGGTCCTGCAATGAAATCATTGAGCTCATTAATTTATTTAATAGCAGCGAATGGTCCGATCAATTTTCAAAGGGGATGAGAAGTCATAAAGTTATTTAGGTCAGTCTAGCCCAAGAACTATCAGAAGATTGTGATGGTGCTAGCGCTAGGTCAAAATGGGACTCATTGAAAAAGGAGTCCAGAAGAATAAAGCAGTAAGCAGCTTTCTCCGTCGCTTTTTGAAATAGTGACTCAGCAGAATTATCAACCGAGTATGCTGAATTTCCCGTTGCTAATTAAGTAAGACAACTTGAGAACACAGAGTAGCAATTGTTACTGTTTGTAAATTTATATCCATTTTTAATTAAGTCAAACACAATCAGAATGAAATTCTACCCAGGACCAGGACATATTTTTAAATGTTTTTCAAACTTTTATTTAAACTTTAGCGCCACAAAAGATATCTACGGATAGTTAAGTAGTGAAATCGCGATATCCATCAACAGTTTACTCATAGATATCTTGAAGTTACCTATGGATAAAACTGTGTGAAATCGCAGTTTACCCACAGATAACTTACCTATAGATAAGTTACCCATGGATAAGTTGGCAGTGAAATCGAAGTCTTTAGTCTATTGGTACTGGCAATGCTCCTAGATGTCTGTAAAGCCCAGCCGACTCTTAACAGTTTGATTATCTGGATGGCTCCAGTTTAATATATTACCACATAGAGTGCGAATGCTTCCTAATTCAGGTGTGTCAGGCATAAAGACAAAAATATAAGTTCTATGGCTTACTTTTCAAAGACATTCTCAGTCAATGAGATGTTCGCGAGGTAAAATATGAACCAAAATAGTAACAGTACTGTGTATGGCCTCAAAATGCTACAAACGCAATAGTACAACACATACATACATACATACATACATACAAACATACATACATACATTTTTCACTCAGCGTGTAGTGTCAGAATGGAATAGTCTTCCAAGTGAGGTGAAAAATGACAAATCGGATTTGTATTCGGTGAATTCGTTTAAAAACAGATTGGACAAGTTTAAAGGGTGGAGTTTTGGCCGTGATTCTGAGTGACTCAAGCTTCAAAGTGTTAAATAGTGACAACCGGGTTTTTCAAGAGACTTGTCTCAAATCCTTTAGGATTTTTCCCGGGAAACATTTATTATTATTATTATTATTATTATTATACATACATACATACATACATACATACATACATACATACATACATACATACTAGTAAAATCCTACGTTAAGGACATACGTCAACCTAATTTCTGAACTCATAACAGTGGAGACCCTTAAGATGGTAAAATTTGTATGACGTCATTTATGGGCGATTCCTGCAAGCATTCCAGTAAAATCCTAAGGTAAGGATATATGTCAACTTTATTTTCGAACTTATGACAGTGGGGATCCCTAAAAGGATAAAATTTGTATGACGTAATTTATGGACGATCCCTAGATGCATACTAGTAAAATCCTATGTTAAGTCACAGCCAACTAGATATATACCGGCCTACATAGGGATGTCAGCATTCAAAACCCAAGACCCAAGAATTTCCTCCATGTTACCTAAGACCAACCTAAGAGTCTTGAATGTCAAAATTTTTTAAAGCAGTCTTTTTAGATGCTGAGCAAGCATCCATTGGTCTGGTGTTTGTTGTCTGTCTGTCTGTCTGTGCACATGGCTTTTGGTCGCACGCTACAGGTCGCATTTTTGAAAATTTAAAATTAAAACAACGTTTAATTGCCCAGAAAAGCGAGGGAGAAGTGCTGCATAGTTTTTTGTTATTATTAAAGTTAAAGTTTGTTCGCAATTAGTAGTTGAACTGATCCAGAATTAAATCAATGTTTCAAGATAAAAAAAATCCGGCGCTTCGCGCCGAATTTGTCGACCAGGGGCGGGCCCGAAGTAGATGCTGAGCTTCAACAAAGTTGCAAGGCCATTTATGTTACGCTAAAAGATAATATAAGATTTTTGAAAGCTCCCCCACAATAATTAAGACATATAAGAATGAGCGTAGCATGTAGTTAAATATAGCTAAAAATTTTTTATGAATGGCACCACTCACAAATGATTTCATTTATGGAGGCTTTTCATCAATAAGCCATATATTAAAGTACGTGGCATGTAGTTAAACTAGTAGGATCCCATGTCAAATATATCTGATTCCTTAATTCTTGAACTAATGACAAATGGGATTTCTGAAGTGGTAATTTCTAAATAACATCATATATGGACCATACCTATATGCATATTAGTATGATCCCATGTTAAATAAATCCGATTGCTTAGTTATTGAACAAATGAGAAAGAGGATCTATGAAGTAGTGATTTTTAAATAACGTTATTTACGAGCGATCCAAGTTTGCATACTAGTAAAATCTTATGTCAAATATATCCGATTACTTAATTCTTAAACTGATGACAAAGGGGATTTCTTAACTAGTAATTTTTAAATAACGTCATTTATAGACGATTCCCGTATGCATACTAGTAAGATCCCATGTTCAATAAATCCAATTACTTAATTCTTGAACAATGACAAGGGGGATTTCTAATGTAGTGATTTTTAAATAACGTCATTTATGGACGATCCCCGTATGCATACTAGTAAGATCCTATGTCAAATATATCTGATTACTTCATTCTTAAACAAATGACAAAGGGGATCTCTAAAATGGTAATGTTTAAATAACGTCATTTACGTACGATCCCTGTATGCATATTAGTATGATCCCATGTTAAATATATCTGAGTTCTTAATTTTTAACCTAATGACACAGGGGATCTCTAAAGTAGTTGTTTTCATATAACGTCATTTATAGACGATCCCAGTATGCATAGTAGTAAGATCATATGTTAAATATATCCAATTAAGTAATTCTTGAACTAATGACATAGGAGATTTCTAAAGTGGTAATTTGGGGTTCTTGAAACTATGATGTTTAAAAGACGTCAGTAGGGATGACCCCTGAAAAGTATCCTATTAAGGTAGATATGTCTCTGTAAATAAGCCAAGTGCATTGTGGCTGTTCTGTTGAGTCGTTGATTCCGCCATCCTTCCTTGAATGCTCATGTTATAATGTTATTGGTTGTTGTTGTCTGTCCTAATGCCCATAGATTTTGCACCCAATGTGTTTAAACAAACGAAAGTGCATGTGGATTTTGTAGCAGATCCTTATGTACCTAGCATGTAATCAAAAGAGCACTGAGACCCGGTTTTTGCAGTTTTCTAAAATGAAGTGTAAAATATTCTGAGAGTTGGTCCATTTAACTGCTAATCTAAAAAAATTTAATGTATGTATGTATGTATGTATGTATTTAAACAGCTTTGGTTCTTAACCTCAAGGGTATAACCTACTGTTTTTCTATACAACATTGCTATGTGAACCACTAGGAAGGTGCGAGTGTATAGTACACTTGACCAGGTATAGTGGTTCATGTTTTCTTAACTCTAGTTTAACTAGTATACTGATATAGACTACTTACTGTCGTACTCCTGGAGAGATATATTTATACTGGTTTTCACCAGGTACCATGAATGTATTTTCCGGCTAGCCGAAGATATGAGACAGAGTAGAACGAAACAGGTACGGCTTTCTCAGGGCTGCAATTGCTCCGCATTCACTCTGCTTCCAACCCGCCAGCAGTCACTCTTATCGAGAGTGGACAGGTGGCGACGGCCTGTAGTGGACGAGGAAGAGAGGAACTTCGAGATGAATCTTGAGTCTATACATTTGAATGTACAGTGTTCAGACATGTAGTAAACTACTATTAAGCTGACTTGTATCTCTGTCTCAGGTAGGAACTACCACAGATAAATACAACCAGCACCCAAACACTTTAGACTCTCACACCCACCCCGTTCAACTCCCCCAACGCCCCACCAAGCCCCATCCCCCCACTGCCCACAATCCAGAGCACTACTGGCTGGCCCCGACTTGGTGACAAGGCGATGCATTACATCTCTAAGCCACCAAGCCGGGGTTAAAAAAAAATTATTATGTAGATAATAACCAAAAACTATACAGCTCATCTACATCGCATTTCTAAGAGTATAAAAATTATTTTAATCCACGCCCTTTTTTTAATGTTAACAATATGTTATTGTTGCTTTTGAACAGTGGAGTATGCTCTATTTGCATGCTTTATAAATATACAAAATTCAATGTCGGCCCGTCGGTCCGTCTATCGAAGTGTTTTTAGATGCTGAGCATCTATAGGAATGGCTATGTCCGTCTGTCTGTCTGTCTGTCGATGTGTGATTTTTTGTCGTGCTCCACAGGTCACAGTTTTCAATTTAATTTTTTCAAATAAATTTTAAATGATGGTCAATGCGATGGAATAGAACCCTATTGTTTTTGGAATTAAACGGATTTACCAGTTTTTCACAATTAACGATATAATGGACCAACTTTTTAGCATTAAAATGCATGCAGGAAAAACGGGTCTTTGGCAAGACTTTACATGCATTTCAATTTCAATACTTGCCACTGAAGCTAAGTAGGTAGGTACATGCGCCGCACGTTCCATATACCTGACATTCAGTAGGTATTCGTACCATAGAAAACTTCCGATTAACATAGGATTTTAATAGTAGGAATGCAGGGATCGTCCATAAGTTACGTCAAACAAATGTTACATTTTTAGGGACCCCCACTGTTATAAATTTAAAAATTAGCTTAAAATATATCCTTAGCATAGAATTTCACTAGTATGCATGCAGGGATCGCCCATAAATTACGTCATACAAATTTTACCATTTTAGGGATCCCCACTGTCAAAAGTTCAAAAATTAGGTTGACATGTATCCTTAACATAGGATTTTACTAGTGTTCATGCAGAGATCGTCCGTAAAGGACGTCATACAAATTTTAGCATTTTAGGGACTTCGACTGTCATTAGTTCAAAAATTAAAATTACGTAACACAAATTTTACCATTTTAGGGATCCCTACTATCATTATTTCAGGAATAAGGTTGACATGTATCTCTAACATAGGATTTTACTATTATGTTTACAGGATTCGTCCCTGAATGACGTCATACAAATTTAACGATTTTAGTGCCCCCCACTGTCATTAGCTCGAAAATCAGGTTTACATATAACCTCAACATAGGATTTTACTGGTATGCATGCAGGGATCGTCCATAAATGACGTCATATAAATTTTACTATTTTTGGGATCCCCGCTGTCATAAGGTTGGAAATAAGGTTGACATATATCCTTAGCATAAGATTTTACTAGCACGCATGCAGGGGTTGTCTATAAAGGGCGTCGCACAAATTTAACCATTTAAGAGATTTTTATGCTTTTAGTTCAAAAATTAAGGTAACCTGTATCCTTAACATTAAATTTTTGAAGCTTACGTACGGCGATCGTCCGTAAATGACGTCATTCAAATTTTACTGTTTTAGGGATCCCCACTGTAATTAGTTTAGAAATTAGGTGTACTTTTGTCCTCAACATATGATTTTACTAGTATTCATAGGGAGATCGTTCATAGATGGCGTTGCTTAAATATTACTATTTTAAGTACCCCGGCTGTCATAAGTTTTAAAATGAAGTAAACAGGTACCCATATTATGGAATGCTTCTAGTATTCATGCTGGGATCTTCCATATATGGCGTCATCTAAATACCACTATTTCAGGGATCTGCTCTGAATTTGTTCACGAATTAGGTAAACAGATACTTTGAACGCAGGATGTTGCAATAATACATACACGGTTCGTTTATAAATGACTTTATCCAATTATTATTATTTGAATAATCCCAAAGTTATTTGTTACGACTTAATCAAATTAGAAATTCAAGTAGAAGCTAAAGTGGAGTTAGGCGCTGTCGTAGTTTCAGCGTTGCCACACTAGGGTTCTACTCCTTTACTAAAGCAATTATTCGCTGTAAGCTCAGCATCTACTTCGGGCCCCTGCGGGCGCTTCGCGCCGGATTTTTAGATGCTGAGCATCTATAGGAATGGCTATGTCCGTCTGTCTGTCCGTCTGTCGATGTGTCTTTTTTTGTCGTGCTCCACAGGTCACAGTTTTCAATTCAATTTTTTCAAATAAATTTTAAATAATGGTGAATGCGATGGAATAGAACCCTATTGTTTTTGGAATTAAACGGACTCACCAGTTTTTCACAATTAATAATATAATGGACCAACTTTTTAGCATTAAAATGCATGCAGGAAAAACGGGTCTTTGGCAAGACTTTACATGTATTTCAATTTCAATACTTGCCAATGAAGCTAAGTAGGTAGGTACATGCGCCGCACGTTTAACTAGAATGCATGCAGGGATCGCCCATAAATTACGTCATACAAATTTCACCATATAAGGGATCCCAACTGTCAAAATTTCAAAAAATAGGTTGACATGTATCCTTAAGATAAGATTTCACTAGTGTGCATGCAGTTATCGTCCATAAATAACGTCATACAAATTTTATTATTTAAAGGACCCCCACTGTCATTAGTTTAAAACTTAGGTTGACATATATCCTCAGAATAGGATATTACAAGTAGGCCTGACTGTATTTTTCAAGCGTACGTACAGTGATCGTCCATAAATTATTTCATGCAATTTTTACTATTTTCGGGACCCCCAGTGTCATTAGTTCAGAAATTAGGTTAACATATATTTTCAACATAGTATTTTACTAGTATGCCTGTAGGGATCGTCCATCGATCACGTCATTCAAATTTTACCATTTTAGAGATTCCCATGCCATTAGTCCTAAAATTAAGTAAACACATATCCTTAAAATTGTATTTTTTAAGCGTACGTACTAGGATTGTCCATGAATTATGTCATTCAAATTTTAATATTTTAGGGACCACCACTGTCATACGTTTAGAAATTAGGTTGACATATCCTCATCATAGGATTTTTAATATGGCAACTTATCATCGCCCAACTAATTAAATCAACTGATCCTAACGATGACATTATTTGTGAGCGATCCAATAAAGTAGTTTGTGCTGCTTTTAGCTCTTGCAGTGCAGATTGTTTATTATTAAATTAACGAATAAGAATTTAAAATGTAGAATTATTTCATAAGTGGTCAATTCAAACTGACAAACGTTACTGCTTATGATGCCATCAAGCAAGGGCTTTAGACTTTTTTTTATTTTTTATATATTTGCGTTATTTCATTTAAACGAATTTTAATGTCATGAGGTATTGTAAAATTCATATGAGAATTGCTTTTGTACTGACACTTTTCGTATCAGCACCACTCGTACCCAACCACCTTGTACCTGTGATACTGTCACCAGGCCGACAAGAATCAGTAAAACTTTTACCAGCACCATCGTGGCGGCGCTAATTTCAAAGACCTAAATCTTACCATAATGGCTTTTACTGTTCCTAATCGACACAGAGCAACTTCTACCTAGGTAAAATTACCTTTCACATGCACCTTTACTAATACCGATCCAACTTGTAGCGGCACCATTCGTAGCTTGCCTACTCGTGTCATCATCAATCGTACCTAGCCCAATCTAGCTATTCGAACCAAAAATACTCAAAATGGCTGCACATGCACATGTACCTGACCCACTGTCACCAGCAAAGGTCGTATTTTCGTACCTAACCCGTTGGCACCGACGCTTAATGCTAGGTTTAGGTTTGCCTTTCGACAAAAAACATGCTTTCCAGTGATGAAGTCACTCGCTCTAAGCTCAGCATCTACTTCGGGCCCACGGTGGACAAATCCGGCGCGAAGCGCCGGATTTTTTTTTGTCGTGCTTTACAGGTCACATGACATTATTTGAGTCACAGTCAAGCCTTTTACTATGAAACAAAAGAGTTTGTAGTACATTTATTGCTTTGCTAATGCTTTTTATAGCGTAAACTTTAATTTAAACATCTTTAAAAATGTGCATCTTAAAAATTTAATACGTATTGACAAAAAAAACAAACGACTTTGTGAGCCTAAATAATAGTTCTACTTGTAAATACTTACAAAATTGCTTTAACAGCTAATATTAAATTTTATTTAATTGTAGTTAACTCATTAGGCATACTATCCTAATATAAAACAAAGTGCCTAATAACTTAAATATTGTAATTATTATTTAAAAAGTCGTCAAAATTAACTAACAATTAAAACGTTCGCAATTGTTGAATTTTCTTAACAAAATTAGCTAGTGTATGCGTCTTTAACGTGTTAATTAGGATAAAATAAAACACGATGAACATTTCACACCGACTGGTTATTGTTCTATTTCTCTGCTTATCCGGAATATTCCTTTATGTTCCAGGTAAAAATAGGCTAACATTTTGTTTTGCCTTAAATTAATTTCTTTAAACATTCAGTTTTAAACGTTCACATCACTAGAGTTCATTGTTAACATTGTCATTGAAATATGTAACGCAGATAGCCTAAATAAAACAAAATACTTTAGTTGCAATGGAGAAAAATACAACAGTAATGAAAAATCTAAAGATGCCAAGAATAAACAAGAGCCATTTAACAATGCAAAACAAGCTTTATCAACAAAAATTATTGGACCTGATGGCAATAATGAAGAGAAACACGCTGTTCGGATCGCACTTATAAGTAACTACGCAAAAGCGCTGTGTGCAGGAACTATGCAAAACGCGCTATACATTATAACAGCTGCGCACTGCGTCTATCAAGGTAAAGCTGCGCAGCTGGTTGTGACTGCAGGAATAGGACAGTATGAACTAGAACAAAATCGTTCGGTTTTGTCATTTACATTGCATGAGGAATTCAACCCTGATACATTGGTTAATGACATAGCACTGCTTAGACTTAACGAGTCACTAATTCTATCATCAGGTCAGGTAGGTCCAGTTGAAATAGGACAACCACAAATTGCAAATGGTAACATATTAGCGGCCTGGATCACAGGCTGGGGTTTGTACAAAAACGCAAAGTATCCAAATCTGACATATCCAACATATACTCAACAAATGCATGTAAAATTGCTTGATTTTGAAACGTGCAAAAAAGTGTACCAACAAATAGGTAAAATGGTTTATGAAAATCAAATATGCGCTACAGCAGAAAAAAAACAAGGCCCATGCACAGGTGACGATGGTGCTCCACTGACAGTTCGATATTTGTTTGCACCTTTAAAAAAAATATTTGTAGTAGGTATTTTATCGTCATTTCAAGGTTGCGGGATGGAAATTCCGCACATTTACACAGACCTAGACAAATACAAAAGCTGGGTTACTTCAAAAGCAGGGTAATTGAATATTGTTAAAATTTATACATAACAATTTAACTTTTTTCAACTTATGGCACATAGGCTATTATGAGTTACGTTTTTAAGCAAAATATGCATGTTTTCGAAACCTTAAGTCAAAGTCTAATAGTCATATTACATGCTTTTGTGTATTAAATTAATACTAAATGCGAATTATGACTACTTGTATGCAAAAAAATGCCTAAATGCTGTAACTTAGGCACCTTAAATGTGCCGGGTTATAGTTTACCCCTTAACTATTGACGTGAGTCAAGTACTGTTCATAATACGTGTTAATTTGTAATAACTTATGATAATAAGTTTTCCACTCAGGCTTTAGAAATCAGTTTGTAGTATTATTAACTATTACTGGAAACATTTAAGTTTTTTATTTAAATAGGTATGGTATTATCTGAAACACAAATAAAACTTTAAACTGAACACAAGAAGCGCATTCATTTATAATAAAACTCAATTAGAAATAATACATTGCAAAGTCATAGTTGTATGGATTTTGCAAGACATATTATCTAACATTTTTACTACTTTGATAAACGTTACGTCTATATTTTTAAACATTTTAGTACCGCAGTTTCTGTTTGTGGTAATGTTTAAATTTGCATCTGTGCAACGTAATTCACAAACAAGTTACAACCCACAATAGTTTAACACCTTAGATATTTGTTCAGAATTTAAATTAGATTGTTAAGTAAAAACTTCTTTTTTAGTTTAATTGGAGGTTAAATTATATTTTTAGTGTTGTAAACACAAAATGTTCCTGCTAAGTGACTCAGTTATATAACTGGCAACTATAGTAACAAAATCTTAATTTTTGTGATAGTATTTAGTAAAATAAAACGCTTCAAATCTTTCTTAGGAACACAAATGACCACGCAATAGAACTAAAACCATATGTTGTTCTAGGACTCCGCAGTACCATTGTTAAATTCAGACAAAAGATACACTACAGCAACATTAGCATCATTATTTCAGTACATTTTTTACAATAAATAACTTAGACTGTAATATTAGGTAACTAATTTGCTCTCGTTGATTGTGTGTTTTAGAAAATAAATCGTTGTATAAAATTTTGTATTACGACGAAACAATGTGTAAAATATACAATAACTTCGCAAGTCTTTAAATACAGTCCAATTTTTTTCTGACGACAGTATTATGTTTGAAGTTATTGTAATGTAAAAATTGTAGCATTCAATATTCAATTTTATTAGTAACTAAGGTTACATTCTATTTTATTGAAAACTTTTTGATATTTCAAATTTAATTTTTAAATTAATTTTAAACCATTAAACTTTAGTATATTCGTATATAAAATCCGCTAGGCATTTAAAGTAAGTAATCCGATATTTATATTTAACGATTTTTGCAGACGTCAGTGTGACTTTAATATCCACGCCTATGATTTTGATGATCTTCAATGTAAGTTATTGTGCTGAAAACTGCCACTTTTATTGTAAATGTATAAGAAATGCGTGAACAACAAGCATACAAATATAAAATTAACATAGTGTTTCTAATCTGTTATAGTGGCTGCCAGTTCAAGACAAAAAAATAAGTACAAGTCAAAAGCAAGAATTTTTAACAGTGTAGCGCGCACTATTTGTGCTGCACATCATACGTATATACAAACAAATCACATTGAGTTGCCACTTAAACGTCCCGCAGTTACACAAAGCGTTTTGTTTAGTGCAAATTCTAAAGAAGAAATCACTAGTTGCGTTAGCTGGCAGTGGAAGACTTGCTGTAAGTAAGATAAATTTGATATTTTATTATTGTTTCTACTAATAATGCTTCTGTGGTTGTTTAAAAATTATAGACAGGTGCCGAAAATTTAAAAGCATTAGTTGCAAAGAAAGCAGTCTAGTTGTAGAAAACATAGAAAGTTTACGAATGACTCAAAGGATTATAGGTGGACACGACGCAACTCCTCATCAAAACCCCTACCAAATTCGAATTCTGTTAGAAACAGACAACATAATCAACGAAGTTCATTGTGGAGGTGTTATATACAACTCATTATATATTTTAACAAGTGCAGAATGTGTTCACAATGTTATTCCATGTAGACTGACAGTTCTTGCTGGAGATCATAGCATTAGTTATAAGGAGGAATCAGAGCAGATTCGCAAAGTTGTGTCAATTTTAATTCATGAAAAATACGCTCATATCACAAAACGTCCTAACAATATCGCACTCTTAAAAATTGATAAACCATTTAATTTTACAACGCACGTGCAATCAGTGTTGCTAGCGAAAAAAGAATACCCGTCACCAACCGTTCAATTATTTGATGTCAGCGGCTGGGGCAATGTTTTAAATGGCAATTTTCCCGACGTTCTACAGACAATAGAGATACCTTTGATTGACGAGTGTGAATGTAGGCTTTACTATTCGTATTACAATGGTAATGAAATCAATTTTAATAACATTTGCGCTGGAAGCTTTGGTAAAGGGATTTGTGGCTCTGATAAGGGTAACCCACTTACTGTTACGGATAATAAAACAAAGTACTTAGTTGGAATTACGTCCCTGCCAAGAACATGCGGAATAGCACCAGTTATTGCCACTAAAGTAATTTCGTACCTCGAATGGATAGCTTTGCGCGCTGGGTAAGATTTCAAAATTAAGTAAAAATAAACTAATTATTTAATATATTTTGAAATTGTACATGCCGACAACATTTTTTAAAAGTTTTTGATAATTTGTTTTGTATTTTGGGTGTTGAAAACAAAATTGGAATTCTTGCAAATTGTTTCGGATCATTTGAATTCGACAACATTCACCTATGAATACTTCAGTCAGCAATAAAAAAAGGTAAATGTGTTTGATGTTGTACAAAACCAAATACAGAAACTAAAATACACATTACACTGTACAGCCTAAACTTAAATAAATAAAAGGCCTGTTGATGTAAAACGTTCTTGAATAGTCTTTTATTTTTGTATATATTACGCTTAGTGATAATTAAGGCAGACGTGCTGAGGTAAGTGGATATGACTGCAGATTGCAAACCAACCAATTTACAGTCTCAGAGGTAGCTTTGACCTCCGGGTAATGCTACACGTTTACTGATTTGTGTTGTACAGTAAAAGTTACTAATTTTTGTTGAGTTTTTAAGTTATTTTTATTAAAATCCTAAGTTGATTAGTACAAGTGAACTCCTCTTAGCCGACAAACACTATTACAATTACAAAAAAAAATTAATTTAAAATAAAAGATGAATATACTACTTTAACTTATATAATTGCTAATTTGTCAATCTTAGTATCACCTTTTAACGCAGAATGGCTAATAAACTAAATATAGTGATAGGAATGTTTGAGCTAGTCGAGGGCTTAGTGAGTAACGATCCTAAATTATATGATCTAGTGATAAACTCTATCCCAATGAGAAACTCTTTTGATTAGGTTATACTTCTATTTATTATTGAAAATATAAAATCCTTATTTCGCAATCTACAGAGTATTCCTTATTAAAAATTTGGCGCTCGGCACTGGATTTGGCAACGGTAGGCCTGATAAAGATGCTTAGCTTCAGCGAACACTGGCTTTAACAAAGCAGCAAGATAACTCCAGTTTCGCAAACAAATGATATATGAAGTAAAAGTATCAATTACACAGTTGTGGTTACTGAAAAATATAAATTTCATAACATTGTTCTCATGAACTTTGTTATTATAATTAAATCAGTGTATTAGTGCGAGTCCTACTTGTAGCGTGCTCACTATGAAGTGACAGACAAACAGTCAAACCCATTTCAATACATGCTGTAGGTCTGTACAAATGTGGTTATAAATAGTTATTAATTTGTTGGAAATCAATTTAAACTATAACTGTTTCAAACTTTAGCACCAAAAGGGCAGAAGGGGTGGCAATAAACCCACTAGAACATTGAATGCACCATTGCCATGTAACTATAAGCGTGCTGATATAAGGGTGGCATTATTGAGATAGGGATATATGAAATAGTGGTAACTAAACTACGTTATTTATGGACGACCCTCATGTGTCACTTGCACTCAATTTGATGTGTAAAAAACATGTATCAAGCTGCATATCTACATATGTTCGTTATTTAAAATTATTTGTAAATTCTTATTACATATTTGACACTTCCTCTCCTACTATGGTGTATATTTTTGCTATGTAGGTAATTTTCATTTACCCTTTACCCCCTTTGCCTCTCTTACGCACTAACCTATCATATTCATACTGTTGGTGCAGCTGTATTATTTATTATGCCTCTGTTATCTTTTATACAGGTATTTTGTTGGGAGTTAAATTGTTAGTTTGGTCGGTTTTGTGAATTTTTAATTTCGCTTACTTTAAGCTGACTAAACTAACTTGCTAATGATAACACATGCGTATAACGCAGATACAATGTACCATAAGTGGTACTATTAGTAATACATAGATTACCTTGTGTAAGGTGACATTTGCTAAAATGAAGATAAGTCGGGACAGAATGAATGCCGAGCCTTAGCGTCTCTGTGATAGTGATGCTTGGTGTATTTGAGTGATGATGAACTAGAGTTAAGGGGTGCTGCGAGAAATTAAGTAGCTGAGGGTTACACGTTAATGATTTACAATTTACTTGGAACTTTATTTACACGCACACAATTTAGATGTTCTTCGTTTAGATCTCTTTTTCCTGTTGATCTACCACACGGTGAATTTGATTCTTGAGAACGAGGAGTGAGGCAGATTTAGGAATGTTTATAATGTGGCTTGGGTAGCAAGGAATCTGATTAGAAGTTTGGAGACACGCTTATCAGTTGATTGATAAGATGTTGCTTATGCTATAGGATAGGGAAGGTAATTTTAGCGGAGCTCAAAATTCACATCATTACAGATACATATATAAATAAATATTTAATAATATTTTACTTAATGCTAACTTTTCTAAAACTTCTATTTTACACTGAACATTTACCCCCCCTTGGTCTGTGGGAGCAACAATGGAAGGAAGATTGATAACATGGACTGTACATTTTTAATTTTTGGTCCATTTGACTGCTAATTGCAAAAAATTTACTAAATATAGTGTGCTTAAAAACTATACAGCACAAGTAAATCGCTTTTGCAAGCGTTTAAAAGTTGTTGGAATATTGTTCATTTAAAACTGCGACCTGCAGTGTGAACCAACGAAAAGAACGACAGACAGACAGACACACAGACCGACGGACATAACCATTTCATTAGATGCAGCTTAAGCTCAGCATCTTAGAAGGATATAGAACTAATTTAAATAGTAAGGTTTATTCAAAACTTAAACAAGTACAAAATTCAGAGTTTAAAAACAAAACACAACGCAAAGTAAAATACGTATAAAACATGTTACAAAATATATGTTAAATATTATTTATAAAAAATTTATAAATTGTACATAAATAGGTGACGCAACACAAAAAAAACGTCCAATACGGCTAATTAAAAAAACCTAAAAGCGTTTTGTATTGAGAAAACAAGTAATGATGCGTTTACAGTGGCACAAGAGAAACAATATGCGCCATTTAACTAAAGCTGCACGAAATAATAATAATTCAATTTAAAATTCAACTTAAACCACATTCAACAACTGAGGTCTTCTATAAAAAGATATAGACAATTTGCGTGAACAGTTAGAAAATATAGCGCAGTCCAGTCATTACAACAAAAAGAAAGAAGTTAAATGGGGGAAAAAGCAGTTGTTGGAAACTTAACTTTAGCAAATTAATTTCTAAAGCAAAATCAAAAACTAGTTACTATAAATGTTCTTGAACTTATATTTTAAAAATAAAATTTCGGTTTAATAATTACAATATTAAATTGTGATTCACTTAATGATACTTTAGCAATAAAACTTTAAATAAGCGACAATACTAGCACTACTCTTTAATATATTGGAAATACAATATACAAGGTTTGTGAAACGTTTATTCTTATACTACGAAACAGAAACAAGCATGTTTTCCTAAAACATGTTTTCCAAAACATACAATACTCAGAATTTTGAATGTTGAAAGTTGAAGTTGAAAGAGTTTGATGCCAGCATATTGTGGAAAACAACAAAAATGAAAAACAAAAACACTTACATAGTAATTGGGATTTTGTTGCGGGTCTACGCTAATCCGATTTAGAAAGCAGGCTGAGCTTACGGTTCAAGAGTGTTCCAGAGTAACTCAAGAACGAGTCCGGGTAATTTAAAACTACGTGCACTGTTAATTATTAAAGAGTTTACAAAACAGAAATCATAGAGCACAAGCAATATAATACAGTGGAATCTCTAAATATCAGCCTTCCTAACACCAACCAACTCGATTTATGGTCCAATTTAAAAATCCCGGTCAAAATGCTCATGTTTTTTTGGCTGAAATACACTAATAAACTGGCTCTCTATGTCTAAATGGCACGCTCAGTAAACCGGCCAAAAAAATTGGCCTAAGGGCTTCTTTACAATGTGTATTTACGCTTTCATACTGGCCATTGATTTTGAGTAAGGTTTGAACTCTAGATTGGTCCACAAGACAGACATACGACATGTATATACTATTTAATTTACGATGGGTTGAACTTTTAGGACTGATCCATAGAAACTAGAATTACTTTTATCTTTTCATTGTTATTTAAAATACTTGTAGTTAAGTAGCTTGTTGGTCTTTTAATTAAACTGGCTAGAGGTATTCTAATCAGAATTATGTAAACTGTTGAAGCTTTTGGTTATTGTTTAATCTTAAAAGTGACAATTCTGCTTTTCTACAAAGTTTCTATGTTTACCTAATTATTAAATTCTCATTTGTATACCCACACAAAATACATTAATTCAATCAATACGGAACAGCTAATAATTTGGTTCGGCCAACAAGGAAGTTCCTGTTCATGAAAACTATTTTTTTAATATTTGTATTGTTTAAGATTTGTATTCTGAATTCTGTGCTTCAGCTAAGGATGCAAACACATTTTTCATGTAACAGGTTTTTGAGAAAAGACTCTTAGGAAAACGAAAAGTCCTCTTACCATAGAGCAAATAGCAAAGAACCGAAGCTAGACAGAGACATAAAGCACACCGAAGCCCCCAGTCCCCAGCAATTTGCATAAGCTATATCTAGAGTCTATATAGCGGTACTGGCAGAATTCTTTCTTTTCAATGTACCTAAATAAATATTCCCTTCCAATTCTTATATTAGGAAGATACATAAGGATCTGTACTCATCGGTTCCTTCCTTCCTTCGTTGTTTCTTCGCGTTTGTGCTGTAAACTGTGCAGTTATGCTATGCTATAGCTCACACCACGCACACTGCCTCTACTTACAGCTTAGGCGCTGTCCGTCAATGACATATAGATACACAGGGGGAGGGAAGGAAAATGACCATTGTAAACTTTGTGTGACACTACACTGTGGAAATGCTGAACTAGGGGAGGGTTGGGGTTAAAAATTTTCCTCTTTCCTAAACGCCATTGAAAGACGACCCCTACGGTCAAGATAGTGTTTGCTGTAGTAGCTGTAGTTGTAGTCGTATTATGTATGTGGCATGCGGTACCAGGTACAAAGTGCCAGGTAGGTACTACCACGCACGTATCTATTCTATTTCTATCGCAACTTGCATAGAGAACCGCATAGCTACCCATAACCATCGGGACGCGCAAATATTCAATTGTAAATATTAATTAACAATTCCGCCTATAAAAATTAGCGAGCTTTCCTATCCTCCTTTATTTACTACACTTTAGTTCCAATTCCTCTTCCTCAGTCCTCAGCTGTGCCGTAAGCCGTGATATTAATATTTAGCATTTTATTAAAATTACAATAACGATTTCAAAAAATTGTCAATACAATTACAGTATTGCTAGGGCTTTATGGTATTGAAAATAACCAGTTGCAATTCAACATCAAATTGTATTTTTTGCATTATGTTCTGAGGACGTTTGTTTTAAGCTGAAATCGGGTACCTAAGTACTTACATAGTATAGTTATCGTGATAAATACCTGTACAGTAATTTAATTCTAATTAGGGGCCTGTGATAAGTTTGATGAGGTTCCAAAAGCAGAAAGCGAGAATTGTCATTATTGTATATTGTAGTTGTATTGTAATTTACGATACTACTATGTATGTAGTACTTCATTGTTGTAATTTACAACTACAACTTCATATTTGTATTTACAACGTATGTAATAGTTTTACAATATTAGGGCACTATTCCACACCACACCCTCAACGCATGTATATTATAACTTATGCTTTACTCAACGACGCTAATGACTACACAAAATGATTCTACAAACAAAATCAAACACATGTATCCGTCAGTGGACATTGTCTTGATTTAAATCCTCAGTATTTATATTGAAATGCTGAAAAATTACAAAGTAATTACTTTTAAATGCACAGTATTTATATATAAATGTTCAGTATTTAGATGTATGGTGAGGGTGCCTAATTGTGGCCGGTGTCCTAATTGTGGCCACCGGCTGTATATCTGATACGAGTCGATGCATGACAAGAATGCAATTTTAGTTGTAAAGTTCAGCTTTCAATCGATTGATTCTGCAACTTTGAGTTTCAAAAGTGTTCAACTGATACGAATTTAATCCGCCGGCCACAATTAGGACACCGGCACCTATTAGGCACCCTCACCCTTATTCTAAATCCGTTCAAACCAGCAGACCAATAAAGAAGCTTACTGACGGCGTTAACTTTTTACGAAAACTGTATCTAGTCACAAAACCATCCCCGGGCATGTGTGGATGCAAATTTTTAATCGTAGTTGAAATACTAAAACATTTAAATATAAATAAGGTGAACCATCATATCATTAAGCAAGTAGGCTACATTACCTGACGTCATTTTTGAGTGGTCCCCCGATGTTTTACACTTTAAATAATGATTTAGGGTGAGTTTGCCTAATTGTGGCCGGTGTCCTAATTGTGGCCACCGGCTGTATATCTGATACAAGTCGATGCATGACAAGAATGCATTTTTAGTTGTACAGTTCAGCTTTCAATAGATTGATTCTGCAACTTTATAATTCTTTTAGACCATAATGGTTTGCGACCTGATAACAACTTTACCATTGTTAAATAAGTCTAAACTGTGAAACGCATAAATAACCTGACAAGGGAAACCCTCGGATACATCCGCAGCTTCAGAAAGGAACCAAAAATACATAGAATAATGTGTACACTTAAAAGCCATAAATAACTTACTGTCTACATTATCTGTGATTTTTCCGTTACAAATCCATAAATAATCTATTCTTATCATTGTGTATAACTTGTTTCCTCGAAGGACATAAATAACTTCTCATCAAAATAGCCTTAACCAGTTGAAAACGTCAACACTATGTTAGTTACTCGCTTCGATAATTTACTCGTTTAGTTTGGATTTAGTTTGTGTTTTTCTGCATAGTCAGTAAAGGTTAAAAATATACATAACTGTTGATTTGGGGTTATTTATTGCCTTCGAGGGGACAAATTATGCATTTTGCTGATGGGAGGCTATATTGATGAGAAGTTATTTATGGCCTTCGAGGGGACAAGTTATACACAATGATAAGAATGGATTATTTATGGATTTGTAACGGAAAAATCACAGATAATGTAGACAGTTAGTTATTTATGGCTTTTAAGTGTACACATTATTCCATGTATTTTTGGTTCCTTTCTGAAGCTGCGGATGTATTCGAGAGTTTCCCTCGTCAGGTTTTATCATTTAAAAGTGCTTCGTATTTACTGGTTTTTAAATATAAATCGTTGTGTAGACCATAAGTGAGTACTGAATGTGATTAAATTAACTTATTAATTTATATCATCTGTATAATGGCCATCGGCCGGTATCTGTATAATGGCCAAACTTTAAACCGGCGAAAAGAAACCCGGTCCCTCCAGAGGCTGGTAAATCCAGATTCAAATGTACGATGCAGATGGGAATGAAGGAGCTTGCTGCTTTTCGTACTAATTATAGTTACCTATAAAATATGTTACAATAATTACCACTTAATATATTATAATGGATATATATCTCAACCAAAAGATAGAAGCAATCATAAGCACACACAATGTATACCTTTGAATGATACATTTATAAAGAGACTTAATACGCCCTGTCTTTATTTAAATTGAATAGTACTTTTACAGGCGATAACGCCAGAATGCAAAATTGCTTTTAACGGCTCTATGAGCTAAAACTGAAGACAAACACGGGACTTTCTTGTAGGGAAAATTTAATGGCTCACTCTTTCTGAACAGTAAACAACAAATAATATTTCTTGCCCAATTATGGGTCAAGCTATGACTCAAAAATAGATCCCTAGTTTATATGCAATGGCGACTAAATAAATCTTCCTCGTGGGGTAATACTGGATTTAAACTTGTGCACGTGGCCAGGTAGTTCTTCGCATTAGCGGCAGTGTGTAGAGACGAAGACGGCGTGCTAGTTGTGCCTCACAGGCTCACAGCTATTTCTTCATGCAGTAGCATAGTTGCTATACCATTCAGCAGGTCATACATTGCGCCCTTCATTTCATAGCATCTGGTATTACTTTCACCCTGCGTCGATTTACGGAATGCAATACGTGGGGCAATCAGGGTTGGATTTACTCGTCTGCATTTCGGCTGGGTCTTGAAGTACATTAGAGTGCAAATACCTAGCACTGTAGCTCTCCGTAAGGGAAGAGTTTGGAAAGCTCCTAAAGAGAAAGATAATCTACATATGTAGCCTGAAACAGAGGTCGTCAGCGTCATTAGCCACAATCCAATATATTGCATATTATTTCGTAAGATACCAGCTGCGCATTGTAATGTTCCTTTAGGAACCCTCCATAAGTGGTGTTCAAATTCAGGTCGTTCATACTGAGGGGAAATGTTTGTTTGCATTCACATGCTATTACAGTGATAAAGTGCTCAATACTTTTAATGGTTTCGCTAATTTTGCTGTTTAACAACACTTACTTGGGAGCGTTTTCAGGTGTAACCCTGGGATTTGGCCAAATGTCACCAAAGTGTATTCTACTAGCCCTAGACACTTCCACTAGTATATAGACTTGAGTGTATTTAGCGCTGTTTGCGCATAAAAGGCGCGCGCATTTTAAAAAAGTGGTCGACTTTCAAAGTAGCCAAATCCTTACGGGATTTAACATGTGAGAATGAAAAAATCTAGGTCCATTCCTGTGTTTTTTAATCGGTTTTGACAAAATCTCAAAATAACTTTAAAATACCAAAAAAAGTTTCAAAAAGTTACGAGTTTTAAGCAAAAACATCACAAATACGCGTTTGAAAAGTATGCCTGTCATTCATGCATATCGTCAGTGAAGAGTAGGGATGTCAAATATTTGGGGTAAAAAATTACTTGTACAAGACCAAGACTCTTGGGTACCCAAGACTTGCATTTTTTGGGTACCCAAATAGTCTTGGGTACTCAAATACTCAAAATCCTTGGGTACCCCAAAAGTCTTGGGTACCCAGACCCAAATACTCAAAATCTTTGGGTACCCCAAAAGTCTTAGGTACCCAAATAATCAAAATCCTTGGGTACCCAAATACTCAAAATCTTTCAGTGCCTCAAAAGTCTTGGGTTCTCAAAATACCAAAATGACTTACAATTAGACTCCAAAGAATGTATTTACTAGATTTAATCGTATTTAAATTTTTCACTATTAAATATTAAAATATAATTGGATTCATGTTACTTTTATTTATTGTTTTATATAGATTTCTTTTTCAAAAAAAAATTCTTTTTGAGAGTCAAGCGTCACAATTTCAGCGACATAAAATAATTTAAAAATTAATTTTATGGTAAAACACATTCATATCGAGAAGAAGTAGCCATTTTGGCGTGAATTTAGTTAATATGTAAAATCATTCTGTTGTAAGTTAATTTGTTTCGTTGTTGTAAATAAAATTAATTGACAGCGCCAGCAGCTTACCATTAAGTGTACATATGGCAGATTTATTATAAAAATTAAATGGAATTACGACAGAATAAGTTTAACTGCAGAATTAATTTACGCGGGTATGAATATTCCTTTATGATATTTTTTGACTTTATAGAATAGTTCTATGCTTTGTACATGTACAGAAACGTTCAAAACAAGAATTCTTCATAAACATTCTATATACAATTAAAGCATCTTGTAGGCTACGTTAATACAAACTTTCCTCAAGGTAAAACTAACTTATTTTTTGTGATAACTAAAACTAAAACCGAATAATTTTTTAGTAATACTCAGCTAAAAAGTACATATTAAATAATTAAAATATATAAAACATTAAAAATAGTTTAACTTGGTGAAATAATAGGTACAAAAATAATTTACATATTTTGTACCACAAACTTTACATTTGCCTAAATTATTACGCACTGCAGCAAATAATAACAAAATTTTGATTTATGAAGTGAACAGATCCTACATAAAATAAAACTTGAGAATAAGTACGAGATATTATTCACTTTTTAATGGTCAAAACACAGTAATTCAAACTTAATTTTACATGCTAGTCAAAAAGTCTAAAACTTGTGAACTGTAAACTAGTATCAAGTGGTCGAAGTAGTCGTGGTAACTAGTTACTAATGACTAGATACATAAGATATCGTGAAGCACAACACATCTGCATTAAAACAAGAACACGCGAAAATTATTTGAAAACGTATTATGCTTGGATATGTTTAAAATTGGAGCCAAAAACTATTTCGCCTTCACACGGCTTCACAAAAGCATTATCCTAATGATCAGTCATGCAATTTCTATACTAAACATATCAAACTAAGCATTCCTTGGGTACCCAAATAGTCGAGTTCCTTGGGTACCTAAATAGTCTTGGGTACCCAAATATTAAAATTCCTTGGGTACCCTAAAAGTCTTGGTTACCCAAATACTCAAATTTCTTGGGTACTTCAAAAGTCTTGGGTACCCAAATACTCAAATTCTTTGGGTACCCCAAGACTCTTGCCCAAAAAAAGTCATTTTGTGTTATAACTCACCCAAACACGTAACAAAAAAGCCAAAAAGACTACTATAAAAAATTTTGACACCCAAGACTCTTGGGTTGGTCTTGGGTAAGATGGCGGAAATTCTTCGGTTTTGGGTTTTGGGTGCTGACATCCCTAGTGAAGAGTAATTCTGTCGTAAGTCCAGTCCACAGCTAAAATCATTCTGTCGCAAGCCCATTCAATTGGTAGCTGCAGTCGAGGTCGCTTTCGCGTTGTCCTTTGCATTAGGTAGGGGTGGTATGTTACTGACTGTATTGTACTAATGACGTACACTTAGGGGTTGTCCACAAAAGAGGTAATGAAAATTCCATTTCCAGAACATTTTTAAGAACACGTTTTGAAAAGTGCAAAATGTTTCATTTACACGTTTTTCAAAAGAAAAAATTGTTCTATTAACATGTTTTTCAAAAGAACAAATTGTTCTAATAACATGTTTCTCAAAAGTGTGAAATGTTCCATTTCCATGCTTTTCAAAAGTGCAAATTGTTATATTTACATGTTTCTCAAAAGTGTAAAATGTTCCATTCACATGCTTCTCAAAAGTGTGAAATGTTCTGTTTTCATGTTTCTCAAAAATGTAAGACGTTCTTTTTACATGTTTTTGAAAAGCGCAAATATGCATTTGGGAGCATTCGATTCAATGCGGCAAAATTTAAATTCACGAAATATTTTGATATTGGCGGTTACTTTGCGCCTACCTTTAATGTATCGCTGTATCAAATTTAAATTTAATCAACATGTTATTTTTTTTATATGCGTTTTGAAATGAGCATTTTAACATTTGTACTGTGTGCTTGGAATACCATATTTTATAAATAATATGGTGCTTAATTTGGGAGTCCCTTTTTTCTTCACTTACATTTATATTTAATCAATAGCTTACACACCAGTTTCCTAATATCAAATCGTCAGTAAAGGATTAAATCCGTTTTCTTTCTTTTCGGCTACATGCAAATCCGTGTCGATCCAGTTTCCATTAAAAGCACAACCTTTTCCTTTTATCAACATTGCTCACAGGTGACAGAGCACAGTTTTGTTTCTAGCAAAGACTGAAGGGAAACGGGTAATCAGTTTTGCATAACTCATTACTCAAATAACTTCTAATGAAAATATGTCAATTTTATCAACAAAATAATCGTACTAAAGGAAACAACTTGTTTTCCAAGTCGTACTCAAACTTGAAAAACTTTAAATAGTTTTATTAATAAAAATTTTATTTGCTATTCTTTTGAATTTTATAAACAGCCAAAACTAAAAATACAAATCAAATCTATATTTTATTACAAATACATACAAATAAAAATTTACAAAAATACTGTATATCTTCTAATACTACACGGGTCCCCATTAGAACACAGGTCACTAAATTGAAGGCGGGACTATATTAGACGGTGGGTACGCTGGTCTCTTATACAACGCGGGGATAGATGTTTGATGTTCAATACAACGTGGGTCTTTAATAAAAAAGCGAGGGTTCAGTATGCTTTAACATTGCGCATAGTTGTTTGGAAATGTAAACTTTTCAATGCAACGCGGGTCTCTATTATAACGTTAACCTAAGATTTTTAATGCAACATACATTATAAGGTATACGCTATGTAATAACGACGTTCTTTTTCTGCCAATGTGTGTAACGATAATTATTGCTTGTGCTTTGGCATTTCCTTTATATTAGGCTTGTGAAAGTATCTACAGACGTTTGCCATCCGAACTTTTGCAACCTAAGCATTTTCCACTTGGGCAATTTTTATCCGAACATTTGCGACACCCAACAAAGGCTATTTAATTTGCTATTTATGGATCTACTAATAAATTGAAACCAAAAAAATCGTACCTTATTCAATTTCCGAAACAATTTTCTATTTTGCAAAACATGTAAATAGAAAATTTCACACTATTTCAAAACAAGAAAATAAAACATTTCGCACTTTTGAGAAACATGTAAATAGAACAATTTGCACTTTCAAAAACGTGTAAATGAAACATTTTGCACTTTTGAGAAGCATGTAAATGGAACATTTCACACTTCTGAAAAGCTTAGAAATTGACCAATTTGTAATTTTGCACAACATGTGAATAGAACAATTTGCATTTTTCAAAAACATTGAAATAGAACATTTTGCACTTTTCAAAACGTGTTTTTAAAAATGTTCTAGAAATGGAATTTTCATTACATCTTTTGTGGACGACCCCTAAGTGATTGATAATTCGATTGATTGAATTTTTTTATTGTGCCTGAAGGCATAACACCCATCACACAAAGTTAACAAATTATTTGATTGTAATGTACATGATTTGATATATTAGCGGTATTCACGATTACGCTACAGCGTCTGTTCGAGCTAGTTGCTGTTAGTGCTGTAGCACCAAAAACGTCCAGAATTGTGAACGCACTTTCAAGTAACCTGCTGTAGCGGCAGATTTTGTTGTTGCCGTGGTAATTATAATATATAATTATTATAAATAGATTTGAATTATCTGTTCAAATCTCATTTCTATTTTTATTTCAATCTCAAATTTGTATAGAAATAACAAACATTATTAGTTGAATTGCATTGGACTCGGTACCCGTGGCAACCAGCAGCATAATGCTACAGTGTGCTACAGAGCACTAGTTCCGATTTGCTGTAGCACCAACAGCAACTAGCTCGAACAGACGCTGTAGCGTAATCGTGAATACCGCTATTGATAAAAATTCAAATTAATTTAAAATTAGAATAAAAATGAAATAGATTTGGATAATTTTCGAGAGTTTTCAATTTAGCCGTCGGTAATTACACTTCTTATTTTTAATGCAGATAATACATAATTATACAAATCAATGATTTTTTCGATAGTTGTATTGCTTAAAAGAATGTTACAGTTTTCTGTTTGTAGGTTGTTTTCCCTGTATTTATTTAGCATCACTGACCTTAGATGACTGTAGTGGGGACATACCACAAGAAAGTGTTCCAGTGTTTCAGGTTCCTTTAGGTTACACACACTACACAGATTTTCTTCTCCTTGGCTTAGTTTGACCGTTTTACCTCTAGTTCGGATATAGCATGCATTCTTACTCATTAGCCTACACTGCGCAAATATTCTTATTTTGTCTATTGGGAGTCTGTAATGTAGATATTCCTCAGCGTTAATATTATTTTTTATGAATTTGTATCTTAGGAAGTTGGTCAAGGCATTCATTATGTCAACGTTTTCGTCCCATTGCATTGACTTAAACTTTTCCATAATTTTCCCCATGTTTTTGCTTAGCTGCTCTGCGCATTGTGAGTCCCACACAATTCCAAAACCAAGTTTAAATATTATATTTTTTATTTGGGGTGCCCAATTTCTTTTTTCGTCATTGTTTCTTCCATCGATTATAATTAGTTTGTTGAATATGATACGAGGTATTCTGTCGTTGCTTTTCCCTAGTAGTTTGTACCAGTACTTGACTGCTGCTTTAAATACTTGTATGCTGAGATGGGTTCTACCCGTCTCCAGGCTTATTGCGTAATGTGCCGTATTTTGAGGTAGGGCTAGCAGCAGTGGTCCCAATGGTCTGGTCTGGACCACAAAATATGGTCTGGTCCTGGTCTGGTCTGGTCTGGTCTGGTCTGGTCTGGTCTGGTCTGGTCTGGTCTGGTCTGGTCTGGTCTGGTCTGGTCTGGTCTGGTCTGGTCCGGTCCGAGGATTTCGGATCAGGCCACAATTTTTTGGACCAGACCAGACCAGACCACTATTTTGTGGTCAAAGTATTAAAAAAAAAGTCGTTTTCAGAATACACTAAACTAACTTAAAACAACTTGGTGTTTAAGAATATTTGCCGTATTGTGATTGTGAATGTAAATAATTGTAAGCATTAAGTAGTTTGAAAAGTCCATTTAAACTCAATAAATTAAGTACGTATATCATATATATTTAGCTTAAGATTTTTTTTTCAGTAATGTGGTCCAAATGGTCTGGTCTGGTCTGGTCTGGTGCGAAAATCCGGACCAGACCACTGGTCTGGTCCAAAGAAGTTGGACCAGGCCAGACCATAAAATTGGGACCAGACCAGACCATTGGGACCACTAGCTAGCAGTTGTTTTAGAAAATATGTCTGCACTTGATCTATCTGAGAATGGAATTTTCATTACGTCTTTGGTGGACGACCTCTAAGTGTACGTCATTAGTACAATACAGTCAGTAACATATTACCCCTACCAAATGCAAAGGACAACGCGAAAGCGACCTCGACTGCAGCTACCAATTGAATGGGCTTGCGACAGAATGATTTTAGCTGTGCACTGGACTCACGACATAATTACTCTTCACTGACGATATGCATGAATGACAGGCATACTTTTCAAACGCGTATTTGTGATGTTTTTGCCTAAAACTCGTAACTTTTTGAAACTTTTTTTGGTATTTTGAAGTTATTTTGAGATTGTGTCAAAAACGAATAAAAAACACAGGAAGGGACCTGGATTTTTTCATTTTTACATGTTAAATCCCGTAAGGATTTGGCCATTTTGAAAGTCGACCACTTTTTTAAAATGCGCGCGCCTTTTATGCGCGAACAGCGCTAAATACACTCAAGTTTATATACTAGTGGAAGTGTCTAGGGCTATTAGAATACACTTTGGTAACATTTGGCCAAATCCCAGGGTTACACCTGAAAACGTTCCTAAGTTAGTGAAATTTTTAAAATTTTACTGGTCAAAACATCATTTATCTAAGAAACCCCACAGTGTAGTGCTAATACGCCAGTAGGTCAGGCTGCAGAACAAAAAGGCGGTCCAGTTGCCTCTAAAGAGAATTTTTAACATGGTTAGGAAAAAATTAAACTATTTTCCACGATACCACTCACTATTATCATCCCTAATTGATCCTTTCTCCTCCCCAAGGAAAATTTTTCATTTGGGACTGGGTTCCATATAGTGAGCAACTCGTTGGGGGTTGGCTCGTTGCTAGTATACAGAAACTACAGGCCCTGCCTGCTGGATATGAAAACAATATTCTGTGTAGACATAGGAATAGCGAAAAGGGAAACTTTAATAAAAATTTATGACAAAAGGCGAATATATAATTGTATAGCTAAGCTCTATAATTTTATTTTTGTTTTTATTTTAAAAAGTTTGAATTTGAATTGTAATTTTGAAGTTATGGTTATTTTTAAATTGGAAAAAATTAAATGGGTAAATAATCTAAACGCCTATAGCAATGAACATTTTAACATTTTAAAAATTCAAATTTCCTGCCGTGATTAGCTTAAAGCATAAATTGTGAATTAAAACGAAGGGTCAAAACGTCACAACGTAATTTATACATCTCAATACTTACTACACTTATCTGCACTATCTATCTAATGACACTCCAAATAGAGGTAAGTTTATTAAACTTTATGTCTAAAATAAATGCGTTTTAAATTTCAAAGTTTAACTAAACGGTGACAAAAAATCTTCTGTTTAATTTTAAGATTGAATAAATTATTTAAAAACAAAATGAGGCGTGTTCGATTAGCACATATTGATAACATATGTAGTTGTAAATCAAGTTCAAACTCAACTCGCAAAATCGTTTAATTTTTTCAAGACTTTAAATGCAAAGATTTATTCCAAATTGCTTAAATTAAATATATTACAATTTTATTTCTCTGTAGAATTTTATTAAGTTGTTAAATTAGGTGACTAACAATAGTTTTAAATACGAAATTTTGCAGTGTGTTTATTTATGCGATCAAATAATCCAAAATAGATTTTTCCTGAATTTGAATACCTAAAAAGTAAAGAACAGGAGATATTGTGGGACTATTGTGTACAACAGATCATATCTCTAATCAAAACAGCCTCGACGGACAGAGCGGATGCTACTCATTCCAACACTATTCGTGCTATACATGATAATTGGGTTTATACAGATGGAGGATCCACCAAAGTTAGTAGCAGCGTAAAGGGTCCATGGCTCCCTTCCATTCACTATAAGGGATGATGCGCTTCCTTCAATGTTAGAGTTGTCGGCATAATTGTAGTGTTCCTTGCCTTGAAAATTAATTCCTTCGTAGAGTGTGATTGTATTGTCCGAATCGCTGTCGGAGGACCCGACTAATCGGGCTGAAGACACTTTGCCTTTGAGGCTTTCATGTAGGTCCACTGTAGTGTCGATTATCAATTGAAAGTACCCATGATAATTATAATCCGTATACAGTATCCACCTATTGTAGCAAAATTAAAACATGTAAATTTAATTTGTATTTTGAGTTTGAGCTAAATAAAATATATAATTACTCCATGAATTTATATTATTTTCTTTAACAATATTAAGAAAGCAAAAGTGTAAACTAACGTTCCCTGGGCCTCAGCTATGACAGCAGTATTATCGAAGCTTCGGTCGCGCAAGTCTTGCGAATTTAGTCCTGACATTCTAACGCTTCTTCCATCTTCACTGTAAAGTGTTAAAACTTGGCTTGTAGCGCAAATTGGAAAAGGCTTTGCAAGGAGAATAATCAAGATGTTCGCCAAAAAGAAATTAGCTGTAAGTATTCGCGTGAGTCCCATTGTATTTTTGCTGTCTAAAAATAAATGAAAGATAGGCAAGAATGTTCGAGTTTTAAAATCAATATTTTACTTTGTATTAAATTTTTGTAAGTTAGTAGCAACAAAACCGAGAAGTATTTAATTCCAAATTGAAAAATTCTTACGTATTTATACAAATCTAGAATACACAAGTTTGTACATTTGAAGAAATTTAATATTATAATAGATGTTTTTCACCAGGACAAAATCTGTTTTTATTTTTGTCGTAGCCATTAAATTTATTTATGTGTTGTAATGTGACTATTTTAAAATTGTACCTTAATAAATATTTTGTATTTTTGTAATGCCAGTAATTACTTTATGTTTCGCTTGTTTTACAAGTTAGGTGTGTACCTAACTCTTTGCTGAAAACAATAAATTATAAAAAATTATTAAAACAAAAGTGTGAGACATAGGAAAACTAGGGATGCAGTGTTTATACAGGTATTTAGTTTGCCCTTATCTATAACCTATAACCTACACACAATAATATTTAGCAGGTAAACAATATTTTGGTTATATATTTAAATACTTCAAGACAATTATCATCACAATTCACCTGATAATTTTTTAGTAAGGGAAATACGATAAAGACATATTTGAGATATTTGTTCTGTTCACAATAAATTATTACTTGACAGGAATAAAATTATACTTTATGTGCATGTGCTGTGCATAATTTATATAGTTCAAAGAAGGAAAAATGACAGTTTATTTTAAAACTTTGTTGACGTCGTAGTTGCTAAACAAGTGTTTTAAATTCACACCTGGGTCATAAACATTTTTTTATTAGTTTAATCATTTATAAGTGTATTAGTGTTAAATAACGTACTTGTGGTTCATGTGATGAAATATTATGACATTCAAATCTATTCAAAACTTGAATATTAAGGGCAAGCCGCTTTACTAGTACAATAATAATGTCATTTTACACATTTATTCGTATCAGTGTTTGAGAATAAAAGTGGGCACTGAGTGCACGTAATTTTTATATCGCCAATATCGCCGGTAGTGAAGAAGTAATTCCGCGCTTTTCCAATATCTTTTATAAAAGTTAAATCTATTGATTTTTTAAAAATGTTTAAAAACAAAACCACATCTTCTTAAAAGCACTTTATTGCAATTAATTAGCTAAATTTGCAGCGAAACTGTTTTAAAATTGTTGTATTTACACTTGCGCGTGTTATGAACTGTTGATACTTGGTTTTGGATTTAAGCTTCTTATCTACGATAATTACTTATTATAAGTTTTTAGAAAAATGCCGTGTGCTTTTGAATTTTATTGAGAATATGCGGATTTCCTTCTTCACCGACAATATTTAGCTTTATAATTATTCATTTTTATATTTTGGGAATGTACTAATAGTAAATGATTTTTATTACACGTTTTTACGATTTTAAAATTCAAATTGTTTTTGCAGCTGGCAGCTGGTCCTTGACTTTGCCCTTCATTGCATATGTACAAGACAACTGACAATGTCTATTATATCGCCCATAAATGATTTCACTCAACTGTCACTCTGTTAAGAGTGTAAGGACAGACTCACTACACATATTTATGTCAAGACTTAAACATTTAGCTTTACTATAGTATAGTATCAATATGTGACTATATATCAACCGACCATGCAAATAGGCACTAGGGACTGTGGCTCTAGTACAAAACCATGTTGGTGTGGCAAAAATGCAGAAAATTCAGGAATGATCACACATGCTGAAGGCATGCGGGGGCAGATTTCAGTGACAGTGGAGGCAGATTTTGTACTGCGGTGGAATACTTGATATGTATGTACCACTGCTGAAAAATGTGAATGTACTGGTGATTCCTGGTATGTTGTTCTATAGTTATTACTGTAACAATAAAAAGATAAAAACTAGCCTAAAAATTAAAACATTGAAATTTTAAAAAAATTATTTTTTAATGGTGAACTAACAAAAAGCTACAGACAGTGGTTCATAATTCTGCGAATTGCTCCAAGGCGAATACTGTTCTTCCGGATCAAATTCTCAGCCCTGCACAAGATTTTCAATATATAGCAGTCAAAATCGTACGTGCGTTTGTTTACAAGGTTACACTTCCGCTTTAAATGGTAAAATGGTACATGCCTTCTTGTAGGTGAGCCCGGTGAGCCTTCCTTCGGAGCCTACTGTGAGCAGATTGATAATTCGTGGTATAAATAAAATTAGTTATTTAGGTCTCAATGAAAAACACTGCTTTGTTGTTTATTAAATATAGTATATATTTATATGTAATATTTAGATCCCTTGTGATCATGCAAATGACTGCAGTCGTGAAGACTACTTGGAATGTGAACCAGACAAAACTTGCGAATGTCATTTTGATTCATGGTATGAACTAAATTTGTTATTATTTAAGTCGACCAAAATAAACTACTTTGTAATTAATAATTTCAAGCGTAATTATATTTGAATTTAATAATTTAAATAAGGAAATTGAAAGCTTTTTAAAATATTTTTTACTTGTTCAGGTTTAACCCAAGTTCAGAAAGATGCGAGCTCCTCGTTCGTTCCCCGTGTATCCCAGACTCATTTGCTCAAGCCTGCACGGAATATTCAGAATGCACGTATAATACCAATGCTGGATTTATATGCCTTTGCAATGAGGACGGCTTCGTGGGTTCTGCAGATAAACGATGTGTAAGGAAAAATATTTCCAATACGCTACATAGTTACAGCTACTGTGATTGCTTGCATTAACTGGCATATAGTTCTCCCAGAGCCTAGGAAAAAAGTTGCATTGATTTTAAAACTGTACAAGATAAGGGATCGTCCACAATTACCGTCAATAAACCTGAACTAATTAAATGATTCTATGACGATAAATCCACTTATCAGCAGCTTAGCAGTTGCATAAATGGCTATCTTTAACGTAGGATTTCATAACCAGCTAAGTTAATCCATTGACCCTACTGATGACGGTGACGACGTCATGTTTCGACGATCCCCTTTCTCATGGTCTTGATATTAGGCATTTCTGCCAGTTAAAAAATGCAAGATATTTTATAGTATTAATTAATTTATATAAATTGCTTATTTGCAGGTGCACCAGTCCTGCGGAGGTCACAATCCGAAACTGGAAAGTTTTCCTATGCTAAATAATGGACACTAAAAAAGTGGCTAATAAATCAATAGGAATGTCTATCTTTTATAGATAATTATGTATGTCCTATGACGTTTTGAAACTAATGGAATTATAAAAACATTACTGTTTAAATAGACGTTATTAATTAGCTATACATTCCTTTAAAATAGTGTAACTGCAAATTAGGTATCTACCTATTTTACTTATTTTAATTGCAATTTATTATATATATATGATTTTCCGTAAACTTGAGTACTGAAAATATTCTAGAAAACTAAATTATATTGAACATAAGTCTTACAACATTTTTGAAATTTAAAGAAGTAGCAAATGCATTTAACCAATCGACTTGGTTTCTCTATTTTAGTATTTTCTAAATTCTTAATATAAGTCAGACACGAAGCAATTAAGAAATATTTGTATGAAATATTTCGTACCTTTAATCTTCATAGGGAGCACCCCAGCAATGACGTCATTTGTGGACGATCCCTTATGATAATTGTTGATGTGATATATTTAAATTCCAGCTACGCGTACATACAAGCTCCGGTATGTACATTGGTAGAGAGATAGTAAAATTTTATTTACAACTGGCGCACTATTACGCTTGCCATTAAGACACAGTAAAAACAAAACACATTATTTACAAGTTAAATATGATTTTTGTATATCAAACAATAACATTAATTTAAATGATCAAATTAAAATTAACTATGGGATAAATTCATATTATATAAATGATTGTGGGCGATTCGGCATGAGCCTCGAATAGTAGCAACTACGATTTCTTCAATCATTTTTGATGGAAGACGCAATTCTTTGCGAAATGATTCAAAGAACTCAGTTATAGTGCCCCGAGCTCCAACGAGAAGTCCAACCACTTCCAACTTCTTCAGTTTGTACTTGTCCAAAAAGTAAGGAATGCATGGGTTATAATGCGCCTGCTTTTCTATATTAACTTCTTCAGCTTGACTACATGACTGCTCCATACGAATTGTGGGATCCAGAATGTACCCTGACAGTAGATCTTTTCGCCAGCAGATGATGTCAACCCTTTTTGAAGCACCATTAGTCACTTCTTCATGCACAATCCAATCAAGCGTTTTCAAATGATTAGCAATAATAGTTCTAACGTCATGATGTCTAGTATTTCGCAGTAAGCTTCCCACATGACATTTTCACATGAGCGAGGGTTTCTTTCTCTTTGCAGTGCCTGCAAAGGGATGATTCTAAGGAACGACCTGGAATTGCTTTAACGGGATATACATTAGCAGATATTTTTAAAGTATTCAACCACTCTGAAGACGTTAAGCCACGTTTTTCAATAATAATTTTATTTCCGTATGGACACTCTTTGTACAATTCAACACCTTGTCATCAGAGAGGAAATTAACACCATTGATCATACTCTTGGTTTCTCAAAGTTTCCCTTAATATTTTGCCATGTTTTGTTTTGGGGCGTGAATTCAGCATAGACTGCACTTCATCCACATCAAGTTGCAAAGCTACAATGCAGCTTTCCATTTCCGACTTTAAATCTTTAACAAATGGGATATAAGGGTCATTGCAACTCAATAAGACTACACAAATGTTATAGTGTTGAGTAAATGCTTCCCAAGTAGATCTCATTATTTGAAGACCCCTTCACTTTTTCGAGGTGTACAACAATGCATTAGGAGAATCATGAGGAATAGCAAGGATATCTTTGACAGCACTCCGAATTAGCTTATCTAAATCTTCAAGAAATGTTTTAGGCAATTTATTTAACGGGGCTGTTTGTAACGAGTAGGTAAGACAAGGCCATAAATATTGATAATTAATGGCAATCTTTTGATTTGGAAATAACATAGGAGTCCCAACTAAATTCTGCAGATCCTTAGTAAAATTCTTGATTGAAGAAGCAGGATCAAAAGAAATTTCATTATTAAAATTAACACCCAGATATCTTACCGTTTCTTCTTTCTTGATAGATTCTATGATGTTATTATCATCAACAACCAGCGGATCTTCACATGACTTTCCTTTTACAATGTTAATGACTTTGCATTTATTGATGTTAATGTCATACCCAACCTTGTTAAAGTTTGAAATTGCGATCTTTGTTAATTCACAGGCGCTTTGGATAGAACTAGACACAAGAGCAATATCATCAGCGAATCCTCTTCCTGCTACATTAGGAACATCTTTGTGTAAGTGAAACCCATACGCATCACTGACTTCACGCTCATTGAGTTCTCGAAGCACATGATCAATAGAAATATTGAACAGTTGAGGGGAGAGGGGTGAACCTTGAAAAACTCCTTTTTGTACCAATATAGGTTTAGACATTCCTTTACTTGTTTGGATTTGAGCTTCATTTTCAACCATCAAACACAAAATGAGGGATCTAAGAGAAGAAGGCATCAATTTAGCGTTTAGCATGCTGGTGGTATGCAAATGGGAAGTTTCTTCAAAAGCTTTACTAACATCCAAGAAAACAACACAGCAATCAAGTTTTTCTTTCTTTGCTTTTTGTAGACAGCCATTAACAATGGAAGTGTTAATAAAAGTACCAGGACACTTAGAAAACATCATATTTAACATCAACTATCTAAGTACTGCCTAATAGCAACTCAATAAATTCGCAGAATGAATCGGTGACTTTTTGTCTTCGTACTATTTCGTTGGAAAATGCAATAGGAGACGGTGCTATACAAAGAGCTTCTCTTGGCTCCAGCCAGACGTGTAGTAATTAATTGGTATTTCTCGTTTGCTGCGGTTTCCTTAGCATAGCGGCCACACAACAAAATAGAAAGCTATTTGCGCGCCACTATATCCTGTCACAATACTGAAAAATATGACGAGTGCGCCTTACATTTGCACAAATCTTTGTATGCAATGGCAAATATGAAATGATGAATCTGCGATAATAAGACTACGATCAGAGTAGATATATAATATAGGGACTTAGGGCAAGTAGCACAGTGTTTGCATTACAACATCATTGAATTAAATAAAATATTTTACAATTTCCTAAAATATGTAAAAAGAAACGCTTTTACCTGTTAGTAACACGTAAGTTAAAGAATTTAAACTTTTTAACAACAAGTCAATAAAGCATTTTGCACTTTTCAAAAAAATTAGAAAATTTTGCACTTTTCTGATACGTGATAATTGAATATTCCCCTTTTTAACAAAATTCGTAATTAATTATCATCTTGCGCGTAATCTCTTTTAAGATTATTGCGTTTGTTCTACATAGCTCAGTTCAATTCTAGCTTATAAACTCTTAAAGTGATTTATATGCATACAATTCTCACGTAAAATCCACTAGTTAGGTAGTATAAGGTCCAAACCAACTTTAATAAATAAATTAATATTTGCTGATAAATTTTCCTGAGTAACGATTTCTCTTGAAATGTATACGTTTTGCTTTACATCATACAAGTCACCGTCAAACCTTCCACTAGGATGCAATATTCCACAGTTTAATGTGTGCTTCGCTAATACTTTTCATTAGCTTTTAGCTGTGCCAATTCTTGAAATATAAGCAACATTGCACAAAACGTTGAGATGTCGTCCATGAATGATGTCATCGAAAAATTTACAATTATCAAGTGAACTATTGCGTAATAATGCCTATAGCAATATCATAGAATGTCATTTTCATCCATAAGCAGGCCCATTGACCCAAAAAAACATGTTAGTTGTTTTTAACAAGCAAAAATGTTTTATACAATTATTTTTGAAAAGTGCAAAATGTTTTGTTTTGTTTTTTGCAAAGTTTTTGAATAAAACGTATTTTTAACAGTTCGAAACTTTCTGTTTTTTTGTAAATGTGGAAAAGTTTCGAGTTAATGTTTATTTTGAAAATTGCGAAATTTTTAACATTTTGTTAAAACTAATATGCATTTTTTAAATGAAATAAAATAAATGTGGGTAATTTTGATTCTTCCCTCATTATAGATGCGATCAACTGTGGTGTAATAATAACGACTTATGTTGCATAATTTCTTAAAGGAACGATTTCTTGTCGACTTTGAACGTTTTGTGCGTGATAAGGAGCCACAAGTTTAACTGTAGTTGGTGCATTAGCAGAATGCAGAATCTGTGCCTTGCAAATAACTACGTACATATGTACATATACGGATAATATAATAGAATATTAGCAAATAAGATGATAGCATGGTATGGAGCTTCACCGTGTGTGTGTGAAACTGGGAGATGTAATAAAAGCTGAAAGTTTGCAGACTGATTTTGCCGTCTGACACTAATACTATTTAATCTTATGCTAACACTCAAAGTTAAGCTATAAAAGTTCCAGGATATACATACCTACTGTTATAACCAATTACTATTATAATATACAAAAATTATTAACACACGTTTAGTTTAATTTTAATTCCAGCCGTGACATAATATCTTGACGTTAGAATTGTGCTGTAAAGTTCTTAACTGACATTTTTTGGAAATATTTTAAAGTATTTTGTCATAACCCCACAACTTGGTATATTATATACAGAATTAAAAAAAATTAGCTGCCTATTAAATATTTTTACATAAAATACTTATTTTAATTAACTGAAATATTTAATATTTAAACTACTTAATAATATACTCGAGTTAATACTAATTATTACGCCATCCTTTGTTAATTACTAATAATAAGTTTATTTCTTAAAGTTATTATTTTTAAATTCTTTGATTTCAGAACTATTTTGCGATTTCCGAATCGGCTCGAATATCATCGAAAACATGGCATTACCAACTAAACCCAACCTCACCATTCCTGCATTAAACAGAGTCGCCCATTTGGGCTACTTGTACAATGAAAGAACCGACCAATTTTCAAGCCACTCCATTTTTACAGATCAAATCCCTGAAGTAGCAATTCTGACCACACACAGCACAGAGACTTCAGCTAAATTCACAATTTCAAATACCTACCAAGAAAAATTAAAGTTATTTAACATTAACGCAAACACGGCTGCAAGCTTGATCTCAGGGATGTTTAAGGTTCAAGGATCTGCCAAGGTCTTGGGTTTTGATTGTGACTCCAGCCTATCTTCAAACTGGAACAAAGTGAGCGGTATTATGGTCCTCCGACATCGGACAAGGGTCCAACAGCTTCAGTACAATTTTAATGCACTTCAAAGTCTCTACGATACAAACCTAATTAGGACCACCCCCGCAACACACATTGTGACTGAAGTGCAATGGGGAGGAAACGTGGCTCTTCAGTTAACCGAGACGGCAACTGAAACCCGGCCTGTAGCCGAGATTAAAAACTTAATACAAGCTACTATGGCTAAATTTAAGTCATCTTAGGACTGTCAGCAGCAGGGTCACAGCTACAGCCGAAATTCAACCGGCGCCGCAAAAACAGCCAATTTTCCAGTGTTCATACACGCAGACGTCCCACTCTTCAGCCAAAAGATGCCAGTCTCAGCCGCAGAAGCTCTGGCACTAATTAAGGATGTCCCAGAACTTATTCAAAAATCAAATGGGAGCCAAGGTGTTCAGCTGGAATTTACATTAATGCCCATCAGCGTCCTAAAAAATCACTTAAAAGTGAAGATCTACCGAAATTCAAGTTTTCAACGCCTGGACGAGCTTCTACTTAAACAGTTTGTTGCAGTTTTCGATGGACTGAACGAGACAGAAATGCAAATTCAAAATGTTTTCGACGATATTCATGGTTGTGAATCCTGCCTCGTTCCAGACCAAATCAATAAATTAACAGAACTGCGAAAAGACCTCCAAAAGTTTTCAACGTCCCTTAAAGCCACTTTTATAAAAGTTAGGACCGCATCCGAAGGCTGCAATCAAAAGGCTCTGTACGACTTGTGCCAAAAATATAGCACGGGTAAACTGAGCTTAGGCCAAGTTCAATCTGTAGTAGCAGAATTCAACAGCACGCGGGAGGATATTAAAAGTATCAGGCGTTACCCTGCTAGAGGTCAAGTTGCTGCTCGAGAACATTTAATTGGAATTAATCTGTGTGTATTTCACATTCAACAGAGGCGGGTAGACTCGGCTATAGCAGAATTTGAGAAGCTTAAAGATAGTAATAAGGATTTTAATATTAGTAGGATTGTGACGGATGCGTACGCTGACCGCATTGGAAATATTACAAAAGCACTAGTTTTTCTGCAGGATCTTAACGATTTTGAAGACAAATTCACGGGTTTTTCCATCCTATGGCAGCGGATGGAGTTCAATGGTCACGTGGACCGTCGTGACGTTTTTAAATTGATATCCGAACTCAACAGTGTTGTCAGTGATGATAGCTTTACTACTTGCAGTCAAGACCTTCAGAATTCATTCAAAAACTTAAAGGCTGTTTTAGGAGAGCGTGTCAAGAGATATTTTGACTTTTCCAATGTAGTGAAATGGGTAATTATTATCATTGGAACGTATTTGTACTGTTGTATTTGTTACTTGTAATTTTAATTTAATGTTAGTGTGTAAGGTATTTTTCAAAGAAATTAAAAGTCACTAACATGCAGTAGATATGGTATACTTTTTGAACGTGCAAATTAAATGTATACAAATATTCGCGTCAAAAGTAAAAAGTAAAAAGTGCACATTGCATGTAATTTTCTAAAGGGTTAAAAATCAACTAATTAATAACTAATTACATGTTCCCATAAAACTTATTCTCAAAATTTCTTCTTGTCAGCCACAAACTACAAATAACTTGATACAAAACTTTATGGCTGCTCGTTGACTGTGTTGTACATTGAGTTAATTTGTATGTAGATGCAAAGCGTGATTGAAGTAGCAAAACAGCTGATCTAGTATTCAAGATATAAGAATTAAAGTTGTCTTTTACTGAACAAAATCAATGAGACAGATAATTATATATATCAGTATGCAAAAGATAAAGATAAAAATGATACAAAATGTAAGTCATTGAAAACAGCAAAATGTTTTATTTACTAATATTTTTTAAGTTTCAAATGCGCAAAATTTTCTACAAGCAAGTTTTCTAAATGTAAAAAATGTTCCATTGACGTTGTTTGTAGACAAAGCTACATAATTTATTTGTGTTTTTGAAAAGTGTAAAATGTTCTATTTACTTTATGTGTTTTAGATGTGCAAAACTTCTTATTTACACGTTTTTGAAAAGTGCCAAATGTTGTGTATTTACGCCTTTCTGAACTTGGGCATAATTTTGTATCGACATATGGTCATTTTTTAATACTGCAAAATGTTCTATCTACATATATGTTTGTAACATGTGTAAAATGTATTACTTACTAGTTTTTTAAAAGTGCAAAATAGTCTACTTACATGTTAGATTTTTTCAGAATTGTAATGTTTTAAGAAATTCAAAACTTTTTTTGGAATGTATTACAAATTTTGACGTTTTTGCTTTTTGAAAATATTTTATTTTGTTGTTAGCTGAGAATAGATAACGTCTGTGACAAAAATAGACTCATATCCATTTGAAGCTAAAAACATTAACCAATATCCACTAAAAAAATTATTAAAACATGTCTTGAAAGCATTCAAACAGAACGTTTTTACAATTTTTTAAAAATATGTAAATATAACATTTTACACTTTTCAAAAACATGTAAATAGAACATTTTACACTTTACAAAAATATTTAAATAGAACATTTTACACTTTACAAAAATATTTAGATAGAACATTTTACACTTTACAAAAATATTTAGATAGAACATTTTACACTTTGCAAAAATATGTAAATAGAACATTTTACACTTTTCAAAAACAAGTAAATAGAACATTTTAAACTTTTTTAAACCATGTAAATAGAACATATTACACTTTTCAAAAACTCTTAATTTACATTTGACGCCTGTTTTTATTTTGTTTTTATTACATAGCCCATTTTAATTGTAGCTTAAGTTGGAAATGGCTCTTTTTGATTCTTCACAGACGATATGCGTAATTTTAAGTATACACTGGGGGTATCTATAGGTACTTCTAACATAACAACCATAATCAATAAATGTAAATTGTATTGCATATGGCGTAGCAAGTATTATCTCATTTCTGTCACAATCTAACTTGATAAAACTTAGTGGTTGTTTACGTTGCTATGAACTTGAAAGAATTTTTATGCATGCACTTGTTCAGGGGCGGACTGGGTGCTCTATGGGGCCCAGGACTTTTCAATGACGAGGGTTGGAGATGAAGGGGCCCAGGACGAGCCAAGGGGCCCAGAGCTCCCGTTCACGTAATGCATAAGAAATTGGGGGCCCATCCGGCATTGCCGGACTTTGCTTATGGCCAGTCCGCCCCTGCACTTCTTTGTGGTTTGCCAGTTGCCGTTAAAACTGGCAGTCGAGGATGTATGCTGGCGGCAAGGACGTATATTTAAAGTTCAATTTAAATGGACTACAAAATCATTCCCAGCAGCCCAGCCATTAAATAACTAAAGCTCAAAACCTAATTATTTACATCTGCAACTGAATAGATTATACTAATTTTGTTGTTTAAAAATGTAAGAAGAGGGGGGGGGGGGGAGGGGATAGTGGATATCTTACAGGATTCAGTACACTGTGTATACGATACAATACCTGCCCCTCTGCTGTACTACTGCTACTACTTTCTATCATTTTGTACTATTTCTGAGACTGGTAATACATTTTTTTGTACCTTTGTCATCTATGTATAAAAAATTCGACTTAACAATAAAATAATAAAAACCCAGAATAATAATATTAATTATTATTTTAATACTGTTACCCGGGTACATTCTTTCCTCCTTACCTTCAATTCACCACTCAGGACTGTTACCTGAATAATAGGACCACCTCTGTCCACTATTAATAGACCGTGTCGTACATTTTGTTTTAGCGTGTGTTTATATATTCAATGCGTCAGTGAAGTAGCAACACAACTAATTTAGAATGTAAGCTAAAATAAAAGTTTTTAAAATGATTTGTAAATTTTTTTCCATCGGTTTATATTGCATAACCATGGTTTATGCAAGGTAAATGAAGAAAGGTCGTAGATATGCATACTAGTATTCCATGTTCTATGGATGATTGCATAGTTATATATATATAGTAACAAAACATATATAAATATGTATGTGATCCTTTTCTATATGTACATTAAAAATCTAAAAACAAAATTGTAAAAATCCATACTTTTAGGACCCTGTGACTCCTCTGTCATTAGCTTAAGCTTGGCGAAAATGGCTATATTTACCATTAAATGACATCCTTAATCAATGAGATCCATTTACCCAACCGATGACGTAATTTGCGGACGATCTCTTATGATGTTTATTCATATACAGGCCAACTATGTACGTATTCAAACAAGCTTAGATATTTAAAAGGTATCATAATATTGAACATCAACATTCATGAGGTGGCTAATAACTCGCTAATAATAAAATTCGTACAATGAATCAGTGACTTTTTGTCATCGTACAATTTTGTTAGCAGATTTAATAGGACACGGTACTATGCAAAAAAGCTTCTCTTGTTTCTAGACGTGTAGTTTAATTGATATTTGTCGTTTAAAATAAAGGATGGCTTAGCTGTCACTAAATAGAATGGGAAGCTTCTTGCACTCTACTGTATCCTGTCACAATGCTGAAAAATATAACGAGTGCCTTTGGATTTGCACAAATATTTGTATGCAATGGCATACACGGAAATGATTAATCTCAATATGCGATGATGAGACTACGAGCAGAGTAAATACACAGAACCTCCATACATCCTATTAGTATTCAGTGTGACATGAACTTTCCTTTCATTCATGAAGATGATACGTTTCTGCAATACCCAAAGCCTAAAACAAAATTTTTTATTAATATACAGCTAAATTAGATATAATATTTACATGCATTTTACTAATAGTACAAAATGTTATGGACGGTCGCAATGTAGGAGCACACGCAAATGACACGTAAATGACGTACAAGACAAAGTTGATGGAGCCGATTGAGGCGGAAGAAAGGGTGATATTTACGATCAGCAAAAATCACTTTAATAAACTGCATTTATTATTAGCCTCGTGTACAGAATAAGTCAATAAAAACTCAAAATGACCCATTTCAATCTTTGCTATAAAACAAAATTTAGAATCAACAACAAAAACTAAAAGAACTTGATCCTAAAAATATGTATTTAGTATACATTTTACCAACCAAGAAAACGTGTAAATAAAATTTTACATTTTTTTAAATATGTAAATTAAACATGTTGGACTTTTTAAAAATATGTAAAAAATATTATTTTGCAATTTTCACAAATATGTAAATAGAACATTTTGTACTTTTCAAAAAAATGTAAATTGAACTTTTACTCGTTTAAAAAAAATTTAAATAAAATATATTACACATTTTAAAAACATGTGAATAAAACATTTTACACGTTTTCAAAATATGTGGATAAAAAATTTTACAATTTTTAAAAACATGTAAATAAATCATTTATTATAGATGCTAAAAAAACATGTAAATAGAAAATTTTACACTTTTTAAAAAAATCGTAAACATCGTCTCTCGCATATGTATCGATTATTCCGTTTATTTGACATAGCTTATTTTAATTCTACCTAAAATTGTGTAATTTCGATTATTCACTGACGATTCGAGTACCGGCATGACACGTAGCGTGTGCATTCGTTCCCTATTTTCCAATTTCTACCTACTGTTAATATTATTCATTGCACTAGTAATAATTGTTATATCTTGGCAACAGCCATTGCTATTACATAATTGAAAACTGTGTGTAATTACGTACGTAATTACGTACGTAATTACGTAGTACCCAAATGCAATTAATTTACTATAAGGTTTTGTCCTTCCTTATGTTGATTCAGTACATGAATTAAGTACAACTCGTGCTATGTAATTAGATTTGCATTTGCAGTCTCCCAAATTAGCATACTATTACCAACACCATCCGTTTATTTACCAGCTGCATGTAGCAGTGTAAATTTAAATTCCATTTTGTGATTCGCGGCTAAAAGTTCCAAATGGATTGCCACAATGTCGTTAATTTGATAATCTTAAACTGCGTCTATTATATGACACGTAATATCCACCTGTTAGTTAGGCCAAAGTCCATATCAACTTTATAGGATAAATTATCATTGGATATACTTTGATTCTTGAGTAACGTTTTCTGTAGAACTTTAAACGTTCTCCATAACATTATCATATGAGTCACAGTCAATTAAAATTAAATATACAGAATTATCCGTGTCTAAAAAACAATTTATGAAAAAAATATGTAAAAGTTAATGACGTGTTTTGAAAAATATCAAAACATCTATCTGAAAAAAAAATTTAATTACCAATATAAATCGTTCTGAAAAATCTGCGAAATTATCTAAACTTTTTTGAAAAATGTAAACTTTCTGTTTTTTTTATGTGAAAAATTTTCAGCGCACTATACCTATGCATTTGCTTGGTAAGTGAACAAAGTTTTCTTTTAATTTGCAAAATTTACAGTTTAATAATAGTTTTTGAAAAGTTGTAAATTGTCTATAAGCAAAAGCTTTCAGGGTCATAAAAAAAGATTTTACAATTTATTTTTGGATAAAAATAAATTCGTGTAATTTTGATGTTTAAGTCTGTATACATAATACGATTTTCAAAGATACGTACTGTACAGCATAGCTTTGTAAAGAAACGATTTGCTGGTCTATTTTGAAAGTTTTTTGTAATTATCGTAGGCATTAGGAGGCAAACGTTGAGAGCTGGAGTTTATTTACATTAGTAGAATCTGTGCTTGGCAAAAACGCAATTACATGCATGTGAATTATACATTTTTATACACATAAAATTTGTATAAAAAATAAACATGTGTGCCTACATGCCCTATAGTACAACAGTTACGAGCGACTCAATTTACATTATATTAAGGCATAGTGTAATCATAGTACACTTATGTATTAAATTCCTTAAAAAATAATAAAAATATTCACTTGTACAAAGTTCAATCATATACTGAGTCAGCTGCACTACGTATGTGTAAGTAACTGTGTGGATTCCATGATTTTCTTAAGTAACGATTTATTTATGACTTTAAACGTATGGTTGAAATTATAATTATGAGTTGAACTGCTTAGTGTGCTTAGCCTTGAACTAGGAAACAGTAAAAATATCTTTGCGTCGCAAATACTTAGGATGTATGTATTTGCCTTAGTGATAGTGCCTCTTCTTTGGTGATAAAAACAAGTGCATGTACTTGCATTGTATGAAATTTAATGCAATGAAAGCCAAAGGAGTGCAAGGGATCGTCCATACATGATGCTAGTGGTAGAACAATGGCTATAGTGGGTTTGCTAGTTGGAGTTTGGTTTGACGACATGCCATCTTAAGAACTGCTCTCTAGATAATTAAATGTTATAAAGGGAAGAGTGGGGATGGGTGTCACTAACAGGAGCGATACTTTAGATACAATCATTTATGGACCACCCCGTAGTCAGAACACTGCTTCTTGTATGGCATTTGAACTATAATAAAATAATTATTTTGCACAAACATTTCTAAGAAACTGGTGCATGTTTCAATCCAAAGCTCATATCACATGTTACGCTGTCAGCATTTATGCAGTAATATTGTGCACCCACCAAACATATTTATTACTAATAACTATCCTATTGCATAGCTCTTATCAGCAGGATAAAACAACATATCGCACCCCGTTCAGTCACATCCCAGTGTCCAACGTAATATTTAAACGACCCCTTTGCGCAAACCTCAAGCAATTCCTAGTTCACTATTCATCGGTCATAAGCAAGCTGCACTCCATCTCGTCCTGCGCCTCGAAGGAATTAGTGACCCACATTTTAAACCTAAATAATTTAATAATTGCAAAGTATTTAAATGTAATTAGATACAAATTTACTCAACTAATTTCTAATTTAAATTGTGCCTAAGATATAATACGTTTTTTTTGTTGTCTCATTCATATAATTATATGCTAAAAAGACCAGTAGACAGTTTAAAATTAAATTAAAGTAGTGTATTATTTATTTTTTCAGTGTCGATACTTGGGTTAGGTCCGTTCTAGCACTCGCTAAATAACATAGAATTGTACAGAAAATACAAAGCAAATATCGAATACCTAAACGTGGGACGTCCAGAATAAACTGTATGTATAAGTGAAGTAACTTCCAAAAATACGTTAAAAATTTTAGGATGAGTGACTGCCTTGTCAACCCTTTAAAAGTAGGCATACCTTCACTTGGTCTGAATATTGTAATCTAATATATATCGTAATAGTAATATTTTTTTCCAGAAATCTCAGGTACTTCCAGCCTATTGAAACAAAATTAAAAGTATGACGTCACTAACACCAACACCAACGGATCTCTACCTAACAATTCCAGCGTTGAACCGAGTTGCACACTTGGGATACCTGTACAACGAACGGACGGACCAATTCTCGAGCCACTCAGTTTTCACTGACCTAATCCCTGAAAAAGCAATAATAACTACAGACAACACAGAAACTTCCGTTGACTACACAATAGGCAACGATTACCAAGCAAAGCTAAAGCTGTACAGCTTCAATGCGAACATTAATGCAAGCATTTTATCAGGGATTGTAAAATTAAAAGGAAGTTTGAAATATTTAGAGCCTCCCAGCTCCTCCTCCACCATCACAGTGAGCGGTACCATGCTCTTTCAGTGTCAGACTCAGGTTCAACAACTTCAGCACAATTTTGAAGACCTCCAAAATCTGTACGATAAAGATTTAATTCTGACCACTTCAGCCACTCACATCGTGACTGAAATTAAATGGGGTGGCAATGTCTCTCTTGAATTTACAGAAACTGCAACTGAAGATGACAGTGGGTCAGGTAGCGAAATGAAAGCTTCATTAGAAGGTGAAATGGCGAAATTTAAATGTATTCAGAACCCTCAATTTTCTGGTAAACGCGTCTCTACAGATACTAGCAGCTCCAAATCAGGCAACTTTCCGGTGTCTATCCACGCAGATTTTCAACTTAGTCAAATCCCAGTCACATCCCAAGAAGCTTTAGCAGTCATGAAAGACGTTCCGGATCTCATTAGAAAATCAAATAGTAACAAAGGCATCCAGCAGGAATTTACACTCATGCCCATCGTTGATCTTGCTAAACATTTGAAATTAGAAATTGATAGAAATGCGGTTGTTGAACGCCTGGATGAGCTGCTACTTCAGCAGTATGTTCCTATCATGGAAGAGCTGAACCAGTCAGAAATGAAAATAAAAATTGTATTCAACCACAGTGAGGACTTTACTTCCTGTCTAGTTCCGGAGCAAATCATTAAATTAGAGGAATTGCGGATGGACCTACATAGGTGTTCCACATGTTTGAAAAACACCTTTATAAAGGTGCGGTCAGGGAAGTGTACTGAAGCGGCTCTATTTGACCTGTGTGGCAAGTACAATAGAGGTAATTTCAGCTTGACTAAAGTTCAATCCGTCATTGCAGAATTCACCAACACGATAGAAGACATCAAAAGAATTAGACGTTCTCCGCAAGATAATCAATCTTCCGCTCGAGAAAATTTAAGGGGAATCAATTTGTGTGTATTTCACATTCAACATGGCCGTAAGGACTCTGCACAAGCTGCGTTCAATGAGCTGAAAAATAATGCTGATTTCATTGCTAGAATAGTTACCGAAGCTTTTGCTAATGATAGTGCAAATCTTAAAAATATTTTACTTTTCGTGCGAAATCTTTCTTCGATTGATACAGCAATTAAAGGGTTTTCAACGTTGTGGCAGAAGATGGAGGTGAATAATCTTGTGGAAAATCCTATGGTTCTGCTGTTTCTGCAGTTTGTCACCGAATACTTTAGTATGCCTAACTTTACTACCCGCAGTCAAGAAGTTCAAAACTCATACAGAGACTTGAGCCAAATTTCAAAAGTGCGTGTTGAGCAGGTTCAAAAGAAGTGGGTGGGCGATATACAAAACCAGAATTTTGAACCTATCTATGCGTTTGAAAAACAGTCTTACAGAACACAGATTAGCTTAGAAAAATTTCTACCAGCTATTGTAAAAAAGGCCTACAACAGTAACTTGAGCAATTTTGAAAATAGCTTTGCTTGCTTAAAGGGAGTAAACAAAAACATAACCTGTATAAAAGGATATACATCTCTCTTTAATGAAATGAAACAAAATAATCACCTAGACACAGGTTCTTTTATAAGGCTTGCTTTTGAAGTCCAAAGACAGCTTACTCATTGCATTAATAACTCTTATGCTCCTCAGGCAACAGAATGCACTAAATTAGTCAATCAATTTCCAGCTGTAATCCAAAAATTATTGAAAACTGAAATTGTAAGAACATTACTCATAATTATGAGTACATGTACGCTTCCTCGGATGACCTTAAACTGCCGGGGGGTAGTTCCACCTATGGCTATGGTTTCCGTCCGACATTTAAGCGAAAAGGTGGAGCCCGGGTTATAGGGGATAAATGAAAATTTATTACAGACGACGAAGGAGCTTCCTTCACCATAAGGAATGTGACTCGAAATGAAAACCTGTTTACTTCTACGAAATTTGAAACACCTGTTTACACCTGTGGCAATACCAATACCAGTGATAAGTCAGACAAATGGGAACTTATTCCAATTAATAGGGTCACGGCTTTCAAGATCAAAAATGTGTCCACGGGGGAATATTTATATGCTAGTGGTGATTCTACAGCATGCGACAGTACTAATCGTCGCGTGTTTACCTATATGACTAAAGAAGCGATGGTTGGATGTGACTGGGGATTAGTTGAATTCAATTAGGTTACATATTTTTGAAAGCTACATCAGATTTTCTTAAACTTATTTTTAAATATAGTATGCACCTTGTAATGTTAGTGTAGTTTTTAACTTGTTTAAACTGGTAAATTTTAGTGCTGGGTTGATAAGTTTTAAATGTGGATGTGTCATTGCATGTTTAAAATGCAAATCAATTTAATTAATTTTTATTAATATATTAACATCCACTAGCTATTGTTACAAAATTGTACGCTTTATGGTCTGTTATAAAACAAATTTTAATAAATACTAGTTCGAACTTAACATCATATAGTTTAAGGTTTAGACTTCAAAAACATAAACATTAATTGCATATTTAGTTATATTGAAATTGCTATTTTTATTAATGGTCGCTAGAAGCTTTAATAATATATTGTAGGTTAAAATGGTTTAAAAATGGATTTTTATTGTGTCATTATTTGTGTGTCAGGATCTATTTTAGGCAAGTTAAGTGAATTTTCAAGTTCGTGTCTTATTTAATTACTATCAATAATTACTATTATAGTTATGAGGTAATATTATGACACTTTTCGCATCAACTATATGTGCTTGCCTATAACATGCGTTATTAATTCACAAACATAATTGTAAAAATAATTATGAAATAAACTATGTAGAAGAAATCAGAAATTAATAAGCCAACAAATATTTAAGCTCCAAAGATGTCATTTTAATTCTTCATTTGCGATATTACGTCTACGTTAAAAATTTATTTAATATAAGTATATCATTAGTTTTCAGCTAAAAACAAACCTTATTATCTGTGGTCTTGTACAGTATTGAATAACCTATTTTTTAAAGTACCTACATTTTAATGCTTTTAAAGCATGAAAATAGAATATTTTGACCTTTTTGAAAGCATCTCAATGAAATATTTTTAGCTTTTCAAAACAACGTTAATAGAATATTCTGTCTTAATTTTTAGAAACATGCAAATGTAACAATTTGCACATTTCAAAAATGTACAAATCAAACATTTTGAACTTCGAAAAAACATTTACTGATTAGAACAGTTTATGTTGGTATAGTTAGTGTTGATGCAAAGTTGACAGAATAAATAAATAGGTAATTAATTAAATTATAAAGTCAGGTTATTTGTACTTTTAAAAATATGTAAATAGAAAACAAAAAATTTTGCAGTTTTATAAAATAAAATCTAAATCTGTTTAATTTATTACATGAATAACTTTTTAATTATACAATTTTACATTATTTTGAATGCAGTATTTAACATTTTACGTATTTAACCAATTGAGTGTTCTATGGACTTGGTTCATTTTAATTCTAGCTGAAATTTCATACAGGTCATTTTGTAGTCGCACGAAAAATATGTAAATTATAGGTAGCAGAATTCATGCGCCGCATAGTCCAATGATGTGTGAGCTGGTGCTCTTTTAGTTCTGTATCTTACTTTCCAAAAATAGATTTGATTTCAGTACACGAGTATGACGTTTTAAGTACCGTATATTCTATAATAGTACGCCCCGCGTACTATCCAAATTCTGACCTCTCAGACCCGCGCACTATTACAGACCCGCGTACTGCCATTTAATACTGTGTTAAATAGACCCGCGTAGTATTCAAACTGAGACCTCTCAGACCCGCGTACTATTACAGACCCGCGTACTATTAGAGACCCGCGCATTATTATAGAATATACGGTATGTAGAGTATAATATGTTTCACCTGTTGAAGAAGCAAAATAAGCAATGTCCATTATTAAAAGTACCTTAAAAAATGAAGATTGGTAATTTTACTTCTAGTGAAAATTTAGGATTTGCATGTTAAATGAAAATTTTGCCTTTTCAAAAAGTTGTAAATACGAAATTTTAGAATTTTTGGAAAATAAGTATTAGGTACCTACTTTAATGATGGATTTTGCATTTTTTTAAATACCATCTGGAGTGTATTGCAGATTTTGAATTAAGTGTATAGTGAAATTTTATACATTCATAAATTGTCAAATTATTTAATTTATTGAATAAGTTAAGCCCTATTAAAGTTACACTGTAAAATAAGCACTTTCCTTTGTTTCATTTTCTAAAATAATTATTCATTAGATTTAACGATGCGAACCATCGCGATGGTTCAATTTATGTGCAAATGCACCTGCTATCCTTTTTAGTGTCTGTGAAAATTTCATTTACATATCAAGAGTTTGTTAGCAAAACGCGTTGAGACTATAGTGCGTAAAATGTGGACCTAAGGTGTTTTGAAAACATAGTTGTCTTACATACATATACTAATATCATGTAATGACGTAAATAATTGTTGTATAAAACGTACTGTCACATCGTTTGTGAAGCACCAAAATGCCCCTATCCAATTTATGCCACAATTAAAATGAGCTATGTCATTAAAACAAAATGAGAAAAATTCGTCGAATATTATTTAGGAGCTTTTGAAAAAGTGTAAACATTTTCTATTTGCATGTTTTTGAAAAGTGCAAAATTTTGAGTTTACGTTTTTAAAAAGTGTAAGATGTTATATCTACATGTTTTTAAAAAGTGCAGAATTATTCCATTTACATGTTTTAGAACATGGAAAAATATTCCAGTTAAATGCTTTCGAGAAATATTTCATTATTTGTGTAGATAGTGGATATTGTTTTTAGCCTAAAATGGATGTGGGGTCATTTTAATTCTTCACTGACAATATTTCATATTAGGCAATTCTAGGTATTTAATTACTCAAAATATATTAAAATATTACAATTCTAAACGATGTAAATATATAACATTTTTTACTTATTAAAAACGTAAGCATAGTACTTTGCTTTGCATTTTTCTAAAACATGTAAATAGCAGATTTAATATAATATGGTAATAAACGTTAAGTTAAAGAACTCAACATGTACTCAAATAGAAGATTCAAAATTTGTAAAAAAAATGTAAATGTAACATTTTGCGCCATTCAAAAACAACTAAATAAAACATTTCACACGTTTCAAAAATATGTATGTAAGTATCGCATTTTGTTCTTTTTTAAAACTTGTGAATAAAACATTTTCCCTGTTCAAAAACATCGTTATAATTATCGTATTACGTATTTCTCTCGATTAATTCGTTTATTCTACATAGCTTATTTTTTTGCTACCTTGTATTGCAAATGTGTCATTTGGATTATTTACTGGCGATTTCAGTGCTGGCATCACACTTACCGGGTGCATTCGTTCCCTCTTTTACAATTTGCACCCATTGTAAATAATATTTAATATTAAATTAATTACTGTTGCCTAGGCAACAGTAATTAATGTTATAGCAAGGCAACATCAATATAGTACCCAAATGCAGTTGATTTACTTTGAAGTTTTGTCGTTCCTTATCTTGTTCCGATGCATAAATTCTGTATCAATTGTCTTATGCATGCAGTTAGATTTGCAATTGCAGTCTCACAAATTAGCATACTATTACCAACAAGTGAGGCTCACTTACCAGCTGCATGTATTAGCAGTGTAAAGTTCAATTGCATTTTGTGCTTTGTAGCTAAGTTTCCAATGCATTGCCACAATGTTAATAATGTGATAATCCTAAATTGAATCTAATGCATGACACGTAAAATCCACATGTCAGTTAGGTTAAAGTTCATAATAACAACATAAGTTATCATTTAATATACTTTATTGAGTAACAATTCCCGTCGGAATGTATACGTTCTCCTTGACAACTTATAAAGTACTGTCAATTTAAACTAATTATATAAATAGAAATATCCATGTCAAAAACAATTTCTGAAAAAAAATTGTAAAAGTTAATGTTTTAAAAAATACAAAATTTTCCATTTGATAATTTTTTTGAAAAATACAAAGTTAATTGAAAATGTTATAGTATAAATTGTTCCGTCAAATGTGCAAAATTGCCCAACTTTATTTTGTGGAAGGTGCAAGCTTGTCTGCTTTTTTTAATGTGCAAAATTTTCAATTTACCTACCTACATTTGCTTAAAAAGTGCAAAATTGTTTGGTGTTTCTTTTATTGTGCAAACAAGTTTTAGTTTCATTCATGATTGTTTTTGAAAAGTTGTAAATCGTTTATAAAAAAAGCTTTCAGGGTCATGAAATTTTAAAATTTTGTTAAGAATGCATTAGGTATGTATATGCACGTACCGTATGGATTGCATGGTGTTCATATGTAACGATTTATTTATGACTTCAAACGTTTCGTTGACATTAAATTAGCTGAACTGCTTAATCCTGAACTATGGAACATTATATAAATATCTGTGCCACGCAAAGGCGTGGGATGTAATGTTTATGTCTTGATGATTGTGCCTCTGCCTCGGTAATAAAAACACGCGCTTGTACTTGCTATGTATAAAAATCTGGCATTGAAAGCCAAAAGAATGTAAGGGATCGTCCATATATGATGCCAGTGGTAGGACTAGTGGGTCTACTAGTTAAGGTTTGACAATATTCCACCTCATGAACTGCTCTTCACCGTATTAAATGTTATAAAGTGAAGAGTGGGGGTGGGTGTCACCTATAAGAGCGATAGTTTAAGTAAAATCATTTATAGACCACCCCTAAGAAACAACTGGTTCTTGTCTGTCACTTGAACTATTATTGTAACTCTTTTGCACAAACAATTCTGAGAAGACTATGCCTGTTTCACTCCAAAGCTGATCACACATTACGCTGTGAGCACATTGACTGTAATTATGCTCACCCACTACCCAACCTATTTATAATTATCCATTGCATATAGCCACAAATAAAGACACAACTACAAGTCGTACCACGTTCAGATCACACCAGTTTCTAACCTAATATGTGAAAGGCCCCTTTGCTTAAACCTCAAGAAATTCCTAGTTAACCATTCAGTCAAAAGCAGTGCAGTAAGCTGCACCTCGTCCCGTGTCTCGAATTCTCGAAGGAAACAGTGCGGGAAATATTAAACTTGAATACTTTACTAATTATTGCAAAAAGATTGTGGTAAGAACAAATAATTTAAAATCGTGTTTATTAATTATTGAAGTCATGGATACAAATGTTATTTACTAAGTATAATGTATATTTTATGTGTATTTAGGTTAGGGTATTTATGTGTATTTTAGAAGCGGAAGGAAGTGGGAAGTTTTTGAACCGCGACTCTTCCTCCTCCACTAAGGTGAGTGGGCTCATGCTCCTCCGGTGCCAGACTCAGGTCCAACAACTGCAGCACAATTTTGAAGTCCTTCAAAATCTGTACGACGAATATATAATCAAGACCACCCCCGCCACTCACATCCTCACTGAAATTAAATGGGGTGGAAATGTTGCCGTTGAATTCACAGGAACTGAAACTGAATGTGAAAACCAGACTTTGGTCAAACTTGAAACCTTAAAAGCTAAAATGAAAGAATTTAAATTTTTTACTGACCTTAAATTATCTTTTGGGGGCAAATACAAAAATTTAACTGGGAACAACCCAAAGGACTTTAAAGTGTTTATCCTCTCACAAGGGAATGGTTTCACATGGTACTCGCCGATTTCAAAAAGTCATATCTACAAAAATCAGGCTACTTTTAAATAGTAGGGATCCAAAGTAACTCGATTGCATTTTGCTTCGTTTGGTCACAGTAGCCCGCCAAAGTTTGAAAAAATTCAAATTTTAATATTTTGCCGCCCTGTAACTTCTACAGTTCTTATCTGATTTTGACCAAATTTGATTTTTTCCAGCGTTTAGACTCTTTTCTAAAATGTAATTTCAGGATTTTTCAAAATTCGAAAATTTTTAGTTTTTCGAAAAAATTGGTCCATAAAATTAGGCCTCAAAAATAATCTTTTTTTCAAGAATTTGTATATGCAAGGAGTGGTCATGAAAAACAAGCTCTAGAGAATTTAACCGCAATTAATCGTCTCATATTCAACATTCAAGAGGGACATGAAGACTCAGCACAAGCACAGCTCATAAAAATGGGAAATAATGCTCTGTCTTATTTCTAGAATATTAACTGACACAATCGCTTATAATAGTGCGAATCTTGATAACATTTTACTTTTCCTGCAAAAACTCACCACAATGGAATAATCAATCATAGAGTACTTAACGTTGTGGTGAAAGATGGAAAGAAATAATATTGTGGACAATCATATGGTACTTCGATTTCTGCAGTATGTCAATGAAGAGCGCAATATGCCTAACTTTACCTGCAGCAAACAAATTTAAAACTCATACAGAGACTTGAGCCAAAATTTAAAAGTGCGTGTTGAGCAGGTTCAAAAGAGGTGGGTGGGCGAAATTCAAAACAAGAATTTTAAACCCATCGATGCATTTAAAAAGCAGTCTAACAGATCAAGTATTTGCTTACAGGAATTTATACCTGCTATTGTAAAAGGTGCGTACAACAGTAACTCGATCAATTTTTGAAAATACTTCTGCTCAGGGACCGACTGGCCATAAACAAACTCCGGCAATGCCAGATAGGCCCCTAATTTCTTATACATTACGTGAACGGGAGCTCTGGGCCCCTTGGCTCGTCGTGGGCCCCTTCTTTGCCAACCCTCGTCATTAAAACGTCCTGGGCCCCATAGAGCATCTAGTCCGCCCCTGCCACTGCTTGTTTGAAAGGAATGAAATACCACAAAACCTCTATAAAAGGGTATGAGTCTCTCTTTAATGGAATGAAGCAAAGCAATCACCTTGACACAGTGAATTTTATTACGCTTGCTTTTGAAGTCGAAAGTCTGCCTACTAATTGCATAACTAACTCATGAGATTTTCTAAAATAATGATTTGAAAATAAGTACCCTGTAATTTTAGTGTACAACCTAATTTCATAAAACTAGTAAATAATTATTGTTACTGGGTTGATAACTTTTAAATGTGAGTGTGCTCTGTCATGATTTGTTCAAAAGTTCGTAACTTTTTGGTCACCCACTTCAATTATCAGTGCTCTTTATAATTATTATGTAATTATATATATATGTATATACTTTTGTACTTCATCATAATATGTATAGACAATATATTCATGTGTGAAAATGACCCGCATCCATTTTTAGCTGATAACAATATTCACTATCTATATACCAAAATACTAAATTTTCTTGTGAGCATTTAAATAGAACATTTTTTACTTTTAAAAAACATGCAAATACGAGATTTTGAACTTTTAAAAATACATAAATGGAACATTTTGCAGTTTTCAAAAACACTTGCATAGAAAATTTTGAAATTTTAAAAAACATGCAAATAGGACATTTTGAGTCACTTTGCACATTTGAAACACTTAAATAGAACATTTTGCATTTTTTAAATAAACTTAAATAGGAAATTTTGTACTTTTCAAAAACATGCAAATAAAACATTTCAAGCTTTTTAAAAACTCTGAATTAACTTTTTACTTTTTACACTTGTTTAACCTTTTGTTTATATGACATAGGGCTCATTTTGATTCTAGGTATAGAATTTGTTATGGGTCATTTTGGTTCTTCACAGACGATATTTGTTTTTAAATTCACTAATAAATCAATATTCAGTATAACTACGTATGACATTTTTCAGCTAATTACTAAGCCCACTGTTGACTGTCGCAAAAACTAATAAATAAATCCTCATCCTTGAAGTACAGTTTTTGCGCTTCCAAGCCTTGTAATTAGAATATTTTGACCAGATCAAAGAAGAGTAAATATAGGATATTATGTAATTTTCAGAAACACATAAATGTAACAATTTGCACATTTCAAAAATATGAAAATCAAAAATTTTGAACTAAAAAAAAAACAGTAATGTATTCACTAATTAACACAACTTTTTGTTCGCAGTGTTGAGGCCAAGTCGACGCAATAAATAAATTAGTTTTAATAATATAAAGTCGTTAAATTTTCACTTTCACATATTAGGTAACTAAATATATAATAAAATATTTTCCACTTTCCGAAAGAATGCAAATATAACATTTTCCACATTTTAGAAGTAATAAGTATTTGACATTTTAAATATTTAACTGTTTAGTGTTGTATGAAATTGGTAGATTTCAATTCTAACTAAAACATACATTTCATTTTGATGTCTTACAGACAATTTGTAAATTATAAATAACAAAAAGGCAAAAGCCATGAGACGCATAGTACAAAAAGGTGCATTTCATAGTAACTTAGTAACGGCCGTTGGAATGCCTAATTGTAAAGGGAATTTAACGATTGACAATAATTGTAATACATAGGTACATTACTGAACTGGTCAACGTCGACCTTTTAAAAATACTTGCATATAAGATTAAATATAATTTTAATTGAACTACTTAATACTAAAAGATGAAGTGTAAATAACATATAACTGAAATTACTTTAAAATAATATTTCTTTCGTAGTGGTGCAGCAGTAGGTTCATAAGTAGATTTAATTTAGGCACTGGGGATTTTGACTGTAGTACAGACACCTGTGAATTTGGCAAAAACTCAGAAGCCAGTGATCTTTATTCCACATGCGTAAGCAATGCTAGAGCAAATATCAATGACAGTGAAGGCAGAATTTGCAATGCTGCAGAGTACTTGGTATGTATTGCTTATGGCAAATGTGAATGTTCTCCTGATTTATGGTATGTAGTTCTACATTTAAAACTGTAACGATTAAAAAGTAAAAACAGCCTATAAATAAAAATATAAAATTTTAAATACTTTTGAATTTTATAATAATAATAAATTTCCAAAAATTGTTCATTTTGAGGTGCACCAGTCCTGCGGAAGTCCAAAGGGGAAACTGAAAAGCTTTTTAATGTTTAGTAGGCACTAAAAGGTGGCTCATAAATCGATAAGAATTTTCTAGTTTTAACTAGACTAATTGAAATGGTGTCTAATGAAGACTTTTGAAAATGGAATTTTACAAAATTACAGCAATTTAATACGTTTTGAAATAATTATTAAATATGAATTAGCTTAACTGTACAATAAATATTTACTTCCATTATATAAATTAAAATTCAATATAAACGATTTCCTATAAAATTTATCTAATACTAAAACTATTGAAAAAAAACAGAATTATTTGATTTTAAAGCTATACTGTGAAGTTTGCAAATTTTGCAAATTAAAAGAAGCAGCAAACGCATTTCCTCATACGAGTTGTCTTTTTCCTATTTTAATATTTTTATTTTCTCAATTCTTAAATTAAGTCAGAAATAAAGGAATTATAAAATATTGTATTACATATTGTGTACCTATGTTCATCTTTAGTAAAATGTGATTACCTGATTACGTTTGTATGTCCTTGTTATAATTTTGAATTAAATTATTACTGATTTCTAGCTTACAAACGTTTTGATGCACTCCTTGATTTATTGATGGAAATTCAGCAAACACGTTTTCACTAACAAAAATATTTTTGTGATATGTACAGTTTTTTGTTACGTGTTCAAAAAAAAAGGTAATCAAAACTACATCGTTTTATGAAAATCTCATAACGAGTAGATAGAATGATATGCTCCGAATCAAAAACAGATAAGTGTAAAATAGTTTGTTACCAAATTACGCCATTTTTCTACTGTTACCCGCCCACATTCAAAATATGCGCAATTGCTGAATTAAAATTTTTCAAAAGATGCAAAATGTTTTCTTTTACTGTATCTTACTTTATCATTTTCATAAATTAAACTGTAGTAACTCTACCTAAACATTCAGAGTAATAATTACGTTTATAAGAACACTACTAGCTTTTGTTTTGTTGAGTTTTTTTATTCAAAAATGTTTTACATGAAAGGAGCATTAACTCTGTGGTTAGGTACTGAAATAGACAATATACAATATTGTTGGGTAAAATTTATGGACCTCGACGATTCTGCCTATGATCTAGGGATTGTGGCGCTAGTACTGAACCTAATTCCAGATGCAGATTGCAGTGCCCACGAAGACAGATTTTGCGATTCTGCTATACACTTTGTAATTCTGATGGCAAATTGAATGTCATGTTGATTCGTGGTATGTATAATAATAAATGCAGCCGCAGAATGACACTTTTTGTATTCGTACTATTTAGTTGGCAAATTTAACAGGACACAATACTACGCAAAAAGCTTCTATTGCTTCCAGACGTGTTATTAAAGCATTTGGTAATTCTCGTTTGCGAAGGCTATAGGCAGCATCGAGCTCCCAGGATCGCCACCGTCGCACATGGAAATCTGCGCCTTTCTGGCGATCCACAAAACTATTTAGATCCAAACAGAGATCAGCTGGAACGGGTGATCATTGCAAATGCAATGGATATTTACGTTTAAGAAGTAATTACTTTACTTGTCATTTAATTGTCGCGTGGTAGTGTAACGGAATTTAGAAATTCAAGTCTCAAGATAAACAAAAAACTATATTCTGTCTTGTTGTGCAAAAATTATTTCTGAGCTTTAGGTTAATCAAGATATTAAGCCTAGTTAATAGAATAGCTCCAAAACTGACTCTGTTACTCCAAGACTCATGTACGGACTATTATCCTAACTACAAATGCAGAGTAGTGTATTGGATTGGATGGACAAAGATGCTTGTGGGGCAGGAAGAGACTAAGCCGTTCAACGCCATGTATAACGACGCCTTCTGTGCTTGCGGAGCGTGAGACTAACCGAGCTTGATACTCTCTAGTCAGCACGGATAAAGTTTTCATTCGTATGCATGGAAAATTTATTCTTGCCGAGCATCAAGCTCGGTCAATCCTAAACTCTACGGTAGGTATGTGAAGCACACACATTTCTGCATTTGAGGTTTTATCTTTGTGATTTAATATCTTGACTAATATAGCAACTGTAGAAATAAGGTTTACATAACAAGACAGAATATAGTTTTTTGATTGCAATGAGACTTCAATTTCTAAATTGGATTACATGCAGACGCTACAATTAAATGTGCAAGTAAGTAATTTCTTAATGCTAAGTAGCGGCAGCAGAACTCTTCTTAGTTCGCTTCAGTTCGTTTTCTCGCCAGGATCTATGCATGGCGCTACTTTAAAACTGTCTTCGAAGGTGCGTATAGCTTGGCTTCTTGCGGTCACTGAAGAGAATGGGAAGCTTTTTGCGCTCTACTGTATCCTGTCACAATGCTGAAAAATATGACGAGTTCCTTTGGATTTGCACAAATCTTTTTCATGCAATGAATGGTGAATGGAAATAAATAATTTACGATGATAAAACTACACGAACAGAGTAAATACATAATAATATGTAGAACCTTTATACATCCCGTTAGGCGCTATCCATATAATAAGTTTCAGGTTTCAAACGAGGGGCGGGGGCTTGGGCCAATGACGCGTGAAAGCAGCGTTGGGGGGGGGGGGAGTGCTTCAGGCGAATGACGTGTTATTTAATATTTTGTACATTTTAATTTTTTTATTGCAGCAAATCAAAGCAGATACAGTGCACACAGCATAAATTGTAACATGTAGTATGTAATTCATTTTTCAAGAAAATGTAAACACCTTCAGGAAGTATAAATAATCTTGTAAATAAGTATTGAACGGTTGCTATCTCTGATTTCGCCCGGAGACCACATGCTTTTGGGTAGCTATGTAACTTTTGAATCCGTTATTTTTAGGGATTCTACCAAAAGTATGTCAACTTGAATGCTTTCTGGTTACACGTTCTACATGGTTAAGCAACTTTGGTCCACTGAGTGTAGGATCTGCTGTCACTTTTCTAACCACTTGGCGCTTCTCTAGAACAGAGAAAATTGAATTTCCCCTTGGTCTGGGGTATAGTTTTATGGTTTGACGTATTTTGAACTCATAAATGACGTCGAAGGCTGAAGGTATAGCTAGTTAGAGAATGTTGGCTATAATTATATTTGAGGAAAACATGGGCTAAAAATAGAATTACCTAGGCCCATGACGCAACTGATCTAGCTTTCACTGGTAGGCTAATAAAATCAATGCCAAGGCGGTTAGCAGCAGTGACTAAAGCCCATGGAGGTCCGAATAAGTACTTACTTAAGTTAAAATATTGTTTTTCGTTTTAATTTGTAGTTTCTTAGCAAAAAAATGTATAAAAAACTATTTTTTACTGTTTTGTCCGATCACTTTCGCACACTGTTTTTTGATATTTTTGCGTTGATTATTTATTTGTAGCAGCGCATATTAGTTTTACTTCCCTAAACACATTTTTTTGTATTTGCAGCATTTCAGGCTACATTGTGTAAAAAAATTGTGATATGTGCTTCAATAAATTTCATACAAGTTGAGGTCAAAGTTTGCGAGCCCCGTTGTCCGATCATATAGGCTCTAGACTGTAGCTCAAATTGAATATGGGTCATTTTGATTCTTCACTGGGGATATCTATAGGTAATTCTAACGTAACACTCATAATAAAGATATGTAAATTGTATTGGCGTTGCAAGTATTATCTCATTCCTGTCACAAACTAACTTGATAAAACTAGGTGGTTCTTTACGTTGCTACAGGAGCGTGCAAACATCACGTGGTACATCGAGGGGAGGACAGAGTCATTCTGTCCCAAGTCAGAACGATTCCTAAAGTCATTCTGTCGCAAGTCCATTCAATTTGTGCATAGCTGATGTCGAGGCGTCGAGGTCGCTTTTGCGTTGTCGTATGCATTAGGTAGGGGTGGGATGTTGTTGACTGTACTCATGAAGTACACATAGGGGTCGTCCACAAAAGACGTAATACAAATTCAATTTCTAGAACATTTTGAACTTTTCAAATGCAAGTTTTGAAAATTGCAAAATGTGCTGTGTACATGTTTTTAAAGAGTGCAAACTGTTATATTTATGTACCATATTGTTTGAAATAAATCCCCCTGGAGGTTAGCTCAAACTTCGCCTCAAACCCGAGGAGTTACCAGGGACCCGGGAGTTGATAGAGGCCCGGGAGTTACTGAAAAATTTTATGAAAACTTAACGAAAATTTTTTTCCGATTTTTTGGTCGAGTATTTTTAGCGTTTGCTATTGCTGCTCATTTTTTTTCAATTGAAAACGATGGAATCTTTTTTTCTTTTATTTTAATTTAATTTAGGTTAAGATAAAATTTAAACAAAACACCAAACTTGAGAACTGCCGATTACCATGATCTGCACGTGGATACCAGATTAAACGTTAACCTAAGTTTTTAAATTTAGGCGCTTTTATTTTGATGGGGTGGATTTTCGAATGTATCAGTTTATGGCGCCATTGTGAACAAGGAAACATTAATTAAATTATTATGCGTCCATTATAATACTATTGAAGCCCCGGGAGTTACTAGGGACCCCGGGAGTTGAAGGAGACCCCGGGAGTTGAAAGATACCCCGGGAGTTAAAAAAGACCCCGGGAGTTGATAGAGACCCCAGAAGTTAATAGAGACCCCAGGAGTTAATAGAGACCCCGGGAGTTACGTAAAACTATGCCCCAAACCCCGGGAGTAACAAGAGGCACGGGAGTTGATAGGAGCCCGGGAGTTATTTGAAACAATACGGTACATGTTATTTAAAAGTGTTAAATGTTCTATTTACATAGTTTTGAAAAGTGTAAAATGTTCTATTTTAATGTTTTTCAAATGTGTAAAATGTTATATTTACATGTTTCTTAAAAGTGTAAAAAGGCTATCTTTTACATTGTATGTCATCATTAATCGATGAAACCCATTCACCCTACTGATGAAGTCATTTGGTGGCGATCCCCGATGATGATAATTGGTATAAATGCCAACTATGTACTAATACAAACAAGTTCAGATGTTCAAAAGGTATCATAATATTGAACATAAAGATTCATAGGGTTGGTAATATCTCACTAATAATAAATTCAGTCGTAGAATAAAGTGGTGACTTTTTGTCATCGTACCATTTTGTTGGCAGATGTAATATTATACGGTACTACCTACAAAAGCTTCTCTGGCTTCCAGATGTGCAATTAGTAATTGGCATTTCTCTTTTGCAATAAAGGATGATTTAGCAGTCACCAAACAGAGTGAGACGCTTCTAGCGCTCTACTGAATCCTGTCACGGTAGTGAAAATTATGACGAATAGCCTTTATATTCGTCCAGATATTTTTCACGCATTAGGAATAGTGAATGTAATTCATCAATCTACATGATAAGACTAAAACAGAGTATATAAATAGAGCCGCCTTGCATCCTCATCATGTAATAGTATTCCATAATACATGAACTATAATCAACAAAATTGATGCGCTTCTGCAATACTCAAAGCGTGAAACAAAATTCATCAATATAAAATAACTGGATTTTATTTAATACTTACGACTTATATGCATTTTACTAGTAGCACAACATGATTTGGTCGGTCGCAATGTAAAAGCATACGCAACCGGAACGTCAAATTTGTTGGTGTAGCCGATGGAGGCAAAAGAAGGGGTACAGTTAATGACATGAAGAAATTATTTTACTAAAGTACATTTGTTATTATCCTCATTTAAAAAATAGGTGCTACAAGAACCGTCAACAAAAACTCAAATTGATTTATTTTAATTTTTGGCATAAAGCAAAAATTCAGAATTAAAACTAAAATATCTTATCCTAAGAACATGCATTTAGTATACATGTTGCACATAAAAACATGGAACATTATTATTATTTACTAATTTGCTTTTGTATGTTATTTTTTAAAGAAATTAAAAGTCTCTGAAAATGCTTCAAATTTTTTTTCTGCAAATTGAATGTATCCTCCTGAGAAATAATGATGTAAAAAGTAAAGTACATTACTTGTAATTGTCTAATGATCAAAAAATTGATCTAACAAGGGAATGGTTTCACATGGAACTCGTCGATTTCAAAGAGTGATGTCTACAAAAATCAGGCTACTTTTGAATAGTGGGGATCCAAAGTAACTCGACTGCAATTTGCGTTGTTCGGTCACAATAGCCCGCCAAAGTTTAAAAAAATTCAAATTTCAATATTTTGCCGCCCTGGTACTTTTACAGTTCTTGTCCGAGTTTGATGAAATTTGGTTTTTTCTGATCCTTAGGGCTTTTTCTGAAAAGTAATTTCAGGATTTTGAAAAATTCGAAAATTTTTTTTTTTTCGAAAAAAATCCAAAAAATGAGTATATTTGAGGCCCAATTTTTTAACACCGTTTTTTCAAAAAAATTAAAATTTTTGAATTTTTCAAAATCCTGAAATAACTTTTTAGTATAAACCCTAAGGATCGTAAAAACCGAAATTTCATCAAAATCGGATGAGAACTGTAGAAGCTACAGGGCGGCAAAGTATTAAAATTTGAATTTTTTTAAACTTTGGCGGGCTATTGTGACCGAACAACGCAAAATGCAGTCGAGTTACTTTGGATCCCCACTATTCAAAAGTAGCCTGATTTTTGTAGACATCACTCTTTGAAATCGACGAGTTCCATGTGAAACCATTCCCTTGTAAGTAATAAAACTTTACGTACATTCAAATTTTATTCTAAATATTTCTACTTGTAGGCTAAAAATTACACGTAACTCCATACCAACTTGTTAAATTGTTCATTGACTGTGTCGAACACGTAGTTAATTTTTATGTTGATGCTAAGTGTAAGGGAAGTAGCAAAACAGCTCACGTAGAATTTAAGCTCAAATTAAATTTAACATTGACCAAACAAAATGGATTAGATACTTAGATATGTAAAAAGAAGATAGAAATATAAATGATACAAAATAACCAAGTTTACATGCACCAAAATTTGGTGTTAATTGTGAAGTATTGCCTTATTCCACTTTTCTTATTCCCCATTTAAAGCTCATGTAAACGCGCAGGAATGCGCAGTAATAGCAAATGTGGAATATGACGTTACATGAGAAGTAAAATGAGGAATAGCTTAATCTACTTGTTATAGGTAGATTATAGGCAACAAAGAAGAATAAGGGCAAACCTCAAAATTCCCGCTGCAATTATTGGCGCCATATACAAATATTAGGGGAATTTGAACCGTTTTATTTCAATTATTTCTAAGTAGGGACATGTCTCAGGTCAGAACTTTAGGATTTTTTCATTATTTTTAAAAGGTCAAGGTATTCAGTCCAAATTGTCCAAAATGTCTGGAAATGAAAATTTTCAAAAAAACAAAACAAATTCACCAAATTTTTTAAGAATGAGAGTTTCGTAGAAGTTAGCTGATAGCACTTCTGTCATTAGTATTGTGAACGAATTCAAAATTTTTTATCGTCTTGATAATAAATTTGGACTTTTGTTTTTTTCGAAAATTTTCTAACAATAATGCATTGCAATCATTTATTTCTTCCATACTTTCTTCATGATTAACTAATACCAATGCAATACAGCAACTGTATGCTTCTAGCAACCTAATGATAGTATTAGGCAGCCTTAACAGCAAAATTAAGCAATTTGGAATTTGCTGCCAAATGTTAGCTAAAGTGAAATATTTTTGGAAAGGTAAAAATAAGGCAAAGGTAATTTCAATAGAGACTTGTAAATCTTATTAAAAAATGTTTCAGGGGAAAATGCCTCGAAGCGATTTTCAGTTTTTGAAAAGTACATTTTTTTTAAATTCCGCTAAATCTTCAAACCAAAATTTCTACGTTTTGAATCAATCCATCAATTGAATCAATCGTTTCTAAGTCAATCCAAATACACATAAATGATATACTATTAAAACCGGAATGAATAGGCAAACCTATTTAACTTGTAGTGCCAGCTCAGATCATGATTATTTGTTAATTGTAATTAAAAAACTAAAAGATTTTGTCTTCAAAATTTACCGATTTTAATGCATGATATATCATTTTAAAGCTCTTTAAAAATTAAGAAAACGGGTATTTTGTTTTAGGCTTGCGACGCATAAAAAATCATTTAGGCGGAATTTTCAAAAAAAGTTAAGGTTTTTTCAAAAAAATGTTAAAAGTTTGTAATTAAATTCTACCAGAGTTCGTTATTCAAAATGTATTCGTCGTTACCTTTCGAATGGTATATAAAACGTTGAAATTGGTCAACTATTTCCATATCGTGAAAAATCTGGTAAATTATGTAGATGTAGGAATAATAATTTTTTTCCAGGAAAAATCTTTTTACAGATTTGAGACTTTGTCTTGTGTAGGCTTTGTTGTCACTTGAGGTCAAAAAATCCGGCGCTTCGCGCCGGATTTGTCCACCGTGGGCCCGAAGTAGATGCTGAGCTTACAGACTCATTGTTTTAACCACTGGAAAACTTTGTTTATTTAGCAAGGCTAACATAAAATCCTTGCAGTTAGTGTCCATAAAAGGGAGCTGAGTTACAACTTTTGCTAGTGAAAATCGACGCGATTTGAGTGGCGCTGGTACAAGTAAATTTTAATACAGCACAGGTTTGAGTTGGTACGTCGGTACGAGTGTGCTAGATACGAACTTTGCTGGTACCGTTCGGCTGAGTACAAGGGACTTGAAAGTTCTTGTTGAGAATTTTACTAGTACGAGAGAGGTTGGTGCAGGTTTGAGTTAGCTTGGTACGCCTAGTCTAGTAGTAGTAGTCTTGGCTTGGTAAGAATAGCATTAATACGAGTGGGTAACGAACGAGATTTGATGCATTCAGTAGACTAACAATAAGTACGAGTCGTACAGCTAGGTTTGTAAAAATTCTGTCATGTCTAGTCAAAAGGTGAAGTTAGGTATTAATAACTTAAACATATACGTTAACCTGCTACATAATTTTAGTGAGGTAATTTACGGTTTACGGATCATCCCAATAAACGAGTGATATTTTTGTGACGTCAATTACGGACGATCCTAACGTTCCTTGACGCCAATTATGGACAATCTCTTGAATATAGAAACTCAAAGCATGCTGTTATTTGCAAAAATTTACAATCTCCTAAAATAACTGAAGAAAACCGACGGTTTTTCTATCGGCTGCCGCCGGAACGGCTCTCGCGAAACTTTCTGTTGTTCAGGTCGGTAGCCGTTAACAGGCATGAGCGCGATACTTGAAATAGTAATATTTAAACAACCTCATTTGTGAACGATCTTCATATGAATACTAGTAAAATCCTATGTTGAGGATATGTCAACCTAATATTTGAAATAATGACACTGGTGGTCCCTAAAATAGTAAAATTTGCATAGAATAATTTCTGGACGATTTCTGTACTTACGCTTGAAAAATGCAATGTTAAGGATACATGTTTACTTAATTTTAGAACTAAAAGCATGGAAATCTTTCAAATGGTAAAATTTGTATGACGCCATTTATGGACAATCCCTGCAGGCATACCAGTAAAATCCTATGTTGAGGATATATGTCAACGTAATTTTTGAACTAATGGCATGGGAATCTCTAAAATGGTAAAATCTGTATGACGTAATTTATGGGCGATCCCTGCATGCATGCTAGTGAAATCCTATGTTAAAGATATATGTCAACCTGTTTTCTGAACTAATGACAGTGGGGATCAAATAGTAAAATTTGCATGACGTCATTTAGGGACGATCCCTGCAAGCATACTAGTAAAATCCTATGGTAAGGATACATGTTAACCTTATTTCTGAGCTAATGACAGTGGGGATCTCCAAAATGGTGACATCTGTATGACGTAATTTATAGGCGATCCCTGCATGCATACTAGTAAAATCCTATGTTAAAGATATATGTCAACATGGTTTCTGAACTAATGACAGTGGGGGTCCCTAAAATGTTAAAACTTGTTTGACGAAATTTATGGACGATACCTTTTCAATGGTATGTACCAATATCTAAAGTTTTCTATGGTAGGAATAGGAATATATACTAAATACCAGGTATATAGGACGTGCAGCGCATGTACCTACCTACTTAGCTTCAGTGGCAAGTATTGAAATTGAAATGCATGTAAAGTCTTGCCAAAGACCCGTTTTTCCTGCATGCAATTTAATGCTGAAAAGTTGGTCCATTATATCGTTAATTGTGCAAAACTAGTGCATCCGTTTAATTCCAAAAACAATAGGGTTCTATTTCATCGCATTTACTATTATTTAAAATTTATTTGAAAAAATTAAATTGAAAACTTTGACCTGTGGAGCACGACAAAAAAAGGAAAATCGACCGACGGACAGACGGACGGACATAGCCATTCCTATAGATGCTCAGCATCTAAAAACTAAATTCACTAAAAGATTAAGGGAGATGGACTTGTAATCGTTACTACGACTAAATAGTTAACTGTAATTCCCCAAAAGAAACGTAGAATGAGTTGCAAGTTCAGATTGCGCGCTATTTTTATTTCAAATTTTGAAAGTGCATGTAAACGGTCCGAAAATGTGGTGTGAGAATATGTGAAGTGAAATTACTCCACATTTAAAATCGAGGATAGGGAAATCCGGATTTAGTGTTTGCATGTAAACTATAGGTCAATGTGTTTAAAAATTGAAAAGTGCAAAATGTTTTACATACATGTTTTTTAAGTTTAAACATTGCAATATTTTTTACATAAATGTTTTGTTAATGCGCAAAACGTTTTATTTCCGTGGTGTTCGGACAGAGGAAACTCATTAAGTTTAATATTCTTGAGAAGTGCTAAATGTTCTATTTACATGTTCTTGACAGGTGTAAAATATTCTAATTGCAATATTTTTAAATCTGCAAAATTTTCTATTTAAATGGTTTTAAAAATTATGTAAAATGTTCATAACACATTAGTTTTTTAAATGGAAAATTGTATATTTACACATTTATTAAAATTAACAAGTTTATTCACGCCCTTCTTCAAGTGTACAAAATATTTTATTGTTGCTTTTATACAGTAAAGTATGTCCTATTTACATGCTTCTTAAATGTGCAAAATTAAATGTCTGTGCGTCTGCCTGTCTGTCAATGTGTCGTTTTTTGTCGTGCTCCACAGGTCACATGGGAATATTTAAGTCACAGTCAAGCCTTCTACTATTATACTTAAGAGTCTACAGTACAATAATTGCTTTGCTTATGCTTTTTATGGCGTAGGCTTAAAGTCAAACATCATAAAAAATTTGCATCTTAAAAAGTTGATACGTACTAACAAACAAAACATATAAACAACTTTGTGTGCCTAAACAATAGTATTACTTGTAACTACTTACAAAATTGTTTCAGCAGCTGATATTAAATTTAATTTGATTGTACTTAACTTATTAGTTATACTATCTAATGATAGAAATAAGTGTGTTATAACTTAATTATAGTAGTTATCATTTAAGAAGTCGTCAAAATTAACTGTTTAATAAAACGATAGCAATTAAAGTCAATTAAATGAATATATTAACTAAATCAGCTAGTAAATGTGCTTTGATACGTTGAAATTTAAATAAAGTAAAACAAGATGGACTTCCCACACGTATTATTTATTTTTGTATTTTTCTGCTTATCAGAAATATTTCTTTTTCTTCCAGGTAAAGTTTAGCTCACATTTTGTTTTGCCATCAATAAATTGTTAAAAACATTAGGTTTTTAAACGTTCACGTCACTAAAATTAAACTTTGCCATTTCAATATATATAACGTAGGTAGCCTGAACAAAACAAAATACTTTAGTTGCAATGGAGAAAAATACAACAGTAATGTACAGCCTAAAGATGTCGAGAATAAACTAAAACTATCTAGCAATACAGAACAAACGTTATCAACAAGAATTATTGGAGCTGATGGCTATAATGAAGCAAAACACGCTGTTCGAATTGCACTCATTAGTGACTACGCAAAAGCGCTGTGTGTAGGAACTATGCAAAACGCGCTATACATCATAACAGCTGCGCATTGCGTCCATCAAGTTGAAGCTGCGCAGCTAATTGTGACTGCAGGGATTGATCAATATGAACTAGAACAAAATCGTTCTGTTTTGTCATTAACATTGCATAAGGATTTTAACCCGGACACATTAGTTGACGACATAGCACTGCTAAAATTGAACGAGTCACTAATTTTTTCATCAGGTCAGGTAGGTCCAGTTGAAATAGGTCAACCACAGATTGCAAATGGCAGCGTATTAGCGGCCTGGATTACTGGATGGGGTTTGTTTCAAACCGCAAATCATCCAAATCTAACATATCCAACATCTACACAACAAATGCATGTGAAATTATTGGATTTTGAAGCGTGCAAAAAAGTGTACCAACAAAATGGTAAAATGGCTTATAAAAATCAAATATGCGCCATTGGAGAAAAAAAACAAGGCCCATGCACAGGTGACGATGGTGCTCCACTGACAGTTCGGTATTTGTTTGGACCTTTCAAAAAAATATTTGTAGTAGGTATTTTATCGTCATTTCAAGCCTGCGGGATGGAAATTCCACACATTTACACAGACCTAGACAAATACAAAAGCTGGATTACTTCAACAGCAGGGTAAAGATATTCTGTCGACACTAATATAAAAACATTTAATTTTTTGTTTAGCTTTTGCATGAAGGCCATTTCAAAGTACGTTTTTAAGCAAAATATGCATGTGTAAGAAAACTTGAGTCGAAATCTAATAGTAATGTTACATGCTTATGTGTTCATAGTTAATCAAAAATGCAAACTATGCCTACATGTATGCGAAAACATTGTTTAAATACAATAACTTGGACATTTTAAATCTGCGGGGTCAGAGTATATCTCTTAACTATTGACTTAAGTGAAGTTCCGTTTATTATACTTGTAATTTGTACTCTTATATTTGAACATACGAGACGCCGTGTGACCGACTTTTGGGTACCGTCTAGCCGATTTTCCGTTTAACAGAGTAAAAGATTTTCCTTGTAAGAGAATTTCTCAAAGGAAAAATATTATTTTTGTTGCAGTAAAAGCAATGTGAAAATTAGGATATTTACAGCAAGAAATAATATAAGCTAAATATAAAGGTTTTTAAATAAAGTTATTAAATGTTGTTTGGTTTGTTTTATTTTGCTTTCAACACACATAAATTATTACAATAAAGTTTTGAAAACACAGACTTGTCAATATATGTCTGCGCTAAAACAACTATTAAAGTTTGTTGAACACATCTATAGCCTTAAATATACTTGGAACTGACAATAGCAATACTTCCTTTGTTGTATTCAGTAAACAATTTCTATGTGTCGAAGAACCACATAATTGACTCTAAGATGTTTAGTGGTTTTACCTTAGCTTGCACGATATTAGTGTTGATGAAAAGTAGGACGAATTGCATCCATTGTTTTTCTTCTGCGGTTGTAGAGTTTTAAATTATCAACAATTTTTTGTTCTATAGGTTAAATTGAAGATGTGAGATTTGGAATAATATTCCTTATTTTGTTTTAGTTCTTAAAAAGTTGTGTTTACGCTTAGCTCACATTGTTAGACAGGAACTCAGGAGAAACTTAATATTAAAGCAGCAGTAGCGTAACAAATAACTTAAAGAGCTTAGCAATTTATACAAACGATAATCTACTCACATGTTAGACAACGTAAATGTTCAGGTAAGATAAGAAATATGTGATGATAAAAAGATGAGAAGTAAATAAGCAGATTGAAAGTACAGAAATGCTTCAGTTGTGCGGCTTGATTTTTACATTTTGCTACTTTTGTTTGTAATATTGCCTAAACCTTGCTAAAATTCAAAAAATGTAGAAAAAATCAGTCCCTAGAAGCCCATTTTTTCTTACATTAGGTTTCTTACATCAGAATAATTTTAGCATTGTAAGCATGCAGCAAACTTAATATTTTTAATTTGTCTCTTAAGGAGGTTTTATTTTAATTAGAGTCCCTCATAAAAGGATTTCACTGAAATAAATTTTTATACTAATTTTAGCACCCAGGCTTAAGAAAACGGTTTGTAGTATTATCAAACATCACTACAAACATTAGAGTACGTTTTGAAATACGTCTTGTATGATCTGAAATACCAGAAATTTTTTTAACTGAACACAAGAAGAGCATTGACTTGAAATTATAACCAATTAGAAATATGAGATTGCAGTGTTATGGTTCCATGGGTTTTGCAAGACATATTATTTAACCTTTCTATTACTTTGATGAACTTACATCTATATTTTTGAAAATTTTGCTACCGTAGTTTCTGTTTGTTTTTATTTATGTGTGCGAAGTACTCCACAAACCAAGTACAACTTTAAATGTTTTAAAATTTAGATCTGTGTTTTAACTATAAATTTGATTGCTACGTAAAATCTATTTTAATAGTTCAATTGCTATGTTGAAAATATTTTGAGTAACACAACACAAAGGTTGCATAAGTAACAAAACTGGCAACTGTTGTAACAAAATATGAACGTTTTTGGTAGTAGTTAGTAATATAAATGGCTTTAAATCTTTCTTTAAAACACACATGACCAAGCAATGTAACATAAACGGTATTTCGCTTTACAACTTGGCAGTTACATGCTTTATTTGAAACAAAGATACACGATTGTAACAGCACTCTTATCCGTACGGTAAGTTTGTATATTAAAGAACTTAGACTGTAATATCATTTAGCAAATATACTCTTGTTAATGTTGCTTTTTACAAAATTATTCGTTGTTTTAAATTTTATATCACAACAAATAAATGTGTAGAGTATAAAATAACGTCGAAAATCTTAAAATACAGTCCAATCATTTTGTAAGTAAAGTATACTGTTTATATTTATTGTTAAGTAATAATTTTAGCAATTTATATATAACTTAATTAGTAACTTAAGTAACATTCTATTTCAGAAAACATCTTTTAATTATAAGTTAATTTTAAACCATTTAACACTTGTATCTTTGTATATAAAATCGGCTAGGAATTTTGAATAAGTAATCTACTATTTATATTTCACGATTATTGCAGACGTCAGTGTGACTTTAATATCCACGCCTATGACTATGATAATCTTCAATGTAAGTTATTGTCACGAAAACTGCCGTTTTGATAGTGAATATACAAATACTGTGTAAACAACAAGCCCAAAAACATAACAATACTATGGTGTTTTAATTTTTTTATAGTTGCGGACAGCTCAAAACCAAATAATAAGTACAAGCCAAAAGGAAGAATTCATGATAGTGTAGCGCGCACTATTTGCGCTGCACATTATACGTATATACAAACAAATAATATTCAAATGCCGCTTAAACGTCCTGCAGAAGCACATGGCGTTTTGTTTAGTGAAAATTATTTAGAAGATTCTGCTAATTGCCTTAGTTGGCAGTGGAAAATTTGCTGTAAGTTAAATTAATTTAGGACTTATAAACTCTGCTGCTACCAATTATGCTTTTGTTTGATGATTACAGACCGGTGCCAAAAATTTAAAAAGGTCAGTTGCAACAAAATAAGTCCAGTTTTGACAAAAGCTAGGAGTTTACGTCGTACATCAAGAATTTTTGGCGGACACAACGCATCTCCTAATCAACATCCATACCAAATTCGAATTATTAAAGAGACGGACAACATAGTTGATCCAATTCGTTGTAGCGGTGTTATATACAATTCTTTGTATATTTTAACAACTGCAGAATGTGTCTTTAACGTCATTCCATGTGAACTGACTGTAATTGCTGGGGATCATAGCATTAGCCTTAAGGAGGACACAGAGCAAATTCGCAAAGTTGTGTCAATTTTAAGTCATGAAAAATACGTTTCCAACACGAAACGTCGTGACAATATTGCACTTTTAAAAATTGACACTCCATTCAATTTTACAGCAAACGTTCATTCAGTTTTTTTATCTACAAACAATTATCCGTCATTAGACGTTCAATTAGTTGATTTAAGCGGCTGGGGTGCTGTTTCTTATGACAATTTTCCAGACGTTTTACAAACAATAAGGATACCATTTATCGATGAATGTGACTGTAGGCTTTACTATTCTAGTTCAGGTGGCAATGCAATCAATTCTAATAACATTTGCGCTGGAAGTTTTGGTGAGGGGATTTGCGATTCCGATGAGGGCAACCCGCTTACTGTTACTGATAACAAAACAAAGTTTTTAGTAGCAATAACATCTTTTTCAGGACCATGCGGAACATCACCAGTTATTGCTACTAAAGTGAATGCGTACCGTCAATGGATAGGTTTGCGCGCAGGGTAAGATTCTGATCCTTTAAAAAATTAAAAAAGAACAGTTGGAATAATATTAGGTATAACGTGCAGATTGTTTTTTAAATGCTTTAACAACGTTTTGTTTACTCTTGATTTTCATGAACAACTATTCTACTGGGACACAAAAATTTCTACGGATACTAAAGTCAACAATAAAAAATGCGTGTTAGTATTCAATTTATTTAAGTTTACTAAATACAAAATCAAATGAAAATGACCATTCGCAGCTCTGGCTGAAATAGCTTAAACACACATCAATGTGTGATATTTGTTATAAGCATGTTGTTACATATTGTACACATATTATAATATGCTTCCATAAGTGTATTATTTAATCTTTTGCAAACGTCTACAAAATATGACTGCCACTACTGAATATGAGGCTTGTGTAGGATTTTACAACACATATTCATCATATTTGTATTTAGACTTTCATACGTTGAATTAAATTTTGGGTAATTAAGTGTTAAGAACCCTTGCTAAGCTAGTTTAATTGTTAAAGTTACAAGCTTCTAGGAAATCTTTGATAGACTTTACGATTAATTCATAATAAAAGAAACCGTTTGGAGCAGCGGCTTCAAAACATGCCTAGCGTCCTAAGCATATAATCTCGCGACAAAAATTACCTTTTTATTATTCAAGCACCTTTTTCCAATTACAATGAAATAATTTTACATGTTACCCGCGAAATACAAAACCTGACACGCAGAAAAATTATGCTAGCTTAAAAAAAACAAATTCAAAGCAACTTGACTGCATTTTGGGTTTTTTGGTCACAGTGGCCTGCCAAAGTTTATAAAAATTCAAATTTTGAATATTTGGCACCCTGTAGTTCCTACATATTTTATCCAGTTTTGACGAAATTATGTTATTTCCAATCCTTAGACCATTTTATTAAAAGTAATTAAGCAAAGTTTGAGAGTTCGCAAATTTTTATTTTAAAAAAAAATCAATTAACTTATACTTGTGGGGCCCACTATTTTGGGTCAATTTTTTCAAAAACATGAAAATTTTTAAATTTTGAAAAAACCTAAAATTACTTTGTGGAACATGGTTTAAGGATTACAAAAAACAAAACTTCGTCAGAATCGGATAAGAAATGCATAAGCTACAGGGTGCTAAATATTCAAAATTAGATTTTTTTAAACTTTGACAGGCCACTGTGACCGAAAAACGCAAAATGCGGTCGAGTTGCTTTAAATCTGTGCTATTTAAAGCTAGCCTGATTTTTCTGAGTGGCAAGTTTTGAATTTGGTGGGTAACACGTGAGACCATTTTCTTGTAAGTTAACTAATCAAACTACTGCCTGGCTTACTATTAAACGGGTTTTTAGATGCTGAGCATCTATAGGAATGGCTCTGTCCGTCTGTCTGTCAATGTTTTGTTTTGTCGTGCTCCACAGGCCACATTTTTCTACTTTAATTGTTCAAATAAATTTTAAATGATCGTTAACAATATGAAATAGAACCCTATTGTTTTTGGAATCAAACGGATATACCAATTTTTCACAATTATCAATTTAATGGACCAAATTTTGAGAAATAAAATGAATGCCTGGAAAAACGGGTGTCTGGCGACTTCACATGCATTTCAATACTTGCGGCTGAAGTTAAGTAGGTAGGTACATGCTCCGCACGTTCCATATACTTGACATACAGTGGATATTGGTACCATAGAAAACTTCCGATTAACACAGGATTTTACTAGAAGGCATGCAGGGATTGTCCATAAATTACCTGAAACAAATTTTACAATTTTATGGACCCCTACTGTTATAAGTTTAAAAATTAGCTTAAAATATATCCTTATCAAAGAATTTAACTATCATGCATGCAGTGATCGCCCATAAATTACGTCATACAAATCTTACCATTTTAGGGATCCCCACTGTCAAAAGTTCAAAAATCAGGTTGACATGTATCTTTAACATAGGAGTTTACTAGTGTACATTAAGAGATCGTCTATAAATGACGTCATACAAATTTTATTATTTTAGGTACCCTGACTGTCATAAGTTGAAAAATTCGGCGCTTCGCGCCGGATTTGTCGACCGGGGGCGGGCCCGAAGTAGATGCTGAGCTTCAACAAAGTTGCAAGGCCATTTATGTTACGCTAAAAGATAATATAAAATTTATGAAAGCTCCCCCACAATAATTAAGACATATACGGATGAGCGTAGCATGTAGTTAAATATAGCTGAAAAGTTTTTATGAATTGCACTACTCACAAATGATTTCATTTATGGAGGCTTCCTATCAATAAGCCATATATTAAAGAACGTGGCATGTAGTTAAACTTGTAAGATCCCATGTCAAATATATCCGATTCCTTAATTCTTGAACTAATGACAAATGGGATTTCTGAAGTGGTAATTTTTAAATAAAGTCATATATAAACAATACCTATATGCACATTTTATGATTCTATGTTAAATAAATCCGATTGCTTAATTATTGAACAAATGAGAAAGAAGATCTGTAAAGTAGTTTTTTCTAAATCACGTTATTTACGAGCGATCCCTGTAGGCATACTAGTAAAATCCTATGTCAAATATATCCGATTACCTAATTCTTAAACTGATGACAAAGGGGATTTCTCAAGTAGAAATTTTTAAATAACGTCATTTATGGACGATCCCCGTATGCATACTAGTAAGATCGCATGTTAAATAAATGTAATTATTTAATTCTTGAACTAATGACATTCTAATGTAGTGATTTTTAAATAACGTCATTTATGGACGATCCCCGTATGCATACTAGTAAGATCCCATGTCAAATATATCTGATTACTTCATTCTTAAACAAATGACAAAGGGGATCTCTAAGATGGTAATTTTTGAATAACGTCATTCATGAACGATCCTTGTATGCATACTAGTAAGATCCTATGTCAAATATATCCGATTACTTAATTCTTGAACTAATGACAAAGCAAATTTCTAAAGTGGTAATTTTTTTTTAACGTCATTTACGTACGATCCCCGATTGCTAATCAGCAATTGGGAGGTAATACTCCATTGAACACCGGGGGTGGGGGGGATGCAAGAGAGATTCTTGTGCCTCGTCGGCCCTCAACCAGCCACGCTAATGCTGATCATGCTGATTCAGGTACTCCTATGACTAGGAAGGCGTTCCCTAATAAGAAGAAAAGGGCACAGAAGAAAAGAAGGTTGAGGGAGGCGGCCATGGCCAGTGGTGGTGGGTCGGGTGGTGGTGAACCCGCTGCGCCATCTGGGTCTGGTGGCTCTTCTGCACCTGGAGCTCCCAAGAAGAAGTTCTGCGAGAAGGATTTGCTCGTTCGGGATGAGAAATCCAAAAAAGTGGTTGCTACTGATGGAAGCTTAGAGTCTAAGGGCACTAACGTACCTGTGCTTGTGGATGGTTTTACCAAAGGTCCGGTTCCTCCAGGCAACTCGAATTCGGTTCTGGTTGGGCTGGTCGGTGTACCTGAAGATCAGGGTATATTGCAGGCGGAGTTTGACCATTTTAAGAATGAGCTGCTGGCTTTGGTGAATAAAGTAGTGGACTCCGACGGATCGGGACGCTGCAGGTTCAATGGAGTTTACTACGTGCACAGGCGGATTCGGATTGATGGTGAAAATCCGGCTGCTCGTGATTGGGCTAGTGCTGCCTGTGAAAGCATTGTGTGGGGTGGCACTGGTGAAGAGCAAAGAAAGTTTTTCCCTGGTGCGGCTCCTGTGACGACGGCGAAATTGTGGAAGATGAGAGTTGATGTGGAAGGACCAGCGTCGGGAATACATCTTCGTGATGCATTCTCAGCTTTCTTGGTCCTTTTGAGAGATCGTAACCCCGGGTTACGTACAGGGCTATGGAGGCCGTTGTCAGAACTGCCTTTGACCAAGGACAGACAGCCTTGGCACGTTTGGTATCTTAGAATGGATCCAGACTCTGTCAAGTTCCTGTCTGGCCATGGTTTTAGGCTCTTTTTTGGGTTGGGTATGGTTCGGTTTGAGCGTATGGGTGAACCGGCTGGGGCTGCTGGCGGTGGCGCTTTAGGTTGATGACCTTCAACACCGGGTTAGGTCAACCTTCTGGGGGGGTCAATCCCATGGCCCTTTCCACTATTGATCTGACCCAAATTAACATGCACCACTCAAAAGCGGCGGCCTCGAGCTTATGCGGTCTACGCGACAGTGGTGCGACACAAACGTCACCTAAATGGTGCCACCGCCCGCAGTCATCCGGTCTACTCTCATATCTGTCTCATTCAGGAACCATATTGTTATCGTGGAGTGGTAAGGGGTTTGGGTAAGGCTGACCAACTTTTTGTTACTGGATCGCATGAAATTCCTCGCTCATGTGTCCTAGTATCTAGGAATGTTAAGGCTCAGCTTCTACAGCAGTTTACGGACAGAGATGTTGTCTCTGTTGTTACGAGTTGGACAAATGGTCCGGTAGTGTTTGCTTCTGTGTATATGCCTGGTGAAGAACCTGATCCTCCCGGGAATCTGGTGCGCAAACTTGTTGAATATTGCGAAGTCAACAAACTGCCTCTTATCATTGGTGCTGATGCTAATGCTCATCACTTGGTTTGGGGCAGTACCAATTCAAATCGCAGAGGTGTTGATTTGTTTAAGTACATTATGTCTACTGACTTGTCAGTGGTTAATCATGGATGTACTCCGACGTTTGTGGTCTCAAATAGGAGTGAGGTGATTGATATTACTCTGGCAAACAGGCTAGCTGAGGGATGGATTCAGGAATGGACTGTATCTAATAAAGAGTCGGCTTCTGATCATAAGTACATCCGGTTCTGTATCTCGGTTGGTCTGCCTGAAGTAATACGTTGCAGGAGTATTAGAAAGGTTGACTGATGTAGGTACTTGAAGTGTTTTCAGGAGCGAGTTCATCCGGTAGTTGATGGTCAGCTGTGCAGCATTGATGATGTTAATGCTGAGGCTTTGGCTATTAATAATGTACTGATGGACTCCCTGAATGTGGTCTGCCCGATGAGGGCTCTCAAGCGCAGGGACAGAGTGTCTGCTTGGTGGACGAACGAGCTCACAGCTCTCCGTGATGAGGCTGGTACTTTGTACAAGAGACTTGGACGTTACCAAAGGGACCCTGTCCTCTGGGCTGAGTACAAGGCAGCTAGAAACATCTATATGTCTGCTGTTCGTAGTGCAAAGAGGAAGTCTTGGACTGATTTTTGTAGTGGTGTTGGTAAGTTTGGTGACGCAGTTGAGTGTCTTCGCAGCCTGGAGGGTGGTACCGCCAGGACACCTGGGTCCATCTTAGACACGGTGACTGGTCGTCCAACGGTGTCTATGGACGAGACTCTCGATGTTCTTTTGCGGCATCACTTTCCACCGGATGGGAATAATCAGGGTTACATCCCTGATCATGGGTTACAATCCCTGGGTGCGCATGGGTGCTCAGGGATTGTTACTGAGTACAAGGTGCAGACTGCTGTTTGGAGTTTTAAGCCATTCACGTCTGCTGGATCGGATGGCATTCAACCAGTGCTTCTGCAAAGGTGTCTGCCGGCTATCATTGGGCGGTTGGTGGCTCTCTACCAAGCATGCTTGGCACTGGGCACTGTTCCGCTTTGTTGGAGGGTGGCGAAGGTAGTCTTTATACCTAAGCCGGGAAGGGGAGACTACAGTAAGGCCTCTGCATGGAGGCCTATTCAGTTGGCTCCGGTGCTTCTGAAGGTCCTTGAAAGGTTGGTGGATGGGCACATCAGGACACCTGAGCTTGAGAGCAGGCTCAAGGCTAATCATCAGTTCGCGTACCTAAGGGGACTTTCTACTGATGCGGCTATCCATAGGATGGTCGCATATGTTGAGAGGTCTCTGGAGTCCGGACAGATGGTCCTTGGTGCCTTTGCTGACATTGAAGGGGCCTTCAATAATGTTTTGTTCAGTGCCATTATGGCGGCACTGGATAGGTTTGGTGTCTGCTCTTTGCTAAGAAGATGGATTGATTTTGGTCTTAGGCATAGACGAGCTATGTCGGAGGTCTATGGTAGTTCAAGACATCGTGATGTTGAAAGAGGATGTCCACAGGGAGGGGTTATTTCTCCCCTCTTGTGGAATCTTGTTATGGATGGTCTGTTGACTAGGCTACGACAGAGAGCGCCGTCTACTCTGTCGCAAGGGTATGCTGATGATACTGGGTTGCTTCAAGGCGGCATAGTGCTAAGTACACTCACACATCGGATTACTGGTGGTCTTGACATCATCAGTGACTGGTGTGTGGAAGTTAGACTTAGACTGAATGCCGAGAAAACGTGGCTGGTGTTGTTCACAAGGAACACCAGGCTCTGTCCCTCTGCTATTAGGTATAGGGGTGCGTGCCTGGAAATCCGGCGTAGTGTGACTTACCTTGGTGTTGTGTTGGACACGCACCTGACGTGGATGCCACAACTGAAATCAGTTCTGAGCAGAGCGCAGGTGACCTTGGCCAGATGCAAACGCATGGTAGGGAGAAAATAGGGGCTTGCTCCAAGTGTCGCTAAGTGGACCTACACATCGCTGGTTCGTCCTGTGTTCGAATATGCGATTGTCGTCTGGTCCCCGGTACTTGGGAAAAGCTCGTATGTGAAAATGTTGAACAGGGCTCAGCACCAGGCGTGTCTTATGATCACTGGTAGTCCAAGTTCAACGCCAAGAGCGGCCATGGAATGTCTAATCGGTCTCATCCCTCTTGACATCTGTCTTAAGGCGGTGGCCCTTAGATCTATGCATAGGTTGAAAACAAGGAAGGTTTGGACGGTTAATCCGTTTGTTGGGGGTTCTGGTAGTCATACGGCTATCTGTGAGAGTTGAGGCCTATGTGTCCCAATGCTCAGGATGCCTGTCGATTGGGCATATGAGAACCTTGAATATCGTAGGTTCACTGTGGCAATTGGGTCACGTGCTGATTGGGTAAAGGACCTGTCCCTTGGGGGTGGTGGTGTTGTGTGCTTCACAGACGGCTCACGTGAGGGTGATAATGCTGGCTGTGGGGTTTTTATTGAGGATAGAAGCTGTGGGGTGATATCCACCCTTCTTGCTGTATCCGTGTATTTAGGTGCTGATGCATCTGTTTTTCAGTGTGAGATCCTTGGGATTTCTCTGGCGGCTCATTGGTTGCTGGAGAATGCACTCTATGATCTCCCTGTTAGGATCTTCAGTGACAGTCAGAGTTCTTTGCGTGCGCTGTCCAGGCCTTACACTGTATCTGGTGTTGTAGGGGACTGCCACTCGTACCTCAACAGACTAGCTGAAAGGGGTTGCGAGGTTGAGTTGGTATGGGTCCCTGCTCACTCAGGGTTCAGGGGTAATGAGGAGGCGGATAGGCTTGCAAAGGCTTCGCATGATGGGAGTAGCACTAGGCAGTTTGGTCCTAGACCAATTATTCCGGTCCCAATCTCCGCTGTCCATTGTGCTATTGCGGGATGGGCTAGACGTGAGCATGAGAGACAATGGACTGGTCTGCGTAGCTGTTGGATGGCCAAGCTCTGGATATCGGCACCATTGTATGGTAATGCGTCTTTGGTGCGATACCCCAGGGATCAATTAAGGTGGTTGATTGGGCTTGTTACTGGGCACGGGGCGTGGGGTAGACATGGATGGAGGATAGGTTTATTGGATTCTCCACTGTGCCTGCACTGTGGGGAGGATGATAATACGCCTATTCACTTCCTGATGTCATGCCCAGCCTTTATGTTAGTGAGAAACCTCTACCTCGGTGGGTGCGTTATCTCGATGGAAATGCTAGGACAAGTGTCGGTGGGTCAGCTCGTGGCGTTCTTGCGTGCCACGGGCAGGCTCACTCATTGATCTGGTGTAGGTGTTTTTCTTTCTATCTCTTCCTTTCTCTTTTGACTTAAGGGGGTGTCTGCGATAGGCCATTATAAAAAAGGCCTCGGCGGCGTCAGTCTCCACTGAACCCCTTCGTAAATAATAATAATAATACGATCCCCAAAGCTGGCTGGAAATGGTGCTATGTATTTCGTTTCATAGCTGGGCATATGTCTTGCGCTCAGCTATGTTTATCGCTACCCCCGTTTTTATGGTGCTTACTTGTAAATTTCTTGACCTTGGTCAGTTCAACATTTAATTGCTAAGCAATGGTCAGTTCGATTACAGTGAAAAAACAATACAGGCCTGCCGGATCGCTTTTGTGATTGTTTTAAAAAAGTTTTAAGACAATAGTGTAAACGGTTGGACCTGTAGCGTGCGGCCAACAGACGGACATGACCATTTCATTAGATGCTTGCTCAGCATCTAAAAATTAGGTTGACATGTATCCTTAGCATAGCATTTTACTAGTATGCCTGACTGTATTTTTCAAGCGTACGTACGGGTATTGTCCATAAATTATTTCATGCAAATTTTACTATTTCGGGACCCCCACAGCATTAGTTTAGAAATTACGTTGACATATATTTTCAACATAGTATTTTACTAGTATGCCTGCAGGGATTGTCCATAGATAACGTCATTCAAATTTTACCATTTTAGAGATCTCCATGCCATTATTTCTAAAATTAGGTAAACATATATCTTTTACATTGTATTTTTTATGCGTACGTACGGGGATCGTCCATAAATTATGTCATGAAAATTTGACTATTTTCGGGACCCCCACTGTCATTAGTTCAGAAATAAAGTTGACATATATTCTCAACATAGGATGTTACTAGTATGCCTGCAGGGATCGACCATAGATCACGTCATTTAAGTTATACCATTTCAGAGGTTCTTATGCCATTAGTCCTAAAAAAAGTATACACATATCCTCAACATTGTATTTTTTAGTGTACGTACGGGAATTGTCCATGAATTATGTCATGCAAATTTTAATATTTTAGGGACCACCACTGTCATACGTTTAGAAATTAGGTTGACATATCCTTATCATAGGAATTTTAATATGGCAACTTACCATCGCCCAACTAATTATATCAACTGATCCTAACGACGACATTATTTGTGAGCGATCTAATAAAGTAGTATGTGCTGCTTTCAGATCTTGCAGTGCAGATTGTTTATTATTAAATTACCGAATAAGAATTTAAAATGTAGAAATATTTAATAAGCGGTAAATTCAAACTGACAAACCTTACTGCTTAAGATGCTATCAGCCATTTTTTTTACTTTTCATATATTTGCTTTATTTTATTTAAACGAATTTTAAAGTCATGAGGTATTGTAAAATTAGTATTTTATAATAATAATGCGAATTGCTTTTGTACTGACACCTTTCGTATCAGCACCACTCGTACCCAACCACCTTGTGCCTGTAATACTGTGACCAGGCCCACAAGAATTAGTAAAACTTGTACCAGCACCATCGTGCCGGCGCTAGTTTCAAAGACCTAAATCTTACCATTATGGCTTTTACTGTTCCCAATCGATACATAGCAACTTCTACCTAGGTAACATTACCTGTCACATACACCGTTACTATTACCGATCCAACTTGTAGCGGCACCGGTATCCGCTTAGAACCAGTGTAAGACACGGAGCCGGTGACCGGTAGGACCGATTGCACTGACCGGAGGTCCGGTCAGTTCTTTACTTTTGAGACAAGCTCAGGACGGCCTGTGTTAAATAATACGGAGGCTCAAATGAGGCCAAAAAGAAAGGTACGTTTCGGTCCTCGGTCACTTTTTTTTAAAGGCTCATTAGGGACCGATTGACTTGCACTGCTTAGAACGTCGCCGCCGAAGCGTCGCCGTCCAAAACGTCGCCACCGAAACGTCGCCAGGCCAAAGCATCGCCAGCCCAAAACGTCACTGACCAAAACATCGCCAGGGACATAACGTCGCCAGGCCTAAACATCGCCAAGCCAAAACGTCGCCGAACAAAACATCGCCAGGGACACAACGTCGCCAGGCCTAAACATCGCCAAGCCAAAACGTCGCCGACTAAAACATCGCCAGGGACAAAACTTCGCCGGGCCAAAACGTCGCCGACCAAAATGTTACCAGCCCTAAATTGTGTTCAAAGCTCAGTTGCCTGTTAAATATCAAATTCCGTAAGCTAACAATTTCACAGCGATCGACATTAGGGCTGTTTTCACCTGCATATCATATAAACAGATGATTCAAAACTAGCTATTATTATGAAGATTACGAATGAGGTACTGTGTCGAAATACACTGACGATTGCAACAAGCAAATTTGCTGACGGCCTTCAAATGTGTCATTATATTTTGAGGACTGCTTATGACTGACTATCAATAGTTAAGTTTTCAAATAGGCGCCTTGTAAAGCCAAGTCATACCATATGCCTAAACCACTGGCCGCGGAAAGTCTAATTCTCATCTGAAAACACTTAATTTGGAAGTGCTGGAGTTTTACTATGCACTTACAAGGGAATGGTTTTACATGTTACCCTCCAAATTCAAAACCTGCCACTCACAAAAATAAGGCTAGTTTTAAATAGCACAGATCTAAAGTAACTAGACCGCATTTTGTGTTTTTCGGTCACAGTGGCCCGCCAAAGTTTAAAACAATTCAAATTTTGAATTTTTAGCACCCTGTAGCTTCTACATTTCTTATCCGATTTTGACGAAATTTAGTTTTTTCTAATCCTTAGACCGTTTTCTAAAAAGCAATTTCAGGATTTTTAAAAAATTGAAAAATTTCATTTTTTTGAAAAAATCAATTTTTACAGGTAGGCCTCAAAACTATTATTTGTTTGCATTTTTTTCAAAAAAATGAAAATTTTAGAATTTATTATCTTTTAATGGATTATTCTTGTCCTTATTCATTATTTGTAACCAATAAATATATAGTGGGGCAGATTTCATTTTTAAACCTATTAAAGCCGGTAATTCTCTGTATTAAAATATTTATTGATTGTGCTTTTCATCTTTATTTTGTTGCCTACTGCGATCGATGTACTGAAAAATCCACCGTTGGGGTTGTAGCTTAACTTATGCAGTCTATAAAATATTTTACATGAATGAAGCTTTAACTTTCATACTCTAAAAATGCCACGTAATTGAATAACAATAATGGTATAACTTCTGTAAAATATGTAACGTGGCACTAACTATTACTATTAATTCCCCATCAATTGTAGTAACTAGTAACTCTTACTATGCGTATAAGTCATTTGTTAACGATCGTAATAACCCATTGAAATTATAATTCGAGTTATCTGTATGTTACATTAAGGAAATTGCAATTCGAACATCCAGCAAAGCACACTTGGATTTTAAAAACTATGTAAGGTTCTGATGTTAAAGTTGAATGCCTAATTATCGAAAGCGTTGATAGTTGTGCTGACAACACAACATCTAAAAAAATTAAAACAAAATGCTGGCCACGCTATTGGAGCTGCACTTCTTGCTATGAACTTTGCAGAAATTCAATTCGTCACCGCAGTGAAAACATTTTGAGGTGACAAAGTAATATTAGCAGGTGGAATAATTTAAATATCGTAAGTTTTATTAATAAATTGTTCCTAACTTATTATTCCTTGACGGTTCAGCTCAGCACAGCTATGAAAAAACTATTTGAAATTGATGCTGTTGTTTTGTTTATACTAGCTCGAAGCCTTGTATCTGCAGCAATGTTTCGATCGAATACATTCGACGTAGTGAAAAATTATATTGAAATTAATAAAGATTTTTTTAAGGGTGATGTTGAAGCAATGCTGGAATTCAACTTCACCGGAACCACCTCAAAAACATCAATTTAATTAAATTAATACATTATTGCATCATTCATGAACGCATAAATTAGTTCATCAATAAATCATTATAAAAAGTTTAAAAAATGTAAGGGGTCACCCATAAATGACGTCATGGGTAAAGCCAAGCAACCTTCTTGAATATTGATGGTGTTGCATGCTAGACATAACCATTTACGTAACGGGTACCGGGTAAGCTGATTACAGGGGGGTCATAAGGACGTAAAATGGGGATATTTTGATGACGTCATTCATGGGTGGCTCCTAATGTACTCAGTTTTGAATGACTAAACCCTTAACTAATCATCAACATATTAGATAAGTCGTATTTTCTGAAAAAGAGAGATGATCACAATTGCTTTTAATGCTGACTGGAGATGATCATAATTGATTTTAGCCCGAAATGGAGATGATTATATTTGCCTCTTCGTCGACGATATGATCCGCCATTTAAGCAGGCAAAAAAATGACCGTCTATGCAGTCAAGCGTATCATAGCGACCACAATTACTACCGTAGGTAGGTTGACACCTCCTTTCACTCGTCACGACAGTGTTTTCCACACAGACGCATTCTGATGCAGCCTCTTCCTGGTACTGCTCCGTGATTCCTCCTGTGGTAGAACATTCCGATTGATATATACAACTTTGACTAGTATCCCCAGAAGTACAATTTTCGCCAGCGAGAACAAAGCATTGATAGTCTAAGTACCTAGAAATAAACAAACGAATTTTAAAATTTCGAAAACATACAGGTGTGTAGCTTGCTTGTCTTATCATAGAGCACTGTGGTTGTGTTTTTATATAGTGTCTTTTTAAAAAGATAAATTATTTTATTAATGCTAATCGCTACTGCGTTATCTTTGTAGTTTGAGCATATTGTATAGGAAGAAACAAAATAAATCATATCCATTTGTAGCTAACAACAATATCCCCTATCTACCGAAATATTAGAACGTGTATTGAGAGCATTTAATTAGAATATTTTGCACTTTTAAAAAATATGTAAAGAACACATTTTACACTTTCAAAAAAGCATGTATGTGGAACATTTTACACTTTTCAAAAAGCATATAAAAAGAACATTTAACACTTTTAAAAAGTATGTAAACAAAACATTTTACACTTTTAAAACATCTTCTAATTAACATTTATTATTTTGTTTATATGTTAGGACATAGCTCAATTTGATTCTAGCTTAATTTATTATGAGTCATTTTGGTTCTTCACAGGCGATATGTATGCGTGTTTTTACAATTTACAACTAAATAAATAAATAAATAGAGGATCTTCCGCTTACAGTGTTCTTGGCGGGTTTTCAGTTTCGCCGGAGCATAGACAATAGGTAGTATTTCCACCAATGGCGTTGATGGGCTTCAAGCATTCATGATATTTTGATGGAAGACACTCATTTTTCCGAACATCGCACTCTTCTCCATAGTCTTTTGCTTGGATTGAAGGCTCTCCAGCCACTATGCCTAATAAGGCAAAAACTACACCAAAAAAGATGTTACATGATGTACACAATGTAACTGTGCATTCTGAAATTATTTTTATTGGTATTATTGAAAAATGCTATATGTTTTTAACTAATGTTAAATAAAGTTCAAGCTACAGTAGAAATAATAATTAGGAATCGTATTTGTTTCTAGTATCGTAGTAGAAATGATAGTAATAGTGGTAGTAAAAGCAAATAAAAACTAAATTTTAAAGTTCCAATTTACTTCTATGTAGTACTTTTGGTTTTATGGTCATAATTATCATTACGTGTAATTGACAGCAGCTTGGTCTGATCAATATTCTACTGAACGGTAAGCATAATAGCCTTATTAAAAGAATTTCGAAATAGTAGATTTAAAATGCTTATCGATTTATCAAATAACAAAACTCTTGACATAGTTGGCAATCTAATTCTAATTACAACTTTTGCTGGGACATGAATAATAGTTTGTACTTATATTTATTATTATAGAGATTTCTCAAACAAGACAGCATTGCTATTGAAGAAGCAGATCCACGTTTACCTGTTTTTGTTATGTAATTGCAAAATATTCTAATTGCAAGTATTTGAGAAGTGCAAAATGTTATATTTAACACATTTTTAAAAAACCTACAATATTCTTGTTACATGTGTACATGTGTTCTATTGAAATACAAACTCGTCCATCAAGATGCTCTTTAAAAGTTTTTAAATGCTAAATTTGCCGTTATTTAAGAGCTAAAGTATTCTATCTACATGTTTTGCAAAACTCTAAAATTTTCTATTCACATGTTTAAAAAAATTACCAAACGCTGAAACACGTTAGGAGAAAGTTGAAAATGTTCTATTTACATGCTTTTGAAAAGTGAAAATGTTCTATTTACATGCTTTTGGAAAAAGAAAATGTTCTATTTACATGTTATAAAAAGCTGTAAACTGTTTTGATTACATGTTTTCAAAATGCAAAATGTTTCATTTACATGTTTCTTAAAAAACTATTTAAAAAACTTCTCTATTTACATGTTATGGGAAAGTATAAAATGTTCTTTTTGCATGTTTTAAAAAAGTGTAAAATGTTCTATTTACATGCACTAAACAAGTACCAAACGTTAAATTTACATGTTATGAGAAGGTTTAAAATGTTCTATTTGCATGTTTTAAAAAAGTAGTAAACGTTAAATTTACATGTTTTAAAAAAGTAAAAATGTTCAATTTACATGTTTTCGAAATGCAAAATGTTTTTTTCACATGTTTCTAAAAAGAGTAAAATTTCCCATTCACATGTTTTTTAACCGGGTAAAATGTTTTATTTACATGTTTTAAAAAAGTGTAAATGTTCTATTGACACGTATTGTAAAGGTTTAAAATTTTCTATTCACTTGCATGTTTTCAAAACCAGCAATAAATTTTAAGTACTAGTTTTTAGAAAATGCAAAATGTACCATTTAAGTAGGGAATTGCTTTTTAAAAAGGTTAAAATGTCGTACTCAGAACTTTTTAAAAGAGAAAATTTTTCTATTAACATGCCGCTCACCAATTATTACTAAAAGCAAAACCGTCTGGCGGCCCATTCGGTGCTGGAGAATGGCACTGAGGATCTTCCGGTCAGAGTATTCAGCGACAGTAAGAGTTCTTTTGCGAGCACTGTCCAGGCCTTACACTGTCTCGAGTATCGTGTGGGACTGTCACACCAACCTCAACAGACTCGCTGAGAGGGGTTGTGAGGTTGTGTTAGTATGGATACCTGCACACTCGGGTTTCAGGGGGAATGAGGAGGCGGATATGCTGGCAAAGGCTTCGCATGATGAAAGTTGCGCTAGGCAGTTTGGTCCAAGACCAATTGTTTCAGTCCCACTCTCCGCGGTCCACTGCGTAATTGCGCAATGGGCTAGACGTGATCATGAAAGACAATGGACTGGACTGCGCAACTGTAGGAAGGCCAAGCTCTGAATATCGGCACCACTTTACGGCATTGCGTCGTTGGTGCGTTATCCCAGAGCCCAGAGATCAGTTAAGATGGCTGATTGGGCTAGTGACGGGGCATGGGGCTTGGGGAGCTCACAGATGGAGGACTGGAGTGTTGGACCCCCGTACGTGCTTGCACTGTGGGGAGGAGGATGATACACCAATTCACTATTTGACTGTGTGCCCTGCCTTCGTACTTGTGAGGAACCTCTATCTTGGGGGGTGTCTTTATATCATTGGATATTTTGGGTCAGGCGTCGGTGGCTCAGTTAGTTGCGTTTTTGCGCTCTATTGGGAGGCTTGCGGCTTGATCTTTGTTTTTCTGCTATTTTTGAGGGGGAGTCTGCAATAGGCCATAATTATAAAGGCCTCGGCGGCGTTGGTCTCTTTGGGACTAAACCCCTGCCACATAATAATAATACTATAGAAACTAGAATTTACTAATTATGACTAAATATAATTACATTTGAAGATTTAAAAAACGCGAAGAGTTTTGCTGTAAGCTTCTGCCTCACCAAGAATGAAAAACTTTAGTGGTTAAACCTATTAAAGATCTATTGAATTAAATTATCAGTTTTAATAAAACAAGGACATCCTTAACAGTAATATTGAGCACTAATATGTAGTGCATAGTGTTATATGATACTAGTAAAGCCACAGGTCGCCAGTGACCTGATTAACATTTTAGTCCTTACTTTCTGGTGGTGGCGGTGTTACTCTGTTTCTGCAAAACTGTTAAGTACTGTATTTGCTGTGTATTAACTGTATTTGGATGTTTAGAGAATGTGCATATTTACCTTGCATGTTCCTATAATGTCCAGATTTTTTAAGTTGCATGTCTTTACATTGAAGTATTTTTTATCTGCGTCTTTTTTAAATGTGCGAATTGTTTTTTAAATATTCGTATTTATTTGTTTGTTTCTAAAATTTTAAGCATTTTTTATTAGAGTTTTTCAAAGTAGGCACCACTAAGCTTTTAAAATGAACAGAATTTTTGATTTACATGTTTCTAGAATTTCCAGCACTTATTATTTACATGCTTCAAAAATGAGAAGAATTTTTTATTTGCATACTATTGAAATGTGCACAGTTTTTGAATTTTCTTTTCTAAAAAACATGATATTTGATTATCATATTCTCACAATGTGCGGAATTTTAATTAGTTTAGAAATTTTATTTGAATTTGTTTCTAAATATGCAGAATTTGTTATCTGCATTTTGTTAAAAGTTACAGAATTTCCTATTAAAATGTTTCTAAAATGTGCAAAATGTTGTATTTATATTTATTGAAAACGTCAAGAACTTTTTATTTGTGTTTTTAAAAAACACAGTTTTTATCAAAATGTTCCTTAAATATGCTAAATTTCATTCTTGCAGGCATTTAAAATCTGCTTAAGTTTTTGTTTTGCTAGTTTTTGAATGTGTAGCAATTTAAGTTGCTTGTTTTTAAAATGCGCAGGATTTTTCATCTGCATCCTGTTTAAATGTGCAGAATTCCCCATTTACATGCTTTTAATATTTGCTGAACGTTTTATCAGCATGTTTTCAAAATGTGCAGAATCTTTTATTTGCCTGGTTTTAAAATGTGCAGAATTTTTTATTAAGATGTTTTAAAAATTTGTGGAATTTTTTATTAAAATATTTTTAATATGTACAGAAGTTTTTATTTGCATGTTTTTAAAATATGCAGAATTTTTATCTGCATATTTTTAGAAAGTGCAGTTTCCTATTTACATTTTTTTTTAAATGTGCAGAATTTCATATTTGCATGTTTTTAGAATGTGCAGAACTTCATATTTGCATATTTTTACAATGTGTAGAATTTCATATTCGCATGTTTTTAGAATGTTCAGAATTTCATATTTGCATGTTTTTGAAATGCGCAGTTTTTAATATAATTTTTTTCAAATCAAAGTGTTCTACGTATTTACATATTTCATGAGAAGTCCAAAAGGCTGAATTTACATGTTTTTAGAAACTTGTTGCAGGGAAGAAGCCCACTTCGGGTGAATTATCTGACATTGAAAAATGTTCTTTGTTGCATGTTTTTTTAAACTGTAAAACGTTTCATTTGAACGTTTTTAAGAATGTTGAATTTTTCTGTTTGAATATTTTTGCAAAGCGCAATATTTTCTTTTTACATATTATTGAAAGTTGCAAAATGTTCAACTTTAAGTTTTTGACTTGAACAATTCGTATTTCAATTCTGTGCTCAGCAAATAGAGAACCATTGTATATAACTCGAAGCGCATACCTGAATACTAATTATACTATACTTACATGTAGCATAGTCAATTATTAGTTTTTTAGCAAAACACGTCATTAGTTTCAAATTATTTTTACCAATACTTCTTGTATGCATCAGTAGCAAAACTCACTGTAATTAATTTAAAAACAATATGTATTACGTTTTTGTATGATTAGCCAAATATGTTGTTCCCCTGAAGATACTTATGATGCATCGTGGTGCTTTGTCATTCTAAAACTGTATCTATACACACCTGCATGAACCCATTTGTAATCCCATTAAGTACTTTGCTTTGCTATACCAAATACTTTTTATTTGGTTCGATTTAATTTAGTACTTATCACACTCGCTGACACATTATAGCGTACAATAATAAAAACCAACGTCAAAATATTCCCTTTACGTGAGTCACACTATTATGATACCACTGTCGGTCTTTTTTCCGCTGTTCACGCCTCAGCTCAATTTAAAACTACAATCTCACCCTCTCCCCATCACCATAAATCGCAACCATACCCACATAAAATCTTTTCTTCAGTGCATTCACACATTATTTCCTGCTCCCTATCTCATCTAAGTCACCCTTATTTAATAACAAAACAAGCTATCTGCTACCCCACCGTCAACCATGCCACCATTCCGCACGGCCCTTAGCATCCCTTAATATCCACACATGACGTCCTGCAACTTCTCACTACCATCAACACCCCTCACCCTCAATAACACCATTGTAAAACCCTTTCATCCCACCCACCCTACAGCGGAGCGTCATATATATTTTTTCACCAAACCTCGTAATATAACTATATATAATGTCATATCACAGATTATAAGCAAAAAGTTACACTAAATATTATATTAAAAATATTATTTCAGATAATCACATTAAAAAGTTTTTGGCTATATTGGTACTAGTTAGATAGGAAGAACATTTAATGGTTTGGCATAAATTGCAACTATTTTTTCACATATTGGAGGTAAAAGTAAATTAATTTTTACGATGCCAATCAACATTTTTAGCCATCCTTAATCCTTTCTGCTCCCTATGGTATATTCATAATCTGGCACTGTGTTCCTTCCTAATAGCTTGCAACCCATAGCAGGTTGGCTCCTTACTAGTAAACATAAACTAAAGGCCCTGCCTGCTGGCTGTGGAAGTGGAAGTATTCATACTGTGTAGACATAGGGACGGCGAAATCGGTAACCTAAATTAAATTTTCATTACAAAAGTAGAATTGATAATTGTGTGGCTAAGCTCCATAATTAAATGTTTTTAACTTTTTATTGTTGAAAGTTTAAACTTGATTTGCAATTTAAAAATTCATTATTATTTTTAAATTAGGAAAAATAACATAGTTCATGTTGAATTGGTACATTTGGATAGAATATTTAGTTGTGAAGCAGGTTAAAACTAAACTTGCAAAGTAATTTAATTTGTTTAAGATTTAGAATGCAGAGATTTATTCAGAATTGCCTAGATTAATAATATTTTACATTTTTTATTTTCTTTAGAATTGTAATGGATTGTTAAATTAGGTGACTAATGATATAAACAAATAGGAATTTTGCAGTGTGTTTAATTAGGTTAAATTTATTTCAAATAGCGTTTTTATGAATTTTAATGCATATTAACTGAACAACAATAGATATTGTAGGATTGTTGTGTACAAAATATCATATCACTTATCAAAACAGCCTCGACGGACAGAGCGGACGCTACTCATTCCAACACTATTCGTGCTATACATGATAATTGGGTTGATGCAGATGGAGGATCCACCAAAGTTAGTAGCAGCGTAAAGGGTCCATGGCTCTCTTCCATTCACTATGAGGGATGATGCGCTTCCTGGAATGTTGGAGTTGTCAGCATAATTGTAGGTTTCCTTGCCTTGAAAATTAATTCCTTCGTAGAGTGTGAGTGTATTGTCCGAATTAGTGTCGGAGGAGCCGACAAATCTGGCTGAAGACACTTTGCCTTTGAGGCTTTCATGTAGGTCCACTGTAGTGTCGATTATCAATTGAAAGTACCCATGATAATTATAATCCGTATACAGTATCCACCTATCGTAGCAAAATTAAAACATGCCAATTTAATTTGTATTTTTATTTTGCGCTCATTAAGGTATAATTATACTCTCTGAAGTCATTGATTTTATTTACCAATATTTAGAGAACAAAATTTGTGTAAACTTACGTGCCCTCGACTCTTGCTCTGACAGCAGTATTATCGAAGCCTTGGGCTCCTAAATCTTGAGAATTTATTCCAGCAATTCTAACGCTTCCTCCGTCCTTGCTGTATAGTGTTAAAACTTGGCTTGTAGCGCAAATTGGAGAAGGTTTTCCAAGAAGAATAATCAAGATGTTGGCCAGCAAGAAATTGGCGGTTGCGCTTCGCGTCAGTCCCATTGTGTTTTCGTTGTCTAAAAATAAATTCAAGACGGGCAAAAAAAAATCAGAGTTTTAAAATTCAAATGTAACTTTGTTTAATAAATCTTAGCAGGTTAGTGGCAATTTATCCAGCAACGTATATAATTCTAAATTGAAAAATTTCCATCTATTTATACAAATATTGAGTACACACGATTGTACATTTAAAGAAATTTAATATTCTATTAGGTGCGTCACACCAAGACAAAATCTGTTTTTATTTTTGTCGTAGCCATTAAATTTATTTAAGTGTAGTAATTTGGCCATTTTAAAATTGTACTTTTTATAAAGTTTTTGTATTTTTGTAATAGCAGTAAATTACGTTTCATGTTTCACTTATGGCATTTTATAGGTTAGGAATATACCTTATTTTTTGTTAAAAACTATAAAAAACAGTTATTAAAGTAAAAGTATGCAAACTCGAGATGTAGTGTTATTACATTATGTATTTAGTTTGCCCCTATCCACACACGACAATATTTTGTAGTTTAACAATAATATTATGGTTAAAGTGAAAAATATTCTAAGACTACAATTTTATAATCACAATTCGCTTGATTTTCTAGAGATAGGAATATAATAATAATATAATTTATTCATTGTGTCGATTTGGCGTCAGCCCATACAACAAGAGATAGGAATATGATAAAGATATATTTGTAATATTTGTTCTGCTCACAAACATTACTTGACAGAAATTCAATTGTACTTTATGTGCATGTGTTGTGCATAATAATTATATATAACTCAAAGGGGGAAAACTGAAAATTTATTTTAAAACTTTGATGACGCCGAAATTGCTAAATGTGTTGTATAAAATTCACACCTGGGTCATAAAAATTTTAATATTAGTTTATTTATTCATAAGTGTATTATTATTAAATAACGCACTTGTAGTTTATGTGATGAGATGACTTTCAAATGTTTGCAAAAATTGGGGAATTATGACGAGCCGCTTTACAAGTACAATAATAATGTCATCTCACAGACTTTTTATTGATGTTGACAGATGCAAGTTGAAGTGAGGCTTATGCAGTTAGAGTAATTTACATATCGCCAGTGAAGAAGCAATTATGTATTTTTCTAATATTTTTGAATTGTAAAAATTAAATTTGTATATTTCTAAAAATGTTGAAAAGTAAAACGAAATCTTTGGAAAACTACTTTATTGCGAATAATTAGCTCAGTTTGCAACTAAATTGTTTCAAGGCTGTAGTAATTACACTTTTGTGTGGCAATATGCTTCCTATACACAATACTTCTTATGAGTTTTGTTTTTTGAAAATTATAATTTTGCTTTTAAACTTTATTAAATATATATGCAGAGTTGCTTCTTCACCGACGATTATAATAGCATTAAAATTATTCATTTTTATATTTTGGATTCTACTGACCCCACAAATGACATTATTTAATGACAATCACCTAATATTACTACGTGTAGGTAATAAACTAGCTAAACTGTTGTGACCGTACCAAACATCCTATTAAATCCATCACAGTAATAAAAATGTTTTCACATTGTTTTCTATAGAATCATAATATTAATATTCACAGATTGGATAGGTGGATAGGTCATAGATTTGTTTGTCTAAATATACTAAACTAAATATAGAAGCCGCTGCCAGTTACATCCAGAGTACCCCGAATATTTAAAGCCCATCAGCGTTGGAAATACAAATACTACATATTGTTCATGCCCTGGCGAAACGAGGATCTACCAAGAACATTGTAAGAAATATCCTATCTATCGAGTTACTTTTGAAAATTAATTAACTGGCTTGACGTAACTATATTATACTTAACATGTTTCCATTGCCTTTTTGAAAATTATATGCCATTATATTATGGTAAAACTTTTACAAAAGTCGCTGTCTTTAAAAACAAAAAAATAGTTCATGACCGTTAAAGTCCTGTTTTGGGCTTTAAAATCACCTAAATTGAACATTTTTTGACTTTTTTAGAAGCATATTAAAAAAACATATTTAAACTTGTCATAAAAACGTAAATAAGATATATTTTGTACTTTTCACAAAACATGTAAATGTAACAATTTGCACGTTTCAAAAACACAAAAATTGAACATTTAGCACGTTTCAAAAACATTTACAAGCTATGATATTTTTATGTTGTATCGATTAAGGCCAAATTGACTCACTGAATAAACTAATACGTATTATTATTCATATAGGATATTTTGCACATTCAAAAAACATGTAGATAGAATATTTTACACTTTGTAAGAAGCTTATAAATGTAACATGTTTTTTCATTAAAAAAAATTAGTATTTAACATATTTTAAATATTTAAAAGATTTAGTGTTTTGTCTTTTACGGTTACGGTTTTACGGTTCACTTTAATTCTAGCTGAAATTGAAAAAATAGGGCAACTTGATTCCTTACACACGATTTGTATTGTACAGTATAAGCAGCAGAAGCTATACACTTTAATCTGTAATGAATAAGAGATACTTTCCAAATTAAAGCCAGTTGGAATGCCTGATTAAAAATTCAATTCAACGATTGATAATCAGAAAACCTACATGAGTACTTGACTATTGCGTCGTCAACTTTATAAATCGAAAAAAAACAGCCAAGTATATGTATTACTATGCAATCATTAATAGTACATGAAATTTTAGTATACAGAATATGTACGAACTTTCTTCATTTGCCTCGCATAAACTATGGTTATTAAATAATAAACCGATGTTAAAAATTTTACAAATCATTTAAAAAAAAAATAATTTTAGCCTTAATTCTAGTTTGATTGTTTTGCCACTTCACTCACACTTTGATTATATACACATGCTAAAACTAAATGTGCAACAAAGTCACGTAATAGTGGACAGAGCTGGTATTATCATTTAGGTAACAGTCCTGAGTTGAGAATTAAAGGTAAGGGGGAAAGAATGTACCCGGGTAACAGTAATACAGTAGAGGGGCAGGTATTGCATAGTATACACAGTGTACTGAATCCCGTAAGATATCCCCTATCCCCCCCCCTCCTTACATTTTTAAACAACAAAATTAGTATAATCAATTCAGTTGCAGATGTAAATAATTTTAATAATTCAGTTTTGAGCTTTAGTTATTTAATGGCTGGGCTGCTGGGAATGACGTTGTGGTCCATTCAACTTGAACTTAGAATATACGTCCTTGCCGCCAGCACATCCTTATTTGCCAGTTTTAGTGGCAACTGGCAAACAACAAACACGTGCATGCACGAAAAAAACCTTTCAAGTTCATAGCAACATAAACAACCACCCAGTTTTATCAAGGTAAATTGTAACAGGAATGAGATAATACTTGCTGCGCCATATGCAATACAATTTACATTTCTGTATTATGGTTGTTATGTTAGAAGTACCTATAGAAATCCCCAGTGTATATGTATGTGTATGTATGTATTTATGCATGTTTGTATGTATGTATGTATGTATTTTAGTATCAGGGTACTTTTAGGCCATAGCCTATTGTACACTACAATACAATTTACTTTTACAGCTAGTCATAAGATACACTATTCTAGTGCACTCAGATTCAGATCGCTGACTGTATATGTACATTACACTAGCTTACTTGGGAAGTCAAAACCTAATAATACGGACTTTCTCAAATGGCGCGCTCCTTAAAACCCTGGTTTTGCAAACATGAGTTACTGATTGTATAACAAGGCTGCGTAAAGCCCAATACTAGTCAATAACTATGATGTGTCAAATCACAGCCGAGAAAACGCTCTATGTCTCCCATCAGCTTGGTCCTCCTACATTATTACAGTGTGTTATTATGCAACTATATGTCTACTGACCCTACAAGGTACATCATTTAATGACAATTACTTGATATTACTACCTACAGGTAATAAACAAGCTGAGCTGTTGCAACCGTGCTAAACATCCTATTTAATTCATCACAGTAATAAAAATGTTCTCACATTAGCTTTAATAGATTCGTAATATTGACTAAAAGATGATGGGGAGGTACTGTCGGAAGCATCCACAGAGATAGTTTACCAATTAGGCCCACAGGTGAGTTGGCCGCGCAGGCGCCCTCCATCTCATACCAGTATACAAAACCAACCATTGCAGCATCTCTATTATTTCGCTATCTCCTTGGTTAAAACCCGCAACTCATAAAACCATTTTCTATATTATATAAAAATCCTACCTTAAATAATTTCCCGCAAACAAAGACTTAAATTCGGCTGTTGTAACAAGGAGATAGCGAAATAGTAAGATGCTGCAATGGTTGGTTTTGTATACTGGTTTAAGATGGAGGGCGCATGCGCGGCCAACTTACCTGTGGGCCTAATTGGTAAACTACCTCTGTGGATGCTTCCGACAGTAGGCGATTGATTTTTGAAACTTTACTGAGAGCCGCTGCCAGTTCCGCAGTCACATAAGGGATTGGTAGTAACTGTAATGATTTGATTATTTAATATAGGCTGCAGGCCAATCGGTGGTAAGGGGGGGCCATCGGCGGTCAATTACGATATAGACTAATGAGCGGTATGCCTATCGGACCAATAGGCGATATGCACGGTACTTCTAATTGTACTTTTTAAATAAGTTAAATTGAATCAAAAAAATGTTGTTGGAGCAAAGAAAAAAAAAGTCAGTAAAAGTAAGTAAAAAAAAATTATTGTTTCACCCGTTTTTTTAACCACGTCTATTGTAAACTATACATTAAATTTACCTTTATCTTCTTAAAGTTAAAATAAACCTATTTTATTATTTTATAGAAGTTTGTTGGTTTCTGTGTTGAGTCCACTGGCGGAATTATTATTATTTCCATCAATCATCTACTGCATAATCCAGATATTAGAAACTACTACAACTCTGGTATTAGGGTTTTGCATCAATCTACCTTCACGGAATTTGGGACAACAGCTTTACGACCTAGAGTCTCATATTTCCGCTTTTACACGAATTTGGGTTCGCCACCAAACAACGTTGGTACTGTAAAGCTCGGAATACAAGCTAGATCTTGAATAGAAGCTGGGCCTCTAATGGATACCGGGGGTTTCGCATAAGCGCTTATGATTTTTTTCCAACTGAAACTTGGAGTTTTAAATAGAAGCCTTCACGGTACTATATATAGACAACTTTATTTAAAAATAAACTTGACACTGTCCTCCAGTGAGGATAGCCTAAAGACTCAGTATACGGGACATACTTTTGTTATACATAATTATGTCATTTATATTTGTTTAAACTTTAAATAGAAAAAATTAGGTAATGCTTGTAGAAAACAGGTGATGAACACAAATTTGCACCGATTTCTTTAAAACTGACGTTACAATATCTTCAATAAGCGTAACTGGTAAACACTGAGACTTCAGGAAGTCCACAAAGAACTGTGAAATGGTGCCTCTAGCACCGACGTAAAGCCCAATGACCTGGATATCGTCAAGGCCTAATTTCTCTCGAAAATACGGAATGCATGGTTCGTAATGAGATTTTTTCTCCTGATTCACTGATTCTGCTTGATTTTCGTCATTCTGTTCCATTCGTACAGTAGGATCAAGAATAAATCCTTTTCGCGAATCCTGATTGTAAGCTATAATATCCACCCTTTTCGAACCATTGCCAGTACACTCCGCTTCTTGAAGAACCTTCCAACCTAGTTTGACCATGGCTTCAGCGAGTAAGCGCCTCACAGCATGGTGTCTATTATTACGTATCAATTCCCCCCGGGGACAAGATCCAAGGATATGACCTAGTGTTTCTGACTCAATGCAACCGTGGCGGCAGCGGAATGATCCTTGATCAGGTCTTGGGATGGCATTGACGGGCATAACATTTCCCACCATTTTAATTGCATTGACCCATTCGGAAGAAGAAAGCCCATTTTTAGAATGAATCCATTTATTCGCATAAGGACACGCTTTAAACTGTATAACACCCTGGCCTTTCTGCATATATTTTTTTTATATATTTTTGACGTCCACAATTTAACTTTTCAATTCGAAATACAAAGCGATCTTCATGAAAAATGTTTGAATTTAAAATTAAATCAAATTAAAAGTATAAAAAATAAAAAAATATTGAAATTCCTTTAAAATGACATTTTTTCTGTATAGTTGCATAGTAGCTGTATGTAGATAAGTAAATTTATTTTTATTCATATATGCAATAATACTGGGCAGTCGAATAGATAGGGTTCACCAAAAAATGACATCACGTGTAGAGTCAATGGGTATACTCTACTACGGTATTGATGACATCTTATGTTAAAGATATCTATTACGCAATTGTTAAGTGGATGACAAATGACAAAAAAAGTCATGAGGATTAAGAAACGGTGACATTTAAATGACATTATTTTTGGATGGTCCGTGAAGGTGTCAACACACAATTTAATGTAAATCCGCACATGTACACTATGATGTAATAGCTCTTCCCGTTAATTAGGCATGAAGTCATTATTATCATTGCAATTTTTGACTTTTTCTAGTACCCACACTTGTCTCGCAACGCCAAGCAGAATAAATTTGCTTTAAGTTCCAAGTCCCACGTGCCGAAATAATTAATTATTGATTTGATTTTGCAATTCCAAATATAGTAAGTACTTTGTATGTTGAATATATTATGCATTACTGCTAAAGGCGCAAAATTAGCTATTTCCATATTTTTTGAATCCAAATATGCAATAATTACATTTAGGGTTTCCAGCACAATAAGCAATACGAAATATCTATCATCTTTTTTGATCATACAAAAATATGTACAGTTAATTATAAACTTATATATATATATAGATAAATATTAGCGATCGGCAAGCAATATAGAAAATTGTGCTCTCATTCTAAAAAGTCCAAACACAGCATTTAAAGTTTTTTAAAAAGCTAATACCTTCATAAGTGGTACTTTTTGCATTTTTGAAATAACAGTACTTAAAACGTTTTGCAGTTTTTTAAAACATAAAAGTAAGGAATTTGAGTATTTTATACTTTTTCATAGCATGTAAGGTAAATGTTTGGTACTTTACAGCAACATGTAAGTAGAAAATTTCTCGCTTTTTCCAAAAACATGTAAATAGAACATTGTATAATTACTTTTTAAAACATGTAAATAGAACATTTCACACTTTTCCAAAACTTGTAAATAGAACATTTTACAATTTTCAAAAAAATGTAAATAGAACATTTCACACTTTTCCAAAACTTGTAAATAGAACATTTTACAATTTTCAAAAACTTGTAAATAGAACATTTTACAATTTTCAAAAACATGTAAATAGAACATTTTACAATTTTCAAAAACTTGTAAATAGAACATTTTACAATTTTCAAAAACATGTAAATAGAACATTTTACTATTTTCAAAAACATATAAATAGAACATTTTACACATTTTTAAAAAATGTGAATAAAAAATGTCTTACTTTTCTAAAACATGTAAATAGAACATTTTACACTTTTCAAAAACATTTGGATACATTATTTTATCACTTTTAAAAAATCGTTAATGTAGAATTTTGAATTTATTACAAAGCGTCTTCAGGGTACATTGTGCACTTTTCAAAAAATTACAAAAAATATGTATTTTAAACATGTTTAAAAATGTCACATTTTGTACTTTTTAAATACTTGCAACAAAAAAATTTTCCACTATAAAAAAAACGTGCAGGTAGTTTTGCTTATTCAATAGCGATGTAGGCAATAATCGTGAATCCCTATATTTAATAATATATAAGTACTTAATTACTTATGTCAGCAAAATTTGTAATTGAATTGTCAATCATGTCAAGAGTTTTGTTATTCAAATAGATAAGCATATTTTATACACTATTTAGTAATTCATTTGATAAGGCTATTTTGCTTATCATTTAAATAAATAATCAGACCAAGCAGCTGGCCCTAACATCCCATTCATCCAATGATATTATAATACAAAGCCATAAATACAAGCTAATTTGAAATTTAAAATTTAGTTTTTATTCCCTACTACTGCTGCGATACTCATAGAAAAAGTCGATCCATAATTATTATTTCCACTGTGGCTTGAACTCCATTTAAAATTAGTTAAAGCATAAAACTATTCCAAAATATCAATACAAATAATTCCAGAATGCAGAAGAGTTTTCTGTACCTTTATTTAGGTGTAGTTTTTGCTTTATTAGGCATAGTAGCTGGAGAGTCTTCAATACAAGTAAAAGCCTACGGAGAAGAGTGCGATGTGAGAAAGAATGAGTGTAATCCATTAGAATACCAGGAATGTTTAAAGCCTTTCAACGCTACTGGTGGGAATTCTACCTATTGTCTATGCTCCGGCGAAACTGAGGACCCACCAAGAACATTGTAAGCCAAAGATCATTTTTATTTTATTTTTTTAGTTGTATGCATTGTTTGCATTCATTTCGTAAAAAGGCAATAGATATTTTAATTTAACAAAACTGTGGAAGACCTGCAAGAGTCAGCGCGGCTGCAAGGTCAAAAGCACAATCACATAGGGGAGCAGTTCTCAAGCTGCTAAACCATGAGTGCTGGATATATGTATTGCAAATTGAAAAAATATTTATATTTATGTATGTACATGTGTCCGCTTTATACGCTTCAGCAGCATTTCTACAAATTTATTTTCACTGGAGCATCCAATATTATATTTTAAAAGTGAATCCACTAATAATTAAAGTTATAACATGCAAAGTATTATCACTAAAAAATAAAAGTATTTGTAATTGAGTAACTAAGGACCTTCACTAGAGAATCAAGTAATTGCTACATAGTATGAATTACGAATACATATTATACATATAACAAGGAATTGCAAGATAAAGTTTTAAAATAATTTCACTGGAGTTAAAAGTAATTTCATTGAGGGAATATACGATTATCCCAAAGATTTTGTAAAGTTTAAAATGTTTCATTTACATGTTTTTGAAATGTGTAAAATGTTTTATTTACATGTTTTTGAAATGTGTAAAATGTTTTATTTACATGTTTTTAAAATGTGTAAAATCTTTAATTTACATGTTTTTGAAATGTGTAAAATCTTTAATTTACATGTTTTTGAAATGTGTAAATGTTTGATTTACATGTTTTTGAAAATTGTTGAATGTTCTATTTACATGTTTTAGAGAAGTAAAAATTGTTCTATTTACATGTTATTGAAAAGTGTAGAATGTTCTATATACATATTTTGAAATGGTGCAATATATTCTATTTAAATGCTTTTAAGCTATGATTGAATATTTTTTGTAGATAGCGGATATTGTTTGTTAGATACAAATGAATATGAGTCATTTCGTCTCTTTTCAGACGATATGCTCAAACTCTATGGATGACGCAGTATAGTTAAAATAAAATATTTTATTATTTTTTAGAAAGACACTATTTAAAAATAAAATCACAATCCCAGCGCTTTATAGTAAGGAAAGCAAGCTACTTTTATTTACTAAAAAATGAAATCAGTTTTTGTTCATTTCTATATAGGTACTTTAACACTATATGTTTTGTTCTCGCTGGCGAAAATTGTACTCCCGGTGATGCTAGTCAAAGATGTATGTATGCGTCTGAATGTTCTACAACAGGAGGAATCGCAGAGCTACACCCAGAAGAGGCTGCATCACAATGTGTCTGCGAGGAAAACACTGTTATAACGAGTGAAAGGAGGTGTCAACCGACCTACGGTGGTGGTTGTGATCAGTGGTGGTCGCTCAATTGCATAGAAGGTCATTTTTTTGCCTGCTCAAATGAGGGATCAGAAAGTGTGTGCGAGTGTTTAGACGCCTATAAATCATGGTCAGTTTTTTTTTCTACAAATATTTTTTAGCTACAAATTTAATTTGTATACATTTAATTAAAATAAGATTCTCATTATGCTCTCTTTTCGATTTCAATACATAATGTACAGGTATAATAATCAAACCACAATGTGTGCGCTAAATGCTGGCGAGTACTGTGAAACCAACGCTACTTCTATGCCATGTACTGAATTTTCTTCCTGCGAGGACAACATTTGCACCTGTTTACCTGGGTTTGATATGTCTCAAGATGGTAAAAAATGCCTAGACCCGAATCAACCCCCACCTTCATATGGATCCCCTTGTGAGACGAATTTAGACTGCGGGGAAGATTTGTTCCTGGTTTGTGGGACGGATCAAAAGTGCCAGTGCGGCACTAATTCTTGGTGAGAAAACGTCAAAATATATATGTAGGTTTTTTTAAACTACAATAAAAAATGTGTTCAAATAATGCTTTGATAGGTATGACGGTGAGGATTGTCTGCTCCTGGTAGGTGAGTCGTGTGACTCCGGGCAAAAGTGTACAAATTCCTCAGTTTGTGACCCATATTACGAACAGTGCTCATGTGGTGACTATGCAGAAGCCACAAGTGACAAGAAAAGTTGCGTAAAACATTTTGGTTCAGCTTGTAGCTCTACAGGGGAATGTAATGCCGACGAATTTCTAACGTGTAACACGGATTCACTTACATGCACCTGTGGAGAAAACGCTTGGTGAGTATTCATATGTACTGGCATGATTTAATACCACACATACAAGTATGAGTACTAGTGCAGTGTAAGCCTTAAATATGGTGTGACTCTAATATTTGATATGTCGCCAATAAAACCGTACGTCATTATATTACTCCTTGAAATGTATGTAAAAAATAATGAATACCCTAAAAATGAGATCAAATTTTTCAGGTACACTAATGGTATGTGCGCCCTTCTCGTTGGGGAAAACTGCTCCTCTGGCCAACCATGTACGGACAACATACCTTGCCACAGCACCGAAAATAAATGTCTGTGTGGTGACGGTACGGGAGCCAGTTCTGACAAACACGCATGTGTGGGAGGCTATGGGGCGTATTGTAACTATGATGCAGAGTGCAGCGCGGACATGTACCTTGCGTGTCGTGACCAATCTTGCATGTGCAACTATGACTCCTGGTACGTATTATGCAAGCATGAGTAGCAGAGTCTGCCCTATAATGGTGATCAACTCCTAACTAGTGATCACTAGTGTTAAAAAAATAGGCCTGATCACCATTAACACTGATCTTTCTAACTTGTACACACTGAAAAGGTGTAATATTTTATAGTAAGGAATCGTCCACTAATGACGTCCTCAAAAAATCCCCATTTTTATAACCCTTTGAACATCAGCTTGACCCATGCGTAGGATGTCATCAAGAGACAGGGAGTAAGTGGACCTATCTATACTACCATTGACGTCATTTGTGTATGACCCCTTACATGCTTCAAAAAGTGTACTACATTGTAATTTTTAAGTTTTTGCTATTTGCTAAATGTTTCATTTACATACATTGTTATTTAAAGTGTAAATCGTCGGTGGAGAGTCCTTCTGTCTATGTTCTATTTACATATTTTTGAAAAGCTTAAAATATTCTGGAAATTGAATTTTTTATTACGTCTTTTGTGGACGAACTCAGTGGCGGATCTAGGATTTTGTCAGGGGGGGGGGGCTAATAATGTTAAGCGGCCATATTACAAAATGGCCGCTCATATGTCCGCAATGTTAAAAAGGTCTCTCTTAGGAGAGGCTAAAGTCTCTTAGCCCCCCCCCTTTGGATCCGCCACTGGACGACCCCTAAGTGTACGTCATGAGTACAAAATAGTCAGTAACATATATCACCCCCACCTAATTAATGCATAGGACAACGCGGAAGCGACCTCGACAGTAGCTACTAATTGCATGGACTTGCGACACAGACACAATGATACTTCACTGACGAAAGAAAATTTTTGTTTTGCCTGAATGGCAATATGTACAGGTGTACACCACTGAACTTACAAAAACTCTCATCTAGATTTATCAAAACTTTCAGGAGATCTAATTCTCTTTGCTCTACAGGTACAACGAGCGGACTAAGCAATGTGAACTCCTTGCGGGGGGCTACTGTTCCAGTAGCAATGCTTCCCAGCCCTGTACAGAATTTTCAAAGTGTCAAAATCAAACTTGCGAATGTTTGGATGGTTATAGAAATTATAATGGAAAATGTGGTCTCTCCTTTGGAGCCGCTTGTTCCTCCTTTGACGACTGTACGAGGGAAGCTTTTCTTGTGTGCGGACCGTCTGAAACTTGCGTCTGTGGGTGGTACAATTCATGGTACGAATTTTACAAAACTGTCATTTTTTATAAGTTAAATGGTTTTTGAATGACGAAAATGTAATAATTATTACGCTATTTTTTTGTTATATTATTGTACCCTTAAAGGTTCAATCCTCGTTCAGGAAAATGTGAACTACTCGTAGGCGAGTCTTGTGTGCCGCAAAATGAAGAGGCAGAAGGCTGTACTGAGTACTCAAACTGCGTCAAGAATGATGATAATAGACCGGGACATAAATGCAAGTGTGAGGATCGGTTCCTTGTGTCTGACCTGCACAGATGTGTTAGTCGAAAATAATAATGATTTTAACAGTGAAAGTACATGTCACTATTTTCAAATGCACATGCACACTTTAAATTAAAGAAAAGAAAATTAAATGCCTTGTTTTTTATCCGCTTCGGTAGGTACACGAAAGTTGTGAGTGCAGTTCCAGTAATGTAATGCAAGACAGTTTCTTGTTGAGACACATGAAAAGCGAAGACTAGAAATTCATCGATAGTTGCCCACACTATATATCTTATGTATAGAATGAAAACGGCCCATTTCCGAACTTAGCTGAAACCAATAATTATACTCAACCTTTAAACAATTAGAAAATCGTAATAAAGTTAAAGAATGTAAGTAGAAAATTGTCATGATACAATGAGTATTGCAGTAAATTAATATTTAATTTTTAAAATCAAGTAAATAGAACATTTTGCACTTTTAAAAAACCGTATGGAAAAAAAAATTTCGCTATTTTCAAAATCAAGTAAATAGAACATTTTGCACTTTAAAAATAACATGTGAATAAACTCTTTTGAAGCTTTCAAAATCAAGTAAATAGAACATTTTGCACTTTTAAAAAACGTGTAAATAAACTATTTTGCAACTTTAAAAATCAAGTAAATAGAACATTTTGCAGTTTCACAAAAATTGTAAATAAACTATTTTGCAACTTTAAAAATCAAGTAAATTGAACATTTTGCAGTTTTCAAAAAATGTGTAAATGTATTCTGCTACTTCAAAGTCAAGTTATTAGAAGATTTTACTTTTTTTAATATTGTGCAAATAAAATGTTTTGCAAATTTTAAAACCAAATAAATAGAGCATTACCATTTTGCAATTTTAAAAACAAGCAAACTTAATTAATAATATTTTTCAATTTTTAAAGGATCGTAACTTAGAACATTTTAAAATTTTCAAAAAACAAAAGTAGCTAACATTTTAACAATGTATCGGGTTTACTTTTTTTTTTACATAGTTCACTGTGTTTCTAATTTCAATTGAATATGGTTATGTTGATTTTTAGCTGACAATACAGTTCACACTCTGCACTGCACGGTCTATAGCCGTTTGGCTTTTAGAAAAATCACAATAATATTGTTTTATGGTAAATGCAAAGGTTGTTGTTGTCATTGAATAAATTCTCTAAATTCTGTAATGCATAAAAGTTTTGTATACTGTATTATTTATGTAAATAATTATGTCGTAAGTCATAATAATTTTGTGGAACTGTATACATTACTTAACAAGAATCAACACAAATAATATGTAGTAGTAAACAAGAGATTCAAATAGGCAATTAGAGGTTACTTATAAATGATGTCATCCAAAATTCCATATTTTTTAAACCATATAACCCCCGTATTAGCCTAGCTATTATGTCATTGTTAAATAACGATCTTTAACATGGAATATCGTGACTAAAAATGGAGTTGAACCATTTCCTTAACACGTGGCACCATTTGTAGACGATCCATTGTACCATTAAACATATTAGCTGTGAAAATGAATTTATAAAATTATAGAATACAATATCGGCAGTGAAGTTTCAGAACAGCCTGCATTTGAGTACAGCCAAAGATAAAATAAACTCTAAGAAAAACTAAACAAAAAATGCAAACAATTTTTCAGTTACATGTTTTTAAAGAATTCAAAATGATTTATTCACAAGTTTTATTTTGCAAAAATATTTCATGTACATCGTTTTGAATTTTGAAAAATGATGTAGGTATACCTACTTACTGAGAGTGCAAAACGGTACATACAAATTCCAAATTATTTTTTTTACTAGATCTTATAATCATTTTATATCATAAGGTGTTTCATATTTTTTTAAGATACAAGACACATCGTCTGTAAAGAACTAAAATGACTAACATTCTATTTAATAATAATAATAATGTATTCATTATGTCGATTTGGCCGCAGCCCATACAACATTGTTTAGATATTTACAATTTGAGATTTACAAAAATTATTGTTGGTCCTAGGTTGGACTTTGTCTGTTAAAGGTAAAATATGTTAATATGATAAGCAGTTATTTTGGTTTATGTATTGCCTAAAAAGATCATGATTTAAGATACATTAAATGCAACAATGGCAAAACATGCATGCTTATATTGTTGAAAATATTTACAGCATCTGTATTCAATGATGAAGTGTGCATAGTTGAACGTGTTAAGCTTTGGATGGCAATTCAGCTTCTCTTGGCCGGAACGCTCGAACAAACCGCTTTCCGTCAAGATCATTTGCCTTTTTTGGTCATCAATTACTGAAGTGAACAATGTGTTATTTCAAACCACTAGTGCTGTATAAGTATTAGTAGAACACCCAGTGAGAACGCTACGGATATGAGCCAAAAGTTACAAGGGGGCAGTTCTGGAGCACAAGCACGGAGCCGAGCGAATTACGAGAGCAATTCTAAAAACGCTAGCACTGAGTAGGGCGAATTACGGGGGCAATACTGAAGCATTGAGCAATTAGAGTTACGGGGGCATACTGAAACACTGCGCAGAGAGAGTTACGGGGGCAATACTGATTCACTGGTCAGCAAAAGCTACAGTAACAATACTGAGGCACTGATTAGAGAGAGTTACGGGGGCAATACTGGAGCACTGAGCAGAGAGAGTTACGGGGGCAATACTGGGGGACTGAGCAGAGAGAGATACGGGGGCAATACTGAAGCACTGAGCAGAGAGAGCTACGGGGGCAATACTGAAGCACTGTAAACACAAGTACCAAACATAGCTAATTGCACTAGGTCACACAAGAAATATTAAAGCACACACACATCAGAGCTAGATACGGGGCAATACCAAAGAACAAGCACTGAAAAAGAGAAAATTATTATATAATTACTGGAGCACAGCCATTAATTGGCGTTGAAACTTAGAGGGTTTAATCTTCATCGATACTGTTGTAGAAGAAGTTTCTAATTCTTGTAGCTTCATCCCAGAAGTTAAAGATTTGGCAAAAACCTTCAGTGTCATGGTATAGCTTGAATATATCGGGTACAAGGCTATCTCTCGTCGGTTTAGACTTTGAGAGTCTTTTCAAGAATTTGGTTCCTAGCGGTATATAGTGCGGGCACTTGAGCATTAGGTGAAAGACGTCCTCCGCCTCCCGTTCACATAGGTCACAGTCAGTTGCTTTTGTACGCTTCCATACTTTATTCATGCCATTAAGGTTGCTCACTTTTCCTCTCATAACTATCCTAGGTAGGCCTGTTCTTAGATTCAGCACAAACTTTGTTAGATTCCAGGGCAAGTCAAAGTCAAAATATTCGGATTTTAGAGCTTTTGTCTTGATGCAGGCAAAGTGTTTTAGTGTGTTGCTGCTTTGCATTCTGCAGACATCATTGTTAATACAGCTAAGTCTATATTTTTCAATCATTTCAGATTTGTGCTTAGTTACGTATTCTGTACTAACATTCTCGAGATCAATTTTAAGTGATGCTTTAGCAAACAGATTATGAACTTGTAGCTTCCAGTTGTAACGGGGGTCTGTTGTTTTTGTCTTCAGAGCTTCAAGATAGCAATTCTTTGTAATAGTACTGTCTTCTGCTTCAGTGGCTTTTTATAGAAATCCCATCAAGGCTTAAAAACTTTGCAGCTTGATGTTATTAGCTCTGTTTCTAGGCGAAGAAAGAATCCTGGTGTCAATTTTGAGCTCCCTGTTAGGCGTCGGAGAAACATAGTTTGAAAAGTTTCAAGTTCTTCACAGTAACGAAGCCCCCATATAGAGGCCGCATACATCAGTATCGAGGTAACCAGGGACTGAAAAAGCCTGAGATGTATGTTAATGTCCTTTATTTTGGCTCGGTAGAAAAGTTCAAACAGTTTTTCCTGTGCGGCTCTTGCTTTGTTAAAGAAGTGGTTTTTGGCTTCATTAAAAATACCGCTTTGAGTAAATGGGAGTTCCAGATAAACATATTTGTTGACTATTTCCAGCGGCTGGCTCTCCGACTTAAATTTTGTTGAGTTACTCATCTTATTGCAATTTCTAAATATCATCACTTTTGTCTTTGATAGGTTCACTTTTAGGTCGTTGTCTTTAGAAAAAGTGCTAAGCGTGTTAATTTGCCTCTGTAAGTCAAGTTTATTTAATGCAAAAAGGATGATATCATCAGCCTAACATTCTATTTATGATAGAATCAAAATGAGCTTAGCCATAAAAACTAAATGAGAAACAATTGTAAAATTTTAATTAGAAGTTTTTAAAAATTTTGAAATTTTCTATTTACATGTTTTTTAAAATGTGCTTTTAACTTTTTAGAAAACCTTAAAATGTTCTACTTGCACGTATTAAAAGGTGTACAAAGTGTTTTTTACATATAAAAACGTACTACTGAGTAAGTAATACGACTTCTTAACCACTACGAATGAGTAAAATAAATGTATGGCAGACGGTGATTTTGAACTTTTGGAACAAAGCGACCGGTTTCAGAATTTATTATTGGTTTTCTTTAGGCTAAAATAAAGATTATTATTATACATATCAGAATTCAACTCTTGATACAGACAATAATACATTATGAAATTATAACACGCTTTCCATGGAAATTCACTTGTATCAAAATTACTTTGCCTACTTACAAGTTACTTATCATTACACATAAGAATATGTTACATATTAATATATATGACTTACTATAAACATGGATATCTCGCAATAATTTATTAATATGGTTATATTTACACCACCACACACCTTATTGTTTATTGCTGTATTGTGGTAATTGAAACTTTAGAATGGGGTCCACAATACCTTTACTGTGCAATGCAGCTTCTTTAAGATTATATGCACAGTGAGCTGTCTGCATTGAATTTATCCAATTTGAAATTGCTGTAGCCATGGTTTGATTTTCATCGTTTAATTGGAATGAAAGACTTGATTTTGGAATTTTTAAAAAATCTTCAAACTTATTGGTCTGGTGTGACGGAATGATAAAATACTTTTGTATTAGTGTTAGGTACTTCTGAACTTGAACATCTGTTGTTGCTTCTATATATTTCCAAATTGCAAGCTTATGCCTAGGGTCAAATTTATGTAAGAATATGCTAGCGGTAGTTCCATGGTATTCTCCTGAGTTTTTGCAGTTTTCATGGTTATCCATAACTGAATGATTTTGAGTAGAATTCGTTGACGTTGACGTTGGTTGTTGTTGTTGTTGTTGCGATTTAGCCTTTCGAAAGTTAGTTGCTAATTTCTTCATTTTAGTAGAATCCACAAGGATTCGTGTCCAGAAGGAAAAATATGCTTATAAAAACGTACTACTGAGTAAGTAATACGACTTCTCAAAAGCGTAATATGTTTTGTTTACATGTTTTTTAAAAGTGCAAAATATTTTATTTAAACGCCAACAAGACATGTTGCAATACTTTTGTAAATAGTTTATATTGTTTTTAGCTAAAAATAGATATGAGTCATTTCTCTCTTATTCACAAAGGATATTTCTATCAGCGTAAATTAAAGTTGGTTTATTTTGATTTTTTATGAATGACGCGCTTATAGCTTTATTTTATTACTAATTATTGCTTTAGTGAATATATATTCAGATTTCATCGTGCCTTGTGTTTTCACATAGTCGACTGCAATAGGTTAAAATAACTATTTTAGCCTGATGTATTTGTTTACTTTAACAACAGATGGTTTTGGAATAATTAATTTTATAGTAGTGTAATATCCATGAATATAAATAATTAGGCGATGCTTCCAAATAGAAAGCGCCAGATTCAAATAATTTTATGAATTAAAGAGTAATGATGTATTTATGTAGTTTTGAAAAAACATGTTAATGACGTCACTCGTATATTCTTAAACTGCAACAACAGTGGCCCCAGACGGCGTCACGGCAATCACGTGAGCTCTAAACTGCCCTTGGTAAGAAAATGAAACTGTCTCTAGAAATGACGCACTAGGGACTGTCACGCTGCACAGGAACTCCCAGTTTTTCGCTCCCTGTACTCAAATAAAGTCACACAACAATAACAATAAATTAATTTATAAGTAACAAAACATTTAATAAAGTACCTATAGTTACTACAACGTATTTTAAACCTCTGTTAACGTCACAAACCTTAAACGAGTAAATGCTGATATTGTTAACGGCATCACTAGAAAGCGCAAATAGCAAAACTTCCCTTGTTTTCACCACCAAGAGGAAACGAAGCTGCACCAAATTCTTAACGTGCAAACTTTGGTTGAACTCAAACTTCCCTGCGCGTTTGTTGTATCTGGTTTTTTAACAAATAAAAATAGAGCATTTTTCAGCATTTAAAACGATATAAATGTAACATTTTTTACTATTCAAAAATAAACAACTAAAACATTTTTCACCTTTTTAAAAACACATAACTGGAAAATTTTTCAACATTCAAAAACACATAAATGAAACATTTTTTTTCATGCAGAAACACGTAATTAAAACAATTTTCACCTTTCAAAAACACGTCAATAGAACATTTTTCACCATTCACAACCACATAACTGGAACATTTTTCACCATTCAAAAAAACATAAATGGAACCTTGTTTACTACTCAAAATCAAATAAATTAAAAATTTTTCACTATTCAATACACATAACTGAAACAATTTTTATCTTTCACAAACACATAAATAGAACATTTTTCACAATTCAAAAACATATTAATGTAACATTTTTCACTATTTAAAAATACATAACTGGAACATTTTTAGGTATTCAAAAACACGTAAATACAACATTTTTTACGATTCAAAAACACATAAATGAAATAGTTTTTACCTTTCAAAAATACATAAATAAAACATTTTTACCATTCAAAAACACATAACTGAAACATTTTACAACTTTTAAAATAACATAACAGGAACATTTTTCACCATTCAAAAACACAATAATAAGTCATTTTGCACTATTTAAAAACACATAAATAAAAAATTTTTTCCTGTTCAAAAACAAGTAGAAGCGTAACATTTTGCGCTGTTCAAAAACACGTAAAAGCGTAACATTTTGCGCTGTTCAAAAACAAGTAAAAGCGTAACATTTTGTGCTTTCATAAACGCGTACATAGAAAGCTTTGCAACTTTTAAAAGTGCACGCAAATATAACAATTACGCAAATACATGCAAACACATACTTTTCCCAGAAATTCTTGTCTAAAACTGAAGCATTTACCTGTACAGTGTGTCCCGATAGAATAGGGACACGTGTTTTTCGTGGTTTACTCCACCCCACAAGGGGCAATTGGGACGAGATAATTATTTTTGAACGTTAACTAGTTAGTATGTATATGTAAACTTTAGTTGACCTCCAGGGGTCACGTAGTTCTCATGAAATTAATTAAAAACTGAAAATGGCTGTCCCGATAGAATAGGGACACTTCCTGGTTTCTTTCATTTACATCGCCATAACCTCTGACCTAGTGAGCGCAAAAATTTCAAATTTGGCCTGGTCACTCATAGATACACTACATATGACTAGAAACATTCACTTTCATCACAGGATTCAGGTAGCTCCAGCGGCACTGGTCCAGTGCCACTGGAGAAAGCGAGCCCCGGCCGTTCAAATGTCTTTACTATGGGAATCATATAGGAAAACGTGACTTGCTGCACTAAAACATCCAGTATATACGTAATTCTCAACCGATTTGAATACGTAAACGTGGGACACAAACCTCATGAAATTGCCTACAAAACAACATATAACTTGTGTATAGGGTCAACTGGGGTCACGCGGCGCACTTCCATGAACATGGGTTACACTGGTTACAGGTTGCTAGCAGTGTGTATCCAATTCATGAAATGCGAATCCGTGTTCATGGAAGTGCGACGCGTGACCTCAACTGACCCTATACACAAATGATATGTTGTTTTGTAGGCAATTTTATGAGGTTTGTGTCCCACGTTTACGTATTCAAATCGGTTGAGAATTACGTATATACTGGATGTTTTAGTGCAGCAAGTCACGTTTTCCTATATGATTCCCATAGTAAAGACATTTGAACGGCCGGGGCTCGCTTTCTCCAGTGCCTCTGGAGCTACCCAAATCCTGTGATGAAAGTGAATGTGTCTAGTTATATGTAGTGTATCTATGAGTGACCAGGCCAAGTTTCAAATTTTTGCGCTCACTAGGTCAGAGGTTATGGCGATGTAAATGAAAGAAACCAGGAAGTGTCCCTATTCTATCGGGACAGCCAGTTTCAGTTTTTAATTAATTTCATGAGAACTACGTGACCCCTGAAGGTCAACTAAAGTTTTCATATACATAATAACTAGTTAGCGTTCAAAAATAATTATCTTGTCTCAGTTGCCCCTTGTGGGGGGGGGGAATAAACCACGAAAAACACGTGTCCCTATTCAATCGGGACACACTGTATAAATTTTGTGAATCTAGCTCGTAATAACTAAGTATGACCCACATTGCAGTTGTCCTATTTTGATTCTTTACAGACGAAATTACCTATTGAATTGGCCTATTATAATTATTAAAGAAAGTGAGCCGTAAAGCAGATAAACCTTACGTGTAGATAGACACAAGCCCAGTACAAGATTGTCCTTCAGATTTAAAGGAACGGTCAGGTCGTGACCCAAGAGTTAAAAGTACCATGTCTTGTGCCGTCAGTACCGTGTCAATAGTCACAGTGTGTGGCACTCTGATTTGCTGAGTGTTTACGAAAATTCCATTTCCTGGCGCATGCGTCAAAATTTTTGCAACGTCCCGATTAACCTCTGTTGATTTCATCATGTTTTGAATATGGTTGTCAGAATCCACAATTACTACTAAAGTAGTCTTCCCCACGAGTGACGTTGTCAGCTATAAATTAACAGTGTTAAAGCAACTCGCACAAAAATGCAAATATGTGCGCAGGCGCGCTAATATTTTAGTTTTTTCGCAAGTATTTTGGCAAAATTATTACCAAAGGGAACTCATTGATTGGAATGGTCTGGAATTCATGGACAGCTTCATCATCTGGTTGAAAGTCCAATGGATGGAAGCAGAAAATTTTCGCTTCAAATATATTTTTATTCGAAATAGTAAATAGGGCGCAGTCTTGAATGGAGTTGGTTATTGTGACAAGTTTGAACGCAAGCGCCATTCCTACATTATTAGCTGGCAACAGCTGATAATAACGAAATAGAGATGGTACAACACTTTTGTCAAGAAATGCTATCACTGCTTGACTTAGCTTATCTGAAATTCAAACATGGTAAATTAATACCGTTATTTAAAATTTATTTTGGTTTTTCCACAACATTATTATAAAATCCCACCTGGAGCTTCACTGCCTAAAAGAAAATCCCCATTGGGAGGAGGTGTACTTGTTACATTGGTTATAATCGGCATATTATGTAAATTTCGAACAGGGGCAACTCCAAAATATTTTTCTTTTCTATGGATCTCGACAAAGAACAAAAGTACCGCATTTTGAACAACACATGTTTCTATTTTTGGTAAATATCATGTAAAAAAAATTAGCCGCTGTTTAGTATTTTTTTAAATAATATAATTATTACACACGTTTTTATTTTTTTCTTGTAGCTTACCTATATCATTTAGTTGATAGGAATTAGTGCTGAGATTAAAAGTATACCAGACGTTAATGCCTTCATTTTTGTTGTCGATTCCATATGCTGCAATCATTGGCTCGTCTAAAAAATGTACAACGTGAACACCTGACAGTCCTGGCTGGTCAATTTTGCAGATTTCATGAAACCGGGAACAGTTAGTACCCAGGTTACTACCACCTGGGACTCGGACTGGGTCTGGGTACGAAGCCAAAGCTTGACTTTGATTTCCGTAGTAATGGGTTCTTCCCCCACATAAACCAGTCGGAATAAGCAATGTCAGTAGAAGTATACATTTAAAAAACATGCTCGAATCTTGAAATTTTTTGCAATTCAATTTAAACCTTAAACAACGATTTTCCAACCCATTGATTTAACTTAACAAGTGGTTTAGTAGCAGGAACTGAAACGAGACAGAATATTGTAGCACTTTTAAATGTATTTTGTGTTATGTGCAATATTGGACGTGGCATGTCATAGGTTGAAGAATTTGCTAATGTTATATAATTACTATGGAATATTTGCCCGTGATAAGCTTGTAGTGAAAGAGTGTTGATAATGAATAAGGATGTAGCTAGATAATTACATTATGGGTCTCATTTGCAGTATTGCATATGCGAGAATTTAAATATGCAATATGCAATGCATAATGCATGCAAGCCGGATTATTAATATTAAACATCCGCTTTAGAAATAAATCAATAGTATAAAAAACAGAAATTCTAGTAACTCTACGCGTTCTCTACAGAGTCACAAACACATGACGTTGAATAAGCATTAGATTGTATTTGAAGATCCAAAATGACCCATATTTATTTTTAGCTAAAACCAGCATGCACTATTTACAAAAATATTTAAATACATGTCTCTTGAGAGCATGAGTAAAACACTGATCAATTTTTAAAAGCATGTAAATAGAACATTTTACGCATTTTAAGAAAATGGAACTGGAACATTTTGCACCTTTTTAAAAACATGAAATAAGAAAATTTTGCACTGTTCAAAACCGCGAAATTAGAAAATTTTGCACCTTGTCAAAAACATGCAATTAGAACATTTTCCACCTTTTTAAAAGCATCAAATTAGAAAATTTTGCACCTTTTAAAAAACATTGAATTAATAAACTTTGCACTTTTTTAAAAACATGAAATCAGAACATTTTGCACCTATTTAAAAACATGGAATAAGAATATTTTAGGCTTTTCAAAAACCCCTGATTAACATTTCACGCATGTTTCTTATTTTTTTTAATGGCGTTGCTAATTTCTATTTCAGCTCAAATTGGATATGGGTCATTTTGGTTTTTCACTGTCGATATCGTTCACATTACTTGCTGCTTTGGCATACATAATGGTAAATTTCTTGGTATTCAGTAAGTTCAAAATAGCAAGTTGTAAGAATGTAATTTTGTTGTTAATTACACATTAAATTTTGCACTCATCAAATGTGACATATGGCAATGCGGACAATGGCTTACAATCTAAAAGTGTAAAAAACTTATAAACTGTTGCTTTCACTAAACTAAATTGTACTGTGATTGCGAAACTACATTTAAAGACAATGATTTGTAAAGTTTGTTTTGTTTTTCCAATATTGGCTCTACTCTCCACTGCTTCACAAGGTTCATAAAATTCACAATCATTTAAATAATTTTATAATAACCATGTGTTCTAAGAAATATATTGTTTATCCCATAACTTTAAAGCGGAACGTCCCACGAACTATTCTAACTTAAGCTTATAGAGACCAGCGCACTTGTTATTTAAATTTGCCCTACCCTAACGTACTATAACAAACCGAAGTAGTAAAAGCATTTAATAAACTGAAAGTTTTCATAGTATTTATAAATTACTAACTGTTGGTTTGTATGTTTCTGTTCAATTCAAAGGATCAGAAGCTGGGACAGATGATGGAGGTTGTAAAGAAAAATGGGAAACGTGCAGGAGTAATTATGTACCTTTCTATAATTAGTAGTTAATTTAAATACTAAATGATAGCGTTTAAAAATAAAGTATTATGTAATTGCAGTTCTTGACACTTATTTTATTTTAAAATCTGTTGATTTTTGATTTTGAATTTTAGCTACGTTTAATGACCAGAACGTACTCGCAAATCTGGCTAGGGAACACAACCCAAACGTTGAGGTTCCAGACACTCTCGCTCTAAGAATCGTGAGATTCAATACAATATAAAAGGCTGTATGTAATACTTAATTACTTTGTATTTGAAGGAATAAAATAACATGAGGTGCTCTGGTTGCATTGCACAGAACCTGTTCACTATAATAACGAACTAAATTTTCTGACACAACTGAGAAAATGATGTTGATTAAAAATGTGTTATAATATTATAATTTGCACATAAAATCTTTAAAAGGTGCAAAATGTACTAATTCCATGTTTTTAAAAAGGTGCAAAATGTTTTAATTGCATGCTTTTGACAAGGTGCAAAATGTTCTAATTCCATGGTTTTACAAAGGTGCAAAATGTTCTAATTCCATGTTTTAGACAAGGTGCAAAATTTTCTAATTCTTTGTTTTTAAAAAGGTGCAAAATGTTCTAAGTCCATATTTTTAAAAGGGTGCGAAATGTTCTGATTCCATGTTTTAGACAAGGTGAAAAATTTTCTAATTCTTTGTTATTGAAAAGGTGCAAAATGTTCTAATTCCATGTTTTTAAAAAGGTAAAAAATGTTTTAATCCCATGTTTTTGACAAGGTGCAACATTTTCTAATTTCATGTTTTTGAAAAGGTGGAAAATGTTCTAATTCCATGGTTTTACAAAGGTGCAAAATGTTCTAATTCCATGTTTTAGACAAGGTGCAAAATTTTCTAATTCTTTGTTTTTAAAAAGGGGCGAAATGTTCTAATTCCATGTTTTAGACAAGGTGAAAAATTTTCTAATTCTTTGTTATTGAAAAGGTGCAAAATGTTCTAATTCCATGTTTTTAAAAAGGTAGAAAATGTTTTAATCCCATGTTTTTGACAAGGTGCAACATTTTCTAATTTCATGTTTTCGAAAAGGTGGAAAATGTTCTAATTCCTAACATAAGGTGCTTTAGTTGCATACCATAGCACAGAGCATGTGTGCTACAATAACTAACTACATTTTCTGAAAGTTGATGTTATTTTTAAGTGTGTTAAAGTTTAAAAGTAATACTATTACAGGACGTGTCCCATCTTAACCCAAAAACTTGCATAACAAGAACGGACGCCGGCGCCACATTTTATGGCTACCGTTCTGCGCGCCGAAATGGAACGTTTGACGTTATTGGACTATACAACACACGTGGACACTTTTGTGGAATTCAAGCTCGTGTAAAAATTAATAATTCACAGTTTACATTTTTAATAACTTTACGTTGCGTTTTAATAATTGCTCTGTAGGGCTATAACATACTTAAAAAACTGTTTTATTTTTTGCGTTTAAAACTATTGCTTGTGCCTTCCATGTCTACACATAGTTTCCAAAACATGAGATTTTGACACCCGAAAATGCGTTTCGCTACGATCTGGTCCCAATGTTTCAAGGCAAGACCGTTAATAGTGTCAAATACTTTGTTCTGACGGCTTACACGTGTGATCCAGGTATGTTAATTGTCAAACTGACACTAACTGTTTTGCGCTGTATTTTTGACGAACACATTGATGCGCTTGCGCATTTAAAAACGTAATGCGTAAAGTATTAATTACACTATTAGGTAATCGTATATTTCAATTTGAATGCTTAGAAACAATTTGCAAAGAAGACGAACCAATTCTGTCTACAGAAAATCAAGCCGGAGATCGTTTAATTTTTCAAAATGGACCAGATCCAACTCCAGCTTATTTATTCAATATTCCAAAAAGTCGTCAGGATGCTTTCAAAATCGGATTTGGCGATGACAACTGTGTTGTGGGTATGGGTCAGCATTCGTTTTACAGAGTTGACTCCTGGACACATACAAACTGCACACAAGTCTTTCCAGTTTTTCTTCTTCAAAATAAATGTGGTTATTTGATTGGTTTTGCTTTCTTTTGGGTTGAAAATTCAAATTCAGCATTTCTCGATCCACCTACAAGAATAAGTTTAGGAGTAGGTGCTTTACATACACATATTGTGTTTAAACTACGTTTGCCATTCGAAGCCCAATTGACATATTAATAAACGAATTTGTTTAAATTGCACTCAATTCAATGATTAAAAGCTAAACGCTTAATTTGAATGTTTTTCAGGGTCTTTTAGGAGAACCGGCGCCCCAGTGCAGCTTAGACCTTGTTGATGGTTCAAGAGGCGGTAAAGGAGTTTCCTCGATTCATGTGTGGTTCACGAAAAAAACACCATTTTGTGGCCCTGATTTAACGACTGCAGAATTAAAAGCTGCCCTGCCACAGTTAATATTTCTAACATAAGTAAACAATAACTGTTGAAAAATATAGTGTACATAGAGCATTTTGAACCTTTTAAAAATGTGTAAATATAATATTTTGCACTGTTTATAAACATGTAATAAAATTGCATGTATGTACCTATGTAAAGAATGTGTTGCACGTCAAGAAAACAAAAAAAAAACATTTTAGACTTTTCAAAATAGGTAAAAATGACATTTTCCAATTTCAAAAACATAAAAATGAAACATTTTGCACTTTTCAAATCTTTGTAATTAGAATACTTTCAACTTTAAGAAAATTATGTAATTAGAACATTTTACACTTGACAAAAACTCATACTGCATTTCCTGTTTAAATCCACCTGTCTGAGAAATAGAAGTTTAAATTGTAACCCGTTATTAAACACACTATTATATATGGCTTTTCACGTGGTTCTCAGACGCTTTACACGAGCCTCAGTATTACTACACGGGCCTGGGAGTAGGGACACAATTCAAATAGTACTCATCGGGTGTACCAATACATGAAGTGCTGTAATTAGGATTTTTAATTTTAAAAATGTCCTAGTCCTAAGTAAAGTAGGTAGATAATTATTATTACCTATAGATCCTTTTTATTTTTTACGGATTTTTTACGGACTTTATAGGTTATAACATCCGCTATGTTAGAAAGTTAGAAATAATTACAGTAACGGAATTAAGTATGTAGTAAATTTTATTTTATAGTTAAATTTGGTTACAGTGCACATTTTTTTAGTGTCATCATCATCATTATTCAACATTCATGTTAATTCATATGTTAATGATATCACCATCACTGGTACTTGTTATGTCCTCACACTGCAACGACAGTGGCTCCAGTGGGCGTCACTGCAATCACATGAGCTCTAAACTTACCTTGATACAAGATTGACACTGTCTCTAAAAATGACGCACCTGTCACAGTGACATTGCAAAGGAAAACCCAACCCTTCGCTCCCTGCAAAAAAATAAAACAAAAAAATTTAGTTGTGTCTAATCCTTAGCCTTTTTTCTAAACACCAATTTAAGGATTTTGAGAAATTTGAAAATTCAATTCAACATTCAACCGAATCATTTGATGCAGCTTGCTTACCTTGAACGAGTAAACGCTAATATTATTCACGGCATCACTGGACAGCGCAAATAGCAAAACTTCACTCGTTTCTTCCACCAAAAGAAATCGAAGCTGAACTAAGTTTTGGACGTGTAAGCTTTGACTCGACTCAAAAATACGTGCTTTATTGTCATACCTGTGTTTTTAAAAATACCCAATTACTCCTATAAAATAGTATTATAAAGCTACATGGTACAAAATGTAATTATAAAGTCAATTAAATAAATCTCACGTATAGATTGACACGAGCCCTGTACAAGTTTGACCCTCACTTTTGATTGAATGGTCAGGTCGTGACCCCAGAGCTAGAAACGTGATGTCTTGCGCAGTCAGTAGTGAGTCAACAGTGACTATGTGTGGCATCCTAATCTGCTGAGTTTTCGCGAAAGTACCGTTTCCTGGCGCATGCGTCCAAACGTTTGCGACATCCCTGTCCACCCTTCCTGGTTTTACCATGGTTTGAATATGTTTGTCAGAATCTACAATTACCACCAAGGTAGTCTTTTCCACGAGGAGCGTTGTCAGCTTTAACAAAAATGTGTAAAAATTACACAGTTAAAATTTGTACGCATGCGCTAAAGTCGCGAATTAGCTTTAAAGTGATTGTCACGTGATGTGTTTTAAACAAAAGAATTTTACCAATGGAAACTCGTTGATTTGAATAGTTTGGAGTTGTTCCACAGCTTCATTATCTGGAGCAAAGTCTAATGGTGGAAAGCAGTAAATTCTGGCTTCAAAAATGTTCTTATTGGAAATGGTAAAAAGGGCGCAGTCTTGAATGGAATTGGTTTTGGTAACAAGCTTGAACACAATCGCGCTTCCCACGTCCTGGGCGGGCAAATACTGGTAAATATGAAATTTAGGCTTGGGTTCTGTTTCCAAGAAAAATATAGCGGCTATGCTCTGCTTTTCTAGAGGGTGTTGAAAAATTATATTTTAAATTACAGTAAAACCGGAAAATGACATTAGTATGTTTTTAAATTAACAAAAAGTCTTAGAATTAAAATTTAAAAAACCATTTTAAGAAACTAAACAGCCTAAAAAAAATTCAAATATAAATTAACTAGCGTGCATTTTTTGGTTGGTATTTTGGCCACAGTAGTGGCCCCCCAAGTTATACTAAAAACGTGCACTAGTGAGGTATTAATACTTCTAAATATTTTTCTATAATTGTACCTGGCGTTAGACTGTCTAAAAAGAAATTTCCGTTTTTAGGTGGTGTGCGTGGAATACTCGTTTCAATAGGCAGATTATTTACATTTCCAACAGCAGTCGCTCCAAAATACTTTCCTTTCCTCTCGATTTCATCAAACGCACGAACTTCACCATTCTTTACGAGACATTTTCCTGTTTTAAAAAAGTTGTTATAAAATATTGTACCGTTTTTATTTTATATTTTGTAATTTTTAATTAGGTTTATTATCTATTTTTCCCTTCACTTGCCTATAGCATTAATTTGATAGGAATTTGTGACCAAATTAAAAGTGTACCACTGGGCAACGGCCACATTCTGGCTATCTATCCCATAAGCTACAATCATGGGCTCGTCTAGGAAATGTACCACTTTGACAGTCGTAAGTCCTGGCTGTAGGATTTTGCTGATTTCATGGAAACGGGAACAATTCGTAGCAGTCTGGTTTGTGTAGAGGCTGAAGGTACCCAGGGACTGGACTGTGTAAGGAGCTTGGTTGTTATTGTGACTGTAACCGTTGCTATGGTCGTGGGCAGCAAGACCGCAAAACGTAGGCGGAATTATTACTAATATTGTAAACAGTATGCATTTTTCAATAATGCTAAAACCGAAACACTTTTCAAAGTACATTTTTAACGATAGGAATTAAAATATGTGAAAAACTTTTTTTGAATTAAACACAGCAACTAGAAAATTACATGTAGTCGGCCGCACCTTATTGAATGCTAAGGAAGTTCTGTAGCAAGTAGCAAGGCATGTCATACTTTAGGATGTTTGTTTACCTACTTTGGTATGGAATTTATTGCAATGTTATCAGTTATGAATATATCTTATAGAGGTATTTGGATTGCTAATAAAAACACGCGAATAGCTCTTGTTTGCAGAATTGTGCTTTAAAAAACATAATTATGTGATGTACTAGGAAACCGTGCATACAGATTGTAATTGTAAACTTCCGCTCTACATCCGCTAGAATTATAAAAATTATGTTAAGTCATACAATTCTTTTAAAATTAGATAAATACTGACAATGCTAAATATTGCAAGTTTCTAAAATAAGCATAATGTTCCATTACATATTTTTTAAAGTGCAAAAAGTTATATTTGAGTGTTTTAATTAAATGTATTTCCTTTGTTTTTTTACTTTTTTTTAAGTTTAAAATATTCTATTTAGGTGTTCTTTCATTTATGCAATGGTTAAGCTAATGCCAGAAGAGTTAGGGGTAGGGTTTTATTGTTTTATATACGACAAGATGTTTTGATGACGTCGTTTATGCGCGATCTCTTAAGTAATTTATATGATACTTATAAAAACGTCATGTTTGCGATTTAAAATTTTATACATCCGCTCTAGGTGTGTGTTAGTAATAATTATTACTACAAAAGATGAAATAAAATGAAATAGTAAAATTCCATTTCATTTAATTGCTCTGCTTTGCTTTACCGCACATTTTTGCTAGAATGAGTGTTACTGTGTTTGATTAGGAATGTTCTATAATTGAGGTTAGCCAAAACTCATAAATATTTTAAAATCCACCCACCCTCGTGTTATATCACTTAGGCATTACGCAAATATGGTGATTTTCAACAATGAATGTCACAAATAACTATTATTCGACAAGATCCGCACTCACCCAACCGATAACATCATTATTCAAAGATCCTTAACAATGCGTTTAATAACATACGAAATTTGCAACTTAAAACAGTTTTACAGCAACGTCTTTTAGATATTATTTTAGATTTGCATTCAGGGTAAAGGTAAACAAAACCACATTAAATGTGATAGATACACATAGCGTTGTTTAAAAAAATTAGAAACAGTTCAATTTAGTTCCATGTTTTTAGAAAGTGCAAAATGTTCCATTTATGAATGTGTTTTTTTAATAGTGCAAGATGTAGTACTTAAAAACATTTTTGAAAGGTAAAACTGTGCTAATAATTAGCTATTTTTGCCGTTTAAATTGTTCCCACTACTCGGTGTATAAATTGAAAGTAAATAAATGACTATGCAAATTTAAGGTTTTAATATCATTTTTTTTTAATTTTATAGATGGTTTTTAAATATTGATGTTAGAAAAAGTTTACATGTTTCCACTACTACAATAAAACGAAGCTGCATTAAATTCTGAACGTGCAAACTTTGGCTCGTTAAACTCAAATATAATTATCTGTTTGTTTGTTGTATCTGTTTTTTTAACCAACAAAAAACTACTTTTCTAGAAGTGTGTAAGAAAACAATAATTTTAATAATAATGTTATAATTTATTACTTTGTGAAAAATCAATATCGTTCATTTTGATTTTAACTTAAAACAATAATCACAACCCGCAAAAGTATTAAGGAATTTTCTAAATTTTTCTAAATATACAAAGACAGTAATTTTAATTGCAATAAGGCAACTAATATGAACGATCATCGTCTCACTTTGTCTAAATCAAGATGCAAAATAGCTAAACACACTTGTAAAGTTCCAGTTCCAGGCCGAGATTGAAGCCTGTCTGGAGGTTATCCTTGAGAATCGGGTTCAGTTGTGAAACAGATACTCAGTTCGCTTTTTACAGTTCTGCAATTTTATGATTAAAAATAAATTAAATTTTTAGTTTTTAATAATTGCTCGGTTTTCAAGCTAAAGATTTAGGGTGACGAGATACATTCAAAATCATAGCTTACCTCACAGTTCTAGAAGAATCAGAATACTTCAGAGTCAAATTCGCAGCCAGATCTGAAAGGCAGCCGTTTACATCACGTCCTGCGATTGGTGAGCACTCAAGCATTTTGTTGAAAAAGGCTGAAATATTCAAATTAGAACAGAATTTAGTGAATTTACTACTTGAAATTTTTAATTTGCGAAATATTCTAAATTGGTAGCGTGTTCATTATGCAAATACACTTGCAGACATTCTACATAGGTGCCTAAAGATGCATAAAAAAGTGCCAACTTAATGAAACAACCCAAAGTGAATAATATTACCTGACCATCCATAAATAAATATAAAATCGTAGCCCAAAATTAATGTTATCGATAGGGTCTTTAGGTCTAGTCAGAGATTAATAAAATTACATACTTTATTATCGTCTGTGAGGATGACCTATATTAATAAGTAGTTAACAACAATAACTATCTAATATCTACAAAAACATTTAAACAAGTTTTGAAAGTTTTAAACCACTTTTCGAAAGCATGTAAATAGAATAATTTGAAGTTTTAAAAATCATGTAAATACAAAAAGAACAAATTAAACTTTTTAAAAGCATGTACATAGAGCAATTTGAACTTTTCAAAAGTATGTAAATAGAACAATTTAAACCCTTTAAAAGCATGTAAATAGAACAATTCGAACTTTTTAGAAGCATGTAAATAGAACAATTTAAAATTCTGGAAGGCATGTAAATAGAACTTAAACTTTTCAAAATCATGTAAAGAGAAAAATTTGAACTTTTAAGAAGCATGTAAATAGAACAATTTGATTTTTTCAAAAGCATGTAAATATAACAATTTAAACTTTAAACGCATGTAAATAGAACAACTTAAACTTTTCAAAAGCATGTAAATAGAACAATTTGATTTTTTCAAAAACATGTGAATAGAACAATTTAAACTTCAAAAGCATGTAAATAGAACAACTAAAACTTTTCAAAAGCATGTAAATAGAACAATTTAAACTTTTTAAAAGCATGTAAATAGAACAATTTGAACTTTTTAAAAGCATGTAAATAGAACAATTTAAACTTTTTAAAAGCATGTAAATAGAACAATTTGAACTTTTTAAAAGCGTGTAAATCGAAAATTTTGAAATTTTTAAGAACAACATTTTTAACATTTTAAAAACATGTAAATAGAACATTTAGCACTTTTGAAGAACATGTAAATAGAACGTTTACAGCTTTTTTAAACTCGTAGTTATTATTTCACGCAATTTTTTCATTTTGGTTTTATGACTTAGCACATTTTCGATTGTAGCTAAAATTGAATATTGGTGATTTTGGTTGTTTACAGACAATATAAAATATAGCCGTTTGAGCATTGCTGTATCTATTACATGGGGTGGGTTGTTTCAAAAAAAGTGACAATTTAAGGAATATATTTTATGAATGCTGCCCACTAATGTATTTCTAATTTTAGATTTAATAATATTGTGAATTACTTACAGTTTGCGATAGCAGTGAGTATAGTCCATTCCGAATCCGAATCCGATATATCCAATGGACTCGCCTCAACTGAGACTGACGATGAGAACGCTTCACAGAACCCACTGTTTCTAGTCCCAAGATCAGTTACCAAGTAGAGACTCAGACTGAACAGTAAAATACCCGGGTATTTCATTTTGTTGAATGTGAAAAGGACAGATATGAATTGGAGATGTATGATCTTAAACGTGTAATGAAGTAATGGAGAATTCGTTCAGAGGTTCTTCTTAAAGTCTACACATATTTCGCCTTTACCTATAATTACTAGTTCTATTTCACACAAAAAAGGGTCATCTATAAATGATGTCATCGTTACGGAGAGTTAGTGGGTCTAACCTGGTATTAATGGCAAGCCATGTGAATGATAGGCGAGATGCCATTGTATGTAACTATGGGTGGGAGGATTTTTAAAGTATAAAAATGTGAACGAAATCACTTATGGGCCATCCCTAGACACTAATGAGTGTGTAAAATAGGAAAAAAGAAGGATGTAAAGGGAACCTGTGCGTAATAGAAAGACAATAGGAGAAATACGAGACAAGTTGGGAAGGTCACATTCCACGAGATGCAGATAAGAAATCCAGCGCGATTTGTGTCCTTTTGCAATTAATTATATATCAATTATTTGATCAGAGTGTAAAAGTAGCTATCACTTGGGGGTCGTCTAAATAAGCAATTTCATCGAAATATTTACATTTCTAGGCCCTATCATCAGCCTTACCTTTACATAAATGATTATTTTTTACATGACATGTCATCATTGTCATTACCCAAGTGGATCCATTCACCCTACTAGCGACATCATTCATGGACAATCCCTCATACTACTTATGAATCAAAAATGTACAAAGTTATGTGTTTTGTATGCAATATACAGCTCACTAACTACTTAACGCTGATTGCTGATTGTGATTTTAAAAGAAGAAATTTTACGTCTGTAAGTAAAGGGAAACGAGTTGGGAAGGCTGAAAGTTACTCAGCTATGCTGCTACTTCTACAACGAAACAGTCTCGAGACTGAATTTAATGACAGTGATCGGTGGGATCGTTCATAAATGCTGTCATCAAAGGCTCAGGTAGTGCTTTATAATAAAGATAGCCATTTAGGTTCTAGATAAGCTGATAACTAGGGATGTTTAAATATTACATCATCAGAATAAATCTTCCGTTTTTTACAGCCCTCCCATCAATATGATGTAAATACCTTTGCAAAATAAGCGTTATTCGGTAGGGCCTTGTTTAATGCAATGCATTGAATTTATTATTGACGCACTCACCATGCCTATTTACATGCTTTTATAAATATATTATTTTAATTTTTTCTGTAGATAGTGAATTTTGTTTGAAACTCAAAATGTATATGGGTCATTTTGGTTCTTCACAGACGATAATATCTACCCTAATGCTATTGTAATAACACTGATAGCTTTCAACAAGAAAAGTTAAGCCAGACTTTGCTAAAGCCTGGATGTTTTTGAAAACTGGAGTGTAACAAACAAATTCCTATCTATATGATTTGATGCTAAATACTCTTTGAGTTTTTAAAAGTTTGTAAAGCTGGTATAGAAAGCTGGCAAACCAATTATATCTTACAAGTAGATGAAAAAGTAAATTGGTATTGTGACATTTTGCATGTTGAAAAAATTTAAAGCGTCAATGAAACGTATAATTACTGCACTAGAAAATTAAATCCATGAAATATGAACATTTTGCATTCATTATTTTCTTGGGTTAAAATTGGGTGTGGGACATTTTGATTCTTCACAGACAGTTTTAACTACATACAAAGTTGGCTTGGAAATGTCTGGACCTATTTTTGCGAGCGAGTGGAGGAAAGGGCAAAAATTAGGGTCAACTTTTACCCAGGACATGCCAATGCTTTAAACTGGCGAGGCACCCGTTCCGCCCCGTTCCCGCCCCTACCCTCTGGTTGCGACGTCCCTAGGTTGGCTTAAGAAGTGCTAGATAATTCAAGTAGGCCTTACAAATAGATAGACACGAGCCCAGTACAAGTTTGTCCTTCAACTTTGGCTGAATGGTCAGGTCGTGAGCCAATCGCTAAAAACGGAATGTCCCCAGCTGTCAGGACGGAGTCCACCGTAACAATGTGTGGCATCCTGATCTGTTGAGTGTTGACAAAAGATCCATTTTCCTGCGCATGCGTCCAAACTTTTGCAATATCCAGATAAACCTTAGCTGGCTTTGTCATGGCTTGTATATGTTTGTCGGAATCCACAATTACCACCAAAGTAGTCTTTCTCACGGGTAATGTTGTCAGCTTAATTCAAAATGTGTAAAAGTAACAGGGATAAGATTGTGTGCGCAGGCGCTAAAGTCGCAAATTAGTATTAAGGCTTTTGTCATGTGACGTATTTCGAAGGGAGTAAATACCATAGGGAACTCGTAGATTTGAATAGTTTGGAATTCATAGACAGCTTGGTCATCCGGCTGAACGTCTAACGGCTGAAAGCAGTGAATTCTCGCTTCCAAAATGTTCTTATTGGAAATGGAAAATAGGACGCAGTCTTGAATGGAGTTAGTCCTTGTCACAAGCTTAAACACAATCGCCTTAACTACGTCTTGAACGGGCAACAACTGATAGTAACTGAACCCCAGCAACTCACTACTTGTGTCAAGGACAACTACGGCGGCTACACTTAGCTTATCTTTTTTTGGTAATTAAAAAATTTTAAACAATTAAATTGCACCAGATGAAATTTATTACTGTAAAATAAATTTTTTAAAAATATAAAATTTGTACCTGTAAATGCTATTTAAAAAACCAACCTGGTCCTTGACTGCCTAAAAGCAGATTTCCATTACTAGGTGGTTTACTCGTAGCATTAGTTTCAATTGGCAAATTATGTAAATTCCCAGCTGTAATTACCCCAAAATATTTGTCTTTTCTTGGGAGGTCGTCAAAGGTCCGAATTTCTGCATTTCTTATAACGCAAGTTTCTAAGTTTGTAAGGTCGAATTTTTTTTTGTCAAAATTAGTTACAATTTAAAATTGGTTTTTAAATGATTATTGATTAGAAAATAGGTTTAGTTACCGCTTACCTATACCGCTTTGTTCGTAGGAATTTGTACTCGGATCAAAAGTGTACCAGAAGGCAAGTGCTTCTTTTTTTTTATCAATCCCATAAGCCGCAATCATTGGCTGGTCCAGGAAATGGACAACTGTGACAGTTGTCAATCCTGGCTGGACAATTTTGTCAATTTCATGGAAGCGGGAACAGTTAGTAGTACCCAAGTTTGTACCTAAGTTAGATGAGCTACCCGGATTTTGAAGAGGCACTGGGTAAGATGAATGGCTGTGACCGTAGCCATAGCCGTAGTCATGGGTTTCAATTCCATAAACAGTGCAGGGAATAGTTATTGAAATTAATACGCATTTTAAAATAGCGCTAAGAGTTTTAAAATGTGTCAAATTCATTTAGATAAAAATAAAAATTACACCAAAACTTAAATAAAATAGTTTTAATATAATTTAGAAATGTTTCTCATGCAAAAATCAGTTCTAAACAGAATTTGGCTGCAAATTAGAGTAATAACTAAATAAATATAACACACGTCAAGTTAAATTATTTACGCAACATCACGTTATAGAATTTGTTTACGTAATTTCAGTATGGAATGTTTAAGAGCTGGTTTCCTGTTTAAGAAACTTGCTTTCAAGGATGTAGTAATTAAATAGGGTGAGTAATTACATTACTGCAGTTGAAATACAATATAAATCCATGTGTAACATCTAATATTATTGACAGCCTTATAATTCTAAACGTCCGTTGTAGTTTATATAAAAAAATAACAAACTTTTGTAGTATGATGAAATAAATATTTGTGCAACATTTTACTTTACATTCAGCCTTATTGCATTATTGCACATTTTTCTAAAATCTTTATTGTAGTTTTTATACGCAAAAAGCGAAACTGACTATTACCATGTTTTGCTAAAAGCGAAAATGGCTATCCCTATTTTTCAATTTTTCTCAAAATACCATTAACAGGCGGCAAAAAAAAATATTTGCAAATGCAGCATGTTGTCAAGTTGACGTTTGTGTTTAGGAGTCGTCCATAAATGACTTCATAAAAATCATTGATCTCTCAGAAAACACGTACTCCATTTATCAATGCCCCTTCACAAGGTCTGCCAATATTACAAACTATTTATGTCATTAGCCATTATTTAATGATTACCTTAAAACAGTGCTCAATGGCTAGGAATTTTACGATTGAAATATTCACAATGGGTTGTCCATAAATGATGTCACATTTAGCGTGTGTGGGTTTTGTCCGGTATTTACAACACGCCTTGTTACAGCTAATCTGTGATAAAGAGAGTAGCTGGGTTTTTAAAGATTTGCAATCTATGTGGCGTCATTTATGGATAATCCCTTAACACAAATAACTGCTTCCTAACATGCTTCATTGGCAAAAATAGTTTTTCGGACCTTCTTGTTATAGTATTTTGTGATAAATGGAGATAGTTAGTTTCGCTTTTCGTGAAAAATGGTAATAGTCAGTTTCGCTTTTAGCACGAAACAGAGACAGTCAGATTTAATTCTTTACCAAGAATATATGCGTTTTTTTTTGAAAAATATAAAAGCGGTGTTCATGATTCCACTATAACTATCCTTGGCACTTTATTACTTTAAAACTATATAGTAACAATCCAAGCATGATATATCGCAGTAAAGCGACTTGTATTTGTCACTATAGTGACTGCAACCAGACATTGAAATTGAAATTTTCAAATATAATTATTTAATGTGTGCAGTATGTGTTACTTATGGTAACAAAATTATTTGAAATGCTATTGCAGATTCCAAGTTGGTGCGCTTATAATTTTAGATATTTTTTGTGTTATATTGCGAAACTATTTAGCGCAAAAAAAAATAGTTACAGTACAATCATGAATACCGCTATTATTTTAGGATCTTAAAATTTTAAATTTAGTTGTAGATTATGTATATCATTGCGAGCTTAAATGAAATAGGAACATTCTGATTCTTGACTATCGAGATATAATGTCAATATTAGAAAATTTCTTTAGTTAAATTTTGAACTTTTCGAATTGACCCCGTCGCTTAACTCGTAGAGTTATATATATAGGGTAAGTTAGAATTAAGAATTTTGCATCGAAAATTGGGTAATCAAATGCAGTGATCATATATAAGCAACAATTGTGCTTAAAATGTTTGGTAACAAGACTTATTGTAAAGATAATTATTCGTATAAACATTTTAAAACATGCAGTATTTACAACTAATATGTTGATGATTATGGCATTATTTCATATAGTAGATTAAATATGTAAAATAGTGTCTTAAAAAATAGTGTCAAATAAGGGGTTTGATAATTTAAACACGTAGTATATCCTGATATTTGTATTACAGCTCTAAATAATCCTAAATTACAAATAAAAAATTATAAATAGTAAAAACATAGACTTTTTTCAAAGCTAGGACAATCAATAGAAGTAAGGATAATTAGTTTTGCTAAAACAATTTCGCAAGGTTAAACAAACAGTAGTTGTTTATAAGAAAGCTATAAAAATTTTCAATCATGTCAGCGCACTTATTGATACATTTACTTTAAATTATTAATTCATCGATAATTCTGTTTGAGTATTGTGGTAACAAAAATATAAAAGAATGTCATACGAGACTTTTACTTTTTGGTGTAACAAACTAATCTTTCTAAAGCCATAGCATATAATTACTAATTTCTTTTAGAAGAATCTCATAAAATACGCAGAATAATAAAATGTGATATTATTGGATTTTTGGTTACTGAATAACGAGCTTTATTGTTTTGCTATTAAACAAACTTGAATTTTCTTCGTGTCTGTAAACGTTTATTACATTAAAGCAAAGGCATAGGATAATAACTTTAACGACCAAAAATAATAAAATGGATATCACGTAAGCCAATAGTGTTCTACTTAACTTTAATAACCTCAAAATGAGTAATAAAAAGGTTGTAAAATGTGGATGTTTATCTTTTAGTTTATATAATAATTAACGCATAAATCGTTTGACTAAAACACAATTTCAAATAATTGCAATCTAGTTAGTACAAACATTTAAGAGTTATACACAAAATGTGGTTTAACTTAAATAATCGAGTGCTGGTCACTGCAATAGTATACTTTTCATCAAATTTAATATTTTCCTCTATAGGTTTGTATTAATATTAACTAGTAGATGCCATGCTTTTAATTGTTTTCGTAAATTACTGATTTTTTGTTTTTTTACATATCACATTTCACTTGTTTGTAACTAGATGGCAGCGTCAGGTTTCCACAAATTGGCTGTGATGGTTCACTGTCACCTGTGTATTTTCGCGAACAAAAGCAGCATACACGGCTACTGGAATTAAATCAGAACTTCACGAAAACGCCAAAAATTGTAACAACCTGGGAAAATTTTAAACGTGGACACACTGTTAGAATCGCGTTAAAAGCAGATAATAGCAAGCCGCTCTGTGGAGGAATTATACAAAACGCTCTTTACATTATCACAGCGGCGCATTGTCTTGAGGAAATAGAGCCTCATGAGTTACTAGTATCAGCAGGGTTAGAAACATTTGGACTTGAGCAAAATCGTTCTGTAGTTTTATTCAAAGTTCATGAGAACTGGGACCTTAAAACATTTGCAAACGACATTGCTATTCTCAAGCTTAACGATTCACTAGTGTTGTCTACAGGAGGTGGGGGCGTATCTCCTATTCCTATTGGTAAACCTGATCTTACCAATGCAAGTATAGAATATTCTTGGATTACTGGTTGGGGTTTGCGAAAATTCTGGCCAAATGAAACTTTAGTGTACAGACCGTACGTCGCACAATCACCAGTACCATTAGTTGATTTCCAATCATGCAAGGAAATATACAGCAAACTCGGAAAATTGGTAACTGAAACTCAAATTTGCGCGGGCGGAATTGTAGACTGTGGGCCTTGCACGGGCGACGATGGTGGTCCGCTTACAGTGCACGTTTTATATGACACCCGAGTTAATCAAGATTACGCAATTGGGCTTCTTTCAACGTATAATGGTTGCGCAACAGGAGTGCCTGACATTTATACTAATATAGAAAGCTACAAAACATGGATAGAATCAACTACTGGGTATTGAGTTTATTTATTGCTTTTTAAAATATTGTACGTTAACTATAATAAGAAGTATTACCTACAAGATGTTATGACCAACAAGTTCTAAAAAGTCGCTGCAATTTGCAGCTACCAATTTATTTGTTAGGTGTTCATCAAAAGGTTGTTTGTAAAATCTTGAAATGTCTAGTGAAAAGCCTATACAAGGTTTATTTCTTTCTTACAATTTTGAACTTTTATTTTTAGACATCAGGTTAAGCGAAACACTTTAGTAAAGATACGCATTTCCTGAAAGTATAATTATACCAGTTGTCGATGTTATTAGGCATTAAATCAAAACAATAACGACAAGCGGACGACTTAATAGGCATAACCTAATTAAAACGACTTAAGGTTCACTTTTCGCGTGAACTAAAAAATGTAATTTGGTTAGTAACTTTTTTGTATTTAGTCAGTCAGTGTCTTTAAGGAAATTGTAGATGCTAAAATTTCTACAAGAACACCACAAACATAACTAACCTAACGTTCTAACGCGTAAGTCGTTTACTTGACATTTCAGTTTACAGTTATATTACAATTAAAACAATCACAATCAAACACTATATCCACAATATTTTCTGCTTTTTAAAAGCAGTATTTACATCTAAATGCAACAAGGTTGGCGAGGTCAAGGCGAGTTTTGCCCAGCTTTAGTGCAGAAATAAGGGCAATCTTAATGAATTATTCTGCAAAGTATTCAATAATTGTTTAAAATCGTTAGCACTTCCTCTGTCTTTACTATTGATGCATTTTTTGTGCTTATGTGCTAAAATGTAAATATTAAAATGTGCTACGGTTACTTTGTAAAAAAATTAATGCGGAAGACTTGATCCTTTGCCCTACCACCTTATATCCACTTTGCTTATTTTGATCAAAATTCTAGGAAAAATTTAGATGCTACTTTGCTAAGTAAGATAAGGTTAAGTGACTAGCAGCATAACTTTTAAACGGTTCGCTCTTGCTTTTCTGCTACACCTTCATTCACGTGGGATACCTTTTAATTGTAAAGATTAAAAATGTGGCAGGGTTTTATCTGTTTTCATAGATTAACAAAATGTTTTCGATTTTATTCCTCATTATAAACTACTTGTTAAGCTTAGAAATATACAACAGATTGATGGTAATTTGCTCAAATTATCAATTAACTGTTGCGGAACCGTAAATTTAAAATAAAAATAGGAAGTAACGTATCGAATAGCTATGATTTAAAAATTAGGGTACCGCAAGGCTGTATGTTGGGTTCACTTCTCTTTACAATATATAATTATAAAATTTCTGAGGTTCTGGAAGGCATCGAATATATTTTGTATGCTAATGACCCAGTGTTGTAAAAATATTCACCGGATTTGGCTTACACTGTAATCATATGCAATTATGTTTCAATATTGGTAATGCTTGGTTTACAGATTATCGCTCGAAAATATATGAATTGAAGACCAATTTTGTGATTATTTATAAATCTAGTGAAAGGGAAATTCCAAAAGATGTAAAGCTATAGTGTGATAGTAATAAGCTCAAAACAGTCTAGATGTTAAGGTACTTGGGCATTATAGTGATTCTTATCTTTATTTCAAAAGCTATTTTTAGTATATACAGTAAGTTCAGCAAAATGATATAAACACAAATTTGAAGCGTTTTTTTATTGTTTTGTTTGAAAAATTATGCTTGATGCCTATGTATTGTCCATTATTGACTACTGCTATCATGTAAATAAGATTTAAAGCATTGTTAATTTTTAAATGTTGCAAAATAAAATAAATTAGCCTAATAAATAGTTCACTAATGTGAATTTTTGAAAAAAAACATAAAAAAGGTAGAATCACAGTAAGTAAGAATGTGCTGGTGGAAAAGGCAAAAACACTGTCAGTGTCGCAACAAATGCGCTATTATAGTATGTCTTCTGTTTTTCGTGTTTTTCAATATGGTTATGATAATGTTAAGTAAAGAAGCTGGTTTGTACTGAAGCATGCTGTGAGGGATATAAGATCGGTTAATTCTTGTCTATTGGAGTATCTTGATGATTGTAATGCAGCTTTTTATGAAAGCTTTTTTGTCTATAAAAGTATTGCTAGATATAACATGCTTACTATAAATGTAAAATGTTTAAAAAATTTAAAGTGTCAATTTTAATTAGATAAAGCTAAGTATTTAAGAGCTAGTCGTGATGTTATTGAGTTTCTGGTTTACAAGCCCCCATGATTAGAGTTTTATTGGCAATTGTGGGTAATTTAGTATTCAATTATGAGTATGGACTTGTAATTACTCAAATGTAATCGTGCGTGTGCTAGTTTGCAGATTTGCTTGTAGATTATATTGTAAGTATTATTGTCTGTTATTGTGAAACAGTACCAATAAATTATATAAATTTAACAATAAATGACTATGCAGAACTTTGCTTTGTTGCAACATGTTGTTGGTGTAATAAATCAGTGATTTCCTGCAATGGCGGCAATTCACATGTAAGATATAGTTTAACTAGATATTTACAACCCTACTTAAGTAATAATATTATTATTTGTATAGTGGTTATTATTTTACGCAGGTTTTATAAAATCTGCATTTTAATTGCTCATAGTTTGTATATAAACACACAATATAATCTAGAAGTTATGCAAAGCTGTTGGTCAGTTGAGTGCTAACCGCAAGACTTTTTTAGTCTTTAATTATTTTTATGACTGAAACAATAATTATGGTAGCTTAGATTTCAGAATTTTAGCTGTATAAATAATTTAAGTAAAATAATTCAAAGTTAAAAAATTATTGACTTACCTGATTCAGAAATATTATTTACTTGTTTCCGTAGCATTTAAAAATAAACGAATTTAACTAAGCAAATTGATACAGCAAATTTCAAACCTGCAAGCCAATTTTAACGTAACAAAAATGTCTTTAAACATACAAAGAACTCGTACAAAGTTAATTTTATTATTGTTTTTTACAGCCGACAGTGCGATTTTAATATTTACGCTGCTGATTCAGCTAAGGGTAAACATAACTGATAAAAGAATTTTTCATCTTAATCTTAAATCATATACAGTTAAAAATACATACCTGACAATATAAAGTTTAATTATTTTGGTTTATTTTACTTAAGCCCTAAGAATATCTAGTTTAAAAGAGCACCAAAAGCCGAAAGGTCAAATTCATATTAGCTTGGCTATGGCAATATGCGTTTCTTATCACCAGTTTTTGCAAACACACAATATTCAAAGCCCGCTCAAAAATGAATTATTTTTGCAAAATATTACTCTCAATTTCCGGACCTCTAGCATAACTTTTCTTGAAGCACAAGCGGACGCTAGATTTTGCACATATCTGCAATGGAATACTTGTCGTAGGTCATTGTCTTCATACACCTGCATACTACAATTATATTTACGAGTTTATTTAATTTAATTGATCTAAACTATATTAAACTAGATAAGTGTCAAACATTTGTACATGTCAAATGCAAAAGCGCTAGTTTACAAGTACAAAATGTTGAAAGCAAGCCTCAAATAAGGCCAAGGATTGTAGGAGGGCAAGATGCAATGCCTAATCAGCACCCGTATCAAGTACGAATATCAATAGTACACGATGAACGATTAACCCAAGCTGCATGCAGTGGAGTTATATACAATTTGCAGTACATTTTAACAACTGCAAGATGCGTCCACATTCTTAACGGACCAGTTCATCTTCCGTGTAGGCTGTATGTAACAGCCGGAGATCACAGTGTTAGCGTTAAAGAAGAAACAGAACAAATTCGCAGAGTTGTTTCAATTATTATTCACGAAAAGTTTGTAAACAAATTTCCGTTTGACAATGATATTGCGCTTTTAAAAATTGACTCTCCACTCAATTTTACTATTTATATACACAACATTTTGTTAGCCACAAAAGAGTATCCGAACAAAGACGTTAAGTTTGCAGAGTTAAGTGGTTGGGGCGAAGTAAGTACTTATCATGATAAGGCTGATATTCTTCAAACTGTCACAATTCCGTTAGTGGATGACTGTGACTGTAGGCTGTTTTATTCAAGTTTTGATTTTAATGCGTTTAATTCGCACAAAATTTGTGCTGGTTCGTTGAATCACGGATACTGTGGCGATAGCGATGAAGGTAATCCCTTGACTGTAATTGATGGTGGAATTAAGTATTTAGCTGGCGTATCGTCCTTTGCTGGTTTATGCGGGTTTGCAGACTCACCAAGTTATTCTACTAAAGTATTAGCTTTTAAGGAGTGGATATCTTTTCGTGCTGGGTAGGAGGTAATTCTTTATTCAATTTAGACAGCAGTTTGTTTTGCTCAGTGCATAGAAATGACAAATTTTCATTAGTATACTCAAACATTTTTGTTTTTGTACCTTTGCGCTTCTTGCGGGGCTAATAAAATCACCTATTTTGATAACAAACATTGCAAGCTGTGAAAGTAAGTTAATTTTAATAGTATCCTGTTTATTTAAAAGTTACTTTATACTTTCTTACGCATGTATTTTAGCACTCATTAGGTTCGCAATTTTAATTGTTTTTATTTTATATCAATTGTTACTAACACACGTATGTACGCTTTATAGCACATTAAAATATTTTTAATAAAAATAAACCTACAAAATAATAATTGCCGCATGAAATATTTATTGTCAGGAATAAGTTTTTTAATATGTGCAAGTTAATCGCATATTTTAGTTGCTTTGAAATTCTTTAGTGAGTTTTAAAAGTAAAAAAGTAGGTAAAACCATTTGGTGCGAATAAACTTAATTCAAACATAATTTATTTATATCAATTTAATTTATATCTAACAGAATGCATTCCTAGCACACTACAAAATTCACATACATGTGGAAAAATAAAGTGTTACTTGTTTTTTTTTAAATCAAAACAAGTAAAAAATAGCTACGGGTCTCTGAAGTGCACAAGTAAATTATGTTATAGATAACTTACTGTGTTTTAATAACATAAAAATACTTAAAAGATTGCCAGTAAAGAAGAATTTTTGCATAAAAGTATCTAAATATTTGCATTTAATACAAAATTGGCGTATAACTTGTGTTATTTGTGCTTTTATTAGTTATTGCTACACTTCAAACATATAGACTGTTTTTCAAACTACTTCAGTACATTTAGAAATGCATACATGTTTAAATGTAATTTTTATAGATATGATCACACTAATTGGCTACAGTTAACATATAATTGGATTTATGTCAAAAAGTGTGACAGTGATTTTTACGAAAAAAATTAAAATTAATTATCAATTTTTTAATGCAGAAACAAACCGCCTGAAGAAAATTAAAATGAAAACATTTTTAAACCGGTCGCCAAAAAATCCAAAAATCGAGACTACTGAATTTATTTATTTATCTATTTCCAATTAATTACGTAGTGGTCAGAGAGGCTAAAAAATTAGCAGTTTACAATATAATAAGGGTGCTGGTGAATTAATTATTTCTCTTATTTCCAAAATCCAAATTATTAGTTTCAAATTCATATACTTAAATATTAGCAAGTTCACCAAGTTGCAATATAATAGATAAATCTGCTCCATTAAGTATTTTAGAGCTAATTACGGCAGCCAGGCCGAACTGATTGAATCGCGTTGTTTTGAATTCCAAGCACATTTGTGTCGTACACCACTCCCGGGCTCACGCAAACCGCGTCACCATCAAAGTTTGAAGCAGAAAAAACTGTCCATGATGCATAGCCGCTGACAATAAGCGATGAGGCAGTTCGGTCCAAAGACTTTTCATGGGCTGTGTACTCCTCCTTGCCTTGCAAATTAATTCCTTCGTAGAGTGTGAGTGCACTATCTGCGTGATCGTCTGAAGAGCCTACTAATCTCATCGAAGATACTTTACCATAGATATCATGGTTTAATTTATTTTCGTAGCTGTTAGTTATAATTTGAAACGCCCCGTAATAGTTGTAACTCTCGTATAGGATCCATCTAATATTATAAATACATCTTAAATTGACTGAGTAACTCTAAACTCTAAAATTATTAACAATAATTAATTAAACTTACAAACAAGTTGCTGGCTACATGAATAGTGTACCAGTGCGTATACAGACAAAGTGAAATGAATTTGTGTGAATTTATTTACCTTCCCTGTATGTCGGCAGCTACAGCGAGGTTATCAAAATTTTGAGCTCCTAAATCCGGTGAATTAAGCCCAGAAAGTGTAACACTTTGCCCATCAAGACTGTAAAGAGTGGCCACTTGACGAGTGGCGTATACAACAGCGATGTGAGCGATAATAAACAACATTATTAAAAATTGCACCGTCTTCATGATTTTCTGCTCTATTGTGTTGGTCTTCTGTAAAGGAAAAAACAAACAAGATTAAGACAAAAATCAAAGCGTTTTATAAATTGTTACTTTGTGTAAAACAAATTTCAATAATACTCGTGTCAATGATTCTTAATCAACGTATAACATTAAACAATAAATATTTGCAGCTATTTATACAAACACTGACACTATTAGTTTGCTCGAGGAAAGAAACAATTTTAACTAATAATATGCGCGTGTTTCCTGACGTGAATCTGATAACAGTTGGTTTGCTTCATTTTTTATTAGTCGTATAAAAAATAAAAATAAAAATGCAGGTGCTTTTACCTTATGCCAAAAAAAAATTATCGTGATGCAAGTAGTGATCAAAATGATCTGGTCTGGTCCGAAAAACGTAAAGATGTTATCAAAATAAAGCAGAAAACAAAACTTTCTTACTAAAATTTTGCTTATGGTCGGACCATGGAAATCTGGTCAGGTCGTGTCTGGTCCAAAAAAATTTTGTCTGGTCCAAAATCCTCGGACCAGACCAGACCAGACCAGATTTGTATGGTCCAGACCAGACCAGTTCGATCACTAAATGCAAAGTTCTAATTTAAAGTCTGGTTCATGAGTGTCAATTTTCCTTGTAAAACTAATAAATGTTTTTATCAAAACATTTACCAGTCGATTTATCACACAGCTGGAATGCATATTTGTGATAAGTCAGAATGTCATTTTACTGACCTACAAAGTATAAAGTTACATCACCAGGCAAACCAATTGTCATGCGGAAAGGTGGCAGTAAAATAAAATACTTATCACAACATGCCAGATTTAATAAGAATAGTAAAATTATTAGTTACTTTACTACAAAAATATTGTGAGTGTTTGTTTCATAGGAAAATATTACTTTGAAAATGCCTTAACGTACAAATGGTAAATAATTATTAACAGCCCAAAAAAGAAAAACATTGCATTGATTTTTATTACTATTTAAATTTATTTACATTCAATATTGACATTTTTTTACGCGCAGCATAAAATAAACATCTGCTGGACCAGGATAAATAATGTCATTTTTTATTACTGATATTGAAATGTAGGTACTATTTTACAATTTTATCCAAGGGCAATAATATGACATTCAGCTCCTTTGCAAAGGTTATTTCTTTTAAAAATACAATAAACAGTGAATATAAATGTAAAACTATACTAATTACTTAAGTCCTAACAACATGTGAAAGAAAACCCGATTTTACATTGCGTAAATTTAGAGCTTTATACATATTTTTCAAAAAGATATATATTTAAATGAAGAATTCACGCGCTTTTTAGGATGCGCGTAAATATAAAATTTTCCCATTTTCAAAAACTAGTAAAATTAGAACAGTAGGTACTTTTTGAAAACATAAAAGTTTGAAAATTTTGCAATTTTAAAGAATCAGTAAAAGTATACCACTTTGCAAAGGAATAACAAGAATTTAGAACATTTTACAATAACTAATTTTTTTATGTAAATAGAATATTTTGCAATTTTCAAAAACTAGTAAATAAAACATTGCACACCTTTCAAATGTATTCATTAATATTTATTTTTTGTGCGGGGTTACAATGATGTTTGCAAAAAAAAATTAAATGTGATAACATTTACATTTTTCTGAATACAATTAAATTATTTCTATTTTTATTTCGACATAATCAGTTTTGATTCTTCATTCAAAGTTTGCTAGTTAATGACAATAAGTTATAATGTTTAATGATTGTGTTATGTTTAATTTATGTAATTAATGAAAAGTTTGATAACTACATAATTAGTTTAAGATAATTTTACAATTGCATAGGAATTCAAAAAGTTGGATTTGATTTTATTAATTGGTATTTCAGAAAGACTTGCTCCGTCAAGTCAGGAAGGTTGGTCTATGAGCCTCATACTGTAACAATGCTGGCTCCAGTGGGCGTCACAGCGATCACGTGAGCTATAGACTGTCCTTGGGAGACGAATGAAATGGTCTCTAGAAATGATGCACCCGGGACTGTCACGCTGCACAGAAATACCCAGCCTTTTGCTCCCTGTGTAGTTCACATAAATAGCAAAAATACCATGAATTAATAAGATCGATTAGGAGTTTATAAAATATTCTACCTCCACACTATGTAACGCATTCTTTAAAAATAAAACTATATGTACATATGATCGTTACTTTTATGTCGTCATAAGCGTTTACGATAGCTACTTACCTTGAACGAGTAAATGCTGATATTGTTTACCGCATCACTGGACAGTGCAAATAGCAAAACTTCGCCCGTCTCCACCACCAAGAGGAAACGGAGCTGAACCAAATTTTTAACGTGTAAGTTTTGCTTGAACTCAAACAATCCGTCTTGTTTGTTATATCTGTGTTTTTTGGTAAAGCAACAAAACATAATATTTGTGGAAAAATTTATAATTAATGACTTAAAACAATAGAACTTTGAACTTGATTATAATATTTAAATGCAAAAACAGGTCTAACTTATTTTAATTTAGATATAAATTTTGCGACAACGGGCCTTTTCAGATATCATGCATGATATGTATTCTACATAATTGGCTTGTTTGAGAGGTGCGCACCAAAATTTAAAACAAAGATATCTTACGAGTAGATAGACACGAGCCCAGTACAAGTTTGACCTTCCACTTTGGCTGACTGGTCAGGTCGTGACCCTAGAGCCAAAAACGCAATGTCCTCAGCTGTCAGAACAGAGTCCACTGTTACAGTGTGTGGCATTCTGATCTGTTGGATGGTTGCAAGGGAACTACTTTCTGGCGCATGCGTCCAAACGTTTGCCACATCCCGACTAACATTTGTGGGTTTCATCATACCTTGGATATGTTTGTCAGAATCAACAATTACGACCAAAGTGGTCTTTCCCACGAGTAACGTTGTGAGCTAAATTAACAGTGTAAAATCAGCTCGTATAAAAATATGATTATGCGCGCCGGCGCGCAGGCGCGTATACTTTGCAGGTTACATTTTTACATGCAGTATTTTAGAAAAACTAATACCAATGGGAACTCATTGACTGGAATAGTCTGGAATTCATGGACAGCTTCATCATCTGGCTGAGCGTCCAATGGCTGAAAGCAATAAATTTTGGCTTCAAATACTTTCTGGTTGGAAATGCTGAAAAGGGCGCAGTCTTGAATGGAGTTGGTCTTGGTTACAAGTTTAAAGACAAGGGACTCCCCAACGTCTTGGGCAGGCAACAGCTGGTAATAACGGAACTGTGCTGGTTCAAAACTTGTGTCTAGGTACGATATCACACCTTGACTAAGCTTATCTGAAAATTTAATTAGTGTTTCAGTTTAAATGGTGGTCGTAAAACAGATTGCTTTTAAGTGTAATTTGAATAGTTTCTAATACAAATAAAATCGTAAATAATCTAACCCGGCGCTTCAGTGCCTAAAAGAAAATTTCCATTGCGGGGAGGTGCTCTCGTAGCATTGGTTACAATTGGCATGTTATGTAAATTTTTAGCAGAAATAACGGCAAAGTCTTTCCCCTTCCTTTGGATGTCATGAAAGGAGATAAATTCTCCATTTTGTATAACTGTAGGCTCTAAAATATTGAGAAAAATACATTTTTTTAAACTAATTGTAAAAATGTGCAATTTATTAAAAAACATTGATTTGCTTTTTAGTGTGTCTCACCTGTAGAATTTAATTGATAGGAATTTGACCTCAGATCAAAAGTGTACCAAAAGGCAATGACCTCATCCTTCTTGTTCATCCCGTAATCGGCAATCATTGGGCCTAGGCCTAGGAAATTTACAACTTTGACCTTTGTCAGACCTGGTTGGACAATTGGGCTGATTTCATGGAAACGTGAACAATTTGCAGGGGGGCTTTTATCTGGGTTTGAACTACCCGGATTTTGGACGGGGTTATAAGAAGCGTGGCTGTGAATGTGACTGTAGTCATGGGATTCCATTCCACATAAGACATGTGGAATAATAAAAATTAAAATTAATATGCATTTTAAATTAATTCCCAAACCTGTAAATGTTTTGACGAACATTTTAGGGATTAATTATTTAAAACTTAAATTTTATTTTTAATTTATGGTACGTTCACCAGCAGTGGGATTTTACTGATAGATTTTTGCCACACCTTTAAGTTAAGTACGACAGAAATGGTATATGAAATATAGTTTTTAATTTGCTATAGATTAATAACTTTGTGCTGATTTCAATGTTGGATTAGCGTTTTAATAGCAATTTAATATAATTTAATGGTTTTAAACATCCGCAATGATAAGGATAAATAAAAGGATGTTGATGAGATAAATTATGCTAATTCTTTGTTTTATACTCTTTTATGCAATATTGCGCATTTTTATAGTTTCATCATAATTAATTAGTTTATTGCACTCTTAGTTCTGTATTGCGTTTTTACAGTTACTGATAATATTTCTAAATGTCATTAATATCTTGTTAAAACAGCCGATTTTGTAAATTCATAAATAATTATAAAAAATCTATAAACAATACAAAGTTGCTAAGTTTCGGTATATTAATTGCTAATTCTAACATTGCACCATGCAGAATGAGTTTTTTTGCTCTGTGTTTTACTTTGGTGCCTATAGAATCACTTAGAAATTCATACTTTAGTAATTACTTCAAAATTTAAGTCGTCTATAATTAACTAAAATAATCAAAATACTTTTAAGCTGCAAAGAGGATGCAATATGTACAATATAAAATAAATAATAAGCATTGAACGAAGAAAATAGGACATTTTGTAATGTTTTAACATATTTAAAAAATGTTTGTTTTTTTAAATAAAGTAAATAGAACATTTTAAACTTTACAAAACTATAAAACTCGAAATTGTTACACTTTTAAAAAGTAATGACTGCGAATTTAAGGTCGGTTTTTAAAAAGTTCAGAAATATATTGTTTATATTGTCATGCATACCTACCTATTTGGCTATTTTTATGATTTCAGGTTTTGTAAAATTGAAGTTTCAAGCTATACTGAAAACTGTGTGAAATAACATAATATATTTCGTATAATTAAGTCAGTGCAAGCCAATCGGTCCCTAACGAGCCCTTAAAAAAAATTGACCGAGGGTCCCTTTTTCTTGAAAAAACTACCTCAATTTGAGCCAGCCTGAGCCCGGAGGAGGGAAATCGTTCAACACCGTTCTTTTTATCTATTTTACCTCCTCCGGTCCCGCTTCCTTTTTTGAGGGAAAATTTTTTCCACCTCATTGAGCTTTTACCTCATTTCCCCCAATCTGAGCCAACCCCCTAGGTACTGGAAGTAAATTCTACCTACCTACAAAAAATGTTCAATACTAATACTAATATGACTAATACTAATACTACTTGGCGTAACACCATAAAAATGAAAATAAATCAATAAATGCATAAATAATATATAATACACACAAACACCAAAGGACATTTTATTTTTAATTTTTTATTATTATTAGGTTTTTGTGTTTCTAGTTACAATTATTAACAATTTGATAACTTTTAATGGAAAAAAAGATTTAATTAATAATAACTTAAAATTAAATTTATTAATTAAAAATTAAACTTAACTTAATTCTGCATAATCTCACTCAATATTTACCAACGGTCAACGGAATTAAAATAAAATAAAAATATTAAATAAAATCACATTATTTACTCTGGCTCATCCTCGTCAAGAAGTAGTTTTTTGTGTGACAATAATTTTCCTTTGCCTTTTTTTCGCTTAACACCTTGTTTATACACAACATTTGACATCTCTGTCTCTGAATCAGACTCAGACGGCTCAGATCCAGAACCAAAACTAAAATCAGAAAAATCAGAACCAGAGTCTTAGGATCCTTCGCCTTCACTTTCACTACTGATATCGTAGCCGTAATTAGTTTGTTTGTCCTTATTATTATTTTTGCTTTCACCAGTCTGATGCCTATGCCTATTATGTGTCATTACATGACGCTTGTAATTATCCTTTCTAGTAATAGTTACGTTACAAATCGAACACTGATATACTTTCTTAAGCTTACCATTAACTTTACTAGGCTTTTCAGTATGAGTAATACTTTGCCTATCTGAGTCTGAAAAGTCTGAAAAGTCTGAAACTGGGTCTAGAGCCACTGGAGTGACTGGGGACACTGGCCTTGGCATAGAAATATCTGGAGTTTGGGCGTTGTAAACTGAATCACTAACAGTAATAACACTAGTAAGACTAAATAATTTTGATATTATTGCACTTACTATTTTATTAAAATTTATACCCTGGTTGCTTGTTCGTGTATGTTTATCTTTATGTTTATTGATCAATGGTGTCCAAACCCTGCCTCTTTTATTTGATTGCATGCATATGAATGAAACTGTTTTGACACCTTGCCCAGGTATCTCGACTTTGTATCTAGACAATACGTACCTTTCTTTCGTGTGGATGCAGAGCTAGAATTAGAACCAGCATTAGCAGCAGGTGCACCCGTATAAGTACCCAAATTGGTGCGAATGGTCAACCGCTTATTTATTCCCTCAAGGTCAAGGTCCAAGTCTGCTGTCTCACTATTTTCATCCGATGCAGCTATGCTAATAAGGAGGCATCGCTTAGTTTTTAGTACAGCTCTGTATGGTCCATCTGTAGTACCACCGGGAGCTGTTTCTTCAGAAGCTGAAACTGAAGAAAAGGATGGAACTTGACTTTGACTCTGGCTTTCTTTAGTATTAATTTGTGGTCCATCTTTCATGCACAAATTTAGTGGCAGGTCGTTATTGGAGTTGCAACTCATTTCAGTTTCTGTTTGTTCACAGCTTGCACCTTTTATTTTTCAGTTCTGGCCTGACTTCTGTTGAATTTTATTTTTTTTACTGACAACCAACAACTGACACTGACTCTTACAAAATGTGAAAACAGTACAAAAATAACTTTTAAATTGGGGGACGTGTCGTCACTATTGGCAGCAATACTAGCATAAGAATGTACTCAAATCCTCCAAAACTGGTTAACTGAACAACTGAAAACTTGAAAAATCATACCAGATAAATTCTAAACTGGTGTTAGTTTGCAGGTTTTAGTTTTAGTGTTAGTGTGTGGGCTTTGGTGTTTGCTCAAGCTTTAGCTTTAGCAACTTTGGCGGTGGTTTAATTAATAGTGGGAATTTCTGATTAAACGTTCGCCCAAAATGCGAATTTTTAATATTTAAAATAATTTAAATTACATGGTGCTCAAACAACTAAATAATACCCACAGTAATTAATACATGTGTCAAATGTAACAACATCTAGAAAGAGTCGACTCCTCATCTGGTGCTCCGTCTCCGCGGTGGGGTGTAGAGTTTAGTAAAGACTCACATTTATCGACATTTAATTATTGCAATTTATATCCCGCTCGGGATGCGTAAGTGAAAAAGAGTAAGCTACTAAGCTATCTGATGCATTTAATCTATTAGTGCTACTTAGTTAATTCAGTGTTCAGTTTGTCAGTGGTACAGCCACACAGCAGGACACTTCTATCCAGTGTCTGCACAGTACTTATTTATGGTTATGACACGATTACATTAATAATAAGCATACATAAATCTACAAAAGCGTATATTAAAATTTAAAATTAGTAGTTGCAGTATGTGCACTCAGCTGTGCCCAGTGTTCACACTCCACAGTCATTATCATTTTTTCGGTTTCAGTATGAAGTATGCGCCTTTGCATGCAATATATGTATGCAACTTGCAACATTCAAATGCACCAACAATGTTAAAAAAATAAAATATTGAATTTGACATTTTTAAATTTTTTAATACTGCAATTTTGTAGCTATTAAGCCATTAACACCAAATTTGTTAACAATGACACATTAACTTTATTTAAAAATGCAAACGATTCAAAATAATTAAAATTGCGCAGATATAAATAAACATAATAAGTAAATAATTGTTGATTAATTCAAATTTCACGTTTAATTGTATTTTATGAAAAATGAAAAGGTTTTAGTGTTAGTGTGTGGGCTTTGGTGTTTGCTCAAGCTTTAGCTTTAGCAACTTTGGCGGTGGTTTAATTAATGGTGGGAATTCGTGATTAAACGTTCGCCCAAAATGCGAATTTAGTTGAATAGTTGAAATTACAAATTTTATTCTCAAGCCCATAATAAATCAACCTAACTTCATGTATATGTAAAGATACAGTACATACATTACTACTGTAGCACAGTAGCCATCAGCCAGAAAACTTAAACTTAATTCACTTTGACACCACTGACACCGACACCTGACACCGTCCCCGCCATTGCCGCCACAGTCCGCCACACCACAACACAGGGTATAGGTATTAGCAGTATATTAATTCAGAAAACTTATACTTAATTTACTGTGACACCACTGACACCGACACCTGACACCGTCCCCGCCACTGCCGCCACAGTCCGCCACACCACAACACAGGGTATAGGTATCAGTATATTAATTAATTAATTAATTAACTAATATTAAACAAATATTACTATTACTATTATTACTAGTAATCATCACTCACTCGTACCGCTGACTATTACTTTTATCTTATATCCCGTGTCAGAATAGTGCCAGCTACGGTGTCGGTGTGTGATCAGTGTGATTCATATATTATTACTATCGTATACAATAATACAATATATTTATATTTCATCATACTTTTACATTACACAGTATCTCTGATATTTTTTTATGACAGTAGAGTCCAAAACAACCTTTACGACATATCGATCACTCTTACACTTTTGGGCTCAAATACCCCACTACGGATATCAAATTTCAGGACTCTAAAAGCTCTATGAGCTTTTTGCGCTTTTTGAGCATCGATGAGCTTCGAGAAAAAAAAATGAGCCCGCGCGTGCCTGCTATGTTTTCGATTTTACTGACCGGAGCTTCGGTCAGTGCGATCGGTCCTACCGGTCACCGGCTCCGTGTCTTACACTGAATTAAGTTAATCGTAACTTATAAAAAATTCTAGTAATATAAATCGTGATAAGAGAATCAAAACGGTTAATATCTTCATATAATTTAAGCTATAATTATATAATTAAACGTGATTTGCACAAAAAAAAACAAACCAAAAATAAAAAACATTCGCAACAAGTTAAATTTCTTATAATTCATACTTTGTTAACTATGTAATTTTATGTTTTTACATTTTTATAAAAAACACAAAGTGTTGCATTTACATGCTTTTTAGAAAAGCATAATATGCTTATTGCATGTTTTTAGGAAGTACAAATTATTTTATGACTGCTTCTAAAAAATTGAAAAATATTCTATTTTCATGCATCTATGATATTTGTATATTTTAAATTGCAATTTAAATATTGAATTTTAAATATTTCTACTACAGCGCATTTGGTAGGTCATTTTTAATCTTGACAGACAAAACAGGACTATGTATTGTCTGTCAAGAACCTATAACAAATGACCTATATCCATTTTTAGTTTAAAACAAAATGCTTTATGTACTCAAAAAAAATAAAAAAACATGTTTATCAAAGCATGTAAATAGAACCTTGTGAATTTACTAAAAAACAAATAAATAGAATATTTTGCACTTTTCAAAAATACTTAATTAGAACATATGACACTTTTCAAAAATCATGTATATAGAACATTTTGCACTTTTTAAAAACACTTTATTAGAACATATTGCACTTTCCAAAAAGCATGTATGTAGAATATTTTGCACTTTTAAACAACATGTGAATAGAACATTTTGACAGTTTTAAAAATATTTAAATAGAACAATTGTCTCATTTTAGAAACTCGTGATTAGCATTTCAAGCATGTACCATGTACCGTTATAATGTCTTTTTTTATTTAGCACATTTTAATTATAGCATGAATTGGAAATGGGTCATTTTGGTTTTGGTTCTTTGTGGACGGTATGTATATCATATCATAAAGGCAATTGATGCAAGCTTGTGTCCTGTTCATACTAATATTTGAGTATTTGCAAAACTCGAGCATCTGGCCCTGGCCTATAATCATTTGAGCTACACACTCTTACCGTGATAGCGTGAAGTGTTTTGTAATTACGTAATTTGTTATTAGCAAAACCAAAGGGCAAATAATACAATAACACTCTTAAATTAAACTAACAACTCCAAATGACGCATTTCTTATCACCGTTTTTTGTTTTAGTCATCCATGTAGTTGGTATGTTAAAAATTATTTAATAGTTTTGATGGCACTTGGAAATGTCACATCAATTTTACATAAGCAAAGTCTTTCGCGGTTATGGTTAAAGGATTTGGCAATTGATTTGACGATGGTTTTAATCTATTTGTCAGACTGTGATTGACTTATCGTTAGACTTTACTTCGCCAAAGTAATTACCATTGTGGTGTTGACTACAAATAAACTTGCTTACCTACTTATCTTTAGTGGATTACACACCTGTCCTCTATGTGGTCTATGTAGAACACATACTGTAAACTGATATGCAATAATAATACACACATAGTGTCTACTACCATAACTCACTGACATGCCTTTTTGCAAATACGTGATCGTATCCATTTTTGAAATATACCTATAGCATATAGTTGAAAATTTTTTTTGGCAAAACAGTTTTAGTTAGTTAAAGCGAATTTTGTAGGAAATGCTTTTAAATAGGGTTCGGATGCATAGTTTCTATTTGGCTACTTACAAAAATTAATTTGGCTGAATGTTGACCTTTACTATTCAACACAGTAATATTAAATGTATTTAATAATTTAATTGAAATAGTGGGATATAGCACGTAGTGCATTTAATCTCATTTTCGAAAAGCAAATCGACTTATCCCGTTTTGCAAAACAACTATTCACTATCTTACTTTTATCATAAGTACATACACACAATAAAGTATGTAGATAAATTGTAATATATTTTGATGCATGATATCACTGCCCACTCTGATTAAATAGGGCATCAAAACGGGCTCAGACTGTCATACTATCTGCATTTACCAAAACTCACAGCTGCTCACGAGTCATAAACTGAGTGTGTCATACCTGTTTCTTGAAATATTTTTTTTTCATGCAAATTACTGCAAAGAAAAATTAGAGCGAATTTGGGAACTGAGTCAACTTAAAGTATAACACGAAATCACTCACTGGGTACGTATATTTGTATTTACTTACAGTATTAAGAATAACACAATCTAGTATACACAAATTTGTTGAATTCAAAAATTAATAATGCTAGTAAAGTGGCCTGTCCTACGGACGGAAGACTGCGTGGAAAAGTAGAAGGCTTGAATTTGCTTTTGTTGATTTCTATTGTAAGGGTATTTGTATCCTTTTTACAGGCAAAAGAAAATGACAAACTTAACCACTTGTCTACTGGCTCTGATGCTGTACGTGTTTACAGTCCACACTATTGACTATGTTAAAGCAGATACCGAAATGGCAAAGTTTTTGCCCACTCCATGTGGTCCAGGCATTGTATTGAATTCAAATGGAGTTTGCGCAGTTGGATATGACAGTCCTTGCAATAACAGCACTGAACTGTGTGATGAGGCAGCCTTTCTAGAATGTAACAAAGAATCTAACAAGTGCGCATGCGCCTACCCCGATAAAACTTTCTACGATGAAAATAACAAAATCTGCAAAATTAAGGCCAACCAAGAATGTGTCAAAGGTGAAGGACAAAAAATCCAGCCATGTGCAGAGTTTTCCGCTTGCTCAATGTTCACAACTGGGAACCTCCTTTGTGAGTGTCTTATGGACTATGTGGAATCAAACGGACAATGCTTCGTGCCTTATTATAATGAATGCAATATGACGGACACGAGTACTCCACCTTGTGATAGCAAATCTTTCATGGAGTGCCGACCAGAAGAAATTGCCCCTGGCACTGGTTATGACGCATGCTTCTGCGCTGATGACGCAAATGTTGGGTATGTTCTAAGTGCAAAATTTAGAATTTTTTACTTTTTATGCAGATAGATGTTAAACAAGTTTGAATTTGTATACCATTGTAATATGTAGTTTTTAAATTTGTGCTATGTACTTAATCACAGGTATGAGCCTGAAACAAATACCTGCGTTTTTCTTGACGGAGCGAAGTGCAGTCCCGTAGCGGGTTCACAGCCATGCGCAGAGAAAGCAGAGTGTAGAGAACAAATTCCAGGCCAAGGAGACTTTCAGTGCGCATGCGTGGATGATACAGTTAAGCAAGATAACGGGTTCTGTGTAGCATCTGTCGGAGGCACATGTGGTTTTGAGGGTAATGGGACGTGCAGAGCTGAGAGCTTTCTGGAGTGTGACACAAAATTGGGAGAATGCACTTGTGAACCTGGTAACACTAACTTGTGGTGAGTAATAATGAATGATTTTTACTTTGCTTGTATTTCTAATGAAGTATCAAAACCGTCCATTCAAAATTATTCTAGATTTTAAATTTGATAAATAACAAAATACTCTTTATAAGATAGATACAAAAACGTGTTAATTAAATACACATTTTTGTAAAGTGCATAATGTTTTAATTTTCTTTCATTTTTTGAAAAGTGCAAAACAATATATTAACAAGCTCATAGAAGAGCAAAATATCAAATATCCTTTTTAATTGGTTTTGAAAATTGCAAAATGTTCTATTTTTATAATTGTAAAATATGTAAATTGGTCTACTTACATGTTTTTTAAAAGTGCAAATAACTCGATTAACAAGATTTTGAAAAAGCTAAACCTCCTATTTACATGTTTTTAAGAAGTAAAAAATAATTTTTTTGCATGATTCTAAAAAGTACAATATATTCAATTTGCCTGCTTTCAAAAAATTGTATACTTCCGATTTAAACAAAATTGACTTTATTATTTGAATATTTAAATTATTTTGTAAGTTTTTTTATTTCAATTAAAACTTAAGCGTTTCATTTTAAATCCTCACACATAATTCTCAGCAGAATATGATTGTCTTTTATGAGCTGATATAATTACCTAATAAATTTAAATCTGTTACTGCCTGTCTAGGTACGATATAACATCCTATAAATGCGCCCTACTTGCTGAATCAAAATGCACCCAAGATGAAAATTCCGAACCTTGTGTTTACCAGTCACAATGTCATCCTGACGAGGGTGTATGCAAATGCATAGGACCTCTTTCTCCCTCATCGAAAAGTCGCCGGTGCTTCATTCAATATCAAGAAGCATGCAACAACACGACAGAGGTTCGTTGGAGATGCAACGATGATGAGCGTCTAACATGCCTCCCGGATTCCGACTCCGACACTAGTTCAAGAACATGTCAATGCCCGGACACCCGACTTCGGGAGGATGGCACTTGTAAAGTTAAGGCGGGAGGACTGTGCTTAGTAAATAATGCTGGCTGGTTATGTGTGAAGAATTCCGTGTGTGACGCTGTGAAACACGTGTGTACTTGTGAAGGTAATTTAGTAATTTATTTATTACGAAAAACATATTAAATAGAAAGTTAGATCTTAAAGCGAGATATAATTTTTTGAAATTTTATTCTATTTAAGGTAATTTGGTTGCTTCCAGCGACGGAACCTGTCATCTCCCTTACAATGCCACCTGCGGCACCGCAAACCCAAATACATGTGATTCGGCAGGCTTTCAAGAATGTAATCTTAGCCAAGTATGCGCATGCACTGACCCTATTAAAATGTACTATGACTCGTATAAATCCCAATGTAGTTTAAAAATGGGCCAACCTTGCAATAACACCCAAAGCCCACAGTGTGGAAACTCAATGTTTTGCAATCCCCAAAACAGCACCTGTGGATGCGATGTAAGTCTCTTTCTAGTTGACAACGGCAATGGAGCTTGCGTCAAAAAATTTGGGGCTAAATGTGACAATCTAAACCTGCCCGATGGTTTCTGTGACCCTAAAGAATATCTTAGTTGTAAGCTTAATTATTATTACAATTTAGAGTGTCTTTGTAACGATGACACAACCCGACAAGGAAATGGAACGACTGCTCGCTGTGTTAAAAATATGCACGTGACATGCGATTCAAAGGACGAACCCAACGGTCACTGTAATTCGGACGAGTACCTCATCTGCAAGGACAAATCTTGCCAGTGTGATGGTGACCATTTTAACTCCACTGACCTCAAATGTATAGGAAATTTAGGTGCACCTTGCAAATCTGATGAAACTTGCAGTGTTACTGATGAACCAACTAACCACTGTGACTTGGTCAGTGGGACCTGCAAAAAGAGTGGCGCTTTCAGATTTCATTTGAATTTTGAAATCTTGTTGTCTATTTGCTTGATTTTATGGGTGCGAAATTCAAAATACATGTTTATTTGAAGTATGTAATCAAATGCAGTTTTATTATGCGGAACTCTGCTTTGAATTACAGCTCCAATATTATGTAATTACAAATTAATTTTAGCAAATATTTTTGAAAAAAATCAAAAACAAAAATTTGATTGTAATATTACTAAATAGAAAAATACATATGTACTATTATTCATACATTGCAAGGGTACTGATATGTGAGTGCCATCCTTTGAGTTGCAAATAATAAAAAATGTAATAATTTTAATAGTAATTAAACTTCAATAAATTTTATTAACTGATCAATAAAAAATATGTTTATCATATGTAACCCATATGTATACTTTTAATAATTACCGCTTGTAAAAAACTTCAACATAATATTATTTTTTAAATTCAATTTAATACAAATTTCATTCTTTAGGTTCATACTATACTAAAACGCAATAAAAACATTTATGGCTTTATTGAATTCCCACTAAAATATAAGTTTTTAAAATGTTTCTATAATTCATTTGATAAAAACATTTTTCTGACTAATTTTTGTGGATTTCACCGATTTGAAATTTCGGATATTTTCGGATGTTTAAAATCTAATTTTAATTGTTTTCTGCATTTTATAGGTAGTACAAAAAACAGCCAATTTACACAAAAAACACTGTAAGCTCAAATTTTATTAAATTATTATTGTAATTAATATTTATAGTAATTTTTTTTCAGAAAAGCAAAAGCTTGAATGAATTATTAAATACGCCTACATTTTGTTTCTACAAAAAAATTCGACGACTAAAAGAACCATCTCCAAAAATAATTTCTTTTAGGAACCTAAATATTTTCAGTATGAGGGATTGGTCTAATCGTATAATGTCAAAACACAAAACGTTCTAACTTCATGGCTTTAAAAACTGCAAGTGGTTCTAACTACATGATTTTAAAACGCAAGTGTCTCTTAATAATAACTCTATGATTTTAAGAATCGCAAAATGTTCTAGCTGCATTGTATCTGGGGTACAAAAAACAATAAATGCATATATACTATTTTTGAATACTTAAAATTCTGTGTAGCTAATCGTATATGCAAAATTAGTAATGCAACTTTTTGCCTGTTCTGTTTCTGTAACAGTAGAAGATCAATTGTAATTAATTATATTCAAAGTGAAAAATCAAAGTAACTTCTTTCTATTTTAACTTAAACCAAAAAGCAGTATCTAACTATTTAGGTACAAACCAAAAATTATAATTATTGATTATTCAGATCCCATAAACCTGCAAAACTTGACATGTTTTAATGTCTTAAGTATAGATAATTTTTCTTCTAGACATATACAAATTAAATGCAAAACTTTGTGCTTTTTTTAAAAAAAAGAGAAAAAGTAAATGGAACTTTTAGCTTTTTTAAAAATACGAGTAGATAAAACGATTTGAAATTTTCAAAACCCAAAGTAATTAAAACATTAGGTAATGTGCTGATAAATGCGAAAATTCAAGTTGAAACTTAAGTTCACAGATTCGAGGATGTTCTGTGTGAAATCAAAAAAGACAGGTGATCATTGTAAAACTATTGAGCATATTATTTTACAAATTGTAAATTATAAATATGGTTGGTGTTTTAGCTATCAGGGTTTGTCAAACTTCAGAAACGCTAGGCAATAATATGTTATGCAAATTGCATACGGCAGTAGTGTTCTGTTCTTTGACAATGGCACTCGTAAACAACAGTGATTTTATTAGCACTTGACAGCAGATTAGTTTCCAAACGGTTTTTCTTGGCCTTGCTGTGTATATTAGTCAAATTAATTTTGGTTTTGGTTTAGGATTTATCTTATCACTCTTATCAGTGTCAATCCCAATGTCACTCCTATATGATAACTAAATACTAGTCAAATATCGTCTTTGAAGAACCAAAATGACTCAAACCAAAATTCAATGTAAGCTAGACTAGAATTAAAATGAGTCTGCGTCATAAAAACAAAATGAGAAACATGCGTAAAATGTTAATAACGAGTTTTTGAAAAGTGTGAAATAGGTTATTTACATACTTTTTTAAAAGTGTAAAACGAGCTATTTGCATGTTTTTGAACAAGCGCAAAATGTTCTATTTACATGTTTTTCAAAAAGTGTAAAATGTTCAATCTACATGTCTTTTAAAAGTGTTGAAACGTTCTGTTTACATGTTACTTAAAAGCGCAAAATGTTCTATTTACATGTTTTTTGAGACGTGTAAAATGTTCTATTTGCATGTTTTTGGAAAAGTGTAAAATGTTCTATCTACATGTTTTTAAAAAGTGGTAAAATGTTCTATTTAGATATTTTTAAAAGTATTGAAATGTTCTATTTACATGTTTTTTGAGACGTGTAAAATGTTCTATTTGCATGTTTTTGGAAAAGTGTAAAATGTTCTATCTACATGTTTTTAAAAAGTGGTAAAATGTTCTATTTAGATATTTTTAAAAGTATTGAAATGTTCTATTTACATGTTTTTAAAAAGTGCTCAATATTCTATTTAAATGGTTTCAAGACATGTTTCAATATTTTCGTAGATAGTCGATATCGTTTTTAGCTACAAATGGATATGGGTCACTTTGGCTCTTCACAGACGATGTGAAGCTTATCAGTGACATCGTTTATAATTAATTCTGAGCTGCAAATAGAAGGCTATATCAGCTGACGAAAATTCATAGGCAACTTTTATTTGCAATAATTAATTACTTTACATTTTGTACTTATCTTCTGTCAGTAGTCAGTATTTCATATTTAGGACATTAAAGATTCATAAACTTTACCCTACTAGCAAGCAGAGTGAACTAATTCGTCCACAAACCTTAACGAGTTTGGGCTCTACAAATAGTACAAATTAATAAGTTATTAAATATTCCTTATTTAATTTTAACATGGACTGTAAATCAAAATCAAAAATAGTTGGTGCTTTGGTGTTTCTTTCGATTTTAACATTGCAACTTTGTCCTGTGGAGATCAAAGCGGACGGCGCATATGGAGAAAACTGCAGAGCTACAGAACCATGGTGTAATGAAGAAGCATTTCTTTGGTGTTATCCAGTTACGGAAAAATGTCGCTGCTATGATACTACACAATTGTATGACCACGAAGATATCATGTGTAAAATTAAAGTAGGAAGAATTTGCAATTCAGTTGGTGATCCAAAAGCAATGCTCTGTGTCAAAAACAGCACATGTGACCCTGATACTGAGACCTGTACCTGTAATGGTAGGCCCTTTTAGGGAATTACTTTATTTACAAAATCATAAATTGTACGAGATTTTCAACAGTTACAATAATTTTCATTCTAATAATTAGAAGCTGACAAATTTAATTTTGTTGTTTTTTAGGAGATTCAATCCCAGGTCCAAGTGTTGAAGGAATCTGTATTCGCGAATACGGAGCCCCGTGCGGTACAGATAACGCCATCTATCCTGGAGACTGTAATTTAGCTGGCCATCAAAAATGCATTGGAAATAGATGCTCCTGCACAAGGCCAGATGACATGATATACAGTGAAAATGACAAGAAATGCTACATTAAAATGAATAGCACCTGTACATTTGGAAGCTCAGCCCCAACCTGTCAAAGTTCTTTTGTCTGTGGGAAAACATCTGGGCAATGCGAGTGTAATTCACTAGATGGCCTTGTGTACGATGGTCACGAGGCATGCGTCAAGAAATTGGGAACCCCTTGCAACTACAATGAGTCGCCAAATTATGGGCGCTGTGACAAACGAGAAGATTTAATTTGTGAAACCCAAAATCAGCCTAACACATGCAGATGTAACCCAGCCATTACTACACAAATAGGTGCGGGGGAGAGCGCGCGCTGTGTCAAGAAATTTGGTGTAGTCTGCAACACACTAGAGATACCAGATGATCGCTGTAATACAGATGACTATCTAACCTGTAGAGGTAGCACCTGTCAATGTGACTCGAGTCACGTGGAAAAAGATGACGGATACTCCGTGCGCTGCGTGGGAAATTTGAATTCTCCTTGCAGATCTAATCATGATTGTAATAGGGATGGCGATTCAGTGTTAGAGTGTAATATGACCTATGGCAAATGTGAATATGAGAAGAATGGTGGTGGTCAGCAAAGTGTAGCTAATTGGGTAGCAATTTGCGCTTTTATTTTTTTGGCGCTAAATTTAAATTAGCTGACAGATTTAAATAATAATTCTAAAACAAATACACTTTTAAATTAGTATTTATGTTGTAATGTTCGAGAAAAAATTATATTTGAGGATAGATGTAACTTGTACCTTAATAACGTGATTGAATTAATTAGTATTGAAATATTATGACAAATTTTTGTTTTAAGATGATAAATATTGAAGTGATAAACTTTATTAATTTACATTTTAACGGTGTAGGCAGTTTTTAATACACCGCAAACATCACCCCCATTCCTGGCAAGTTTAAGAAATCCTTGAACACCCCAGTTTTGACCCCAACTGTTCTTAATAAGCCAATAGTCCTTGCCCCCTTCACTCCCGTAGCCAATCAGAGCCACTGCATGATTAGAAGGATTATCCCCACATTCTGCCCCATCATAAACGCCCTTGGCGTAGGTCTGTTTCAAATTTTCGCTCGCATACAGTTCGACAATCACAGGACCAGATTCCACTAAGAGGGTTTTAAGCTTTTCCTCAGAGTTCCCGGGACTAATGCTATAGCTCTTTAGCCCAAAAACTCTAGGTGTATCTTTGCAAGCTCCCTTTGATGCTGGACTACTGTACAGTTCGTCTGCCTGCATACCCAAAAAGCGCTTCTTGACGTGGTCCATAACATCTTTGACGCTCACTGGTTTGTCACAAGAAAAAGCTTTAATACAATTTACTAGCTCCTGCTCACTAAACTCCGTGACTCGGCTTCTTTTCTTTTTAATTGCGTAAGCAGACTCAAATACTGACACTGAGGCAAAGATGGCGCCAGCGTTGCAGGTCAGCTGATTCTTTGCAGGGCATACTCTGTTTTCGTCTAGGTAGTTTTTTGAGTCTGGAAGAGCAACCGCTGGTGAAGCAAGAAAGTTGGGGTGGTTCCCGCTAAAGGTTCTGGTAGTGATGTTTGAATCGTCACTTTTAAATCCCCCGCTCGTCATTTGTTTGAGCTCAGTTGATGTCTAGTTTTTTTTTAAAAGTAAAATAAAGTTATATGAAAATTAATTGCAAAAAGTCACATTAACTAAATTAAAATATTCAAATCAGCCCCACACTAAAGGTTGTTAGAGGAATTGGCAAATATAAACAACATTTTGTTAATTACTTTATATAACTCTAAAAAGTATTAATATGATGATTATAAATCTGATTATATCCCATTGAGTGTGTTTTTTTGACATAGCTCATTTTGATACTGCTTATACATTTTATGAGCTCAATAAACAACATACACTACCTACTAACCATCACAACAATTTTTATCCGAAATTTGCAAAAATATAATTGATTTAAAACAAAATTGTAACCTATTTGTCAATAAACTAAAACTGATGGGTTGTACGTGTTTCAGAATCTACTTGTCATTACCTTTTAAATGGCAATTATATCACACGTTAAAATTTGTCAACCATTTCAAAACTGTAAATAATTATTCTAGTAAATTATGTAAATAGGTAATTATAGTATTTACGTACCATGTCAGTGAATTGGTTTACCCCCTTCCACCAAGTCCGCTTCCCAGAGTTGGCCTCCAAATTATGTGCAGCAATCTCGAGTAGCGTGTCTTTAAATGTGCTTATGTGTGAATTGGAAAACGAATGAGTATTGTCTTTGTTGAAAAGCATCTGTTATTGTGAAAGGGAAAATTACGTTCAATACGCCTATAACTTATGGCAAAATTTCAGACAGATTTATTTTAGAAAATGCAACACAAACTTCATGCGAGAACAAGCGAAACGTTAAATTGCCAGTGCAGTAGTTTTACAAAAGCAACGTCGAAATTCAAATCTAGTCAAGAAAATAAGCTTACCCTGTATCTGTTGTAAATGCCATGCATCACTTCGTCCTGGCTAAGAAGGTCCTTCAGTTGCTGGACAACGAAGGTGTCATCTCCTGCTTTGACTTGAACAGTGTTGTGGCTCTCGTCAAAAATACCTTCTGCCCCGAAAAGTTCATTCCATCCAGTCATGTGAAGGTTAGCATCGCCTGTATAATCAAAGTAAATAATTTTTTTGTACACATGTGTATATGTAAAGTAATAATAGTTGATAATTAAAAACTATATTGTTAATTAAAAATTTAATTACGGTTTGAAGTGAGATTGTCTTCTAGGCTGGCACTGGCAACGGGGGCTGCTAAGAAGCAGGCAGCCAAAATACTGACTGCTAAAATTCTTAGTCCCATTTTGATTAGGGAAAAGAAGAAATAATTATGCCTTGAAGACTTGAGGACACAGCTTAAGTTGGATTTAAAAAATGGTATGTTGTATATATTACGTGTGTCTCTACTATTTTATACTGAATTTTGTCACTAGTTTAATTTTCATAATTGCTCAAATTGGTATTGCTATAACTGTATGAACGTCCTAATAATTACTTTTAGTGTTTCCTTTGGCTTAGGTTTCACACTTTACATCTTTTTAGGCTATAATTTACACTCCAAATGTGACAAGATGTGGTTGTAATTAATTTATTATGGATTTATTGCTTCCCACAATCCACGTCTTACTTAAAATATATTACGAAAATATATTTTTCCAATACATACATACTATAACATACGCAACATATCACTACAGTGATAGACCTATAGCTACATATCGTCGGTGAAGAGTCATTATGTCGTAAGTCCAGTGCACAGCTAAAATCATTCTGTCGCAAGTCCATTCAATTAGTAGCTACTGTCGAGGTCGCTTTCGCGTTTTCCTATGCATTAGGTAGGGGTGGTATGTTACTGACTATGTTGTGCTCATGACGTACACTTGCAAGGGAATGGTTTCACATGGTACCCGTCGATTTCAAAAAGTTATATCTACAAAAATCAGGCTACTTTTGAATAGTAGGGATCCAAAGTAACTCGAGTGCATTTTGCGTTGTTCGGTCACAATAGCCCGCCAAAGTTTAAAAAAATTTAAATTTTGATATTTTGCGACCCTAGTACTTTTACAGTTCTTGTCCGATTTTGATGAAATTTCGTTTTTGGGATCCTTACATTTTTTACTAAAAAAAGCAATTTATGGATTTTGAAAAATCCGAAAATTTTCAATTTTTTGAAAAAAATCCAAGAAATGAGTATATTTGAGGCCCAATTTTTTAACACCGTTTTTTCAAAAAAAATGAAAATTTTTGAATTTTTCAAAATCCTGAAATATCTTTTTAGTATAAACCCTAAGGATAACAAAAACCGAAATTTCATCAAAATCGGATGAGAACTGTAGAAGCTACAGGGCGGCAAAATATTAAAATTTGAATTTTTTGAAACTTTGGCGGGCTATTGTGACCGAACAACGCAAAATGCACTCGAGTTACTTTGGATCCCCACTACTCAAAAGTAGCCTGATTTTTGTAGATATAACTTTTTGAAATCGACGGGTACCATGTGAAACCATTTCCTTGTTAGGGGGCGTCCACCAACGACGGAGTAAAAATTCCATTTCCAGAACATTTTGCGATTTTAAGAAACATGTAAATAGAACATTTTGCATTTTCAAAAAATATGTAAATAGAACATTTTGCACTTTCAAAAACTAGGTAAATAGAACATTGTGCACTGCTGAGAAACATGTAAATAGAAAATTTTGCACTTCTGAGAAACATGTAAATAGAACATTTTGAACTTTGGGGAAGCGTAGAGATAGAACATTTTACACTTTTGAGAAACACGTGGATAGAACATTTTGTACTTGGGGGAAGCGTGTAGATTCAGCATTTTACAGTTTTGAAAAACATATAGATAAAACATTTCACACTTTTGAGAAGCATGTAGACAGAGCATTTTACACTTTAGAGAAACTTGTAGGTACAACATTTGACACTTTTAAGAAACATGTACATAGAACATTTTACACTTTTGAGAAACATGTAGATAGAGCATTTCACACTTTTGAGAAACATGTAAATGGAACATTTTGCAGTTTTTTGAAATGGAATTTTTATTACGTCTTTTGTGGAGAACCCCTAAATGTACGTCATGAGTACAATACAGACAGCGTCCAGTAACATATCAACCCCCCCCCACCCCTGTTATGCATAGGACAACGCGGAAGCGACCTCGACCTTGACCTTAGCTACCAATTGAATGGACTTGGGACAGAATGACTTTACGAATCGTATGGACTTGCGACAGAATGATTTTAGCGGTGCACTGGACTTACGACAGAAGGACTCTTCAACCGACGTTATTTTCCTTATAAGCACCAATAGTAATAGACGCAGACTTTACTGTGTAATACATGTTTACATTTTATTAAATATGTTTACACGTAGCCCACGAAAAGCAATAATTATTATTTAAATTTCATATAATATATTACATTCATAACTCTAGTGATAATTATTTAGAGGATGGGGCACTCTGTGAAAATTGTATTACGCAATAAATTTATATCTATAATTACTTCTAATGTTTTTTTTTTTTTACTTTTTTTTATTAAAAGCGTGAGCAGTGTGACTATGGAGAAAATAATATTAGTTAATTGCGCCCGCGTGTGTTTGCGGTTTACAAAAAGTGTGTGGATTTAAGTTCAAAGCATGAGTGTACGACTGCCTCTCTAGTTCCATAGCAACTAGCCTATTTTAATTTTATAATTATTGTTATACTTTATTTATTTACAATTTAAATTTAACATGGTATCAGGAAAGAACATGAGAGTTAGAACTAGAACTAGCTATTTGTCATAATTACTTGATCACATATGCCAACATTTCAAGAATTGTGGGATATGACAGCTAGTATTGGCGACATGAATATTTATTAGATATTAAAAACATTCATAAGGTTAATTAATGTAATAAGGCTTGAGGATGAGGTGGCCAATATCTGTAGACTAATAATATCTCACCAATCTAATAAATTATGTTATTTAGAAAAAACATCGTGACATATGTACGAACTAAGGTTTTAAAGAAAATATTGGCTTGGAATTAATTATGATGTTGCTTGTTCGCCCTGTATATTCAGTGATGTTTGGGTAAAACAGATATAGATAATGGGACCTATACTACGTTTAATACTATATATAATTATGTTATTATATGTCGTCGTTGAAGGATCAAATCTGCTTCCTTTTACTTTTTTCTAATAGCAAATTCATAATAACATTGTTATGAAAAGTGCAAATTGCTCTAATTTCATATTTTAAAAACCCAAAATGTTCTAACTAAGTATACGGCTTTAAAAACTGCAAATGGTTCTAACAATGTACATACATGGTTTTAAAACGCGAATTTTGACCAACTTTATGATTTAAAAAAAATATAAAATGCACTAAATACATGATTTTAGTCGCAAATTGCTATAATTGTATTGTTTTAAGGTGCAAAATATTCTAGTTATATGATTTCATAAACTACAAAATATTTTATGTAGTTTGAATGACATGTTTTGAAAATTTTAAAATGTTCTTATTGCCAAATATTACGAAAATGTAAAATTTTCTAAATACTAAATACAACATTTTACAAGTGCAAAAAGCTCAAAGAACTGCCTGTAATATTCAAAAGCATGTATTTAGGTAGGTCATTTGGCATTTTTAAAAACCATGTAGTTAGATTAGTTTGCAACTTATAACGATGTGATTACATAGCATTTTAAACCTTTTAGAATCATATAGGTTAGAGTAAATCGCGTTTTAAAATCATGTAATTAGAACCATTTGCAGTTTTTTAAGCCGTATAGTTAGAACGTTTTGGGTTTTTCAAAATAGTCAATTAGAGCAATTTGAACTTTTCATAACAATGTTATTATATAAATTGGTCAGCTAAAACGATTATTAGGCGGATTTGCTTCTAGCGAAAAGTGGAAGGAAGCGGATTTGATCCTTCAACGGCGATATACCATACCTATGCCTATTACAATTTCACTTTATATGAAAACTGCTGAACACATAAATGCTATATAAACCTAACCCTCCCTAATTATAACCATTCACAAGGATTTCGTTGCTTAGTCAGTATAAGCTTCAACTTGCGACATTCAAAAGCTTAATTCCTCCCATTTTTTTTCCTAAATTTCTAAAGTCTCCCTATATAGAATTTCTTGTTCTCGTACAACCGAGTTAGAATGGCAATTTATTGGCATATTGCTGCACTTGCCATTATTCTGGCAGCATCCACTACTGTTAGTGCCCACAGTATTTTAAGCCTTAGAAGTAATGTGAGCACAGGTAAGCTACACTGGTACTGGTACTGGTACTGGCAACTGTTTTGAGTTTTTTTTTGTTGTTGTATTAATTTACTTTATACTCGAATAAAATTTGTCTCTGCTTTATTTTTTACAACATAGGAGAAGTTGGGAAAAGCAATTTCTTCGCATATGCAAACTGCTATGCTGGCCAAGACCAAAACAAGAATGGAATTATTCCCGAATATTTCCGCTGGCCAAAGGGTGTTATACCGTACGAATGGCATTCCTCCGTGAGTAAGTACAGTATACATTTAACTCTTATTAAAGTATAATTAGTTTTTATCCCGCATACACGCATTAATTTAGAATTCAAAGGCATGTGTCACTCATGAACTGTTCTGGGGCCTGTATAAGATACCCAGCTGAGCTTGAGTGACAGATTGCAATAGGGTTGAATGGCATATTGTAAAGATTCCTCCTTGTAAAAAAATTTCACTATATAGTTTTTATCAGTACGTAAGCTTTGAAACATTCTGCTAGACCACCCGTGTGTGGGGAAGACCCAACAGAGAAAGTTGAATTTTTAAGATACGCTTTACAGTACGTATATTTTCGAATATGTCAATTCTTATGGCTAAAGGCTATAAACTGTTTAAAATTGTTGAAAAAAATTATAAATTCAACTAAAAGTTCCAACATTGCGTACTTGATTGCATTTTTTTATTTATATTGTAAAGAAGTGGCAAAACGAACGGAAACTGATAAAACCGACATGGCAATAACCAGGCGCGGATCCAGGATTGGGTCATAGGGGGGGCTAATAATGTTAAGCGGCCATCTTGGAAAATGGCCGCTCCTATCTCCACCATGTTAAAAAATCTTATAAAGGCCTCGGCGGCGTTGGTCCCTTTGGGACCGAACCCCTGTCATATAATAATAATGTTAAAAAAGCTCCTCATGGAGGGGGCTAAAGCACCTTAGCCCCCCCCCCTTGGATCCGCCCTTGGCAATAACATTTTGTAAATTATAAAAATTTGCAAAAATGAAATATCTAGCACTTTTCAAACTATGTTACTTAAACATTTTGCATGTTCAAAAAACAAGGAAATAGAAAATTGTTTACTTTTTTTAAATACGTAAATACAATATTTTTTGCAGTTTTCTAAAACATGTAAATGAAGGAATTTGCACGTTTTCAAAAAGTTCCGTACTCATGTTTTTGTAAAATACAAGAACATGAAAACGAAACTGTTAGCATTATTTTTTTGAAAGCATAAATACAATATTAGGCATGCCGTAAAAGTACAATATTATCCTACCTACACGTTTATAAAACAATTATTTAAATTGTTGAAATGATTTCAAATAACGTCCTATACTTTTGTGAGAGAAAAAATTGACCTCTGTACTGTAAAGCCTTTAAAAAAATAAAATCTTATTGTATGCCTTTAAATGTACAAATCTTCAATCGTGAGTATTACATCCATCAGTCCAGAGTTTAAAAATAATGTGTTATTTACATAATTATACTTTCAGCTGAGGAACAAAAGACGGCAATCAAAGCGGGAATTAAATTACTTGAGGATGCTGTCTGCCTTCGCGTCATTCCGAGGGATGGTGAAGTGAGCTACATCACATTTCGAACTGATCAGGAAGGTTGTTCTTGTGACGCAATTGGGATGAGAGGTGGGCCTCAATCCATTATCCTTCAAAGTAATGGTTGCTTGGGTTCCTGGCAAATTGCTCACGAAATTCTTCATGCGGCTGGGCTTGAGCATGAGCAGTCCCGAGGAGACCGAGATGAGTACATTAAAGTTCATGAGGATAATATTAAACCAGGTAATTATTTGAAAAAATTTAATACTTATATGAAATGGAACAAACCTATCGTAATAATTACAGATACTAGTTTTATACAATTAAAGATAAAAATGTAATCAAGTCCTAAATTGTAGTATATAGTGATTAATTTTCTTTTTTTTTTTTAAATTGGGGCATAATTAGAGGAATTGCCACAGTTCAAAAAGTGCACTGATGATGCAAGAAGATGGGGATGCTCTCCCTTTGGCTTTGCGTACAATGTAAAAAGCATCATGCACTACCCAGGAAAGACAAAAGGAGGGTTTGAAATAGACTCTAATAAACCGGTCATGTCTTCTTTAGACCCCAAAAACCCAATCCCAGATAACCAAAATGAACAATTTACTGCGGAGGATATTGGGAAAATTCATAAAATGTACAACAATTGTCAGTAATCAAATCCGGCGCACTATTGGAAAATTTGGCGATTTTTACTAAAGATAAATTGAAAATCATATAATGATTATGATTCTTATAAGTATTATTTCTGTTTTATTATTAAAATTTTCTCAAATGTGTAATGCCTTGAAAAAACTGCAAAAATTGAAAAATTGTAAAATTTCTGCTGCCCCTGGCAACATTAGGAAACAACTTTAAAAAAAGTTTAACCCAGTTTGGCAAAAGTTTAATGTGTAATACAGTTATAGCACCTGTACCAAAAATTTTAAGTAAATAACATCTAAAAAATAGATAAAAATAATTACTGCGGTTTAGCGGTTGATATATTTAATGAATTTTTAATTTAAGAATTAAGATAATTTACCTCTGCTAGTAAAGATATAAAACGGCCTAAATACAAGCATTATTACCAGTACCTTGTATTACACTTTTATTAGTTTAAAATAAAAACATTCGTTTGCTACTGCAAAGCAATTTTAAAGAAACACAACTATTTCTTGACTAGGCACTGTCAACTATTCATACGCACTGATAAATACAAAGCTACATAATATCGTCTGTGAAGAACCAAAATGACCCATATCCATTTTTAGCTCAAAACAATATCAGTTTCAAAAATTGTCAAATATTGTCTGTCTAAACAGCATTTTGATAGAACATTTTGAACCTTTTTAAAAACGTGGAATAAAAACATTTTGCACCTTTTCACAAACACTGAATGAGAAACCAGGTCCGTGGGTCACGAAAAACAATCTCAGCTGCACTTAACTTCCGGATGTATCCCTTATCCAAATAGTCTTGTATTTTACCTCCATACAGTTGCGCATAGGCGGGGTCTCTATCCATCTTCCGCTCAATGGAGCTTAGCCTCTTCACTGCCATGGCTATACTTTCTGGCAGACTTGAAATTCCCTCCTTCCACAACAGCCCCGTTTCAAACATTTCTCCAACCCTCTTGGAAGTTTTCTCCATTATTTCCTCGGCAATTTGATCCTGCCGAGATCTCGAATTTGGATTGGTGACTTTTACTCCAAAAGATTCTGCTGAGAAAGAGTCTTTTATTATTTGATGGAGCACGTCGTAGTCCTCGTCCCGGTGGTAAATGTGGAACAAGAAATTGGCATCGACACGTCCCTTAAATAAAGAGGCTGGTCCATGAATGACCCACCCAAGCCTTGTGAGCGATGCCACAGGAGCATTTGCTGGACCCGACACCACCTCCCTGCTCACCACCAAATCGCAGTGATCCTGTCCAATGAGGATGGTTGGCTTGGCCCTTTGCATCAACCCCACCTTCACGGATTGTAAATGAGCCCACCTCTTGACTTGACTGGCTGTAAGAGATTGCATGGGAAGCTCCAGGTCATTAATAGTCTGGACATTCTTTAAATCGTAGCACTTCCCGACGGATGACTTAACTTGAAGGTTCACCTTCGTGGAAGCACACCGTTGCTGAGTCTGCGAATTGACCCCACGGAAGGAAAATGTACTTATATTTTCCGTCAATCCCAACTTCAATGCCATGGCTGAGTCTAGAAGAGTAACTGTTGACCCTTCGTCCAATAGAGCAAAGGTCTCCACAATGCCAGCAGGTCCCACAAGTTTGACTGGAAGAATTTTTAAAGAAATATTATTGGCATTATTGACATGGGTAACAACATTTTGATTGTCAACTGCGGTGAGCGTTTCCTCTTCCTTCGTTTCCTCAGGCTTGACTTTTTCCACTTTATGAAGTAGAGTGTGGTGCCGGCGACTGCAGTCCTTGATTTCACATTTATCCCTATTTTTGCAAAACTTAATGGGATGTCCATTGGCCATACAGGAAAAACAGATTTTCTTTTTCACAGCCCACTTCCACCTATCATCTTGACTGAGCTTGGAAAATGCAAAACATTTCACTATGCCATGGTTTTCCTTATCACAAAAATACATTTTGATTCGGTCTTTTGATTTAGGGAATTATTGGAACTTTTGTCATTCTTTGCTTTACTGTTAACTGTTGAGAACTCACTGTTATTGTCATGGCCATCATCAGAAGTATGTGTAGCACAGTCTGTTTTGCATGTGAAGATTTCTTTGGCTCAAAACTTCTGACTTTTTCTTCAGCTGGTAATTTAACTGACGGCATATAACTAGCAGCCATGGCAATGTCCCGAAGCCATGTCGAAAAATCTTCTAAGTGGACGTGATCTTCTCTTGAGACTACCATGCACCACTGAAGCTGAAGAGTAGACGGCATTTTACTGACAAGTTCCTCCATTAGTTGAGGGTTCTCCATGTGGCCCGTACTTCTCAACGTCTTCATAGTACCAACCAAGTTACGAACCACATTTGAGAAAGAAATTAAAGTTTCCGGCTTTCCCTCCTTCGGAGACCCCGTTAACTTGGCTTTGAGAATGAGTGACTTGATAACTTGGTCAGGCCGACCAAAACTCATCCTCAAAGTCTCAATCACTTCCTTCACATTCTCGGGAATTCCCAAAATGGCCTGGACTGCATCTTTCGGTCTTCCTCTAAGGCACTTTTGTAGTCGGATGATATTTTTATCATTTGACAATCCACACAGAGTTGTAGATCGCTGGTACTGGGCGATAAAAACAGGCCACTCTTCAGGCTCCCCCCAAACATGGGCAAATCCTTGCTGACTGACTGCCGGGCAAGGAACTTGTTGACATTGTTATTGTCATTGCCATAGCTAGAACGAGACGTGGAAGCAACATTCACTCAGGTGATCGCATCAGTTAAAGCCTGAGCCAGCTGGTCAATGGAATTCGGATGGGCTTTAGAATTTATAATGCCATGGGATGTCGAATTAAGCCGAGGTTGAACATCACCATCGTAAGTACCAATAGTACTATGGTCACCCTCAGAATCCCTAAGCCACTTCTGAACACTTTCCTGACTATCATGTTCGTCCCCTGACTGACTTCCCGCACTACCTTCACCCTCAGCCTTCAACTGCTCTACTTCTATGTCAATATCAGCCTTGGCAAAATCCAATTTCTTCTGAACAAATTGTTTCTGCTTTTCCATAATTTGTTTTGCCATGGTGAGATCTTGCATTTCCAACTGATGGACTTCTTCTGCTGCTTTGAGTTCAAGTTCTTTCTTTCGACGTTCTGCTTGAATCTTAACAGAACGTTGACTCACATTCGACTTGACACTATTTCGAGAAGAATGAAGATGAGGTTTGCGAATGTCAGATAAACCTTTAAGTCCGGTAAACACTTTGGAACCATGGCCTACACTTGAATTAACACCCACATTTAAATTTTCTTTAGGAGTTGAAGTTTCCCATGACCCATCCTATTCCCCTTTCTATCACGTTCACTTTGCCTCAGCTCACCCTCACCGTCAGTGGGATATTTTGCTGCCATGGTTAAAATTTCAAACAGTTCAAAGTTACAAAATTCACTTGAGTCGGACAGCTCGTTTATAGAACTGATCTGGTTCGAAGGACCAAAATGTACCCGTGTAAATAGAGCACACTACTTTTACTTAACTTTTCCTTCTATATTTCCCTGTTCTTAAAACTTCCCTACTTCAAAGTATGCACTTACAGTTAGTTGCCACCAAAGGTCACTAATGTCACTTTAAAATTGATGCAGTCCGATGCGAAGGCAATTCACTTCATTCAGTAAGTAAGATGCACCATGGAATAAAATGTACGTAGTGGGTTAGACTACAGGTATCACGGATTTAAAGATAATAAAATTAAATAAACTATTTATTAATCTCTCGCACGCGTCAATCGAACACTTAATTCATTAATCAATGATTATGAGAAGTCAGCAATCTCGTTAATCACAAAGAAACTCAAATTAAATTAGAACTTTGGGACGATAATATTTCTGTGTCTGTTTCTGTCCGCGTCCACCGTGATACTAACTATTACAAAGGAAAAGACACGTCCCTTTATACCTACATCGAACAATCTCGAATTTCTATTCCCTAACACACAACGCCACAAATACGAAATTCGGACGTAAACTTTACATTTAAACTGCATGGCTTTTTCACCAAACCTTCTACGACTTAAATTACTCAAGAACGTTTCCAGGAAATCAAATGGAAACTAAATACATACTTAAAAATCGCCATCCACTCATCACACACTAACATACAAATTCATAACTCATGGCAAAACAATAATATATGTGCTGCCGCAGATGGCACCACAACAATCACCCAAAATATGAAATAAAAATATTAATTCATCTTCTGCTTAGCAACATATAAAATCGTGATTAAAGAATCGCAATGACCTAAACATGCCTACATTGAGTTTTTTTAAGTTTAAATTCAATTCATGAGCTATATGTTAAAAAAACTTTAAATGAGATAGATGCGACAAAATTTTGCTTACAAGTTAATCAAAACTGTAAAATGTTATACATCAATTGTTTTAAACAAATGTAACATATTGTTCTACTTGCTGAATTTTAAAAATTGTGTTGTTTTCTAATAATTGCTCATTTTTTAAAACATGAAAATAATTCTATGAATCCGTTAAAAGATGTTTAAAAATTCAAAATGTTTTATTTACATTATTTTTGGAAGTGTTAAATGTTTTATTTTTATGTTTTTTGAAAATTGCAAAATATCATATTATTGATATTATCATACTTTCTGGATGGTGATTTTTTTATAGTTTTGCAGTTGGTAGATTTCGTTCTTGGCATAAAATTAACATGCATTCCGATTTTAATTCGTTACAGAGAAAGGCGATACATTAACTATTGTTTTTACTACTAATTTTATTTTTGTATTAATATTGGTGATTTTGGTTACTTTATTATTTTGCACACTTGGCTTGCAACTATCGAATTAGTACGTTTGTTTGGTTTAGTCACGTTTTTGTATGCATTTAATTATTATGCTTAAAAATCTTGTATCTTATCACCAGTGAAGAAGCATTTTTAGTTAAGATGCTTAAAGCCGCTATTTAACAGTAACGTGTAAACAATGCTAATACTAATACAAAATCTGCTTAATGCATTAAAAGATGATTAAACATGTGAAAAGTTTGTCATAAAATACACTGCGGTTGAAAATATTGAACTTTTTATTAGATTTATGTAGTTAATTGCCAAAAAAGTAGTGAATATTTCTTGTGCGAAGTCCAAAATTAGGGTACAGCAACCTGCTGCAAAACAATGCAATAGTGGGAAATTTGAAGATGAAATCTATTAACCAGATCACCTGAGACGAGAGTGAGAGCAAGATTCTGATTTCTGATCAGTGAAACTGTGGATCACTGAACCACCAGCACATTGGTAACCAAAATAATACTAGACGCACTAGTGTAACGGTCAGTCTGGTTTGTGCTTTTTCTGTTTTTTTTTAATTCATAAAGCGCTTACACTTACCTACATATAAAAATAATCCCAATTTTTAAATTAGAAACACATGATTGTGCAACATGGACATAAAATAACTTTTGTACGGGACGGGGGCCGTCCGGTCGTCCCTGGTTGGTACTTTAATATTTAATAATCACGTTTTTGACACTATAAATATTATTCTGACGGCTAGTGGCTGCTAACTGGTCACTAAAATTGGCAATTCAACAGAAGCTTTTATTGTATGTAGAAAAAAGGTAGATAGTACTAAAAACTTTAAATTCATAGTAATTTACTGTTTACTTTTAATTCAAGTATTATTACCTGGTTATGTAATAAATTTTGTGTACCTCCTCCACTACCTATTTTATTCGGTTGGAAAGTACCAACATAGTATAATTGTTAAATCAATGTTTAATCAAACTTTAAATATGCAAATGATGTACTGTAAGTTTCACTGTGATGCGGACCATAGGAGGAAGACAAAAATGCGAGTGGGCGGTATTAGTTAGCCACAGCTAAACCGCGTACACAATTCGCGTGCTACAAGCACATGCAATGCTTTTAAATGACAGCAACGTCACACATGGGGCAATATACACATACATAGAGGCAATGACTTTGGTTTGTTTTTATGTTTTTACTTATGTATAATATTATTAAATCTATAATTTTATTAATCTTTTCATAAATCACACTAAACAAAAGTTAGATATGATGATGCAATCGGGTAAATATACAATAATTCTAATTAATTTTGAAATCAGTATTTCGTAGCAATATTATGGTACTGTAATGACCTAGTTTTAGTTTACTTTGGGGATTTGAGAGTTACGTTACATGGGTAATTTCAGAGAACACACTACATATTAAATTGTATTTTAATTTTAAATAATTATGGCTCATTTTCTGGAATATCTCCTATTTAAAGGTTATTTGTGGTACCACTATCAGGTAAAGATTATTCTTTACAAACGCCACTATCCAGTACAAAGTTGTTTGCTAAAGCTTTGTCTCTGGCAATCATACGGTCTTCTTCTTTAATTACGTGAGCCACGCATTTTCCCCATAAATTGGGGGTGACGGCCCTTACGGCTTCTTTGGACAAGGCTAAAACTTGTTTGGGACCGCCAATTGAATTGTGCTTTGCCACGTAACCTTTGACAAAGCTCCAAATAAGCTCAATAGGGTTTATTTCGCAGTGTGGCACCGGCAGCTACAGGATTTTAATATCCTTTCCAGAAGCCTCAGCTATCAATTCCACTTCATATTTAAGTCGGATAGGATGTTTGTCGGACAATTCAATTAAATATTTTTGTCAATTCCCTAGCTTTTAAAATTCCTCGTAATACAAGGTTGTCCACAATCTCCTGCTTTGACTTATACATTTTGATCATAACCGTGGATGGAACCTACAATACAAAAAACCTCTGTCATACCCTTTTTCTGTTAAATTAAATGTTTATGTGTGCTTAAAATATATTTACGTTACTTTTTTCAAATGATATGGAGATCTATCAAGGACAAGAACAGTTTTATCCTCCACAGCATCGACCGCTCTCCTAAACCAGTTGTTGAAGTGTTCAGCATTCATGGATTGGTGATAATCAGCTGAGTCCTTTTTTGAAAGGAAAATATCTTCAACACCTTCTTCTTGCAAAAATCCCTGACTACCACTAGCATGATTAATAATAATTCTGCCGTGGCCTTCTTTCACTAAAAATCTTCCTACAGTAGTTGAATTGATTACATACATGCACACTATTCCGACAAAATATAAAAGCGTAAACAATTTAGATAGATGCAAACTAACCAGTAAACCCCTGAACATTTTGCAACACCTTGTCTGTTGTATAATCTGCAAATTGTTTTAACTCGGATTCTTAAAGCAGCAGTTGCCAACAACGACTAACAGTCATGTCCGCAGAAGCCCAAGTCTCATCTTGGTAAACAATGTAATATCCCTTTTCTCTGTAATCTTTTATGGCCTTCAGGTAGTATGCTCGTTGACGCTTTACATCCTCTCGCTCCAAAAATACTGGTTTTTTACCAATTTGTTAATATTCAAAATTACACTTGGTCTTCATCTATCTTCACAAAGTGGTACGGCTTAGAACTGGAAATTGAGAAATATTTTCCAGCACTTTTAGAATTTCCGCAAGTATTGGATATTGTTTAGCTGCGTAAAAATCCAAAACTGCCTTTCTAATTGAAGTAACATTCTCCTTGGTACATACAATTCTAGATCGATCGGACTTTTGAGATTTTGTTTTTAAAATCTGTACCCCACTTTTGTCATTTTTTATTATTTTGCAGACTGTTGATTTTGCCATTCCGCAAATATTTCTACATGTAATTAAAACATTGCCATATTTCTGCATTAATGACTGAATGTGAAAATATAGCAATTACTTACTACCTTTGCAATACATAGAATCTACTACTATCTACCAGCTTGTTTGACTGTCAGCAAAATAACTCTAGCTTTAAGGTTTTAGATTTATGTGTTTTGTACTTAAGCTAAAATATAAAGTTTATGAGTTTTCTAAAGTTCAAAACGTCAAACTAAGATGCTGAACAACAGGAAAACGAATATTAGATGATAGGAAACAAAATAAAATAGAAAAATCTAAAGTTGCAAAGGTAAACAGTCGAGACTGAAAAAAACCTGACTAGTGAGACCCATTCAGTCAATTATTTTACTCCTTCGATACAATAAATCTATAATTATTCCAATCCATCTCCAAAAATAAATCATTCCATTTGATCTTAACGTTAAGAAGTGGTATAAAATCAAAACAAGGTTCACCGTTGAGTTAAAATGTTTAACCTTTGAATTCATTCTCAATTTCAACTGCATTGAGAAATCGAAAGCAGGTGCACCATAAGGCCCTAATGTTTTGCCTTCAGATTCAGTAACCAACGTCAACTGGTCAGAAATCGTAAGGAAGTTTATCGTTAAATTAAAATGTGGGACCTTTAGTGAAGGCAATAAAACTAAAACTAAAACCTCCGAAACGACGTACAAAGTTGAAAACCAGATTTCATTTCATTCCATAATAAGGTTTTCTTGAAAGTTATTAATTTATCCAACCAAGTAATACATACCTGTAATCGCAATCAACAATTTAGATCAACAAAGTTCTGCATCTACATTGATCAGTTTTAACTGACTATTAACATAAACTCTAGTGTTAACCACAGGAATTATAAATTTAGTTAATAAAAAGTTGTTTAAAGTCCTATTATTTAAATTTCCAATTGTCAATCCACAGTACGGGTAAAGCCTGATGATTAATGACAACAGTTTGAATAAAAATACCTAGAATGCTGTAGTTTAAAGCTAATCTAGTGTAATTAGTTGCCTAATGATAACACTAATCAAATTAATAATAATATTAAGAGATACTTTTAAAACTTATAAGATAGTTGATATATTGTACTACCAGCAGATGGTTTTAAAAACATAAAACCTAATTTTTTGTACGACTTATTAAACTGGCGCAATTAAATGAGAAATACGACTGTTGCAATATTGTATACAATTTTCCAAAATTAATATCGTATGTGCTTGATTTAATTTTTTCTAACTTCTTCATGCATCATAAATATTTTTCATAATCATATGTTTAAAAAGCATATTTCCGTAAACGCGATATCCTTGAATCCGGGATCAAATACACAGTTGCCTAATTTCATAAAATTCGTATTCGATTTTATCCATTTGTGGTATTTCCATATGATATTTATCAATGGTATATGTATGGAACAATTAAGAATTAAATTCTACTAATATTCTATATAAGCGCACAATAAAGCCTACGTACTTTTTTTAAATTAAAAATTTTGCAGAAAATATCTTGATCAACATCGCACTTGAAACTGCCAACCAAACTGACAACGGAGAAAATCAGAAGTATCATTAGCATGCTATTCACTATTTTTTACTGTTAGTTAAGCAATTGTACTTCTAGTTGTCTATTTCTGCTCAGGTGGATGGTGACTACTGGATTAATGGAGGGATTCCTCAGTGTGTTGTAGCATAGGGTGTTTGGGGGATTGGTGGGGAGTGATTGGGAATGGGGTGTGAGAAAGAGCGAGTTCGTGAAGGTATGCGGGAAGGTATGGGGGAAGCAACGGGAAGATATGAAAGAATGAAGAGTGGAATGTATGAAGGGATCGAAAGGACAGATATCATGAGATGCATTGGGTGACATGGACTAGCATTGTGTGTGTAGTCATTAATGCAATTTAATTAAAAACTGATTCATCCGTGTGAGGAGGTACGTACATAGGTAGCTAGGTACATACATAGGTAGCTCCCTGTGAATGGGGATTTTCCTTGTGTTGTATAGTAATTGTAGAAATATAAGTAAAATGAACCAGAACAAATGCAAATAAAGTGATTTAATTAAAAATTGACATATTTACATTTTATTTGTTTTGAAATTTTCTTGCTACACCGACACAATTTACATTGATATTTACCCAATGGTTTTCAGTATTCTGAATTAAACTTAAGTTAAATATTTACGCAACGCAAATGCAATATTTACACATATGTACATCTTACAATACAGATGTTTTACAATTAATTTATACTTTTTAAATTTTTATTAATAGTATATTATTAGGCTAATATTATATAAATATGGCTACTTATAATTGAACTAAACTCTACAGTTATTCACACAAGCTTACACATACAATTATTATGTTTTTTAACTAAAATTAATATTTACACGAATTTTTTTCACAATATTTACATATTTACAAGTTTTTGTTTTACGTTCGTGTTGTAAAACAAGTTATTTCTTAAGTAAATCAACATGACCAAATGGCAAACTATAATTACAATTAGTTGGATCTGAAAACACTCGAGATAAATCCAAAGAGTTAAATGCCAATCTATTAAAGTTTACAATGTACAAGTTATGGTCCTTAGACCTTACAGAATTCACGTTTATCTTACAAGGTTTGTTTGTTTCCAACATTTGCTTATACTTGTTGTGTTTACACTGTCTCATTGCGACTGCTGGAATTCCCGTACACTTTTGTTGTTCAGTGTCGTTTAAGTACAATGAACTATACATTTTTGGTTTTAAAATAATTAATTCTTTTAAGTCTAAGCTTTGTATTCTTAACTTTCCGCTTTTATCTTTATTTAGAATGTGCAAACCTGGGTACTGGTGCTCATAAATTTTAAAGAACTTGTGGTCGCGAGGAATTTTGCTAAAATCAAACTCTATCTTTGCTTTAAAAATATCGTCCCAGAACGTATTAAGCTCGTCAATTGTGTGCATTTCATATCCGTCTGTATCACTGTAATCCAGATGTGCCTTTTTATGGAATATCTCACAGAGACGATCCCATTTTCTATAGAACAACACTTTTGCAGTATCTAAAATAGCTACTCCAGTTAATGGTGAGTTAGTAACGCGATATGTTTTCAATTCTTCTGTAAATATGCTGAGATCTTCTGACAATCCTTCAAAGTCTTTGCATCGAGGTGATGCTAATGATTTTTCAGCTTCTGCTGCACTTGAACAAATATGAGCATCCACAAATTCCAAGATATTTGTAATTGTTTTTCCGTAAATTACATTGTTATTTTTTTTAAGTGCTTTGTTTTCGAATTCTGTTTTGGCTGCTCTGCGTTTTTCCAAGTTAACATCAATGTATGGTTTAAAACAGCGTTGTTGTTTAAATCTTACGCCACAATGAACTTTTAATAAAACTAATCCCTTAGACAAATAATACTGCAGAGCTTTGAAATGCACTGTATACTTGTACTTGTTATGAAGAGTTAACATTTATCGGGGGCGGGATACTTGCCGCTGCAAACTGGCAGTTGTAGTTTTATTTGGGCACATGATAGCAGCAACGTCCTGCAGATTTAATGTTCGCTTTTCCATTGCAAGGGGCAGGTTTTCGTCTCGTTTGTGTAAATGTGCAGGGTATTCTAAATCCACTACTAGTATATATCCGAAGCTACCCTCTTCGTTGCCAAAATTAGAATCAGCCCAGTTGATATGTTTTAGGACTTCGGCTTCCATGTACTCGTAATCCGACACTGGCATTAGCTGTTTTAAGCAATATGCATACAAACTATTGATGTCTAGTGATAGCAATTGCTTGCGAGGTTTTGACTCGTCAAATCCTTCCGGACATCGCTCATGGTTGGCAACTACATGTTTTTGGGTGAACATGCACTGACCGCCGCGTATTCCGTTTGTCGCAATGTCTAATATTCTTTGATCTCTTATGTAATCAATCTCAGCATCCGTGAATTTCAAAAAACACTCCCAAGAGAAGCTGGGCAGCCTCATTGAGTAGGTTGGGTCTAGTTGGTAGTTTTGAAGTCCAATTTTTCTAAAGTTTTGCCATACTTCAGCAAGTAAAAGTGTTTCTATCATACACGAAACCCGAGTGTAATCGCGCAATGTTGTGAGCTTGAATTGAGCACACACTTTTAGCACAAGTTCCCATTCTGTTTCAGAAATTGGCCCGTCGTCTAGTATTGATCGCTGAAATTGTTCTCTTGAAATGAGTTTCTTCGAAAATGCACAACGATTAGTTAATGCCTTAAACGGAAAGCACAGGGGCGTCTGTAATAGTTTAATATATTCTTCTTTATATTGCTGCGCTTCTGGGGTTGTTGATCTTATTTTACTTAAAGGAGCAAAATGCGACACACACTGTGACACAAGTTTTAGATCTTGTTTGTTTTGCGATTTTAAAGATTCAACTAAATCTGTTAAACTTGTGTCCATAAATAAACTGGAATCGATGAAACGAACTTTAACTTTTGAGTTTAATTTTTTTCCAGTATACTGTTCTCCAGTGTTCTTGTCTGGCGGGTATTGGAGATGAAGATCTGGTAGCCCAGTATCCTTTGAAGTTATTGTTATAGATTTTATATCACGGGCGGATTTTGCAATAATTTTGACATCTTTAGCTTTAAAGTTATTTGTTTTCATCGCACTTATTAATAGGTGGTAGTCAATTGTTCCTCCACAGTGTGAAATTATGGGTATTTCAAACTTGTACTTTATTTGTAGATTACATCGGCTGCATGCTGCAAACTCAAAGTTACCCTAGTGGTGGTTATAATGAAAATTTTTAAATATTTTCTTATTGTTGTCAAATTCACGTTTGCACATGTAACAATGTGATGCTTCATTAGATTGTTTTTTTTCTTCCTCTGATGGCTGTACAAAATTGTTGGTGTTTCTTATTTTAGACAATAACTTTTTTGCCCAAGTGAATATTCTTTTAAAGAAATAAGTCATCAAATTTAAACCATCAAAATACTCCACTGCTATAACCTTATAGTAGTGTTTCATTTGACTTATAACAACAAACGAATATGCGGCTGGAAGAATTTCGTTTGAAATGTGAATATTGTTTTTTGCAGATCCTGAATCTTGAATAGGATTTAAAAATGTTGAGAATTTATAAACAATGACGTACGGGTAGGGAAGGGTTTGCCACAGTTTAGAAAACTTGATTCGTTCGTGTAATTCTGGAAACACAATGTTTTTGGTCACAAGGGTTTGGCAGGTTTTTAGATGCTGATCCAAATTCTGTTCTGAATTAAACGATCTGAAACATAGCTGGCAATAAAATTGCTTATGTGAACGTCCGTTACAAAGAAATTTTGCCAAATCAGTAATTAAAACCAGATAATAAGCTATGTTTTTTTCATTTACAGAATTGTCTTGGATGAGAAATAAATTAAACTTTTCACTAATTTTATTATTTTGGCATCTTCGTATTTGGATAATTTGATCCTCACGGTGACTCCAAATATTGATTCCTAGATTATTTTTTATTTCAAATGTTTTTAATCCAGTTAAGTTGTCCATTTGCAAAGGAAATGTAACATCAGTAAAATCAAATCTTGAAAAGTATGGTCGGTACTGCTCTGGCAACTCCAAGTTTCGTTTTATATTGTCTGCTCGTTGCACTTTGTTTTTCTGCTTTAGTTTGTACAATTTATTGTCTGTTATTTCATGTCTAAACCGATGTGCAGCAACGCAGAACTTAAAGCACTCGTTGCATTTATTTTTAATGTTCAAATATCCATACTTTCTAGGTTTTATTTGAGGAAACTTGATATATCCTTTTGCTTCTGCATTTGCAAACAAGTTTAACACACCGACTTTTATCTGCACTGATTCAATTTTTCGAAGTACCCATCCAGTTCCATACTTGTTAAAATCTGTCAGTCTTTCTACGCACTCATTTGTGCTATTTAATATAAATTTTGGTATTTCACTTGCGTTGAAAAGATCGTAATTCTTACCAGCGAAAGTAGGAGTACGTACTTTTACAGTTTTTTCATTCTCAATTTCAACTTCCAGTTCCATTGTAGCAACAATTATAAGCTGAGCTTTAATACCACTATGTACACTCAAATTCTGAATTAGTAGTTTCACAAGTGGATCATTCAATTCTATCATAAGTGTTTCTATACTCGCAAATGGTTCAATAGGCTTGTGAATATAAGTTACAATCATTCCTTTATGATGTCTTGAATATTCTTGAAATACGTCCAAGTCTATTTTTGGTGATCGACGAAGACGTTTGCTTGCAGGTTTGCTAGTAGCGCTGGTACTTGGTCCATATGTTGCCCCTGATCGACTGGTGCCGCCCCCTACTAGATCTTGGCTGCGATTATCAACGTGCCCAAGTCTTTCGCCAACACGAGAGCATTTATGATATTGTTTATTTGAACAAAACAGGTTACAATCTTCGCATTGATGTACGTGTTCAACGTGAGACTTATACGGTACGTGAAAGTGACACCTAAAGAGACAATTTATAAACGAACACTTAAAACGTTGGTTGAATAGTTCAAGCACAGTGGGCAAAGGATAATTTTCTTGTTCGTAATGCAGTTGTGCGCCGACAACTCGTGTGATGTACGACGAGTTACTTTGAGAGTCCATGTTAGTCAAGCGATACACGTATTGCAGTTAAATATACAGGAGGATAATGTGAAACACCACAGTTGGTCTTATAGTACAGCAGTAGAGTCTGGCTTAAAACTGTATTCTGTGGAAGTCAGAATGCAAGGCTTTTTGGAGTTTTGAGTTAGGTGCGTGAACTGCTGCTGCGAGTGGTGTGAGGCTTGTTTAGTTGAATTCCAGCATTTATAACTGAACTTTGAAGAGTTTTCATCATTTCTATTGGTTCAGAGCCTTCAGTTGTGGGCGGGTCCCAGTCCACTCTTCTACGAATCAGCTTAATGATTTTAAATACAAACAGCAGCAGCACCAGAATGAAGGAGACGTAAATGGCTGCACATGCGCAGAAACAAAAAAAAATAAAAAATCACCTATCAGTATGTACAATTACTAAATGATACAAGTAGAATATATACAACTAGTTTTCAAATTTTATTATATAAAATTTTACTTACTGATAAGTGAACAAATAACTTTATTCACTTACGTATGTAATCAAATGTATTATGTTCCAATGGTTTTGCTTCTGCTTTTTGAAATTTCTAGACCACGTCCATTATTATACCATTTTGGGCATTTAAGTTTTCAAGCATATACTTTAACGCTTGAAGTATAAATTTATTAAATGCGGTAGTTTGAATGACAGGAAGTAGGGTGGTATTAGGCTGTCCAGGCACGTTACTATTACTGTCAATGTCGAATTTGATACTTTCAGACGGTTGTTTGTCTTGTTTGTATTCTGCATTTACGGTCATAGGTGGCGTTTTAACTGCATCCGATGCAGCTACATAGTTGCATGCTAATGCAAGTGCGGGAAGCACAAGCAGCAATACAAAATAAATGCGTATTAAAGCCATTTAGGACCTTGAGTATTGAACGCTGTGAGTTGTTGTATGCAACTAATGACAATATAACAAGGGCCACTGCTTATATTATTTATTATATTAGGTGCGTATATTACTCCTTTTTAGTTTAATGGGTTTTGAAATCATTTCTTCGTACTGAATCCAATCTTTTCGTTTAAGGCTTGTATTAGGATTTTCTGGTTCACTGCCATTTTGTAAATCTTGCATTTGTGTATTGTCTAATTGGCTAGAAGGGGAAAGATCAGATGCAGCATTAGATTTATAGGCACGTTTATTTGTATTTTGTTCTGCACGTATTTTCATTAGCTCAGCATACAGCTTTGGTTCAATTGCCTTCATAACTGTTGCCATTTTTGTTAATTTGGTTGAAACTTAGAAAACTAGTCACACATTATGTCAGAAAATAAAGTAGTACGACAAATTTCACTTTTGTACACCTTATAAAACACAATAGCTAAAATTGCTTGAATAAGTTTATGATACTTCAGTAAATTTTTGCGCAGGCGTTGTATATCGTCACAAGGTAATCGCTTGATTAGCGTCTTTATTTGAGTATTGTATCCTTTCACTGGATGTTTGCAGAACTTATGCACATTAAATATAGTTTCAGCCAAGGCATATAATTGTTCAGATGTTGCATTTGTAATTAGAGTTTTGTATTGTTTAGACTTGAAAAATGTTAAATTTGACAAAAACTTGTAATTTTGTTCAAAACGACAGCCACTTTTGTTTGTTTGAGCCATTTTTATTGTTGAGTTGGTACGTAAATGTCAGTTCCATTACACGGAAATACGTTATTTTGCACATATGTTGTAGGATTGGGACACTTTGGATGCAAATCTAGCATTATGTAACTGTGCTGGCGTAAACTGCATGCTTTTTCGTATGCTTCTTGCAGGAACTTGGGACGTCCAGGCATCACCTGTCTTGAAATTTGACCAATAATGCTTCTATCTCTTGGTACGTCAAACAATATCATGTATTTAGTATTCAAGCTTGTAGTTCTCAACTCCTTGGTAAACGGGTTTTGAAGAACTAGTATAACACTAAAGTCCATATGATGGGACAAATCAGTAAATATTTTCTGAACTAACAGTCTGGCTTTTGGATTTGACTCTATAAAGTTTAAGTGGTCATCTAAAACCAATAGGCATGGGCTGTTGATATCTTCTAACAATGCTTCGATGTTATTTATATCGGACACTAATGTTATTTCTCTGTCTGATGCAAAATCAATGCTAGAAAACTGTTCTGATTTTGTATGTACACTAACGTATATTACTTTATTTATTTTTTCACTGATAATTTGTTTTCGCTGCTTAACAATTTCTAGACAGAGAGTACTTTTTCCTGATGAACTAGGGCCACATATCATAGCCGTAAAAGGGTGAATTAGTCTAAAGTCGACAGTAGTTGCTGTTGACATTATAAAATCTAAACTGCTACTGACAAAAGTTCTACATATACTGCTATTTATAATAAATTTGTGTTACATTTTTTATAAAATTAGGCTACACTTCTTATACAATATTACAGGAATAATTAATAGTACATTATTAAACTACGACAAAACTCTGGACATGAAACTTTAAATGTATTAGACTGTAACTTAGGCTGTAAATTATACATATTTGGTATTACACTAGGAATCATTTTTATGAATTTTCTTACTTTTCTATCGTTAACTAATACAGAGCTTGTAAATATACTTAAAAAATCTTTATAACTAATTCCTAAGGCTCTACAGTAGAGATAATATATACAATACATTCCACACACTGTTGATCTGCCGCTTTGTAGAACTGTACAGTTTTCAGCCAGCATATGGTTTCCTGGCAATTGCAAATTTTTATACCGTTGAATTGGATTTCCATACGAGTCAAAATATTCGAAGATGTCCTTTGAAGTCACCCAGTAAGATATCCAATGCTTCCCAGGGCTTTCCAACTTGTCTGTATTTTGAATAATTGCAATAGGGTAGGTTATTCCATTGTTTGTTTTTTCTGCGTTGAGTAAAGTCGACCGCATTTGATCTGCTGCAATTACGTAGAACTTTACTTGGGTTTCTCCAAGTAAGATTTCGAGACATTGTTGTAGTTCTCCAGTGTTCATAATGTAAACGTTGTTGTTTGTTCAACATCTGTAAAGGTACAAACAGGCTTGTTATAGATACATTAATATATATATACTCGGAGCTTTTGTTTGTTTTTTGTTTTTGTACAAACTTGTTTGGTACTTTACATTTTAACGGTTGATGATAACTTTTTTGTTGCGGTCAATCTCAATAATGTTTTGATATTGGCTATACAGTATAGCTGTCACTGATTTTGTTAATGCGGTTCTAAACTTCAAACTTATTTGGACCTGTCCAGTTTTGTTTACGCTTAAAGCATTGGCCTGGGTTGGTACAAGTTCAAATGCAAATAAGACCCTTCCTTTCGTATAATTGTTTCTATTTACCCCGTTACCAAGGCTTGGATTTGCTGCTGTTTTCTTGAGTGTGTTAAGAGCTAGCAAAAAGTTTTCTTCTCCTGATCCATCTTCTTTCTTGAATTGTAAAGGCAAAGTCTTGTATTCTACAGCTTCTTGGTTCATGGAAACTGCAATTTCACTTAAATTAAAATGTTGAAAGTTGCAAAAGGATTTTGTGAGTTTTCCTAGGTACGCTTCAGAATCTACCAAGCCGAACACAATTATTTGGGGCAATCTGCCGTTAATGCAATTATCCAGGGAATGCGAACTAACACCAGATGGAATAACAAAGTTCTTGATTTCAGGTTCAATACACGGGTACTTAAGCGTACCATTAGTAAGGTTCAGTCGATGCTTTTCAATAGCCAACGGAGATACTGTCTGTCTTTTCAAGTATAGTACAGCATTAACAATGTCCACACGAAACGGACAACCCGAGTAGCCGGTTCTTGTTTTAGTTTCTGCATCAATGCAAAAGGCAGGATGCCATCTTCTCATGATTATTCGGATATCAGTTTCTCCTGGTAACATTCGCGTCTGTGTGAAGAACGGTGATTCTGGCCTTCCTACCATTGTAAACGGCTTTGATTCGCTGGCAATGTTATATCTTGCCATAAACCCGTCGTCAAGTTTGGTAAATGTGTCTGGAGTCGTGTTGAGTATGTATAACTGATTCAGCATTTCGTTTTTCTTTTCAATTGGATTTGATGAGAGTTCCTTCTTCAAGTAAGAACTGATAGCGTAATGATTTGAATTATCGGATATCAACTGTCCATTTAGATAGAACTCCAAGTTACTAAATAAACCATAGAAAAGCATTGAACACGGAGCGACCAAATCAGTAGCAGCTGTTGGCTTTCCATCTGCTAGCATTACACGGCATGTGAGATCTAAATAGGATCCGTCTAAGGCGTAATACTTGCCCGGAGATTTCAGTATATCAAAAATGATTGGATTTTCGTTATCTCGCGGGCTAAGTACAGGGTAGTATGGGTAATACTCGGGGGCATCTTCAATGCTGATGTTGGTTGGGGGCAACTTGTCCAAAATAAGGCTGTTTTGAATGGATTTTTGAGAACCCTCGTAAATTGTAGATTCATCATAAAATCCTGGTGTGGAATCCATGATGTGACAGAGCTGTAAATTTTGTGTTGATATTGCTTGGTTGTAGGCTAACTGCTGAATGAAGTAGAACGCACTATACTTTAGTTTATAAGTTATTTACGTCTGTATGCTTTTCTGCGTCTTCCTGCTCCAGACTGAGCAGATGATCTGCCTCCTCCACGTTGCTTAGTATGCTTAATTGGATTTCGTCTAAGACGCCCACCGGTTTGCGCACGCCCACGGTGGCGAACGTATCTTCTCCTTGATCCGCCAGACTGTCCTTTTCTACGACGTACACAGCGTCCTCCAGTCTGAGTCTTGGCCATGCTGCGTTTTGCAACCTTTGTATTTCGTTTTGAGCAAGCTGCACGACAATGAGTTACACGGCACTTGTAAGAATTTGGACGGCGCTTTGATGGCTGCCGAATTCTAAGTGGAACTAAATTTTGGGTATTTTCTATATCTATTTCACTGTTTGCACTGCTGTCGGCAATATTATCCAGTCCAACGCCAACGATATTTTCTCCAGTTCCCATTTGTTCTTTTTCTTGAATCGTAATGCTTTTAATTGGTTCAAGTGTACAGTATTCACCAAGTAAACTATCTTTTAAAAGTTCTTCGTCCACACTTGAAAGCGTTTCACCAGTGTCAGATTCATAAACGTTTTTACACACAATTTTTCTCATGATTTACAACATGTTTGGTTATTTTGTAACTAAATTGTAGCACTGCACTGTTGTTTAAAATAATTTTGCAAGTAACCGGGCTGACGGTGTTGTTGCTTGAAAGTTGAATAAGGAATGATTCGCAAATGTTTAAAAGTGCTTTTTTATATTGAATACTCAGTTTATACTTTCCGAGGCTTAAACTGCAGTTCAATTATAGTTTGCGAGTTCTCAAGAAGGGTTACAAGGCTTCTGTATTCGTTCAAAAGTGTTATTCGTATTACTTGCTGTCCCTGCTGCTTAAGAGGCAAATATAATATTGGCAAAAAATTGTGCACCGTCTCTTTATTATACTCGCTGGAAATGTCCACTGAGCGTAGCAACGGTAGAGCATGGGTAGCGTAGAGCTGGTTTTCAATCAAGTTGCATGTTATAAGCATTCGCTTAGCTGGTTCAGTGTGTTCAGGCTCAACATCCTCATCCAATTCTTCCTTATTTTTTGTTTGTTCTTCTTCTTTTGCTAATTCTTGATTAAGTTGCGCAGATTCACCAGCTTTGAATATAAAATTGTCATCAAAGCCGAAAAATCGATTCACAAGTAGTGGCAGCTGTACTGTGATATCTTCGCGCATGCCTGGTATACTTAGGTGTCCATCCGCATGTTCAAACTGTACTTGCGTATCAGCCCACAAATTTTTCATTAGAGTACGATTAATTTCATGCACCACGTGATCCAAATCGAGTTCTTCTGGTTCGTTCATTGGAATAAAGTTTGCATATTTTTTGAATAATCGCAAGTCCATATATTCATAGTCCACAATGTTATTGTATAACTCTTCGTCTAAATCAAATTCAGATTCGTAGACGCCATTATAAAACTTGTCGTGCTGCTGCAGTCCTAAGCACAATGCGATGGGTTCAGGCAAAACCACATACTCGTTCTCACTGCATTCAAATGTAAGCTTGCACTTTGTATTACTTTTATCTAACGGAAATTCAATCTTAAGATTTATATTATAAAACTCTTGGTCATTCATTTCAACGTTGAATCGTTCAAAGAATTTGCGAAAATCAGAGTCTCCATGGGTATTCTCTCTTCTAAACATTAAAAAGTTCTCAAAGCCTTGGTATAGCTGTATAATGTTTTCCATATTTTGAATTTTCTCAGCTCGAAAATTAAAGTTTGCACCAATAGGAATACTTTCCATGTCAGTTTCAAGTACATTGGCATACGGATAATGGTTTCCTGACATAAATCTGGATCTATTTTGCTTGAAAAATGATGAAAGTGATTTGGGAATTTCAATAATGACACTATTTGATGGGGACAGGTTCTGGAGTAGCATATGTATATTGCCAGGGTCCAAGCTCAATGCTTTCTGTGCAACGTCAAATGGCACAGTGTCTTTATTTAGCCTTAGCTTGGTAGTGAGTCCACTCATAAATTCTTTCAAGGTCGTTTTTTGGTTTTGAAAGTTGACAAATGTCTTGATAGTTGGCTTGTAGTTTGGAAACAGTTTCTTAATAGGCTCTGAATTCGCTACAGCGCTACGTACGCTACGTATTGGGTTGGCTGGTACATGCTGAGCTATAGCTGGTTGTATGCTGCTTGTATATTTCAAACTCACTAGTCCAACGTCGTAATTTTCAAGGTTTAGAGGTGTAGGGAGGACAGCTACAAAGTTAGACGGGGTGTTTCCAGTATAAATATTGATTTGCTGGTCACTGGTTATTGTTATGTAGATATTCTCGGTACCTGCTGGGTCTCGATCTAATGGGGAACAGCAATGTTTGTCTAATCTTCTGCGTTTGCTGTTGATATGCTGTTTGATAGTATTAGTAAAGTATGGAATGAACGGTGTAGAATTCATGTTGATTCTTCAACTCTACTGAGCTCTTCCTTATAAAACGATCCAGTAATGCTGTTGTGATTTAAATCTTCCAAATAGTATGTTATTGGTATGGTTTCCAAGTTGACAGCCCTCACAATGAACATCTCAACACTAAAGTTCTGGTTGTAGCTTGGGTAAAGGATAAAAATACATTAACTCGATTGTTTGCAAGTCTCTCTATATATACATGTTTTATAATCTGATATTTTAACTCACGTGGTACGCTATATTATACTTAACTTTCTCAAATGTTAATTTTGTACGGCTGATCCGCACTAGGTCGCCAGGCTTAAACACTGGTCTACGCTTCGTTGTGTCGTTAATAAGGTCTGAGTACATGGTTCTCCATACATCATTTTCATTCAAACTGTTCACGCTATTCGGCGACATCTGAATTGTGGAATGAAATGTGTTGTTGTACGTTTTTACAAATGCAGGGAATATTTCAAGGATGCGGTTAGTTTGCTTTTCAGTTATATACCGGGCCACCTTCTCAAAAATGGTCCTAAATGAGCAAATAAATACTGTGTTAAACCATGTGCATGAACCTTATATTGAATTTTATATTGTAAAATTGTTGTTTAATGTGTATTTTAACTGACCTTATGACTCTTTCTACTATACTTGATTTGGTCTCACTATAGGTATTATAGTATTTTATTCCCTTGCTCTTTAAAAACTTGCGAAACGACTTGGCTCGAAATTCGGTGCCTAAAGGTAACAAAAATTGATATATATTATTATCGTAGTTAGCCTTATATATAATTTAACTGGATTTATACAGAACCGTTAATTTAGTTTCATGCTACCTCATTAGCCTAGGTAAGCTAACCTTGGTCTGTAAATAAATAAATTGGTGTTATTTTTGCTTCTTAAAATATACTTTTCATTGCCTTAATTACTGTTTCTGGTCTTTTGTTCTTTATGAATCTACAATACAGTTTCTTGGTGAATGCATCAATGCAAAAAAGTATGTTTTCAAATCCGGAATTTGCTTTTGCTAAGACTGTCCCTAATATTTTTAAATCAACGCAGAATATTTCTCCTGCCATGTTCACAATAGTTCTTCTGCGTTTAAAGTTTTTCTTGATTGGTCTATGCAGACTAAATGAACGCAGTTGGCTTAGTTCCTTGTCAACTTTGTTCTTGTCGTGAAAATGCTTATTGTTTTTTATAAAACCACTTAAAGCCGAAAACGAGCCTTTAAGTCTTGAATTCAAGTATGATCTACGTATTTCTGCCATTTTTATAGATGCCAAGGTTTGCGACCACCACTAAGCTAGACGTTGATAAAACTGAGAGTTTTATCGCAAAACTACACACTTTACAACACTTTACAATTTACAAATGTACAAGATTTTAATAACAACAAATAAACTTACAATGAAATTCTACCGAGTATTAAATTTTTTAACATAATTGATTTTTACATACAATTATAAATTGCTATGAATATTTTTTAAATTAGGTAGTTACAAAAAATCACACCTTTTATGACACATGTTTTAGTATTTTAATTACATTGAAATACAAAACTAACATATTTGCAGTATTAAAACAAACACAATGACAGTTTGCTAAGCTGGAATATTTTACAAGAATCGTTGACACAGTGTGTATGTTTCTGCTCGGCGGGCTTTTCTGCTGCTAACTTCAAGCTCTTTTAGTCGTTTTTCTTCATTCCACCGTAACTGCATTTCTCGTTCATGTTGTACAGTCAGTAAACGTGAAGCTTGAATTAAATCTTTATCAAGAATCAATATATTTTTAAAGCTTCTAAAACGTGAAAGCCCCACATACGTTGTACACGCAAGTGTTTCTCTAGTACCAAGATAAGCACAACCTCTCTCAAATGTGCATCCTTGTGATTTGTGTATAGTCATGCCAAAATTCAACACAAGAGGAAACGACTGCACTTTAATGTACAATAATGTTGCTTCTCTAAAATTCCCATAGCTGCTTTAAGCCTCATAGGAATGTCTTGGAATAAGCGAAATAGCAAAAATCCATCTGTAATCGCAAGTAGGGCTGCCTCATGCTGATCTTCGATGGGCTCACTGGCCAGAACATGCTGAAGTTCGTACTCGGAGAACAAATTCACAAAGTTCGGCAAGTCAATATTTAAAGTCTGGTCACAATAATAAACAGGACAAATGTCAACAAGCTTTCCGGCTAGGTCCAACTGTGTGACGTTTTCGTACAGACATTTCACATGGTACTTGTGATTGTTTTGGCAACTAAAAAATTTTTCTACTTTACTATTCAAAAAGCACAAGGAATTAAGTTTTTTCACAAAGTCTTCATTTTTTTTATTTTTCAAATTGCAGAGTAGAAGATATTCACTCTCTTTAATGATTTTCCATTTAAAAAGATCCTGTTTGCAGATCACACAATTTACTTGAGTCACATACGCCATAGTTAAATAAATAAGGACTTTTAATTTGAACTATTCTGAAGCAACAGCAAGAAGTAAGTGAGGAAATAAAGAAAATAAGAGAACGAGCAAAACCAAAGACGAGCTACTTGAGATCCTGCGAACTCCCTCAGTAGGTACTTTAAGTACCCCCAAAGAGACTTGTGTCATGAGTACATGTTTTTTAGACGTATTACTGCTCCACCCACACACACACATGGTATGTAGCACAACAAACATCCAGCTTTGTATAGAAGAGTTGGCCAAGTATTCGGTCCTTTCAGCACCCTCACATTTACCAATTTAGGCAGGTTCACTTGCTTTATATATTCGAATACCTAGCTACGCGTTTTATGTACAAGCGTGTTTTTATTTAAACTGTAATACAGTATTGTACAACAGTACCCTTCTGATAGTTCTGATTTTTTTCAATTCCGTTTGCTTTAAGCACCTTCTTACTACCGACCTACCAGGTACCTACTTTCTACCTACTACGTGCATTATCTGTATTTGATATATGTTTCCTTGAATTATTTGATTTCCTCCGTCTGAGTCCCTTCTTGCTCCTTTTTCATGCTTCTCATAAAGCACAACACAAATTCCCAATTCAAAGGGAGCTACTACTAACCACATGAGTACCTACTCCGTACGTATACACATGTTTTTACAGATATGTATATTTAATAATATTATTATCAAAAGCATGCAATACATAATAAGAAAGGCCGTACAAAACAGTGCGAATTAATGCCAATCTGCCAGTACCAATCACAATCCATCACAACTACATTGCCGTATTATTTGCAACATAATTCCTGTCATATATGAAAGTAATAACGGCAGTCACATATGCTCGTTCGAATTCCGTTTCATTCTGCATATCTGCCTATGCATTTTAATTTTTTTTTGCAAAACTCGCAACTTCTGAGCCGTTTAAGAGCAATGCATACATTTACATACGCCCGTATCAATTTGCACGCCTTTCGCATTAATCACCCCCCCCCCTACATCACTCCCCATCCCTACCAACATATCTCCCCCCCCCCCTCTCCACCCCACTCTCAGTTTGTCGTATCAGTACCAGATACAAGTTTGTCATATTAGTAACAGCCGTAACAGGTACCAGTTTAGCGTATGGATGCTGACAGTATTTGGTCTCTTTAATCTTGACCCCACCTAACTCGGTCTCAAATCTCTGAGCCCGTTTAATTACTGTCGCCATTATTCCCCCCCCCCCCAATATTATTAAATATTTTTTGCGCCTATTGTTCGAGTGAAGTAACAGGCAAATATTTGAGTACTGTCACAATTCGGCAAACTATCACTGAACTCAATGAGAGTTGAATGCAGTTTCGATTTCGATCTCTGCAGTTCACTCCATGAATGCGTACAGATATGGTGTAGGGACACAGCCCCAGTAGTAGTGCGTAGTATCTGTTGAACAAACCGGGAGGTTGTAAAAAGTGCAAGTTACACACCCTTTAAATGTCCCAATCACTTACCCAGTATTTTCTCTCAGCTGCAACTACCAGCACTACCATAGGAGTTCGTACTTTCGTGTTTTTGAGCTTTGCAGACCCTATAATATCTATTTTATTAGTCGATTTCGATAAAACATTTTATATCTGTAGAACCCTGTCTGCAGTAGTTCCACAGAGTTGGATTTGTTATACACAGAATTTGTATTATGACAAACCAAATGGTCACGTTTACAGAAGACGCTGTAGCCTGGAAGGGTTGTGTTTTAAGTATTCGTTATTATTCATACAAATCTTTAGAAACTTAAAAGGTCATTTACTACACTAGACAAAAATGGGAAGCTGTAAGAGACCAGGACCAGACAACCGCAGAAATTTAGACCATTTTTGTGGACGGTCACCTGGAAAGTGCAATAGATCCGAAGTTATCTCCGAGCATATTAGAAGATAAAACTAAAATCAAATGGTAAGGCCAGTTGCAAATATTGCCTATTTACGGTTTTTATGCAAACTGCGCCTGCTCACTTCGGGCTGGTTTGGTTGCAGAAATTGTTTGGAATTCGGGTATGTTGAAGCATATCTGAAGAAAATTATGGTTTCGGGTCAGTTTCAAAAAATGAATTTTTAAGGGTAATTCGCACGTTGACACAATGACCGCCGACCAAATTGGGCTAATATTTTTTCTGCCGTCAGATCTCATGCAGTCTCTCTTAAAATAGAAAAGCTAAAAATTTAGGTAAAAGACACATTTCAATTTTTGTTTTTGTACGAACCTCTTCCAGTCAGTAACACAGGACATTATATAGCACCCTAAACTCATGAAAGCAATATTAATCATCTCCTCATGTAATACAGATATAAAAAAACAGAAATACAAAATATGACTGTCAACATTTTTGAGCCGTTTAAGAGCAATGCATATATTAGCACACATTTGTGCATGGATGTTACTGTTTTGAAGAAACTGAACATAGTAAGCAAAACAACAATAAACTAATATAAAACAACTCCACACACTGTCCAATTTCAATGTAATCGTCAAAACCGGAAAAATGTAATCTTTGGATTACGACGTACCACTTACGTAATATAAGTGAAACCAATTTAATGGGTTAAACATTAAAATGTGATAATTTGATTGAGATCATTTGAATAACATCCCGAAGTACATAGCCCATTTAGATAACCTATTATTTTTCCACTGTCGTTTAAAAACACTGAACGGCAGAAGGTTGACACAAATGGCAAAATTTTTGACCCACCCGTACCAATGCGTAAATAGCTATCTTTAACGTGGGGTGTCTTGTTTTTTCAAAGTGGACAGCGACGTCACATTTTAAAGCGCAGGCCTGTCCCATCCGGGTAAAAATGTACCCTAATACCCCCCCCCCCCGCCTCCCCCTTCGCGAAAACAAGTTCCGAATTCACTGCACCTATACTGTATTTCATATAATAGTGCAGGTCTTTATTAGCAAATAGGTCTGAGAGGATTGGAATTAAAATAGTACGCTAGTCCATTTAAAACAGTTCTATATTGCAGTACCGCAGTACACGGCGCGGGGTCAGAATTGTGCACGGGCCCAAGGGTTTGGAATTTGAATAGTACATTCTGCATGAAAGTCAACTACCATCTAATTATCTCTATTAGCGTCATTTAAGAAATATAAATACAGAAAAGCTGACACAACCAGAACGGAACACTTCCGAGCCGTTTAAGAGCAATGCATATATACATATATTTGCCCGTATCAATTTTCATGCCTTTCTCACACCCCATTCCCAATCACTCCCCACCAATCCCCCAAACACCCTATGCTACAACACACTGAGGAATCCCTCCATTAATCCAGTAGTATGGTGTACAAGCTTAACAGTCTTGTAAATGAGTATGAACGTGATAGGAAAGATATAGAAAAGAATAATCCTGCTGGTACCGGTCGACTAAAATATGACAATGCTACTAAAAAGGAAGCACTAAAGAGTAAGAAGTACCTACTTACGACTTGTGAATTTTAGAGATAATTGCAAGTCATTTAATTAATAGTATAAATTTTACTTTAAAAAAAAATCTTGTGTAACTATAATATTTTTTTTTCTTATTACTCAGATATTTTAAAACCAATCAGAGTTAAAGGGATGCATATAAAAGGTGCGCAAAGTTTCTGCCAAATTCATTACTCACGTAGGTCGACGGATCATCGTGGGCCTCAAGATGCCACCAGTCTGTCCCTTCATCTAAGTCTTGACAGTTTAGCCCATCCCTAGACATTATTGATCACAAAACTTCAGGATGCTTTCGTGCATTATAGCTTGGCTCTCTAAGAAAATGTGAACTTACCTGCTCATAATTATTGTAGGTTTTAAAATATATATTTTTTCCGTTAAGATTATATCACAAACCGAACGAATTTCATTTATTGTTTTTTTTAATTGTTTTATTTTAGGTGGAGGCTATCTTATATCGGAATGTAATTCAGAGGCTAGTCAGTATTAATTACATTATTTTATTAATTTACAAGTCAGACGTAGTTTTGTTAAAAATGTATTCGTAAACTTTAGTTGAACACAAAAAAAATTAAATTTTTATTACATGCAACACAAATAATGTTTTATTTTCTAAAAACAAGAAAACTAATTGAATTTGTTTTCGAAATTACTCTTAAAAAATCTTGTGCACATCAATTTATTATACAACATAATATAAGTGTAGAATTAATTTAAAGCAATTAATTTGATTTACCTATAATATTTGTTTAATTTTAGGAATTCACTACATTCGAAGATTTTAATACTACAATACTGGGAATTGTAGGAAAGTGAAGGATTCTGATAAAAAATTCTACATTCCCTATGGTTGGAAAGAGAGGGAGAGTGATATCTATGACATCCTAGTGGACTCATATAGAGATTCTCAAAATTCTTCAGATCATGCGTTATCTTCATCTAAGCCTGGACCCACTGTTCCCCTGCTTCATAACTGAAATTGAATTTAACTATGCAACGTAGCTATTTTGAACTTGAAATTGTAGAATACATTTTTGTAGGTAGGTGTGTTTATAAGAGTAATCGGCCATTTACCTTCATTAGAGCGAAAGACAATTAAAATACAACAAATTCTCGCCTATTGATTAATAAGGCTGCCTTCAAATTAAAATCAAGCTCAATTAATTTTATGATTGGTATGTAGCCTGTACAGACGAACCTTGTGCATGAATTAAATGCACAATTTACTTACATAGTAATATATATTGTATTTAATTTTTAGAATGTGAAAACTCATTTACTTGATGATTCTCTGATAATATATAATTAAATGTCAAAAGCCAAAAACTTCAAAGTTCTTCAGGAAGCTAAATGTACTCGAGATGGTTCAAGACGTGTTGACATAATTGCTTACAACTTAAAAACGAAGCAAGGATTTATACTTGATTCAACTGTGCGTATGGAACAGAATGACATTAATCAATCAGAGGCCATTCATAAGGAGAAAAAAGAAATTTATGACCCTTGCATTCCCTACTTCAAACAGAAATTGGGACTTACTGAAATTCATGTGGTAGGGCTGTACGTTGGGGCACGCGGGATGATCTCAAAGTTTTTCCTCAATTTCATGAAAACTCAATGCCTACCTTCAACGCTGATTGAGGACATAGTTATCTCTGTTTTGAAGAAATCCGTTTAAATATGTGTGCACCATTTGTAGTCTTGTATACCTACTGATTAATAATTTTAAAACTCTAATTTATTTAACTACACTAACAACCATAAACTATGTATAATGAAATTGCGCAACGTATACTGAGTCCGTTGGGCTATCGTCGTTGGACGACAGTGTCAAGTTTATTCGAATAAAGTTGTCTTTCTCTCTCTACTAAGACTGAAGCCAAACAGCTGGGTTGAACAGATTCTTCTTTTTAATTTCGGTAAATTTCGTATGCGGTAAATTAAGTGCTTTTCAGACTGGAAAGCACTTACTTTACCGCATACCGCATTACACTTGTATTAAAGATTATCCTGATTTTTGATTAATAACACACGTGTTTTCTATTCTAAAAGATTATCAGGCAATTAAATTAAAAGAATTTCCTCGAGTGAATTGCAGTTTCAAACGAAGGTCTTACAGGTAGCTTGTGTCGATGCAGGTACTTTTGTTTGCAACTACAACATTAAAAAAAAATGGTATTTTACTGTACCGTTAGCAGAAAATACAATGAATGGGGGAGCGTCTATAAATGACTTTATTGTTAAGATGCATATATCGACTCTAAAATGCATTAAATTTCATATTTAACATAGCCATTTACACAATTTTTAAGTTGATGGCAGGGCGAATATTTTATTGACGTCATTTCCTACAACAACATTTCCTACATGAACAATTCTTAATATAGAAAGGTTACAATTCAAATGAAGCGGGAATTTTAGCATTGCAAAAATAGCAATTGTGTAAAAATGTTACGAGCAATTGTACAGCAAGTAATTACCTGCAGGTCTTTCTGTGGAAACTTCCTATAATTGTACAGTAATAATTCATTGCAACGTATCCAGTAAGCCTAAATTGTTAATTTAATAATATTAGCGATTAGTATGCAAAAGAAGTTACAGTGGAAGTAACATTATTTTCTACGACATGTCTAGTTTTATTTGGGCTTCTTACGTTTGTTACCGTACGCTGGATACAACTACTTTTTCAGAAATCTTTGCCAGGTAAGCCAACTTCAATCAAAGTTGTTGAATCTTTCAACTATATTTGAGCCTACAAATCAACATTTTTTGTTTTAGGGCCAACATTCAGGATTCCAATTCTAGGTCACTTACATTTATTAGGCTCTAAACCCTAGATAACACTTTTCCGTTGGCAAAAATATTATAGAAAAATGTATTGTATTTATCTTGGCAGCATAAGGTACCGTTTTCTAACCACAATTGCAAACGAATGTGCGCAGAAGAACGACGTCATGTTTTTACTTTTTTCTGTTTTAAGAAACCTCTTCGCAACTTCCGCAGTATCCCTGCCCGTACTGCAAATGTACTGTAGCGATACGTTTCAGCTCGTGATTGATTTGTAATGATTTTACAATACATGTATCACTATACATAAAATAGAAAAAAACATGGCGTCGCGATTCTTTTGCAATTGCTAAAGTTAAAGTGCCACTTTTACGTTTGCACAACCTCCCTAATAAAATGCATCGTACTCCTAGTATGCTAAATATGTGCTGTAATCGTGAAATCTGTGTAATATATTATGTAATCCAATGTAAACTGTAATTATTATTAACAATAAAAATGCTGGTGTTAAAATCAATTTGACGTTATTTGTGAAAGACCCCAAATGTTTTAATTTTTTTCATAAAAAACACGAATGTTCTTGATACAATTTTCCAATTACTTGGTCACCCACGCCCATCTGTATGTCTGTATTTTTAAAAAAGCAACGCTTCCAGATGTACTAAACATATTGAATTTTGGTTTAAATATCGAACTGATATCTGTTAAGGATTGACTATAAATGACGTATTCAATAGGGTGAGTGAATATAGTTATGTTGTGATGATGAAAGGGGAATGAAAATGCCACTGCGCCTTCGTCCTCAATTCTTCTTTAGCCGGAGCATAGCCGAAGCCATCTCCAGCCAGAAGAAGAAGACAGGATCAGACAGGATAGTTCCAAGTCATTCAACTGAGCGCATCCTTCTATCTCAACTGGAAGCAACGTGCGGAACCATCAACAGAACGTATTCGCTACATCTGAAGCTTCACATTCCATTGGAAGCCACGCCACGCATCTCAGCAAGCAGAGGAAGGAGCACTGCACTCATCAGTCACGAATTACTACTCTCCACGCTAACATAGAATAAACTTTCTTCTCCGTAAATTTTATAATATATTTTGGTGGGAAAGATCACTATGGAGACACCCAAGAGAATTCGGAATTTGCGGGGGGATCAAGGGGGTGAAGTGATCCTCTGTGAATCGTGTTGGTGCACGAAACCTGAAAAGTATAAAAAAAACATTTTAGTTTTGAATTAATTTTATCAATTTGTTTTATTCTATTCTTCGTCTTCATTGTGGTGCTTCCCATTCTCAATTTTTGTGTTAACTAATCAAAATGACAATTCGAGGTCTTCAAATACTCAAATCAAAATTATAAAAGAATATATAATATATTGTGATCAAAATTGTACTCACCTGGAATTTACCTTCGGATCTAAATTGGCTTGTAATCCCGATCCTCGGTATCCGTAAGGACATTGTAAATTATAATTGATTGTAAAATTGTGTGGACGTAAACAAAACATGAAAAACAAAACGAATCAAATAATAATTTAAACTTAAAAGTAAGGCTTGTAGTCCCTGCCCTTCTGGCAGAGGAAAACTTTCAATTTGTTTTCAGTATCATTTTTCCTTTTCAATTTCTATTTTCCATTTTCAATCAGTACCATTTTTCCGATTAAACTTAAATAAATATTTATCTGTAAAACCTTTTAATTATACTGATCTCCGATGTCGTGTACCATAATTTCATGGGCAACCATTCTATTCAATTCTCATATTTTTATTCTTATAAGTTGAGTTATTGGTAAATGTAATATTAAGGTGTAAGATTTTCATCACTAATTAAGTATAGGTATGTGCATTCTGCAGGTCCATATATCTCATATTTTAGTAGTAACCATGATAGTCATTGGAGTTCGTCATGAACTCAGATATTTACATCTGCATATTATTCTGATTCAATAATTGATTCATAAAAATTTCCGGAAAATATTTTACAAAATATAAGGGCTTAGGGGGAAGCGATGCTCTGGCTTTGCCGGAGGTGTTGCTTATTATGTCGCTCAAGGATCTTGGTTGCTCCACCACCGGCATAGTCATTCGGTCATCATGACTGAGAGTACCGTTCTTCCCCGGCCCGTCGCCCCAGTTATATTCTATCGGCATAATAATTTGGACTTAACTTCTTAAAAATTAAAAATAAATTTGATTCATACACAATTTCCAGGTCAGCATCTCATTAACTAAATTCACTTTCAATTAGGCAAAAGAAGAGGATGACAGCATCGGGAGTCGGGATGGAAGCGGGCCCTGATGAGATCCCACGTTCTCTGATCTCAGTGGTTTCCAAATCCATCTCCCCAATCTCAGTAAATTTCTATTTGCAAACGGGAAAGACTGAGACCCAATCGCTGTCAACCCCCCTAAACATTTCACTGGTTAAAAATAATACTTCACTTCTTAAATTAGGCACTTTAAATAAAATCCAATATTTTCTATTTACATCTTTTATCCTTTCATTCAAAATTGAGAATGGACAGGACAAGCTGGGCCGAAGAGGGGGAGGGAGATGGAATGCATTTGTGACTTGAAACTCTCAATGCAAACTGTCACATCACCTTTCTGCCCAGTCCTCTTGAGCTCGTGGGGTGTGGACCATGGGGTGGTTGCGCTTCAACCGGTCTTACCTCTGAGCCACTCATCCACTGGAAATAATCTTTATGTTTAATTCTATAACTACTAATACATTTTAATCTAATTCATGCAAAATAATTCTATTCATAATTCTAAAATTAAACATTGCAAATTGTCAGAATCCCATATGACATAGGTAGGCGTTGGCTCTCCGAGCGATGTTCCGTCCCTGCCTTTCCCCACGGGAGTAGTTACCCCTAACTGTAACTTGGTGGTCACCCCCAAACAACATCTCTGCCATCTGTTCCGCCATGTATATATGTAAATAATGTATGAATGCATAGGTTAGGCTTATTTATTTATAAAAATATAATTTATTTAATTAATAATTTTCAAAAATCATAAAAATTTAATTTGGGAACTTTGGGGTAGGAGCGGCAGAACTCGGGGGTTGAACCCGGTTCAGATGAAGGTCACCGGTTTGACCCACGTTTCACAAGGTGCGGGGTAGGGATAAAACCCTGCCCCCTCCTCCCTGAATTTTCTCAAAAACCGAAATGTCCATTCTTGAAATGGAAAACTTAAAATTTTTTTATATAGATACTTCATATACCTTCAGATACCTACACATAGTAGTTTAACCTAAAAGTTTAAACTTTATATCAAATTAAAATAAATTTAAGCTCCTATGGATGCCCATATCAACATAGTATAAAACAATTTTAATTTCAGTGGTGGTGGAGGGAGTGCGAAATCCTTCCGCTGCCCGCCCGTTGTTCGCACAACATAAAATCTCGCACACGTAAGGAAGCTCACATGCACCGATGCGCAAGCGTCTCTCTCATTTCGGGTCCGTAACGATACGATGTGGCGTTTGGGATGGCCACACCCATCGCGCCGATGTTTGCACTATCTCGTAAACCATTGGTGGGATGACTTCGCATCACTGTACGGCCCAGCACAAAACATACGTTTAGTGGGCGTTTCGTACCCCACATATCTCCAATACGTTTGCCTTCCAAAGCTGAAACCACGTCACGCCATTTGGTGTGTTCGTGCTTCCGGCTAACAAGCAAGCTTTTCGCTCTCTGAGTTTTACGAGTTCTCACTCGAAATTTTCATTCAAATTTCGAGTTTTGAAAATCTTCAAAGTGAAAATCCAGTCAAATAGACTACCCTCATTCCGAATAAGTTGGTGTTAATTTCCCAATTTCTTCGAAATTCAAGAAAAACGAACTTCTAATTTTACATTCTCCCTTGCCAAGTCCTGGCATAGGCCATCGTCCGCCGTTAGTGGCAATTGAAAGTTTTTAGTGTCAAACTGTATCCAGTGACCTGAAAAACATCAAAAACAATTACCTTCGACATCAGACTTACCGTGTGGTGAAAATCCGGTTTCGAAATTCCATCCGGGAGTTCGGAAAATTTCAATTTTCCAAGTTCTCCGATCTGCCGACATAGGAAAAGGAAAATCCCTGTGTCAGCGTTCACTCACACTAAGGTACATATTTTCGTGTACCAGTTCTACTCATTAACAGTGACGTACATACTTTCGCGTAGTGCACTAAACAGTTAGCCATACCGTGGCCGTGTACTTGCTTTGCTTAACACTAACAGTAACTGTACAGTGGAAGTGTACATACCGTGAAAATCTGAACTCCAGTGTTAGATTTTCATTCTGATTTTCTTCCTCAACTCAACCTTCCGTCGTTGCTGAGGAAATTCTTGTTACTTTGCCTACCCTGACCTGACCTTTATTCCCTTCAGTGAAAATTCGAAAAGCGAATCGTAAGTGGTAACAAAACAGATTTTATTACTATTTTCATTTTCCCAATTTTCCCAAAACGTGTCCCTCCCAGAAAATCGGTGAAAGTGGAAAATTTTGATTAATGCTTTCATAATAATTGGTGGAATACTTACCTATCGGCACTGTTCACTTACCTTACAGGTAGGGTGTCGAAATAAATTAAATTTAGCTTTACCCAAATTCATTAGTTCTAGTAACCAATGTTGCTCTTAGTCTCTTTCTCGACCACCGACATAATTGTATTATTTTTCGTTTTCATCAGTGTCATAGTCATTCATTTTCACAAGGAATTTATTAGCACATATTTCAACTTCCAGATGGTCGCGGAAAGGGATTAAATTAATTAATAATTCCGGTAATATTGTTATCAGTAATCCGAAATTAAAATCGTTTAAGTGTTAAATTTAGTTCAGGCTATTAGTCCAGCGAAACAAATAGTTTTTCGGGGCTAAGTAGTGGCTAACGTAATCAGAATAAATAAATACATGTAGTTAACAATTTACTAGTTCAGGATATTGAACTACGCGGGGAAATATATTCTGCTTTCACCATTCTCACTTGTTGTGTGTGTTGATCGCAGGAAAATTTAGTTAAGTAAAATTTCAATTATTCCAGTTTTCAATTTAAAATTTTCAAACCAAAATTTTCATTTATCTTCAGAATTTCGAATTGTTTTCACAAATTAATTTTCTGTTGAGCCAAGTTAACTTAGTTTAAGTCAAACGTTCATAATTTCGGAGCAAGGGAAACCAACAGTTTCTCGCTCCCGCCTAGGATAGGAAATAAAATCAATTTCATACATACCTATACATATACAGTTGAAATTAATCGGTATCCGTGCCTAGTTTTGTTTTTCTATTACTTACATGCCTCCAATTATTCCTCGGGAGCAGTACCATTTGTTCGTCAAGGACGCACTTCTTTGGTTTATCTCTGGAGGAAATACAATAGTCGACAAGAAACATCTGTTCATGCTCCTTATCATCTACATCTCAGTCTTCGATCTCATCAATCAATTCTTCCCAGAACTGGAACTACAGATCTTGAATCGATCGTTGGCTCACCTGGGATTCTGGTATTAGAGCAAGGCAGCTACGCACCGACCTCATAAGCCCAGCAATCCTCCAACTCGATTCAAGGTATTTCCATTTCTTGAAAGAAATTTCATACCATTTCATATTATTTTACACAATATTGCAAAATTTCATAAAATTTTATCAAATCAAAAATTTCTCAAAAAGCAGAGTAAGATCTTCCACTAATCCCACTTTCCGATCTTGAGAACAGGTGACAGTTGCGGTAACTCAACCCGTCGCCGTACCTACTCATTAGCTAACGAGTGTTCTTCAAAGTTCAAAATTTTCTCACTCGTTCTCAAGAAGGAAAAGCGGATTTTCAACGGAAATCTTCACTTTCCTTTCACCGACTTTCACCACTCAAGAAGTCAACTGCCTGAGGTGAACGGATCCTTACCAGTAATCCGACGCCAACAGACAGAGCCTTCTCTTCGTACCCTATAATTAAGCAATAGGTCATTCCTCCCTAATTTAAGTAGGTCAAACCCACTCCTTTCGTTTTAGAGGTTTCAGGAAGGTCAAGTTTAGCTATAAAATTCAGTTAGTAGGTCAATCAATCGCATCATCGGATTCATTCCTGAAGCGTTGCTGAGGAATTGAATTCACAAATAGGTCAGAGTGTTCATAGAGATCTGAAGCGTTCGCTACGATCCTCTTTTCATAACAAGGTCATTTCAATACACCTCGAGCGTTCGCTGAGGGTTATTAAAGCTCAACCAATATCTCGATTTTCAGTCAGAGTCAGATTAAAATTTTCTTAAGCTCTTCTTAATAAAGTCTCAATATTAAAATTATTCGAAGTCTTCCTCTTCCCTCAATCATGGCCGAGGCCGGAGGGGAGGAGATTTCCTCACAAGATCTTGATGGCTCACAAGCCACTGGTTTCTTAGGGAGTCAATCCGATTTAAATCGTACTGTATTTCCTAACCCAAATCATGGGGAACCGGGGTCCCAACATCGGAATTTATTGGAGGAAGTGGGAGCTTCGACTTCTTCCCAAATTCCTGAAAATGATCTCACTCGAGAAGATTCTCGTTCTCGCCCAAGTTCTTGTAGCACTACTAGGTCCGTGCGCGGAGGGAGAGCAAGGAGAGGGATTGATTTTTCCCGTCAGGGTAATCGAGACCAATCAGCTTCCTCCTGGGCCACTGATAGTGAGTTCACTCAACAATCCGAGAGCGAAGGTAACGCGAGTGTCTCTCGTCACCGAATTAAAAGTTTTCTCGTTCAATTCGATCAGCCTTCCACAACAGGTTTCATCGCTTATCGCAAGCGTACTCTTCCCCTCGGGGAACAACCCAAAATTGTGTACAAAGAAAATACTCACAAAATCGGTTATGTCGTGGAAAAAGACACAATTCGATCGTGTTCTCGTCCGGCATACCGAGTAGTTCAAGCAGGAGAAACCATTGGGTTCTTCCCAGACAGATGGCCTGATGGCATCTGTGCTTCTAAATCATTTGGTTACAGAGAAGGTCAATCTTCAGTGACCGGGACTTTCGAGGCCATTGGTCCCGATCCCGGTAACTACATGGCTTCTTCTGAAACGCTGCCTCAAAATACAGCTCATACATCTCCACAATCTGTGGCTACTGTACTTTCTGGTAATCGTTCTAACAATAATCAACAATCTTTGACATACGCTAACATCGCAGCTGATAAGCAAGTCATAAATACTTATCTCATAGAAAGATTTTCTGCTGAAAATGTTCCTTCAGAACAAATTCCAACTCTCATCGAGGCATTAGATGAGAGATTCTACTTAGAAATAATTCAAATTGCTATCGATAACGGAAATACATTAGAAAATGTTGTGAATGATTTTCCGACTTCCGTTGAGAACGGGTCAGAACTCAATCCATTCCGTCGTAGCGAAAATTTTGTACGATTTCAACCAGAAGAGGTAGGACGGACCAACCCGTCCGCAGAATTCATTAGGACTCCGCCTCCACCTACTGGACATTACCATTCTGACCCAGGTCAATCTCATACTGTTTCTGCTCATCGAGCAATCTCACAACCATCGACGCCTAGCCGTCCGCAGACAAATCAGGCTAATTTAAATTCAGCTTTTCGAAGTCTTCAAATGCCTTCTACTGCTGAAGTTCAGAGTGCTCCATTGGTTTCACAACCAAGAGCCACTCAACAGCCTCGTACACAAAGACCAGTCACTGCGCATGGCACTCGATCTCAAGCTGTGCAATATGCTGTTATCAATCATTCAGCTCAAAATAACAGATTTCGAACTGCTCCTCCAAACCCTCCACTTACAACTCAACCGGTACAGGCTCCAATACAGCCTTCGCACGCGTGGGAGTACCCTGAAGTACCACCACCACCGCATACCGCGTATCCTCCGACCTCACATGCATTTGCTCCTCAAACTTTCTATCCAACTTCTCATACACCCATATATCCAACATATCCTCGAATTCCTCAATCGATTCCAACAAATTATTATCCGAGTTATCCTCAAACTCAACAACCTCAATATACTTTTGCTCATCAGCCACAAATGGCTCCTTCAACTCAATTGCCTCCGGGCCCGAGTTCCGCCTACCCAACTTTTCCTCCTTCAATTCCAAATCCACAACCACAGGCACAAGCCTCAGTTGCTCCTCCACCACGCAGTTCTAGGTTACTACAAATTGAAGCTCCTCCAGCTCGAGCTCCTAATTCTCCAGCTCGTACTGCTTCGGCTCATCGCCATCGTCCGCAGTCACGCACTGCTTCACAACAAGCTCAGGCACCGACGACCCCGAGTCGTCCCAAACCTACTAATCCCTTCCGTCCTCCAGACAGGGAGGAGGAGGAGGATTTCAGTGCCGATGAAGAACTTTTTCTTCCTACTCGCCGTGAGGTAGCCATGATTGCCGGAATAGTTGATCCTATTATGAAGAAACTACAAACAGGCATGAGCTCCCAGGGTTACAATGTTTATCATCAGTCCAAATGCGCCGAAAAGATGCCTAAATACGGAGGTGAAAAGGAGGCAGAAGATTGGGCAACTGACTTTAGCTCATACATCCATCTTCTTGACCTTCATCCCTCCGTAGTCCTGACTACTCTCAACAAAATTTTCACTGGGCAAGCTTTACAGTGGTGGCAGCATAATAAACACTTGTACATGACCGGATTGGATTTTACCGATTACCGCGCATGTGCTCAAGCTTGGAATGATTTAATTGCAGATCTTAAGCGCAAATTCGATAGGTCATACGTCTCTGGACGGGCAGAAATGAATTTAAATGCCACTGCTTATAATAACAAGCAAAATGCCAGCGACTACATCGCCGCTCGCTCCGCTTGTCTCGACCTCATCGATCCTCGAATGGATCCTGAAAAGAAAATCTTGCAGATCATCGACGGTCTGCCTGATCACTACAAATCTAAGGTTGAGAATGAGACCGACATCAATTCTTTCAGACTCATCCTTCAGCGACACATAAACATAGCTCAGCGCAGCCAGTCGCACCGTGCTCCAAATAATCCTCCTGGTGGGGCTCCGCACGGCCAACCTAAAGTTTATTTAAAAGGTCTCGAAGCAACTCCGAGCACCGTTTCAAATTCTATTCATCCGTATCAGAAAAAGCCGGGCAACCTCATTAATCGGGATTATTATGTGGCATGGGACGGTCTGGAATATAGATGTGCTGATATTTCATCTTTTGCTCAAGCTCAAAAGACTCAGACCAAAAACGATAAAGGTCGTTTTAACTGTCTCAAGTGTAATAGTGAATGGCACAATACTCGTAGGTGTCAAATTCTTTTAAAAGATCAGGGGATCCCGTTCCCTCCGCCTAAGCCGAAGGACGCGCGATCTCCCTAACAATCTAATAATAATAATCGACCTCAAGCTCAAAGTAATAATAATTCGACTCAGAATAATTCAGCTCGGAGCATAGCGCCAGCCGAAGAGCAAGCCTATGCCCAAGCCTTGCAAACTTTAAATCAGACAATACAACATATACATACACAATTAGGTACACAACAACCACAACCTCAATATACTCCGTTACAGGTACCATATTCTACTCAATCACTTCAATATCAGGCTCTTCCTCAACAGCAATTTCATGCTCTTCCACATCCTTATCAGCAGCCTGCACCTCAATTAATGCAGTCGGCGCCTCAAGTTCTAAGAAGCTTAACCACTCAGTCTGGGCCGAGCATTTCTTCAGTTGAGCAAGTTCCTCCTCCACAAGGAACATCATTTGCTTTCTCAGCTACCAGGAATCCTTCTTTTCATTCACAGGATCCTTTAAACCCCAAGGGGGGGGGGGTGTAGATACACCTGAGCCCCTAACTGAAGTACTAACAATTGATCCGTGTACGGTTGAATCAACTGATATTGATACTACGATAATAAATAAGCCAGAATTAGTTCCTATTATAGATACGTCCGAAACTACATTTTTATTTCCAGCTACAGCTCAAAGCATACAAATTTCTCCGTATTCTTCAATGCCTCATTCTCCTAAGTGTAAGAACTCTAAACCAGACTCTGAGTCTGATTGGGATTCAGATTCGGATTTTCATTCTAGGGTAGCAGCCTGCGATGGCATCCCCAAATATAAAATTATGAAACTCTTGAAACATCCATTTAGTATTCCCGCTGAGGGATCTACTCAGTTCGCGCGCACTATATCTCAACCTACTATAGAGATTCGCCGCGAATTTCGAGCCAAAAATAAATATGGATCCGACATCTATATCCAAGTTCTTACCGATACAGGAGCTACAATCAGTACCATTAGTCCAGCTACAATTATTAATCTGGAATTACAACACAAGGTTAAACCTTGTTCACCTATTCAAGCTATGCTATCTCTTAACGATGACAATAAACATATCATTACTAAGTATGTATATGTCATTTTATACATCGAAGAATTTCGGCAATGGATTAAATGGGGGTTCTTCGTACTCGACAAAGCCCGCGATAACTTGGTCTTTGGGATGGATCTTCTCAAAGCTTATCGAGCCCGGGTCATGTGCTATGAAGGCACTGTCGAATTCCTCTCTAATACAGCTGACGCTGAAACTTCATCATCAAAACAGAACTTAAAAAGATTACATTCACAATTCATAACTCAAAAGAATAAGAAAAAGAAAGTTTCTGAGGAATTAACTCGAACTGATAGTATCGATCCTGAGTCAAATATTAATTCAGATATAATTTATGCTTTTAATCCTTTGCAAGATGATCCATTTTATGGACTTAATATTCAATCAGAAATTATTCCAGGGGACTTGGATATGTCTGATGATGACTCCTCAGTCACCCAGACTATTCGTCCTTGCTATGAATCAGATGATACTCTCGATGAGGACGTTCAAAGCTTTTCGACTTCTACTATGTCCTCTCGAGCAGAAAAATTATTACCTAATTTCAAACTTAGACTTTGTACAGTCGTACCCACTTTTATAGAACATGATCGCCCCAACCCAGTAAATGTATATGTAGAAGATAGGTCTTTTACTGGGGACATTATTTTAGAACCAAATAATTCTCTTTTTCAAAAATTTGGACTCAACGTCATGGAGTCATGCCTCAGTATTGAGGATGGCCAGGGCGTCTGTCATTTAGCAAATTCAGACAATGATGATTTTATTTTGCCCGCTCAGGATACTCTTACTACATATCGAATAATTCCTCAGGACAACAATCATCTTCAGTCGATTAGACTCAGTACCGAATTTCAGCAATATCCTTCTTCACGTACCATAATACCTCCTCCTCCAGTCGGTTGAAGGGAGCCAGCCTCTCTCCGACGAGGAGTTCGCACAATTTAACATTTACGAAAAATTAGAACCTTCACAGAAACTTCAACTTCGTGCATTGCTAAGTAAATACTACTCCGTTTTCGGGTGGAAACCAGAAGATTTCCATGCCACCGTTAGGGATCCAATTACAGGTGCCACTCTCGAAGTTATGATCGAGATGTTGGACGATTCTCCAATGATCCACTAAGCCACAGTCATGTCCAAGAAATTTCAGGACGTGGTTACCCGCGAAACTGAGGCAGGGATCGCAAGAAAAAGCATCGAACCTGTTCAAAGCTCATGGGTCTCCCGTAAGTTAGTTGTCCGTAAGGGCACTACAGATTGGCGCCCCGTAGTCGATTTTCAGGATGTCAATAAAAGGGTCAAACCCATTGCAGCTCCAGTTCCAAATACTCATTCCTTATTTGCAAAATTCGAGGGTTGTACCCTCTTCTGTAACGTCGATATGGCTAACTCATATCAACAAATAGGTCTTCATGAAAGTTGCCGTAACTTTCTCGCTTACATCAATCACTTAGGTGTCTTTCGTCCTCTTACTATGCCTTATGGTTTTCTAAATTCTGGTACTTTATTCCAACAGATTATGAATAAAATCTGGTATGTCTTACTCTGTGACTTCCTAGCCTCTTATGTCGACGACACGAGCTTCGGGGGTAAAGATTTTGCTCAGGTGCTCGTGAGGCTAGAGCTAGTTCTTCATATTTGTCTCAGAGCTAACATTAAATTAAAGCCCACAAAATGTTTCTTTGCTTATCCTTCAATTATTTTTCTCGGACATCGTATTAGTGCCGATGGGATAGGCATCGATAAAGATCGTGTCAAAGCCATTGTGGATTATCCGTATCCGAAGAACACCACGGAGATCAGGCGGTTTATTGGGATTGCCAATTTCTTCCGTCGCATGATCAATGGGTATTCCCACGTGGCCAGACCACTCTTCAAGTTACCTATGAAAAATGCCCCGTTTAATTTTGACGCGTCCTGTCGTAACGCAATCGACTCTCTTAAAAAGTTGATCATCGATGCTCCGTTATTGGCTTATCCAGCAGAAGAAGGTGAAATGGAATTATGGTCGGATGCATCTGAATACTGCGTAGGCTCTTGCCTCATTCAGAAAATCAATGGAGTTCGTAGGCCTTTAGCCTTTAACTCTCATCTTCTCACCGGTCCGCAGCTTAAATGGTCCACTCCGGAAAAGGAGTGCTACGCTATCATTCACGGCCTTGAAAAGCAACATAGCTTAGTCATTGGCCGACCTATCAATGTTTACACGGACCACTCTGCGTTGACCTCCATCCTTAAGACCTCTGAAGTGAATTCCCGCCTGATTCGCTGGAGTCTCAAATTAAGTTCTTATCAAATCAAAATTTTTCATGTCAAGGGAAAGAACAACGAGATGGCTGATAGTCTCAGTCGTCCTCCGCGTGACTTACCCGATCCTTCCGACGCAGAACCTGAAATTGAATCAACCGTAAAACTCTGTTCACTTCGGGCTACAGATTTTACACCGGCTAGATACTGGATTATCGATGACCATCGCCAACTTTTTACTATTCAAACAGATGATCCTAAATTACTTAAAATTATTATTTCTTTACAAAAAGACATCGAAGGTGGTTATGTAGGGGAGAATAGATACCGCAAACTTTATCAATTAAACGAGAATGGAACTCTCAAACGTATAAATTATGATCCGTTGGGCCCCATGTGGCTCACTGTCTTACCGTACCCCTTTTCGGAGGAAGTGACTAGAGACTTCCACCGGAAATCACATTTAGGCAACGAAAAGATTTTTGCTTTATTACACACTCAATATTGGTTTTTCAATATGTATCAAATTGTAGTTAATGTATGCCGATCTTGCGTGACTTGCCAAAGATACGCCAAAATTAATAGGAAAAATAGAGGTCCCTTAAATGTAATGATAACTCCCCAAATTCCTTTCCATAAAATTTCTATTGATCATATGGGACCCCTTCCGAAAACATTCAGGAGTAATGAATATATCATAGCAATCATCAATCAGTGCACCAGATTTCTCTGGTTGTACCCAGTTAAAACCACAGGGTGGAAGGACTTCCTTAAAGTCCTCCGTCCTTTCGTACAACAATATCATCCCAAATGCATTGTCACTGACAATGGGGGTGCGTTCATTGCGAACGAGTACATCGAATTCTGTGAGGAACACAAAATTACACGTGTCACTACTGCTCCATATCACCCTAGCTCCAATGCATTTTGTGAGAGGGTCAATTCTACTTTTGGGAGCATTCTCAAGAAATTAATTTATGATCACCGTCGGGCGTGGGATGAAGCCCTCCCAGAGGTTCAAGATCAATTTAATCAAGCTAAACATTCGAGTACTCAATTCACACCTTTCTTCCTTATGCATGGCATAGGTTTACCAAATTATGGAGCGAATCTTCTTACTTCTCATCTCAATCCCGAATGGGACCTTGAACAACAGCAAGTTCGAATTGGTGAGCTCTTCCGGGTAAGGATGCAGGCTTTTCACAATTCCTGGGAAAGTCAGCTCCGCCGGAAGCTTGCCTTCGACAAACGCTATCCTGCAATTACATTTGACATCAGTGATCTGGTGTGGAAGCGAAATTTTACTCGCCCCGCCGGAACCCATGCCAAATTCGTAATACATTATACAGGTCCATACAAAGTTTATAGTCTTAACGAAAACATTCACTCGTACTTCCTCTGTGACGTTAACGAAGACATAAACGAATGCCTTTCTGAGCGCCACTTACTTCTAGCCCATGGTCACAATCTCAAAAAGTATGTTCATCCACAACCATTACCAGACGAGGAAACGCCCGTCGACGTTGGGTGGATTGACCAGGTCAGACCAGTCCCGGCCGATGACGCGTTCCTCTCTGAACCACATTTGGATCCAACAGCCGATCCACCATATATAAATAATATGCCTATTGTAGATGTGGAGCCGAGGGGGGATTTTACCCACTCAGCCCAACCACCAAATTCCTACACACCAATTCCTCCAAGAGGGCCACTTTCTCGTCATTCTGGAAGTGACTCTTCTTTAGCGCCTCAATTAAGCATAAGAAGTACAGATCACTCTCATTTATCTTGGGGTATTCGTGCCCTTGTACTTCAACCACAAATTTCAACTTCAAATACAAATACTCGTGACCCTTTGTATCCAGGCATAATTAATTAGTCGGCGTTCAGCCGAACGCCTGGGGGGTATGAACAGGATGGTAAGATTTTGCGCTCACAAAATCCAGAAGCCTGGACACAAAGAGCCTCAAAATCAAAACAATTTACAACATCCACAGACACAAACACAGACAATGACAAAACAAATTCTTCAACCACCACTTCGGAGAGCAAAACATATTCGGGCTCCTCCGGAGGAAGTGGAAATTCTAAGTTTGATCGTCCACAGAGTGTAGAGATCGGAATCTTCTCCGAAAGCTCGACTCGGCCGGTCAGACTCACCCAAAATTCTCAGAGTGTAGAGATCGGAAATTGCTCCGAAAGCTCGACTCGAAGACAGAATTTTTCCCCTCCAAAGAGTGTAGAGGGTGAACCTTTGTTCACAAGCTCGACTCAATTTGAAAAATCTTTCCCTGCCACAAGTGTAGAAGGCAATTGCGCCAGTTCGACTGAGGAAAGAGATTTCTCTTCCACGTTAAGTTCGAAAAGTGGACTAGGTCCACCAATTGTAAATCCGTTTTTACAGCCTCCGAAATTCATACCACATAATAAATTTCAATATTTTCCAACTAATAATGATAATTTAGATTTAAGTCAAAATACAAACACACACATAAATAATCAGACACAAAGTGTAGAGATCGGAGCTCGCTCCGAAAGCTCGACTCAAGGTAATGTGATCACCGCTCCGAGGGGTGTAGAACGTCCAGGAACGAGCTCGACCCTGAGTGAGAACATAACCTGTTCAAAATCAAATCCGTTAGATCTAGATGTAGTTGAAACTCAATTAATCATGGACAAAGAAATTCTGAGTCCTAAAACTTCACTTTCTCCGTACCAGTCCCGGGAATCTGGACTGAGTCCGGGGGAACAAAATAAACCTTCGAATTCACCTTCCGCCCAAGGATCCGCCCATTCTCGATCCAGCGGAAATAAAATTTTAACTCCTACATTAGTCAGTAGGAAATCTGAAAAAGTAAAACCGATTTCAAATAAATTAATTAATCAAAGTAAACATACAGATTCCCATAAAGTTAAATCTCCTTCGGGAGACAAATCTGAAAGCAATTCAGAAAGTGAAAGCGCCGATTCTCAGTCCGAAGCGACTGACTACTACGATTCGACAGTGGACTAAGCTTCCGCTATCTCCAAAAATCCTAAGTCTCGCAGGAGACGTCGCGAAGTTACTCCCCGCCTCCTCTCTGACAGTGAAAGACGAACAGGAGCCATTACCAGATCTCGCAGGGCGACCCAAAAATTCTTGGTCCAGAGCCCTCGATCTAAAGCTCCTGGGACTCCCAAAAGCTCGCAGAAAATCAAAAGGAGGGACAGGGAGGAAACTTCATCTCAAAGCACTCATGAGGATCAGTTGAGACTCATGGGTATCAAAGTCATTGATAATTATATAAATTGTGTTGGATCAATGAACCAGAATATTTCGGCATTGATCCCCAAATTAAATATTCAAAAAGATTAAATTAATAATATGTCACTTACTTTCGGTTGTCTAGATATTGAAAGTAAAGTTCTTTAAAAATTGAAAAGTAAAAATATAAATATGTGGAAAATTTTAATTAGTTCCCTTGAACCGAAATTCTTAGAGATGAAGATCGATCGGAACTCTAACGATCGGAATTCATATCTGGGACTTCACGATTCAAGAGTCCTACCAAATATATGCAAAATTTAATAATTAATAAATAATTCATGATTGGAAAATTAATTAAGCAAGTTAGGGATAGGGTGTAAGTATAACTTAAATATTTCCAATGTATGTCGCAGCAATATGGACATAGATCTAAATGATATTGAGGAGATGGAGATCCCCTCAGACCAGGAAGACTATTGGCTTGGGCCCGACACGGAAGAGTGTGGGTCCACCCCTCAAAGTCCTACCGAAGCTACAAATTGGGATCCAGATCCTTTTTTCACTCCTTTAAAAGATACAGACTTGGACGCACAGATCGCCTCCACCTCTACCCAAAATTCTACTTCACCCGTCACCGCCGAATGCACCGCGTTAGGGCAACCTAACTCCAATCAAAAGATGGTCAAAGAGACCCAGTAGTTATGGTTTATCTATACTGCTCATCACAATATATACGTTTGACGGGTCATTAGTATTATATACTAATGACGCATGCACTTCTAATTACTAATCATTTCCCCTTTGTTAATTACGATTATAGACTAATGAACTCTATCTTTAGATAACTTCCGTAAAAGCAATTAAGTCATGTAATTAGGGAATTCTTTCTTAAAACCCAATTAAGAAACTACGTAATTAAGAATCTACCTAAGTAGTATATATAATATGTTTTTCACATATGACTAATTTTCCACTAACTAACTACCATCACTAGGTTAGTCATGAGTATTAATATATAACTAACTCATTACATTTCCTATAAGCTAATTAAGGTTAGTCACTAACTCATTAGTGCCTTCAGTACATTTCCTATACGTTCATTAAGGTTAGTCACTAACTCATTAGTAACTTCTGTACATTTCCTATAAGTTCATTAAGGTTAGTCACTAACTCATTAGTAACTTCAGTACATTTCCTATAAGTTAATTACATCTAAGTTAGTCACTCACTAATTATTAACATCATTAGTATAACTGTAAGCATTTCCTATATTTCTGCGACTATATAAACGCCACCAATTCTCTGAATAAATATCAGTTTACAACTGTCTCACCTATTGCAACTTAACTACTTAGAACACGAGAAATCTTTCACCTTATTTCTCATACTCACTAATACATCATATAGTCACTACCATTCATAACTATATTGGCTCCCCGAGCGAACCTTCGTTACCCGGTTCTCGGTTTCTTCGTGTTCTTCTTTGTTTTTTGGGGGTGGAAGACTGCTCGTGCGTTTTAACGGCTCCAGCGATCTTTCCATCCATCTTTACTCCGCTCTACGTACCAGACTCCCTTCTTCGACTGGACCAGGCTGATTCTACCCGTTCACCTCGAGTCGACGCGTCGTGGACATCGTGGGATTGACATTCTGGCTTCGACTACTCTGGCTTGTTCTGTGTCACGTACAGCACACTCTATCCAACACTTCTCCTGATCAGTCTAGGACCATTTGACTATCAGGGCAACACCAGGTTCGTACACAAATACGACTTATAAAGCGTTACGGTACCCTATTAACGTACACTCTCCTTCACACTCTCCCCCCCACTATTTTCGTGTCCATCACTTACCCCACCATGATGGATCATGCAACCAGGAGATGAACCTACGCCTCCTCAGATACGGCTTTTACGTAGCAATAACCCCAAGGATCACGAACGATCACCTCAAGTGGCCCCAGCCCCATTAGAATATAAACCCAGAGGTCGTAAGAAACAACCGACATCTGAGTCCGGACAACTTTTACCAGACTTTGAAGACAGCCTAAACACCTCTTCCTCAAGTCGTCGAGGGACGTCACAAGCATCCAAGGAAAAGGCTGCTGCCCGCAGACAACGCAATCTTGAACGATTTCAACAGATCGTCTCTGAAGTCCATCAGAGACGCAACCTTAACTTTGTTGTTACTCCATATCAACTCCTTAACAGATTCGAATTTCAAATCGCAACAGCATTTAATGAACAATACGCCAATGCGCAACTTGAAGACGCTAAATATCAGTACCTAGAATTCCGCGAACGGCAAATTGCTAAATCACTTACTTTACCAGCTCACCCACGAGTCGGTCCTTCTACTTTGTCACCTGTTCGAGCACAAGCCTCATCCTCACAATCATCTGCATCATCAACTTCAGCAGTAACATCGTTTTACAGTTACGATACCCCTGCTCCAAAAACACCACGAACCAGCACACCAACAAAGGATTCAGGATATAAATCTAGATTTACACTATCTGAACTACCTGACTTCAGCAACAGCTCTGAGTCATCTAATACTGAAGACGACGAAGATACTCTCGAAGATATCGACGTTGCTGACATCACTATAATCGATACAACCAATACTACAAACACTAACACTACTCAACAACAGACCTCAGGTAATCCAGGCGACCCAGATTCCGATCCTTCAGGCTCTGACGACGACTCAGAGCAACCAAATCCGGATAGACAAGAAAACAGGCAATCGTCAGACGACGTTCCATCAACACCAGATAACCAACAAGACAATACAGGGAACGGCAATACTCCAGGCCCTCCAGCGCCACCGCCTCCTCCAGGGCCAACAGCTCCGCCTCCGCCTCTGCCACCGCCTCCACCTCCGCCAACAGGTACAACAATGGCTAAAGAACTTCATCTAGCAACTCATAATGCCTTGGAAACCCGGATTGCGGCTATTCAAGCCCGGGTGACCGCACATAGCGCGGATCCTCCTCAACTTCTAACAACTGTTAACGTGGCACTCTACATTGAAGACCTTAAAGCTATGGGACCGGAAATCGCCAACCAAATGACGAATTGCTATAAATTATTCAAAAACATTCCGGCCTCAACTGGCGTAGATGCAGACCCTCAGCTCACTCGAGCTCTCAACACTCAAACGGATTTAGACACTGCATACAACAAGGTCAGAACCGAATTAGTCAAAATCTCACACGATCTCCAATCAGCGACCGTGATTACCCAACTGCAGACACCCAAACTGAGTCTCCCTAAGTTTTCTGGATTTCACAACGAATGGGCCGCGTTCAAGGGTCAGTTCACAGCATTGGTCATATCTTCACCAAATTACGCTGCAGTGGATAAATTACGCCTTCTCATTGACGCACTAAAGGATAGCACAGCCATAGAAAATATTTCCGACCTTCAAATAACGGAAGGTAACTGGCCTATCGCATGGACAAGAATGGAGACACGCTACAACTCTCCACGAGAACAAGCCACATTATCAATCAAACCTCTACTTGAATTGCGTGCCTTGATGTCACAAACAGAAGGAGGACTTCATAAACTTGTCAATGTGGTCAGAACAACTCGTGCTCAATTATCTCAGATTAACTTGGGCACTGTATCTGAAGCCGAAGTACTCTATATTCACTTTATTATGGCACGCCTGGACAGTCGAACGATCTCTGAATTCAATCAGAGTCTTCCGGATAACTCAATTCCTAGTCTTGAGACTTGTATACAATTTCTATTGAAGATGGCAAAAAACTGTGGAATGACCAAAGGCATCAAGGATAACAGCTCTATTGCACCACCTAGTACACAGTTCAACCGTTCCCGACGCGATAGTTCCGCACGACGTGTACACATACACACAGCATTGGACGGATATACCTCCGGCGATTCCACTATGAGTCAACCATCACGGGATTCTTCAACATCCAGCATTAGTAGACGTAAACGACGGACATCAGTCAAGACACGACGCATCTCGGTTAACACTATCACAAAACGAGTAAGTCGTCCAAAGTCAACAGGAAAACGACAAGAAGCAAATCGAAGGAGTAAATCTCCTACTTCTCAATCCTCCAGAATTGCTAATCGTGATCCATTTTGCAAAGTATGCGCTGCCAAGGATCACTGGACCAGATCATGCCCCAGATTCCTCAGTATGAACTATAAGCAAAGAACCGATTGGGTCAAGGACAATAAGAAATGCTGGAATTGCCTTGGGGACCATCAGAGTCGTGACTGCCCTACCAAACGCACATGCTCGGAATGTCACAAAAAACACAATACGTTATTACATCCAACTGAACGTCATACTGAGCTACATTCTGCTGTCAATGTGGTTATCAACCACAGCCATTCAACTGAATTATCACCTGAAACCGTCGAAGGACATGCTCTACTTCCTACCGCTATGGTCAATATTCTCCATCAAGGACGATCTGTGACCCGACGATGTCTTATTGACACGGGTTCTCAAAGCTCTTTTATTACTAAAGATCTTCAACAGGATCTTGGCATTCAACTCACACCATGTTCACTGGACTTTCGTGTTGCCGGAGGCAAGCAACTACCTGCCTTGGGTCAAGCTCAAATCACACTACAATCCATCCATGACCCACAGTTAAAATACAAACTCGACACTTACGTTCTTAAGGAAATTACATCTGAGTTACCAGGCAAAAAATTCTTTCCACATGTATGGAAACATTTAAGCAACCTCAAATTAGCAGATCCTGAATATAATACACCAGGCCCGATTGACTTATTACTTGGAGCTGGTTTTGTGGATCGCATATGGGGATCCGAGAAGATTCAAGGTTTTCCAGGATCTCCTAGTAGTTTCGAAACTACATTGGGTCATGTTATCATGGGTGGTACTCGACAGCAACCCCAAAAAATGAGTCACGTACACACCACAACAGACGCACCCACCATTGCACCATTTAACATTGAAAAATTTTGGAACATTGAAGAACTTCCCTACCAACGGTATTACACTCCAGAAGAAGAATTTTGCGAGGCCTACTATCGCAGAACTGTGAGACGTCTCCAATCCGGTCAATATGAGGTTCGATGGCCTCTCATACCGTCTCATGAACCTCTTGGACGCTCTTTAGAAATGGCCACTCAAAGATGGCTGAGTGTAGAGAAACGTTTACAAAGGGATCCAGAACGAGCAAGAAAGTACCATGAACAATTACAAGAATACTTAGATCTTGATCAAATGGAACTCATACCTGATGATGAAATCTACACGGATAGACCGGTGTATTATATGCCTCATCATGATATCTTTAAAGAATCCAGTACCTCCACTAAACAACGGATAGTTTTCGACGCTTCAGCCGCGACCTCCAATGGGACGTCACTCAATAACATTATGTACGTTGGTCCAGTTGTCCAGGCTGATATGTCCTATCAAATACTTAAATTTCGTCTCAGACCCCTGGCATTTAGCGCGGACATTACGAAGATGTACCGACAAATCAGAGTCCATCCTGATGAACGGGACTTAACAAGAATAATTTGGCGTAAAAAGCCTACTGATAAGTTAAAGCATTACCGCATGAAGACCATTTCCTTCGGGGTGACTGCTTCTCCGTCTCTTGCTTGTCAAACGCTCAAACAAATCGCTGAAGATGAGGTCAACAATTTTCCTCTTGGTTCTGCCGCACTAAAAGATGATTTCTACATGGACGATATTCTCGCCAGTAAGGACGATTTGAACATTGCCAAACAAACGATGCAAGAACTCATTGACATGTTAAAGGGCGCACACTTTACACTCACCAAATGGAGCTCTAACTCTACAGAGTTACTCGAATCTGTACCTCCTGAGTGTCGCGAAACTCAGTTGCCACTGAATTTAGAGAAAACGGAAACTATTAAAACTCTCGGAATTATGTGGCAGCCTGCAACAGATATGTTCACCTTCAAGGTAAATTTGGATCTACAGGGAAAACAAACCAAACGATCGATTCTATCAAACATCTCTAAAATCTTTGACCCCCTTGGATCCGTTGGACCGGTGATTATCAAGGCCAAAATATTGATGCAACAAATCTGGATGTCAAAAATCGAATGGGATGATACGGTACCGGATGCATTACTCCAACAATGGATCACCTACGCATCAAACCTCAAGGAATTAGAAAAATTAAATATCCCTCGCTCCCTAATGTACAATGGTAAAGGGGATTGGGAACTCCACGCCTTCTGTGATGCATCCGAGAAGGCATATGCAGCCGCTGTATACCTCAGAGGCAAACAGGACCATGGAATAATCTGCAGGTTAGCTGTATCCAAAACTCGCGTAGCTCCACTAAAATTGATCACAATTCCTCGGCTGGAACTGCTAGGATGCGTTCTCCTGGCAAAATTAGTCCACCATGTCAAGACTGCATGGTCACTTCCTTCACTACCTACACATTATTGGACTGACAGCACCGTCTGCCTTAATTGGATTTACTCACAACCCCATCGATTCAAACAATTTGTGGCCAACCGTATTACTCAGATTCACAAAACATCGGCCTCAACTCAATGGCACCATATCAAAACCCACGAAAATCCAGCAGATGGCGCTTCCCGGGGTCTCAACCCTGAAGAGATTGCTAACAACCAGCTATGGTGGTGTGGACCCCTATGGTTATCTGAACCACTTTATGCCATTCCGGTATTTAATGCGAAAGAAGTTAACGATGAGGTAAAAAAGACTGTTCTTACTCTCGCTGCGGTCCAAGCAGAAGAATCTACTCTTCTCCATCGACTGTCCAAAATATCATCCTGGCGTAAAGCTCTGGCCGTCACGACTCTACTATTACGGATACACAAGAATAAAACATTTAAACATCAAGCCTCTACACTGTCTACTCCTCTGGAATTACATAATGCAGAAACGCTGATTCTACGATGGATTCAGGTGAAACGATATCCGGAATTACTCCTTGCTGTGGATGATAATAACACCATTCGTGATCGCCGGTACAAGGCGTTATCATTATTTAAAGGCCCTGATGGGCTTTTAAGGGTGCGAGGTCGATTGGAGAATGCGGACATTCCGTTTGACACCCAACATCCGATACTAATTCCTGGAGATGAGCACCTCATTCAGGCCATGATTATGTACCAACACTACCGTTTGGCCCACGGAGCCAAACAAACCGTACATAACCAACTCCGTCAACAATTTTGGATTCCATATGGCGCTAAATACGTTAAAAGTGTCATCGATAAATGTTTAACGTGCTTTCGATACCGAGCACGTCCAACTACTCAATTAATGGGTCAACTACCAGCAGCTCGGGTGTGTCAAACAAGACCTTTCCTTCATACGGGCATTGACTGCGCCGGGCCATACCTTTTGAAAAACATACAAGGCCGAGGGTTGGCTAAGTATAAGGTATGGATTGTACTTTTTACATGTATGGCTACAAGAGCTATACACTTGGAACTCGTGTCTGATATGAGTTATGAACGATTTCTGTTGGCCTTCCGACGATTCATTTCAAGACGCGGACAACCTGCATACTGTTACTCTGACAACGGGACTAATTTCGTTGGAGCTCACAATATTATCAGTGCAACGCATGATGAGTTACAACAGATAAAAATTCAAGCTGACACAATCCTTCCTGATCTAGCAATGGAGAAGATAACTTGGCGATTCAACCCCCCTGTAGCCCCCCATAAAGGAGGTGCTTGGGAATCTGTCATTAAACTTATAAAAACCCAACTTCACAAACTGCTATCCCAAGACTCGTACAATTGGGAACAATTCACGACTATATTGACGTTTGTAGAAGCTATGGTCAATTCACGCCCACTTACCCCATTGACAAATGACCCTGATGATTTACAAGTCCTAACGCCTAGCCATTTTCTCATTGGATCTCCACTGACTGCCATACCGGAACACGATCTATGTCATTTAAAACTCAACCGGTTGAATCAATATCAGCTCATTCAACGAAGAGCGCAAGACTTATGGAAACGCTGGCAAGCAGAGTACATAACTGCACTACAGAAACGGAATAAGTGGAATTCAATCACTGAAAATCTGGAAATTGGGGATATGGTGCTGATTCTAGAAGACGACACACCCCCAATGAAATGGCGGATTGGACGAATTAAGAATACACTACCTGCTAAAGACGGACTCGTTCGAGTGGTTACAATTGAAACAGCTGGAACATACAAAGACACTAAAAAAGGACCTCAAAGGGTGATTAAAGAATATACAAGACCTATCAACAGATTAGCTAAACTACCATTAGAAGATGACGACCCTTGCGAAGCCGTTGAACTTCCAGATAAACCCATTTCTCAGATCCATCACCTCAAAGTATCTACAAGAAAACCTCTAATATCACCTTGGACCTGGATACACGTCATGCTTTCCCTCTTGGCACTTAAAGCAACAAGCGTACAAGGTGTGAATTATACAGATACTTCCAACAACACTGCCTTACAACCTTTGAACTATACACAGTACAATATACCTGTTGGGATTATCGCGGGAACTTGTGCTATTACTGGCATTCTTGGGAATATACTGTCTATTTGTGCTCTTGTCTTTGATAAAACACTCATGGCCAAATACACTACTTGGTTCATCGTATCACTACACATTTCTGATTTGATTACCAGTATATTCTATGTACCCGTCAATGCCTTCAAATACTTAATTCCGAACTTCATTCATGACTCAACGATGTGTCAAGTATACCCGTTTATACACTACAGTACTACGGCTGTCGCGCTCCTCATCATGACATCTATAACTGTTAATCGGTATATACGGATCGTCCACCCTGAGATGTATAGTCTCATCTATACAAGACTGAATGTAATCCTTATGATCATATTGATCTGGATATTTGGATTTTCTATGATGTTACCTCCGCTATTCAACATCTGGGGGAGTCTTGGGAGGAAGTACGATAACTCTGTTAGCTGCACTATCATCAAGGATGCAGCCGGCAAATCTCCTAAATCCTTCATATTCGCTACCTTCATTCTATCACCCGCAATAGCAATGTTGTACTCCTACATTCGAATATATATCCATGTACGAAAATCCTACAACCGTGTGAAAAATAGAAGAAACTTTAAGAAAACCTATGGAGACCTAACTGCAACCATTGCATTTATCGTGTTAACCTACACACTTTGCTTTGTGCCTGTTATGATTATGAAAATACTGGATCCGACTGAAAAACTTCCACACACTCTACACATCATAGCCATAACCCTAGTCTGGATTTCTCCGACTGTAAATGTCATTATATATACAATGACAAACAAAAATTATCGCAAAGCATATTCACAGATGTTAGGAAGCAATCACAGTATAACCAACAATTCTGACTATGGCAAATTGGCAAGATGGAAAACTTCCGCCGCACTTCTTCTGATAACGACTGGACATACATCAGCCCTATACGAGCCCAACCCTAACCTTATGTCTCGTTTTACTAGCTGCGATATAGCATGGCCTACATTGCATGAAATCCCTACCTGTCACGACGACGTCAACTGGCTTCATGTTCTAGACAATGGTCAGATCTGCTCACGAAAACAAAGCTGTCCTCAAGGCAACATGGTGTCCTCGGATGCTCGGTCATGCGTACCCCAATCCACTGGCTGTAAAAATACAACAAAATTAAATCTGGATCACCTCGAATGTCAAAGTGTAGATACACTCATGGATACATCTGTATTGGAGACCTCCGGAATCAAATCCACCCTGTGTGCAGTAGGAGAGTATACCTTACAAACCTGCACTCATTTCACCACATCTCTGGAATATGTTCCAGTGGCTATCGCCCGAAACCAGTTATTCCCACTCTCATCCCTGCATATTACTCAGGACGCGCAGATCAACTCACTCAGCTCTTATAACTGCACTGGTCAGTGTATCGAAAACCGCTGCAAGCGACGTCAATGCTCTGGAGATGATACGTTCTGCCGCAATATCGGATGTCCACCCGAATCTAATATCCTCCAGCGAGATAATCCCTGCCATTGCGAATATGATTCGACATCACTACTTCATAAGATACAGACTCTAAAGGAACCAATTTCAGCAGACTGCTGGGGGACTATGTACTTCATGACTCGGAAGATCGATTTAACTCGCGATGAAGCAAGATCTGATTGCGACAAATGTGAATATTCCTGCCTACCTAAGGGAGTACGAATCGTGACACCAGGAGTAATTCCCAGATATATCAAGGCTATGCGTACTCCTGGATATGTCTCCATGATACCTCAATCCGAAGAAAGTGAACTTCAACTTACAAACCATATGTTAGCTACAGTTGGAAACACTACCATTGAAGTTTGGCTACCTAATGTGGATCATCCTATCATCCAAGAACTACCCTGCGCTCGAGTGAGCATCTGCAAATTAATCGATTGTCACTTATGCGCGGACCGGTGGATCAACGTGTCGTGCTATTATTCCTACCACTGGATAATTATTTCTATTCTTGGACTTTCTATAACAACTACCATAGTATCAGTCATCTATGTTACTCGTTGTATGATGACAGTATCATGGTATCTCAGTTGGCCAATACGATGCTGCCTTCAGATTGTACGAAGAAAACAAGCACAAAAACGCCGGCAAGGAAATAAATCAAAATTGGATGAAGAAACCGGACTTCCATTGCTGGAATATTCGCATCCCATTTACAAATCTACTAGCAAACCCATTAACAAACGTGCTACGATACCACGTCCATCACTGTTTCTACCAGGAGCCCGACTGTCTCTATTTATCATTCTCTCTGGTATATACCTTGCTAATGCATGCACAAACTCAGCTACCTTATCAGCCACCAGCCGAGAATGCCACCAGTCTGGAGATCAAACCACATGTGCAATCAGAGTCAATACTAGACTCGGACTCAGTGCCATAGGACAAGATTCATGTTTTAAAATTGAGGACTCTCACCACGCTGTCATGGGAACTATAATAATGCAAACAAAAACAGTGGCATTACAGTGCAAAAAACAACTCCTATATTATATCCCAAAAGCAGTAGCTAAATGTCAAAGTGCGCTCAAATGTTACAATCTATACTCTTCAGCTGCCTGTCATGGAGATAAATGTGAGCAATTTCAAGTCAATTCCACTATTCCTGAATTTAAAGATTCTCAACATCATCTAGGATGGAGCAGCTGTAGATACCTCCGACATGTACATTGTTGGTATCCCTGGACTCGCGACTGTCATTTCATACGTGTCTACCTCGACAATCCAACTAACGAAATTTTTGAAGTCTCATCATGTCCCGAATGGATCTATGCTGTGGAAATCACGATTACTTCACATTTTGGTAATACCAAGTATCACAATACAACCACGTTAAAGGCCGGAATTCCGACCTCACTCCACGGAATCGATTTTACACTAATTTCTATATCTTCCCCCCCTGTTCCCATACTATCTCAATGTATAATCACTAAAGGGAACTTAACTTCATTAGCCCCATGTAACTCACGAGGTGAAGCTACTCTAAATAAAGTAGGGGAAATTCTCTGCAATACAATCACCGACGCTCGTTCCATTACGCCTAATTGTATAGCGAATATGAACCTCATCCGGACCATCGCAGATTCCAGCGGAGTGAAGTGTATATCTTCTCTTGTCGACCCAGATAAAATTATGCAGATCAATCCTCTGCCCCTTCACTTGGAGAACGGAGTTCTAGTACCAAAAAATAATACTGTCATATTCGAGTCCTCCAGCAGTTCTCTATTAGAAGTCCAGATATCTACAGATAATTTACAACTTATAAAGCAAACGCAAGACTCAATCTGTACTGCGGAATTCATTAAACTGGAAGGGGCCTACAATAGTGCTGCAGCAGCAACCTTGTTTATACAAGCCAAAGTCAACACACCATCCAACGTTGCTATACTGGAATGTAGACAAGCCGGATTCACAATTCCCATTCATCTCACCAACGAACTAGTTACGTACCCCTTACGAGTCAAATTTGACACTCCAGAAATTGATATGATATGCCAATTACAATGTTCACAAAATACGATTGAGCTACATGTGATTGGGCATTTGGATTATTTATCCAATGCAGCGATCCAAAGTAATCAAATGACATTTTTCTACGAACCGCCTACTACGGATACGGGATTTCACATTTTATCCCTCACCGGCTTCAGTTGGTTCTCTTGGATAACCCGAGGAGCCATATCTCTCGCCTTTCTCATCATTACTATTATTACGTTATATGGAAGTATGAAATTAGTAGTCAGAAAACTAATTTAACACACACTGTCTTCCTGATTGACCCATAATGTAATTTTCGATTTTAAGTTAATTAGTCCGATACAATTAACACTAATGTCATTTCCTAGTTTATAATTAGCTTGATACAATTAGCACTAATATCACTTCCTATTTTATCAACACTAGCTCCTAGCCCAAGTTTCATTGGATTTAAAACCGCCCGGTTCCGGGTCCAGATTTATTACCAACCATAGTTCTTTAGAAACTTAATCTTAATTATGTTCAGTTCCTGCTTCTGTCCTCGTCGGATATATAAAGCTCAGTCTTTTCATTGTCTTCACATCATTTCTACTATGGATCTCCGCAAGCAATCTAACACGACTTCTTCTCGTTCCGATGGACCACGGCCAACCCTCACCCTTGGCTACGCTCCTGCGACAACATCAGCTCCTTCGGCACACCTGGTGCCTCCGTTTACTCGAAGGCCCGTGCCCCTGGGACTCCATCGGGCCTCGCCCTCGCTCCTTTCGCCGGGTCCGCCGTTTTCGTCAAGCTTCCCACCGCCTCTTCCTGACGCCGCAACGGACTTACCGACGGCTCCGGCCACACGTTCGATTCATTCACTGATACCGATCTTGAGCGTAAATGAATTCTACGAGCTTCACCGCGCAGCGGAGACGCTTCAGAATATCTGCACGCGTTTCACGCTGGAAATGCGTCGGCCCAGGGATCCTCCTCCGGTGTCCCCTTATAATCTACTGGTCCAGGCTTTATCTCAACCACCTATACTCGAACCATCCCGCCACATTCGACAACCATCACCTCCCGGTGTAACCCGAGATCGTCATTCCCGTCGGTCTTCTCCTGCCAGTCCTACCAATACCATCGTATTGGACCACATTAATCTTGTATCCTCTGATGAAGAGGAAGAATAACAACCTAGGACGGGACCTTCATCCACATCTTGAACCTATTCGTTCAACGGGTGGGAGTGTAGTTATGGTTTATCTATACTGCTCATCACAATATATACGTTTGACGGGTCATTAGTATTATATACTAATGACGCATGCACTTCTAATTACTAATCATTTCCCCTTTGTTAATTACGATTATAGACTAATGAACTCTATCTTTAGATAACTTCCGTAAAAGCAATTAAGTCATGTAATTAGGGAATTCTTCCTTAAAACCCAATTAAGAAACTACGTAATTAAGAATCTACCTAAGTAGTATATATAATATGTTTTTCACATATGACTAATTTTCCACTAACTAACTACCATCACTAGGTTAGTCATGAGTATTAATATATAACTAACTCATTACATTTCCTATAAGCTAATTAAGGTTAGTCACTAACTCATTAGTGCCTTCAGTACATTTCCTATACGTTCATTAAGGTTAGTCACTAACTCATTAGTAACTTCTGTACATTTCCTATAAGTTCATTAAGGTTAGTCACTAACTCATTAGTAACTTCAGTACATTTCCTATAAGTTAATTACATCTAAGTTAGTCACTCACTAATTATTAACATCATTAGTATAACTGTAAGCATTTCCTATATTTCTGCGACTATATAAACGCCACCAATTCTCTGAATAAATATCAGTTTACAACTGTCTCACCTATTGCAACTTAACTACTTAGAACACGAGAAATCTTTCACCTTATTTCTCATACTCACTAATACATCATATAGTCACTACCATTCATAACTACCCAGGTTAAGTTTAATGATAAAATTAGGGAATGTCTAGTATGTAAATCCCGTCGGGAGCCGGGAAACATTCGGCACATCTTTGCCGATTGTCATCTCTTCCAACCAAAACCAAAAAGGAAAAGAGTGAGGAAATGTAGTAACTGTGGAGGTAAACACGGACTTAAACTCTGTAGGCAATCTACGGAGACTTTAAACAGAGATCATTAAAAATAAAATTTAATTAAATAAATGCCGTACCCAAAATTATTAAAAACTTAATTAGAAATTAAAAATGTGACCAAATTAAAATATATAATTCGAACTTTGCAAAGAATGTAAATTTTTTACATTCCATAGTTGTAATACTTTAATTTAAGACTCAAAGTGAATGTCAAAGCGTCAGTACAGTACCGGCGCCCTTTCAAACCATAACCAAAACTTTAGTGCTACAGTCATGGGGGTGATCAAAGTTCTTAGGTCAAAACTCTAATTGTTTTTGCCCCCATCTGTGAACTTTTTCAATAGATGCCAGGTTCGTGCCCATCTCCGCCGGCAAGTCCGTCTCCAGGTAGTACGCCACATCGAAGGAATTCAACTCGAACGCCTTCTCCGCTTAAACCTTCGGCTTCTTCATGGTCACCATCTCCGAGAACTAGTCCGGAAAGTACTCCTCCAAGAAGGTCTTCGCCGCGGAAAACGTCCACTCGGAATCTGTCTCCGCCAAAAGCTTCGTCTTCAAAACTTCATCCTCCGACTTTAAAGGCGTTGGCTAAGTTGAAGAAAAAGAAGACAAAGTTGGGTCCCCACTGTAATATGGGACGAAAATCCTATCAAAATGCGCTCCAGCAGAAACTTGCTAAGGACGCGGCAGAAAAGAAAAAGAAAGAAGAAGCGGATCTGCTTCAACGTAAGAAAGATTTTCTCAATGCCATACGCCGACAAAATTATCAGATAAAGAAAACTGGTGGAAAAATTCGGCGCAGGGGACGCCCGTCTCGATCTTCTCCTCAACGTCTTCCTCCACCTCCTCGCTCTACTCCTCTTCAGTCTGCGTCAACTTCCGCTGCTGCATTGAAGGCGCCCACTCGTTCCTCTGGACGTGTGCTCAAGAAGGCATCTCAGGCAAAAATAAAGCCCTTCAGCGCCTTTACTGGTGTAGCACGGAAGCCTCCAATTGATTCGAATCTCCGTCAGTACAGACTGGGCGGAATTGTCAGTTTACACCGGAGTGACGCTCCAGCTACTATTACTTCAGGAGCTCTGGAAGCTCCTCCTCAGCCACCAATTCCTCAACCTCATCTCGCCGACGATATTTATCTGGTTCTTCCCGAACCTTCCCCTCGGGGACAACTATTGGCTCCAAATCGCAGTCCGAGTACAACTCCTGCCAAAATTAATCCGCAAGCAAAAGCGGAAGACTTTTCGGAAGAAGAAAAATTAGCACTTGTCTCCGCCACCCTCAAAATCGAAACTATTAACAATGACTTCGAAATTATGAAGGCACAGGAAAGAGTTGACTTTTCTAGGAAAATAGTCATTACTGAGGATCCTCCTAACATCCTCATAATCAGCCCAGGGTATGAAAACGAGTTCGTCTCTCACGAAGGAATAAATTCGGCTTATAATAAATTGCGGATCACCGCTAACTTGGTGAATACAGCCCTCCTCCAGTTCTTCGATCGGCCTCCTCAGGATGCTTTCCGCGAAGCTGTGTTCATGCCTCGTTTACGACCCATAAATCCAGCTCCAGGGCAACCGGTCCAAGTTCGGGGGATGGGATCAGGTCAATCGGGCCAAGCAGACTCTTCAGCTCCTCCTCCAGAGAGACAGACCATCATCAAACCCACCAGAGTTCCTAAGGACGCGCCACGCCATTACCCTCGAACTCTGGAGGTCTCTCATATGAATCAGAATGAGAATTTTACCCTCATTCAACGTGAAAATGGTTACCTCGGATTACACACAGGATTTCTTTTTCCACGGGAATTTTTCTATCCAGAAAACCTTCCTCGAATCAATCCAGCTGCAGAAATTACTGAAGCTCCGCTTCCTGGACCGTCTTCGACTCCGGCGAATCATCCTCGAAATTCAGCTCAAGCTTCATCTTCAAAACCAGCTCAAGATCCAGCTCAAGAAGCTAATCGGAACCCAAGTGCTCCCCCGAAATAAATTTTTCCCCACTAAAACTTATAATAATTAAAATTTTCTTACCTATTCTTATTATAAATACTTAAAATAAAAATACTTAAAAGTTGTCCTTCCATCTTTAAAGATCTACGTTAAAAATATAAAAATATATTATCTTATACAAAACATAAAAATATAGAAATAAATCTTACAAATATAAAAACATAACTACACACTTATTAATCTAAAATAATAGTTAATATGTCTTAATATAGTATGGTATCCCCACACGAAATACCTTATATTCGATGGTATCGGTGGGAGGGTCTATCTTTTTAAATTAATTGGTACAAATTGTACACATCTTTCCAGATAGGCCTCCATAATAATATAATTTATATGCGTTTCGTTATCTCCGTTCTATTTTTATAATATTTTGACATCATTTAAAATTTTTCTTCATATGTACTTAATCTATGATATAATTTGAATTATTTCCCCTCTGGGGGCAGTACATCGTCATGAATTTACTATTGAATACGTTTTTCAGAATATACTTATTTCAAGTTTTCATACAAATATGAATTTTATGCCGTAATGAATTTTTCTTATAATTAATAAAGCAGTTCAGAAACCAAATCAGTTTCATTTTCCAAGTTTAAATTTTTCTTTTATTCTACAAGATAATTTTATTTTCAATAACAAATATTCGAATTAATCTGCAAAATCAAAAACACAAAAATAATCATTACTCATTCATTATACCATCAGGTATGATATAACTGCGTGCGTGCCATTTTCCTTCACCTTTTCTTTCAGCTTCCAGTCGTAGGGGACACTCCTGCTGCGGGGGGATTGTGAAAGGGGAATGAAAATGCCACTGCGCCTTCGTCCTCAATTCTTCTTTACCCGGAGCATAGCCGAAGCCATCTCCAGCCAGAAGAAGAAGACAGGATCAGACAGGATAGTTCCAAGTCATTAAACTGAGCGCATCCTTCTATCTCAACTGGGAGCAACGTGCGGAACCATCAACAGAACGTATTCGCTACATCTGAAGCTTCACATTCCATTGGAAGCCACGCCACGCATCTCAGCAAGCAGAGGAAGGAGCACTGCACTCATCAGTCACGAATTACTACTCTCCACGCTAACATAGAATAAACTTTCTTCTCCGTAAATTTTATAATATATTTTGGTGGGAAAGATCACTATGGAGACACCGAAGAGAATTCGGAATTTGCGGGGGGATCAAGGGGGTGAAGTGATCCTCTGTGAATCGTGTTGGTGCACGAAACCTGAAAAGTATAAAAAAAAACATTTTAGTTTTGAATTAATTTTATCAATTCGTTTTATTCTATTCTTCGTCTTCATTGTGGTGCTTCCCATTCTCAATTTTTGTGTTAACTAATCAAAATGACAATTCGAGGTCCTTAAATACTCAAATCAAAATTATAAAAGAATATATAATATATTGTGATCAAAATTGTACTCACCTGGGGAATTTACCTTCGGATCCAAATTGGCTTGTAATCCCGATCCTCGGTATCCGTAAGGACATTGTAAATTATAATTGATTTTAAAATTGTGTGGACGTAAACAAAACATGAAAAACAAAACGAATCAAATAATAATTTAAACTTAAAAGTAAGGCTTGTAGTCCCTGCCCCTCTGGCAGAGGAAAACTTTCAATTTGTTTTCAGTATCATTTTTCCTTTTCAATTTCTATTTTCCATTTTCAATCAGTACCATTTTTCCGATTAAACTTAAATAAATATTTATCTGTAAAACCTTTTAATTATACTGATCTCCGATGTCGTGTACCATAATTTCATGGGCAACCATTCTATTCAATTCTCATATTTTTATTTTTATAAGTTGAGTTATTGGTAAATGTAATATTAAGGTGTAAGATTTTCGTCACTAATTAAGTATAGGTATGTGCATTCTGCAGGTCCATATATCTCATATTTTAGTAGTAACCATGATAGTCATTGGAGTTCGTCATGAACTCAGATATTTACATCTGCATATTATTCTGATTCAATAATTGATTCATAAAAATTTCCGGAAAATATTTTACAAAATATAAAGGCTTAGGGGGAAGCGATGCTCTGGCTTTGCCGGAGGTGTTGCTTATTATGTCGCTCAAGGATCTTGGTTGCTCCACCACCGGCATAGTCATTCGGTCATCATGACTGAGAGTACCGTTCTTCCCCGGCCCGTCGCCCCAGTTATATTCTATCGGCATAATAATTTGGACTTAACTTCTTAAAAATTAAAAAATAAATTTGATTCATACACAATTTCCAGGTCAGCATCTCATTAACTAAATTCACTTTCAATTAGGCAAAAGGAGAGGATGACAGCATCGGGAGTCGGGATGGAAGCGGGCCCTGATGAGATCCCACGTTCTCTGATCTCAGTGGTTTCCAAATCCATCTCCCCAATCTCAGTAAATTTCTATTTGCAAACGGGAAAGACTGAGACCCCATCGCTGTCAACCCTCCTTAACATTTCACTGGTTAAAAATAATACTTCACTTCTTAAATTAGGCACTTTAAATAAAATCCAATATTTTCTATTTACATCTTTTATCCTTCCATTTAAAATTGAGAATGGACAGGACAAGCTGGGCCGAAGAGGGGGAGGGAGATGGAATGCATTTGTGACTGGAAACTCTCAATGCAAACTGTCACATCACCTTTCTGCCCAGTCCTCTTGAGCTCGTGGGGTGTGGACCATGGGGTGGTTGCGCTTCAACCGGTCTTACCTCTGAGCCACTCATCCACTGGAAATAATCTTTATGTTTAATTCTATAACTACTAATACATTTTAATCTAATTCATGCAAAATAATTCTATTCATAATTCTAAAATTAAACATTGCAAATTGTCAGAATCCCATATGACATAGGTAGGCGTTGGCTCTCCGAGCGATGTTCCGTCCCTGCCTTTCCCCACGGGAGTAGTTACCCCTAACTGTAACTTGGTGGTCACCCCCAAACAACATCTCTACCATCTGTTCCGCCATGTATATATGTAAATAATGTATGAATGCATAGGTTAGGCTCATTTATTTATAAAAATATAATTTATTTAATTAATAATTTTCAAAAATCATAAAAATTTAATTTGGGAACTTTGGGGTAGGAGCGGCAGAACTCGGGGGTTGAACCCGGTTCAGATGAAGGTCACCGGTTTGACCCACGTTTCAATGACATGCCGTGGTAATGATAACAGTTAAACGCAATTTTGAAGTGATGACATGGGGATGGATTGAACTTAAAGAGTAGTAATTTGTGGGACGTCAGTTATGGACCATCCTCTACGAATAGTATGTACACGTGAATAAAAACACAAACTCTATTGTTATACAAAGAAAGTCGTTTTAATGTGTTTTATTATTTATTACGTAATTACGTCCGGTATTAAGAGTTATACAACTTTGTCTTTTCATTTCAGAGTGTTTTTCTTTTTCCCGCCAGACCCAAAATGTTAAATTTTGACCGATCACTGTCTATAAATATGAAGAAGTGAGAAATCAAAATGACAGGAATGAGGAGAAGAACAATATGTTTTGAGATTCGAGATTGACGCGCGAATTATTAAAGTTTTAGTTTAAAAGTGCAAATTTAATGTAAATTATATTTTAGAAAAATATTAAATACAATAATTTTCAAGTTTTTAAGGATCTCATATTTTTTATTTTTTAGGAGCTTCAAAATAGTATATATTAGATGTCCAATTCCGTTGACTAATGCAAAAGTCATGTAAATTATGTAGAAAGGTAGGAATTAAGGAATTACTGGTACTACAATTAGTAAGAATAGCTTTTTCTAAACTACTCTATAATTATGTATTGCCACCCAAGGCTCGTATGTATTTAGTGTGAAAGTTCGAAATTTAAACGATTACAATGATAACATAGAAACACGTAATTATGGATTAATAAAAACTAAAAACAAATCAATGTAATGAACTATTTGCATCGCATAATTTTAAAGTGCGTAACGTTTTTGTTCTTGTTATCTAATATGCTTATGCTGACTGTTTATAATTGGCATCAAGTTTCAATATTTTATTTACTAGTAAAATACATTTAATATGTGAAAAAAGCGAATCTTGCTTGAGCAATAAATTTTTTATTAAAACTTGTATAAAGTCATAATATTATAACTGAAATTATTAGTGAAAAAATATATCGTTTTACAAACCAAAAAAAAAATAGGCGATTTAGGTAAAGTAAATTGCGTTGTTGAATAACTCATATCCGCATGTTGATTGTTATTAAAAACTTTAGGACTCGACGTTAGAACTATCTTGTTCTGCCATTTAGTAAATGTACTACCTTATTGAGTATTTTTTGCGGTGCAATTTTAGGAAGTTTTTCTATTTTGTATAAAATTTTACTGATAGCATTTTTTTCCCAGATCCGAAATTTTTCGCAAATACTCAGCTCTTCGTAGACCTCTTTAATACTAGCGATATTTTGATTGTCAGTTAGTCCATACTTTTTCTAATGTAAAAATAAATAAAGTGGCAAAAAATCAAATATTTCTCACATTCAATAATAAACGCGGCTACTAAGATTACAATAATTTATTATTATTATAATAAATGTTTTAAATAATTACCAAGAGTATTTGACGCTGCTCTGTGCTGCAATGGGCTAATGCAGTCACAATCAACCAGGACAGTTTTCCATCCTGAATATCTGTTCCAATTTTACCTGATTTTACAGGTTTGACGTAGCAATCAATGTAATCATCTTGAATAGAGTATAGCAGACCCATTTCTAAACTGATGTATTTGATTTTTAGAAACAACGCTGGATCATTTACCCCGTTCTGCAATAACGAAAACAAGTGTTATGCTTTGATATTGTAATTTTTATGTATAGCTGATTAAAAATTTGTGTTTTCAGTATCAGCATAAGACCAATAGTTATGGGAGCATAAAATGTGTAATATCCATTTTTAAATTGCATCATTTTGTTGTAAATATCCGGCGTAAATCTAAAATATTTAAATTGACCAAAATATTAAATTAGATAGTAAAGATCCATGCAAACCAAGAAATAGGTACGCGTTTTGATTGCCAAAAATATTCTCAGCACCAATTTACCTGCTAAACTGTTGCTGCCTAGAAACTTGATTGTCAAGACTTTGTCCGTACAATGCTTTATAAAATGTTTCATGTAATGTATCAACTATATCTGTGTATAGGTGATATTTTCCTTTTGAATAAATCCTGAATAGAATGTACGCTGCATTTTGAAGAAGGTCACCATCGTTAATTGCTGCTTCGCCAACATTATCCACCAAATACCAACAAGGCCGATCTCGTCTGGTTTGTGACTTATCCATCATGTCATCATGGATTGTTGCATATCCTTGAAACTTCAGTTTGAAATTTTAATAATTTGTTTGGGAAGTAATTTTAACAACCCACTTCAACAATGGATATTAGAAATTACGTTTTAATTACATAATAGGATTATAAAACATAGAAGACGTTACTTACGAATTCGTAGGCCCAGGCGATGCGATTAAGATTTGGCAAGTCGTTTTCTATCATTTCTTGAGTACGTTTTGCTACGGCTAACAGTAAAACTGGCCTAAGTCGTAGTTAACAAGAAACACAAAAACAAATCCAACGTTAGTGATTTAAAAAAATATTGTAGTCCGAAATAAGCCCCACGCTGACCGTAAAAAGCTTCAAGTTGAATATTATATTGCCTGTTAAGAACCAAAATGGCCCATTTTTATTTTTAGTTAAAAACAAAATGTACTATTCGTACAAAAAAAATTAAAGTAACGTGATCATGAACGCATGTAAATAAACCCTTGTGCATTTTTTAAAACATGTGTAAATAGAAAATCCTTCACTTTTAAAAAAATGTGTACATAGAATATTTAGACCTTTTCAAAACCATGTAAATATAGCATTTTGACGCTTTCAAAAAACAGGTAAATAGAAAATTTTGATCTTGTCCAACAAGAATGTAAATAGAAAATTTTAACCTTTTTAAATACACACTTGAACAGAAGATTTCGATCTTTTTAAAAACATGTGAATAGAACAGTTTGAACATTTTAGTAACTTAAGATTATCGTTTTGCATCCTATTCAACTGCCTTTTTTGACATAGCTCATTTTAATTCTAGAATGAATTTGATATGGGTCATTTTGGTTCTTTACAGATGATAAACAATATACATATATTGTTGTATTGAATTAAGAAAAACGATTCAACACAATTTTAGTAATTAGTTATGTAATTTATAGACTGTAATGTATTAAAACAGCATTTAATACAATTAGAGCCCTAATTTTGGTATGTGAGCTACGTAACAAGTCACGATTAAAAGAATATTCACATACCTTATAAGTTTGCCATGTGGAACATTGTAGTTTATAACTTGTTTAATCCAATCGTTTGTTTCTGGCATAATCTCAAATCCTTGCAAAGACACTACATCCTGCACGACGTGGTGATATTCATCAGTAAAGGACTTAAAATCGTCATTTGTTAGAAGTCCAAATCTGTCTTTTAAATGTGGATTAAAATTATCGCTTAACAAATTCCACCCCATTTTTGAGCAAGCGTGTAGTGTTCGCCCTGAAGATTTACCTGACACAGTAATAATTAGTTAGTATTGTCTTTGTGTGTTATTTAAATTGATTTGATGTTGTAGAATAATCTATATTAAAAACAATAAAAATATCTACTAATATTAGGCTTATTTAAAGTAGTAAATATTTTAGGAACTTACTGAAGGCAGCAAGAAAACAAGTTGCATGATTTGGTTTAAATCGTATACATACCTTCGTTACATGACAAACTTTATTTAAAAACAAGGCATTCATGGTTGCAAATTTCAGAGTGCCGTAACAATGATTGGAATTAATAACTGAAAGTTGTAAAAATTGTAGTAGCAATATCATAAATATGATCTCCAACACGTGTTAACTGACTTATTTAGTTATCTTTGAGAATGAAATTCCAGATTTGAAACTTGTTCTATGTTTATCAATATCTAACCTTTTGTATAACTTAAAATAAAAATTTATTTCCTTTCTTGATGTTTTTTTTATAATCAAGCGGCAACGTAGAGTTCATTCCATTCCAAGTTGATTTCTGAAATAAATTTCTCACAGTACATAATATCCATAACTCATTTACTACAGTCCATGTTCACACTCAATAACAAGTGGGGCTGTCTATAGCTATCGGTGTGAATTTTATCATACAACTGCTATTATTTGTCGACCTGCAATCAAATTCAAACTGTTTGAGTACTGTGTTTTTAAATTTATTAATTCACTTTGTTAACACACTAAATGTTTACGACTTTATTATTTCAAGTTCCCACAATTCACCAGTTGCGGTATAATAAAACTTGACGCAATGTTAGACGTACCATAATCAGTTTGATTTTTAACACAAGAATGCGCTATTAAGCAATGAATAATGGGGTGGTTCGGAAGTTGTTTAGATTGAGTTTACACATTTTCTGTACTTTAAAATTATTACTATATTTAAAATAATTACACTTCTTCAAGCCTAATTCAAAATGCAATTTAATAGAAATCTATAATAATTGCTCTTATCATAATAATAAAAGGATGCAGGCACTTCTTTTTTGCAGCTACAACAGGGCCGGATAATGCGGCCAGCGCAGGCAGCCCCCTGAATTTTCAAAAAACATGTAAATGGAACATTTTGCAGTTTTCTTAAATACTTAAAAACATGCAAAGCAAATACAACATTATGCTTTACCAAAGAAAACCATCAATAAAATCAAAATGTTAGTTTTTGTATGGAAACAAATAGCTGCCTAAAAGAAATTCCTTCGTCCGGCCCTGAGCTACAACATTTGAAAAAATTAAAATTTTAATGTCCTATCAGCAGGAAATACAATAGATCAGGGATCGTCTATAAATGACGTCATTGTTAAGGTGCATGCATTGACATTAAAATTAATGACATTTCATGATGAAGATGCATTTTTTTTAACATTTTTTAAGTTGATGGCAGGGGGAATGTCTGAATGACGTCATTTATGAACAATCCCTAATAGGGCAAGGTTTTAAGTTCATATGAAATGTGAATTGTAGCATAGCAAAAAAAAGCAATTTTGTAAAACTATTACTAACAATTGTACAGTAAGTACCTTCAGGTCGCTCTGTGGTAACTTCCTATGAATTTTTAGAGAGCCTTGGTGGTCCAGTGGTGCCGGGCGAGACATAGCGTCTGAGGCTCTCCATCACTGTTGACAAGGCGTGGGTTCGATTCCCACTTGCCTCGGATCTCTTTCGTGAGAAAGTTGATCTTAAACGCCGGGCTCTCCACATGTGTGGCGATCTATATCATTAAAGGCTTACTTGGCTCTGTGTTAGTACGGGGTAAGCTAGTCACACGGGGGTCCGTGTTGGGAGAACAGATCTTAAGTGATTTGAAACGCTTGACCCCTTGAAACTAAAGATACTTTAACTTTAACTTTACTAGGGCTTTTTACGTTTATTCTCGTACGCTGGATACAGCTTTTTTTCCAAAAGTCTTTGCCAGGTAAACCAACTTGAATTAAGATTGTTGAATTTTTTTAATATAATTATTTTCGTTACTTCTTGCTTGTATGTTGTATAGCATAGCAACAAAGTTTTACATAATTATTTTGTTTAAACAAAAAATAATAAAAATTGATTTTACGACTTTAATAGGTTGTTAACAATTAACTTGTACTTATTAACAGTTAAATAAAATAGTATTGTGAGCCTACAGATTAAAATTTTGTTGTTGTTTTAGGACCAACATTTAGGATTCCAATTCTAGGTCACTTGCCTTTATTAGGCTCTCAACCCTGGATAACACTTTTGCGTTGGCAAAAATACTATGGGAAAATGTTTTGTATTTATCTTGGCAGTATAAGGTGAACAAAAATCATTTTTTAATAACACCAGTTAATTTGGATTATGAATAACAAAAAATAAATTTGTTGGATTGTGGTTGTAGCGTAGCTAAACTGTTGAAGCTATATCTACTCACTAAGCCAAAGTACTTATTCTAAATTCTAATTTGCAATGACAGGTGTGTCGTTCTTAATGATGCAAATCTAATAAGAGAAGCGTTTCATAAAAAGAATTTATCACATAGACACAGGGTCAGTTTTTTTGCAGAAGCTGCAGATGGAAGAGGTAATTTTCAAATTAATTGTTATAACGTTTTGATATTCAGTACTTTACTATGCAGCATATTTAATTCAATCACTTAAGCATTTAAGTAATTTAAAAATGAATATGATTCACCTAATATTAAATTTAAATAAACAAACTATGCAATTTATTATGTTTAAATAATTACACTGCAATATATTTTTTCAGATATTTCGATTATTGGAGACGGACAAAATGCCTTGGAGCAACGTGATTTTGTTATCAAGTGTTTTAAAAATTTTGGATGTCATCCAAAGCAACTTGAATACCACATTCAAGTAGAAATAGCAGAAATTGTCAAAAAATTAGAAACAAGAATAAATCAGCCAGTGACAATGAACCATTTCTTTGGAATATCATTTTTAAATGCACTTTGGAGTGTTTTTATGGGTGAACGTTTTAGTGAAACTGACACCCAACTAAAAGAATTAACACTGCTAGCAAGAGAGTAAGTAATTAATTAATGTAATAAATCTAACCGAACTAAATCCTTGAAATATTGCTATGAGTTGCATATGGCTTTTTTCATAATTAGAGTAATATAAGCAATTTATTAACTTTCGTAAATAAAAGTGGTTTATAATTACTCATAAATGTTGCGTAGAGTATTTCAAGCAGACGGGCTTCTTATAAATCTCGCCATTCTTGTACCATGGATTGCTAAACTACTGCCTGAATATTCTGGGTATAATTCAAAAGTGCGGACAATGCGCAGGGTCTACAACCTAATGCAAGAAGCGTATGATAAACCGTTAAAACCTGGAAGAATTCAAGGACAACCGCGCAATTTTAAAGAAGCTTTTCTAGATGAAGTAGAGGCTGCTGGAGATAACACGCTTTCAAGTTTTCATCCTTCACGTAAATAAACGTCTTTGCTATTTAGTTATTACGTTATTCGCATCAACAGTTTTGTATAGTTTTCCAGCAAAATGTTACAGTAATTAATAATTGCAATTTTTTATATCCTGTACGTTTTGTTTACTTTCACTTTTACGGTTCAAAATCTTTTTGATTAAAAACTGATTTGAAAGTTTTTAGGTTAATTATAATTATACGTAACTAGTATTTTGTATTGTAAAATATAAGATACTTTTTAGCTAAAATTTACTATTTTATAGTAATGTAATTTAATATATTGTCGGCGAAGAGTCATTCTATCGTAAGTCCAGTGCATAACTAAAATCATTCTGTCGCAAGTCTATTTAATTGGTAGCTGCTGCTGCTGTCAAGGCCGCTTCTGGTTGTCCTTTGAATTAAGTGGGGGTATTAAGTTACTGACTGTATTGTACTCCTGACGTACACTACGGAATCGTCCACAGAGACGTAATAAAAATTCCATTTCAGAATAGTACAAAATTTTCTATTTACAAGCTTTTCAAAAGTGCAAAATGTTCTATTTACAATCCTTTCAAAGGTGCAAACCGTTCTATCTACATGTTTTTGAAAAGTGTAAAATGTTTTATTTCCATGTTTTTGAAAAGTGTAAAATGTTTTATTTCCATGTTTTTCAAAAGTGTAAAATGTTTTATTTACATGTTTTTTAAAAGTGTAAAATGTTCTATTTACATGTTTTAAAAAATTGCAAAATGTTCTATTTACATAGTTTGGAAAAGTGTAACTTGTTCTATTTACATGTTTTTTTTAAAGCGCAAAATTTCCTGGAAAGGGAATTTTTATTAGGTACGACTCCTACGTAATGAGTACAAATCAGCCAGTAACATACCATTCCCACCTAATACATAAAACAATTTGGAAGCGACCTCGAAAGCATCTACCAATTGAATAGATTTGCGACAAAACGACTTTAAGAATCGTTTGGACTTGCGACATAATGGTTCTTCACCGACGATATTCCTTTTTTTTTTGTATTCAGATGGAATATTTCCTCAGACTGCAGCTGCTATATTTCTTGCGGCTGCTGAAACAGTTGGTATATCTATGGAATGGTTTGTATTGTACATGGCAACCTTTCCAAATATTCAAGCTAAATTACAAAAAGAAATCGATGACAAAATTGGAAGCTCACGTACACCATATATTTCAGATCGGTTAGTTATGCCTTACACTTCAGCGTGCATTCTTGAGCTACTTCGGTTTTCTTCAGTTGCTCCACTAAGCGCTGGAATGCATAGAGCGTGCGATGATACTGAATTTAATTCCTACATGATTCGTAAAGATACCCATGTTATTGCTAACTTGTATGCAGTTCATTTTAATGACAAAGTGTGGGGTGATCCAAATAATTTTAGACCAGAACGGTTCTTAGAAGAAAATAATCATATATTAAAAGAAAATGTATTAGCATTTTCGGCCGGAAGGCGTAAATGCATTGGCGAGCCACTAGCGCGAGACGAAATTTTTTTATGCATCTCAAGTATTTTCCAGAAATTCAACGTTTCATGTGATAAGAAATTTCATAATGTGAACGAATGTGTTCCAGGAACCACAAGAACTCCTCACATGTTTGAGGTCACATTTACTAAAAGATAATGCGTAATAAATTTAATAATAGTTCATAGCGCAGTTTGCATTTAGAGTATTAAAAAGCATCGTACATACTCTGAGTGTGTAAATATATGTTTAATTTCGAAATCTATGTAGTTTATTTTGTAATCGAATGTAAACTGTAATTATTATGAACAATAAAAATGCCGATTTTTCCTGACTATATATATTACAATTGATAAAATTTACGAAACTGTAACCTTTTTAAAAATCCAAGGAAAATTGTAGCAGCTACAGGGTTGCAAAAAATAATTTTTATTATTGTTAATTCCGAATTCAAACATTTAAGTAAAAATAATTGCGATTTAAAAAAAACGGTTTGCTATAACTATAAGCACAGAGCACGACCAAACTCTGTAGATGATTGCATTTTTTGTATTTCCCACGTTTAATTAGCTAAAACTCATTTCTTCGCAAGCGTGCCACAATTATTGTTATTGGAAATCACAAAATTAAAGTCCTTCAAAAAGTCAAAATCAAAAGTACCAAAAATTTAGCTTAGTGATTTAAATTTTTTCAAACATTGAGATTCGGATTTAGGTTGAGCGGAATAAAATTTCCTTCTTTCAGATTTCGATTTTGATTTAGCTTAACAATGAACTTTGCTTATATTAGCTTTCAGGATCGGGTTTAGCCTGGGCTTAGCATCTCTGGTTTCGCAAAAGCTAGCGCGAAACAGCATGTGAAATAAAATTGCAAAGACATTGTTTGCATTTTAATCCTACAACTGTGCTTTTAGTGCAAGTTTAAGGTACATAATGTTACTATAACAAGGCTACGCTTTAATAGCTACACTTATGAGTCTGCTCTCACGAGTTCATTAGCAAACTCGTCTTTTTAATATCGACGACTCTAGCAGGCTTTCTCAATTTCACAGCCCATTGTGATCCTTAAACAGTAATTGAGCTTTTAGTTCTAATACTCGTGCAAAGTAAAATATTTTATTTAGCTGAATAGTTGGTGATAATAATTATTATCTGCTAACTTGTTTAAGTTGCCAACACAATAATTCCTTCATAAATACGAAATAGGATATTATTTTGTCTTTTATGACAGAAACAAAATATTATACAGATTTATACATTTAATATGTCTTTGCTAAAAACAGGAGAAGATTTAATACTGCAACTTGAAATCGTTAACGTTATTTTCGCAGTAGGAATATTATTTACAGCGATTCGTCCGATTCCATATGGAAGATACTGTAATTCTATGCAGATGAGTGGTATTACTGTCGGTGGAAAAAAAGTGTGGAAAGTGCGTAAGCTTTTATTAAATCAGTATTATTCATTACAAAGTAACTATTATATCCTACAGTGTATTCCATTATATAGCAAAGTTGACGTGTGTATGCCTCAGTGTCCATAAGGCAAAAACGAGACACAGCCTTAGAATACAATACAATGCAATACAGTATGCCGTTAATGAAGAAACAAAATGACCCATTTCCAATTTAGCCTAGAATCAAAATGAGCTATATCGAGTACAAAACAAATGAGAAACATGTGCCAAATGGTAATTTCGGAGTTTTTGAAAAGTGCAAAATGTTCCATTTACATGTTTTTAAAAAGTGTAAAATATTCTATTTCCGTGTTTTTGAAAAGTGCAAAATGTTCCATTTACATGTTTTTAAAAGGTGTAAAATATTCTATTTCCATGCTTTTGAAAAGTGCAAAATGTTCCATTTACATGTTTTTGAAAAGTGTAAAATATTCTATTTCCGTGTTTTTGAAAAGTGCAAAATGTTCCATTTACATGTTTTTGAAAGGTGTAAAATATTCTATTTCCGTGCTTTTAAAAAGTGTAAAATATTCTATTTCCGTGTTTTTGAAAAGTGCAAAATGTTCTATTTTCGTGTTTTTGAAAAGTGCAAAATGTTCTATTTAAATTTTTTTAAAAATTGCATAACGTTCTATTAAAATGCTTACAAGACATATTTCAGTATTTTTTTAGATAAAGGATATTGGTTTTAGCTAAAATTGTATATAGGTCATTGTAGTTCTTCACCGAAGCTACCCTCCGATACAACATGTTGTCATTTATTTTACAGTTATTTTGTCCCGGCTGGATAATTCCAATTTTCATAATGTACGTCACTTCGAGTCCTTTTTTGTCAAACTTCCCTAACAAACTTGCAATTTTTCTTTTCGTTACTCACTATGTTTACAGGTAATTCAACTCTTAAAGATCTAAATCGTAATAATATATTATGTAGTCCTAATAAGTTTAATTTAAATACCATTAGTGGTATCAAATAAATTGCAAGACATAATAAGTAAATGTATCATTGCAGATCCATGATTTATCCAATAAAGTACGTGTCGAATGCGTCACCTTGGACGATCGAGTTTGCATTGTTCGCATTTCTAGGATGTTCATTGAATAGTTTTATTATTGGATACAATCTGACAAATGTCTACGAAGTTCCAAATATTGACTACTTGAGTAGTATAGGTTAGTGTATTCAAATATAATTGTAATTTGTAATAAATTTCAAACGTTTTGTAGTTAAAATACTAACAACGTAAACGTTTAAAATATAAAGTTTGTCATACAATATACATACAATGTAATTTGCAGGATTACTATTATTCATTACTGGATTTGCCATAAATATAACTCACGATCGAATTCTGAGTAATCTTCGAAGGCAACAGCAAATTAAATTGCAAAATACAGAACAATCATATTTTGTAAAGCCCACAAGTCAAAAAATAAAATACTGCATACCTCGTGGGGGTCTATTTGAATTTGTATCAGCTCCTAATTACTTGGGAGAAATAATTGAATGGTGGGGTTGGGCATTGTTTTCCGGAGGACTTCCGCAATTTAGTTTTGCTATGATGACAACAATGGCTATTGGGATCAGAGGCTTTCAACATCATCAATTTTACAAAAAAGTGTTTGGAAAATCTTACCCAGTCAATAGACGGGCAATCATACCATTTATTTTGTAACTTAAAAAAAACTATTCTTTTGAAGTGATAATACAATGAGAACTAGTGCATGAAATTAAATCAAAAATTAAATAAATTAGAAAATTAAATTATTATTTCTACATTTCTACTAAAGAAGAAATGCCTAACGATGTATTGTATTATTTACCATGTTTTTACAGTAAAAATCATAACAGAATTAAAAGATAAGTACGACATTTAATTAGAACACAAGTTTTAAACTAGTGCAACAATATAATTATTTTAATTTGATTGCAATTTAAGTTATGGGAAAATTCCCAGCCCTTTACCCTGGGTCCAACTTTGTAGACAGGCTTTTGATTAAGCACTACCATCCAGTGCGAAACAATAATTCAATTATAAAGTTGAACTATAAGGAACTGATTCTCATGTTTTATTGCAATTATTATTGTTATTGTCGGAAATTCGCTAAAGATTAAGCACAATCTACAAAAATAAAGTAAACCAGAATAAATATCAGTTCTTCAATTCACATTCACTCAGTAACATTTAACATACATTTTTTTAAGGCTTTGTTTCAGCTTTCAATTTTTAAATTCAGCACAGCGTTTACAACTAAAGCTGTGTATATAATTACATTTTAAGCTATTTGTTTTTAGATATATTTTCCATTGCAAGAAATAACTTACCCAGGAGCTCATTTAAAATGTTTTTGTCGCAATTTAATTTTTCAAAAAAGCGAGTTCTTGTTACTGGTGGCGCACAGGGTACAAAAATATTTAAAATAAAATAACCCTTCATTAAACTTTTTTTTAATAAAATGCAATTTTATTATTAAATATGTGTCTTCTCTTTTAGGAATTGGAAAGTCAATATCACTTGAGTGTTTATAACTCAATGCAACTGTATTTGCACTTTACAGAAAAGAACAAAAATTAAATGTATTAAAAGCCGATCATCCTTCTATTAACGCAATTGTAGTCGATCTACAGGATTGGAAAGCAACTCGCGTTGCTGTGGAATCTATTTTACCTATACATCATTTAGCAAATAATGCTGGAATATTTTTGATGGCACCATTTCTTGACATTGATGAGAGCCATATGGATAAGTAAATGTTTTTCAAGTTACAGTTATTTATAATTAAAATGGCCGGATAATAGGCATCAGGCAGCCCCTGCCTGCTCCCTGAATTTTCTCAAAACATGTAAATGGAACATTTTGCAATTTTCAAATATATGTAAAAATAATATTTTGAATTTTTAAGAAGATGCAAGTAAAATTATTTACACACTTCGAAAACATGGAAATGAAGCATTTTCCACTTTTCTCAAACAATGTTAATAGAACATTTTGCAGTTTTCAAAAATATGTAAAAATAATATTTTGGCTTTTTAAAAAAATGCAAATAGAATCATTTACACGTTTCTAAAACATGGAAATAAAACTGTTTTCACTTTTTTCAAAAATTCAAAACATGTAGATATAACATTGAGTACTTTTCTGAATCAAGTAAAAAGGACATTTTGCACCTTTCTAAAATACTGAAATACGACATTTTGCTTTCGAAAAAAAACATCAATAAAATCAAAATAGTAGTTTTTGTATAGAACTAAATTGCTGTCTAAATCTAAATGGAATTTCCTCGTCTAGCCCTAATAATTATATCGTATAATTCATATGCAAAATATTGAATACCTCATTAAATAGTAATAATAATGCAGGAATATTACTAGTGTTGCTGCAAGCCATCTCACATTTTTTTGTGAACAGTCGAATAATAATAGTAATTTTGCATTTTTCTTGATTCTTAATTAATTACAGAATGTATGACGTCAACCTTAAAGGTGCTCCAAATGTAGCCCAAGTTGTAGCGAAAGGCATGATCAAACATGGAATCAAAAACGGAACTATCGTTAGTACAGGATCGATTGTATGCAAACCTAAACTGTTGTAATATATTTTCTTAAAGTTCCTATGCAAAATCGAACATTGATAAGAATTTTTGTGAATGATTTCAAGTGTACGTTTTTGTAGGCGTCATCAATTGCAACGAAGAATACTGCTATATATAGCGTATTTAAATCTGCGCTCCAAATGATAACCAAGACAATGGCAGTGGAATTAGCTGTTTACGGTATACGAGTTAATTGCATACTGCCAGGCATGACAAACACTGAAATATTAACTCCATTATTACAAGATCCCCATCAACTACATTTTACAGACATTCTTGAGCGAATGCTTTTCCATAAGGCTATAGACCCAGAAGAAGTTGCCAACGCATTTGTATTTCTATCAAGCGAATGTTATGTCTACCTCACCTCACGCACCCTACTTTTACTTACTAAACTTATCTAGATACCTGCTCACATTATGGGCTTTGAGGGCAACAAGTTTGCCGATCAACTAGCCCGTGGCCGTGGCGCGCACATGCTGAAGGAAGGAGGAAAAAAGGCAGGGAATTTCTAAGCAGTTTATTATTGTCAGCGTCAGCTGCAAAAGCGCCTCTACGTGTCTACGCTCTGAATTGTATCAAAAAGAATTTTGTACACTCTGAATTTACAATGAGTCATCGAATGCTAGGTTCAGCTTTCTGTTTTGCTAATCCTTTTTTACCATATTGCTACATTCAAGGGAAATCACATCGAATAACACTGATCCAAAATTTTGTAACTGTTATTACGAATTCAGCAGATTTTCGATTGTATTCTGCTGACAAACTTAAGGTGCGTACTCAGAGACTTCCGACTTTAATTGACAAATGTTTAGGAATTAGTGAGCAAGAAAGAGAATCAATACTTCGAATACAGAGCGTAATTGCTAAGGAACTCAGTGAAGTAACGTTTCTGAAGGAATTAGTGCTTGCAAATCAAAGAGTCGGTAGTCTTGTAAACTACCTACTGCCATCTGCATTTTCATGGTATTGACTTAGAATAATACATACAGTAGTTCCCCGCCTATAATTTTGTATAAATGAATTTTTATAAATATTGTGAATTTTTGTCAATAATTACAGCAGTGGAACGCTTATTGTATTGGTGAACCGCTTCTACGCTGCGAAACGGCATAAAAATACAGAAACAGAGGCTGAAGTGAACCATTTTCGTCTTGTCTGCACCATTTGCTGCGTACACGAATTGGTAAGAGTTATTCGTTATGTTAGTTTTAATAAATGCAAATAGAAAATGCAGTATTACACGTTGATTCCATATACATTTGATTAGATGTTAAAATAACTTGTTTAAAAGTGTATAATTTAACGATACTTTTTAATGATGTAAGTACATAATTACTACATTGCCGTGATAATAAGAACTGTGACAACTACTTCAATTTTAGCTCATACGTGGTGCGGCAATGCAGGATGATATCATTGATGGAAATAAAACACGGAACAATGTACCGTGTTGGCATACGTTTGGTGGAACTGGACTTCAGGCTATTAGAGATGCTTTTATTCTGGAAGAAGGATGCTTCATTTTACTAAAGAAATATTTCAAAAACAAAGAATATTATATTAATTTAGTTGAGCATTACATGGAATGTCTATATGGGATGAACATGGGTTTGACTCAAACTGAAATTATTACGCCCTCGCGTAATCGTGAAGTGTAAGTAAGACTAAACCTATAAGATTTCATTGGTTTTATCAATAAATTGCATACACATAACATTTAAATATTTACTAATTCTTTTTATTATTGCTAATCAGGCGCAAACGTAACGTTGGTGAAGAACCAAAATGACCCATATCCAATTTAAGCAAGAATCAAAATGAGATATGTCATTACAGAAATGAGAAATGTGCGTCAAATGTTAATTCGGAGTTTTTGAAATGTGTAAAATATTGTATTTACATGTTTTTGAAAATGTGCAAAATGTTCTAATTTTATGTTTCTGAAAAGGTGCAAAATGTTTTAATTCCAAGTTTTTGAAAAGTTGCAAAATTTTCTAATTCCATGTTTTTAAAAAAGTGAAAAACGTTCTAACTTCTTGGTTTACAAAGAAACAAACTTTTCTAATTTTATGTTTTTAAAAAGGTGCAAAATGATCTAATTTCATATTTTTGAAAAGGTGCAAAATTTTATAATGTTATGTTTTTAAAAAGTGTAAAATGTTGTACTTACACACTTTTAAAAAGTGTTAAAATGCTCTATTTAAATGCACTTAAGACATATTTCAATATTTTTGTAGATAGGGAATATTTTGTTTAGCTTAAAGTTAATGGATATGGGTAATTTTGTTTCTTCACAGACAACATGTTTTTGCGTACATGAACATGATAAACGTTTAAGTGAAGGTAGTTAGTTGGAAGTTATAATGATTAATTGCAGTCTCCAATTATTTACTCTCGTACAGACCGGATGCAATGAAACACTTGCTGGCTGGCAAAAGATACGGCTGGGGCTACTTCTATCTGTACGGGGCATTTGTTTCAGCTATGATGATTGTAATTTAATTTAAATTAAAACTACGAGTTATTTACATAGACAATTTAAATATCAAGCATAAGCTATTCACCACAACCATCACATAAAATTCTCCTTTTAGAATGGAATTAAAGTTTCTACCATAGTGGATAGTGTGAAAGAAGTTGCGTTTGACACAGCTCTAATACTCAGCATTTCCGAAGACTTAATTGACTGCTATGGAAGCAACCAAGTTAATGAAAGACAACCCACTGATATTGTAGAAGGAAAGCAGACATATCTTTATTGGAAAGCATTACAACTTTCAAATTCAACACAATATCAACTTCTTATTGTAATTATATATGCAACAATAAATTATAAATGCTAATTAACCTTTAGTTGCTTATACTGCATACTACAAACCAAATTTTAAATATTTGAAGGAATCGTATGGAAAAGATGACGAGGAGTGCGTGACGATAGTTAAAAAAATATACGGCGAACTGGGTATTCATCGCATTGTTCAGCAATGTCTTGAGGAAATGGAAATAAATATACATAACAAAATTGCTAAATTGGCTCAAGCGGAAGTACCTTGGAACTCGTGGCTTGATATAATAAAGTTTTATCGTGGAGTACGAAGTGGATTATATTCTAGGCCGTAAACTTGTTGATATTTGCATTTAAAAAAAGATGTTTTTTTTCAAAAAATAAAATTTAAAACTGATCTCTATCGAGACAAGCCATATTCCAACTTAATAATTATTTCAGGATGTTAAATAATTGTCCTAAGGCTTTCTGCATAACGTATAATTAGTTGTTACAGTTAATTTGAAGTTTCGTAAAAAACTTTAAATTTTTTCACACGATATTATTTTGTAAAACATAAAATAAAATTCTTTTTAAAAAATTTTTACATTTTTTTTAAACGCATAACAAGAAAAACGTAAGGTTACAAGATCATCAACCCATGTCTGTCGATGAATAATCTAACAAAACACAAGTTGTATTGTTAAACGCAAGAAGTAGTTTAAATCGCTTTTTTATTAAGCCTGTGATTAGCACTCCCACAACACATTTGCTATTTATCATTTCAGAGTTTTATTGTTTTCTTATTTTCACAACAATATCCTATACGAAATAGCACTAGCGCATACCATTAATTACATACCATTCCGTTAACTTACATTTTTGTTTTTGAAATGCTTTTACAAGACCTAATCATAACTTTACTACAGCGTAACTCTAGTGTATAATTAAAATTAATTTGTGGAGGTATCGAATTAGTTTTAAATTATTTTTACTCTAAAAGAAAATGAAAATAATTATTTAATTGCATACAATCAACTTTATCCAATTATCTTTATATTATGTCAACATTATTAGATAATTATTTATCCGTAGCCCATGATATTGCATTTCCAATAAAAACTGAAAAATATAATCTTAGTGATCCCAGTTGGATAACTACTGATGTTAAACGTGTAGCAAAGAAGCTACTACATTGTAAATCAATACAAGCAGGTACTGAGAGTAGCAATAATTTAAAAATATTGTTAAAGCAGAAAATTTCAATGGCTAAATCAAAATTTAATAATAAATTGCAAGAAAAAATTAGTAATAATTTTAAAGATTTTCACAAAATTGTCTCTAAATTATGCGGAACAAAAGTTAAAGAATCTGTTATTACAAAACTATGATTAAGTAATAATTTTAATAATGAATTAATGTTATTAAATGAGATAATTGATCATTTTACTGAAATGAATAGAGTATATCAACCAATAGTAAAAATGTTGCGACTAGACAAAACAAAGGGACACCTTGTAGTTAATGAACTAAATTTGGTAAAAAAATTAGATAACATTAAGTCTGATAAATCAAATGCAACTAGTTGTTTGCCCCCAAATATTATTAAAGAGCTAGGATTTAGCTTTGCTACACCTCTAACCTATTTATATAATTACTCCTTTGAACATTGTGGAATTCCAAATTCATGGAAAAAAGGCTACATTACACTTATACTAAAAGATATAAATCAACTGAGTATTGTGAATTTGAGGCCGCTGTCTTAACCTAATATTTTTGGCAAAATTCTTGAATAATTCATGTACGAAAGAATTTATAATCAAATTATTGATAAAATTAGTCCTAATCAATTCGGATTTTTAAAGGGAGCTTCTACTACTCATTACCTAATAAACATGATTAAATTTATTCAAAGAGCATTATATGCAAAGAATTACGTGATTATTGTAATTTTAGATCTATCCAAAGCATTTGATTTTATAGACCACAATGTATTTAATAATGAATTAATTAAATTAGATGTTAATCTTTGTGATATAAATTGGTTTGAAGATTTTTTATATGAACGATCACAGTGTGTTAAGGATAGTAAACAAATATCTAGGTTAAGGGAAATATTCAATGGAACGCCTCAAGGCACCAAACTTGCACCTTTATTATTTATTGCTGTAGTAAATAGAGTTTTAGTAAACTTTAAAAATAAGAACCAATAAATGATAATTGTAATAAAAATTTATTTAATGGCTACGTAGATGACATGTCGTTATTAGAGGCTATAGAATATAATAAAACTCCTGTAATGCAGCAATATCTGAATGATGTCAATTTGTGGCTAGATGAATCGAAAATGAAGTTGGATCCAATTAAATGTAACGTTATAGTGATTAAAAAATCTAAAAATAAAAAATACAACAATGCTTAGTTAGTATTAAATAATACAACCCTTCCTATTGATAAAAGTACAAAGTTACTAGGAGTAATAATTAATGAACAAATAAGTTGGGCTGAAAATGTCGATACAATTGTTGAAGAAGCTTCAAAAAAAATTTATATACTGAAAAAACTAAAAACTTGTAGTTTTAGTCAAAACTAACTGATATCTGTATACAAAACCTATAAACGATCTAATTTAGAGTATGCTTCCCCATGTATTAGCCAGAGTTTGTCAAAACAAACATTAAATAAGATATGTAAAGTTAAAAAAAGGTGTATAGGAATAAAAATAAATAAATATGTTAGTGACCGTAATTATAACTCTTCTGTATTAGAGCTTAATATTGAGCAAATTAAATCACGTCATGTTAAACTACTGAGTAATTTTGGGAAAAAATTAGAAAAATCGAAGAGATATTCAGCGTGGTTTACACCCTACGAACGCCGAAACAAAAGACCCAATAGAAATTTAAAATATAGGTTAGTTAAATGTAAAACAGAAAGATACCGTCTGTCTGCCCTGCCTGCTATTGTAAGATCACTTAATAATTTTTAACTAGTTAAGAATGTGTATTTATGAATTTTATATTTCTTGAATCTACTGCGCTTGTATATGACGCATGTAGGCTCCTTCTTATTTCAACCTAAAACGTTAGAATATAAAGTTACTATTAGTCAAAATCCTACTATTCTTTAAATGTACTGTTTCCGTAGATGACTACATATTCTGTGTCATTTGTGTGTATGTACAATTTAATTTGATCTACAAACGAAATAAAAAAAACCCTGCATAATAATTCTACGTCAATACAAAGGAACTATTTTTTCTCTTTTCTTAACATAAGACACATTTTGTTGACGCAAAGAACCAATTTTGAGTTGATACTTATTCAGCAATATTTTCTCGCAAACAAGCTTGCTTCACATAAAATCATTGTGCTTATATTTCTGTATAATGTAATATTTTTTGCCTCTGAGCATACAATTAGTTAATAAATTAAAGACACCATAGTATTTTATTCTAACATAGTTTTTATTTTTATATTGGCGTTTTACATTTTGATAATTATTCGAAAAGTCGTATTCAAAATTCTCACTATTTAGCTTTATTAGGTATTTCCTGTTGTTAACAAAACAATTTTTCATTTTTATGTATAACATAACAAGAACGAAGTGAGGTTGCAAGAACATTGACCTAAAAGTAAATGAATAATTCAGAATCCAGCAAGAAGACAAGCTGTAATTATTGGTATACGCAGGAAGTCGTTTAACGTGTTTTTATTTAGACTGTTATTAGCATTTACAGAACACATTTGCCTTATAAATTAAGTGTTTTTCTTTTTCATTACATTTACAACAATTTTAACGAATAATTACTAGTGCAGAGCTATAACTACTACCATCACATTATTTTTATTTTTGTTTGTTGGAAATCGAAATGCATTAAGAAAAACAGTTTTAACTTTACAACGTACGCCTATTGCACACCTACACTTTGTGATTGTAATTAATTTGCTTTTAATTCTTTTGTCTGAAAGAAAATTAGAATTATTATTTATTCACAAGCAACTTATTTATTTTTTCTGAGTCCACGCCAAATTAAAGGAATTATTTTACTTTTTGCTTTTATGAGAATTCTCTGAAATACTCGCACTAACAAAGTAATTATGTTTTTAAATCTGTTTTGTAATTATCTTTCATGCAATGGCTGCCATCGATGAAAAAATATATAATTTGAGCTTTGCAAACTAAAGTGAGCATCATCGTTGCATCGGTTTTTCCTAGAAATGATTGTTCATAATTTGTTGAGACATTTTTGAAAGAATATTTTATTACTGTAAGCCGTTTATTGACACAAAAGCATTTAAAAGTATGTAGCGTCGGTTTAAAATGCTAACTTGGTCGGAACTGTACGCTCCACAAAATTGCTGTCAGCTCAGCATCTGCTTTTAACCCACAGTGGAATGGTTTAATTGCTGATAATTCGTTTAATTGCTGAAGCAATGCAAAAATTAGGGTGGAAAGTTCTTCAGGAAGTCGAATGTACTGGAGATGGTTCAAGACGTGTTGACATAATTGCTTATAATTTAAAAACAAAGCAAGGCATTATACTTGATCCTACTGTGCGCATGGAACAGAATGACATAAATCAATCTGAGGCTGTACATCAAGAGAAAAAAAGAATATATGACCCTTGTATCCCTTACTTCCAAAAGAAACTGGGACTTACTGAAATTTAAGTAATAGGATTGTATATTGGGGCACGTGGGACGATTTCAAAATTTTTTCTTGACTTCATGAAAACCAATTGTCTACCTAGTACGCTGATTGAAGACTTAGTTATCCCCGTTTTAAAGAAATCTGTTCAAATATGTGTGCACCATTTGTTTTCTTGTACACCAACTGAATAATAATTTTAAAACTCAAATTTACATACTCCTACTAACAAGCATAAACTATGTATAACAAAATTGTGATACGTATACTGAGTCCGTTGGGCTATCGTCGTTGGACGACAGTGTCAAGTTTATTTTAATAAAGTTGTCTTTCTCTCTTCCAAAAACACGTCTAACGCGCACAAACTCAAATTAAATGTCGGCACCCATGTCGCGACCTCTTATTGTGAGTTATTAAAGGTATAAAAAACGGGTATTGGTTGTTTAAAGTATCCAAGTAATTATATTTATAGTTTGTGTCAGTGTAATTAGACCTAATGCAAATAAATTTAAATCGTGGTCGAAGAATAAAATCTGTTAACTTCAACTTTTTTGCTGAAAGCAAATCCGCTATTTTCTAATTTTGATTTAAATAGGCGTTTAAGCTGACCAATTATTAATAACATGATTATACAAACTGCAAATTGCTCTTATTTCATATTTGCAAACCAAAAACGCTTTAACTGTATGGCTTGAACCACTGCAAATGGTTCTAACTACATGATTCTAAAACAACAACTTTTAAATACATTTTTAAAAAAATTGTTTGTCATATATACATATGAGAAATTGGCTAGTAAAACACGCTAAGTCCACTTAACCAAATAGGAGCAGGTGATTATTATTGTATACCCTAAATTGCCCAAAACGTAGAAAATTTTACGGACTCTTAATAAAACGAAAATTGTTTGGTACGATACCAGATTCCCGTTTACTATTTATGGGATGGTCCACAAACGATGTCACCTAAATCATCCACTTTTTGACCTATCCACCCCCATGTCGTCACTTTAGCGTCGCTTCCAACGGACCTATGTTAAGCCTAAAATGAATAATTTAGGAATGGTCAATAAATGATGTCACTCAAATTACCACTCTTTGTGGACCCATTTACACCCATGTCATAACTTTAACATTACTTGAACGGCAACCTGTAAAATTTCATGTCAATTATATCCACCTAAACCTACCCACCGTACCTATGACATTATTTATAAATGACCCGCAGCGAAATTTGAAAAATAAATTTTGTCGGCTGTCGGCTAATTTGTAGGTTTTTGTCCGCCAACTTAAAGGTTTGGCCAGCACTCGACGGCTAACTTGAAGCGAAAATTGTCTGCTGTCGCCTAACTTGAAGCTTTCCATGCGGCGTGATTCCCTCGTGAGTCTTGGTAATTCAGGTATATTAAATTTTATTTTACAATTATAGCTATTTAAATCTATTTAAGACGACTAAATACTCTTATTTCAAAAATCAGGAAATCGAAACAAGGTAATACATTTTCACCAAGGATTAGGTATTTTCACGCAGATTTAACTTACTACAGGAAAAACTACTAATTAAAGTGGGTAGAGCTTGTTTTTGTAAAACAAGTCTTAAGACAATCAAGTAAACACTTAGCTCTTAAAAAAAATTGACCGAGGACCGAAACGTACCTTTCTTTTTGGCCTCATTTGAGCCTCCGTATTATTTAACACAGGCCGTCCTGAGCTTGTCTCAAAAGTATAGAACTGACCGGACCTCCGGTCAGTGCAATCGGTCCTACCGGTCACCGGCGCCGTGTCTTACACTGAGTCAAAGGAAGTCTTTTACTAGGTAATTAACACTATTTGCTCATTTTCATGACCTTCGTTTACATAGTTATAATTATTGAAGCGTGTAGGCTCATTCGTTCTTTAAATTTTTTTACTTGTTTTATTTAACTCACTATGGGAATTTTCTTTCTTATACTTATCAAAAGTGCATTCTTACAGCCTGTAACGACGTTTATTAGTTGATGTTTTTAAATAACCGAATTTTTGTATTGGCTAATTAAAACAATGAAACATAAAGTTGCTACATTAAATTTTATTAGGTTATTTTGCAAATGCTAATTCTAACTAAACGCTTTTCACTCTCACGCACACGTAAAGTGTTTCCCTTTTCTAAGATAAATGACTGAGAAACTTAAAAAAGAATAAAAGTTTTTACAGCGTTTAATAGTTCCTCCTTTTAATCATCCTGCATTTATTAGCACTAATGAACGTACATTAACACGTGTTAAAGTGCAAGATTGCACGCAAGGAAACAGCAATTTTATGTCAAGCGCATTGGATTCTAAATACGTATTTGTTTGACACATTTGTAAGCTTGTAATCGCATTATTTACTTGCAGTCGGGAGTTATCGCTCACAAGTTGAATAAGGTTTTGAATGAGAGTATATAATACGTCAATTTTGAGTTATTACTACAAAATTTGTGTGCCACGCAATAACAAACCGGAAGCTGTTACATTAAATTTTATGGTAATGATATTTATTAGGCAGTTTGCCCACTTTCCGTAAAAATGAAAAACGTAAACGTAAACGTAAATTTTACGTAAGCTACGCCCTCAAAACGTAAAAATAAAATTTTGCGTGAAAAATGATAATTTACGGCCGTTATTTTATACGGCAGCGGTGTTCAAACAACATCCACGCAATATCATACGTAACAAATATTGCCATGGATACCTAAAGTAACCTTCCAAATCTGTTGATTTTAAAAAATAACAACTTTTACGTTTACCCTAAAACTGCGCAAACTATGATACGCAAAATGATCCGCAAAATTTAAAACGTAAAAACAATTATTTTGCGTTTTGCGTTTTACGAAATATAATTTTACGGCAAACGCGCAAACTCCCTATTGCGTCAAGGTTTTTGTAATACTCTTCACGCTCTTTTACTTACACATAGCTTGCTTTCAGGAAAATTATAATTACTAGGCATCTTGGAGGAAAAGCCATCGCTTCCGAGTCTTTTACATTCATTTGTTTTACTTGTTTTTCATACTGCGTATAACTCCACTTGCGCTTGTATATTAGGAAGTTTGCGCACTTGTCTTTAAATTATATTTTGTAAAACGAAAAACGCAAAATAATTATTTTTACGTTTAAGAATTTTGCGGATCATTTTGCGTGTCATAGTTCGCGCAGTCTTATGTTAAACCTAAAATTTGTTTTTTTTTAAATCAATAGATTTGGAAGGTTACTATAGGCATCCATGGCAATATTTGTTACGTATGATATTGCCTGGACGTTGTTTAAACACCGCAGCCGTATAAAATATAACGTCCGTAAATTAAAATTTTTCGCGCACAATTTTATTGCTACTTTTTGAGGGCGGAGGTTAAGTAAAATTTACGTTTACGTTTACGCTTTTCATATTTACAGAACGTGCGCAAACTGCCAATTAGGCAGTTTGCTCAGTTTACGTAAAACGCAAAACGCTATACATAAAAATTATTTGTACGTAAGCTCCTTCCATTCTACGTAAAAATCAAGTTTTACGTAAACATTTGAAATAACGTAACGCTATATTTTACTGTAGCGTTTACGTAAAGCGTAATTAAAATATCACGTTAGCGTAAAAATTTGAATTTCCGCGGATTTACTAAAAGCCCTGATGATTTAGTAGTTAGCGAAGCGAATTATCTAAGGATTCTGGACATGCCTGTCCTTTAAGGTCTCGGGTTCAATCCTCACTAGGGGCGAATGACTTTTATGTGAAAGTTGATCGTATACGACATGTGTGGTAAACCAACGTCCCAGATACACATCTTACGCCAGCTCACACCTTATTTTGATATAATTAAATTTATTTTCAAAAATATATTTTTAAATCTAAGATTTCTATTCGTAATAGTCAGATGTTATCAACTAGAAATTGTTAACGTCATGGCGGAAATAGTTTACTAAATAAAATATTTATTGTAAATGCATATCAATTTTTTGAAAATATGTATTTCGTACTTTTAGTAAAAACAAGAAGAAAAACAAGCTTATAATCTATTTTTGAAAATTACTAAATATAACGTGTTAATTTTTTTTTGCGTTATATCATTGGAGTGCGCAAACTGTGCAACGTTATTTTGTCCGTAATTTTCAAATAACGTAAAAATTAAATTTTGCGTTTTACATATAGCGTTGAAGTATTTTAGGTCAAACTGCTCAAACTGTTTATTAACGCGTGTAAACGTGCGTTTTTGCAGTTGACTTAACAACCCCCCGTGTCAGTATCAAATTCCTTTTGTTGAAATCAAGACAGTGCTCTTTTTAGATGCTGTGGAGAGCCGTCGTCGAACAACAGAGAAACTTGTCTTTTTTTAATAATAAAAATCAACAAATAATTTATTTTGTTGATTTTGAAATATGAAAACGATTAAAAACCTAAATCAGCTTATTACAAAAGAAAAACTTGCAACATTAACTGTTTTGGCTAATTTTTGAATTATTTTTTGAATTATTTAAAAAAGTTCCAGTGACCTTTGACCTCTAATATTGCACAGTGTGAATTATATGTACTAAGTCGTTCTTAAGCACCTTTAATCTCAATTTAAAAAAAAATGGACTTTACATGTTTTGCTAGCAAACTTCTAATCTATAGATTCATTATTCATTATATCTATGCATTACCAGCTTGATGATGGCGAATTTCAATATGTTAATTACAGATTGTAATTATTTTTTTCAAAAAAATTGCATTAGTAATATAGCGACGAATCATTAAAGTAAAGCTTAATACATACAAAAACAATTTAAACACAATTTTCGCTAGGCGTACCATAATTATGCGTCCAGAAGCTAAACGCGTGATAAAAGTGAGCCATGAGCGCGAGTGTAGAAGAATCCGCAACAGATGAAAATTTCATTAAACTTAGAAATAATGTCTATGCATTCAGTCTGTAGCTCGTCTCCGGTAAAATTACTTCCATTTTCAAATCTAACTAAGAGCTTATTCATTTTTTTGGTATACTACAAAACAGCTATTTTTAGCTTCTGTCGACCTCGTAGGCAGGAATAGAAGAATTGGTTCTTGATCTTAACTGTTTATAAATATTTTAGCTTTAAAAATCTCAGAAAGTATTGATATTCTTTACATAATTATTTTTTTATTTACCGTAACTTATACTTAAGGACTCACTTGTCGCATAATGCCGATAGCGTAGAATTTAGGTATAAATAATCTAATGTTATAATTATTTTCCTAAAAATATATTTGTTTGGTTTTACAAATGCTAATGCTGTAAGGCGTAACTGATGCCGCGTAAACTATCTTTCAGATGACACCCGGCACATACTGCAGAAGGTGCAAGTATTGGGCATAATTATAATTAAGAGATTTCACATTATATTCAATACCAGAGTTCTTCAAGTACAACGTAATTAACTAGCAAAGGCGTTTGGCTTGCTTATGGATTAGAAATTTATTGTGGGTGTTTTGTAGTCTTCAATCGCTTGCTAATAATAATCCGAAAACTATAATTATTACACGAAGGATAACAATACATTACATGTAATTACACATTAAAATACAAGTTTTTAATGTAATTTGCAGGTCATGTAGGTAGTTTTTGTGCTGTTTCATACACAACGCTGTTGGATCGCGCCAATAATCGAAAAGATTTCCCCGCAGGAAGTATTGGGCTGTCGTTATTTTATTGTTTAGCCTAAAAAAAATGTGGTTTTTGTATGTTTAAAGTCACACTTGTCGTTCAATAATTTTACAAACCACAAATATAAAATTAATGTGAAACTTTATAAATGCTTACTTTTAAACGTAAGTATTAGAAATACCGTGCAAGTAGATAGAAAAAGTAAATGTGTGAGAGAAAATAATATAATACTAACACGTTATTAATTACAGTGTTCTCTTTATGAATTGGACCTTGATTTTATTAGAAAAGTTAACAATTGTTACCCTTAGGAAACTCGCTTTTAGATTTTACCATTTTGAAAGTTAAAAGCGAGTTTCTTAAGGCTAACAACTGTTAACGTTTTCAGTAAAATCAAGGTCTTACAGTTCATTGAACTTATTGTCTGACCATCAGATCACTCGATTACCAATTATGCATTTTATATTAATTTTCTGTAGCTTTGGTTAATATTTCCAGTTCAAATTTGATTGCGTTTCTTGAGAGATACTGTCAGTTCGTACTGTGTTGTACTTTACAAGTTTAGGCTCCTTAACTTTAGAAGCAGTTTTCATGTTTTAAAACATAAAACACAAAAGCAATTAAATAATTTGAGCACTAAAACTTTGTTTGTTTTTGACAACTTAACTATAGAAATAATTTTGTGACATCATCATGAGCCGTATTAAGTTAATAAGTTTTCTAAGCCAAAACTGTATTTGGAAGTTTCAGGTAATAATTATTATTCAATTATGACTAAAATTGTAGCTATCAGCTCACTTTTGCCGATTTGTTTAAAATTTAAACATAAGAGTGGTCTGGCTTTGTAAAATATTGTAGTCATGACGTTTAGGATATATTTTAGACCTTATTTAAATATCTATACAGATACAAATATTTTCAGAATTAATTTTAAGTGCTGTACTTTAAAAAAACTATTAGTCATTGTTGTTTTTAAATGTCTTAAAATCCTTTGAGTATTTAATTTGTCACATTCCATAACCTTTAATCAAACATTTTACACGCTATGAAACCAAGTTAATGTGTCATGTCCTACTTTGCAAAAAACCAGTCAATACTTCTTGTTGAAGTTTTTAAAATAAATATAACACGCTTCGGATATAACCTGCGAGTTTCTTAATTTTTTAAAATAAATGTTTATGTATTTTAAAAAATTCCTTTGCACATTTCAAGAACGTATAATTAGTTAAAAAATTTAGCATGCTTTTTATAACATCTTAAATTGATATTTTCTTTTAACATTTTAAGTCCATTGCTACACAGTTTTGTTTAAATGCAATGTAATGTAATTCGTCGGCTTCACAACTCTTTAAATGAACTTGTTTTTTTCAGATACAAAAATGTAATACATTTTCAGAAAAATCTAATACCAACAAGGGCGAGTATACGCCAGTTCAACAGTTACAAAAAAAAGAGAAGCACAGTTTAACTTTAAAAAAATCAACCAATGATACCCCGAAATTCGCGACAAGTGGGTATTCTGATCGTTTCGCTCAATCAAAGCCAACAAGGGAAATCGAAACGAATATTTTTAACTGGACTAATATGACGCCCAAACAACATCAACTCGAATTTGGTAAAATAATTTTGCCCCACTATGGCTTTATGAGCAGCCTGGACAAGTTTGATTCTGAATGTTTCGGTGTTTTTTCTAAAATGAATTGTGGGACGAAGCCTGCCATTTGGAAGCACCTTCAAGTCGCGCACAAGTCTATAGTGGATGCAGGTTTGAATATACCTTACTTATATCCAAAAGATATGTGGGTACATTAAAATTATTTAAAATCGAGATATTCTACTAAACAGTAAAGAGAAAATATTGGTTCTAGTCACCATCAATAATAGCAATGGCTTATTTAAAAGCAAATTAATACGTAAATTAACAGCGAAAACACACCACACTATCTTTTAGTTAAAAAAAATTTTGCCCCTACTTTTGGCAAGTAACGCGCTGTAGTACAAGCAGAATGCAAAAATTTATATTCGTGCATTATATTTATACTAACAAGGGGAGCCAGTTTCAAGTTTCCAATATCTTGTTAAATTAACCTTTAAATAGGTTCTAGAAAATAACACTTACGTAAGCATATTTGTTACCTTGTTTCAATAATGCACTTTTTTCTGGGTGCAAATTATTTATGCAACATATTTCTGGTTTATCGAATGTTCGATTAAATTGTCGATACAAGTTGGCCTGCGTTAAATGAAAAAAAAATTATAAAGATTAATCATGAAGAATTAGTAAAAATAATTCAAACCACAAAACAGAGGCACCATCAATTATTTTCAGGTAAACCAGCATATATGGTGACAACAACCCGTGGGGCACTTTCCAATTGACGATAATTATTTTTGGTTTTCAAAATTTATGATTGTTTAATAAACGCTTAAAAGGCAGGGACAGTAATTATGAACAATAATGGCGTTGGATGATATGTTCTGAAATTTAAGTTTGTTATTATAAAACTAGGTAGAAGATAGAAATAACACAAAATTACTTTATTACTGCAACCTATTTGTATTAGTGTTGAACTTCAAAACTTAGTTTAGCGATTATCATACTTTGCATTTAAAAACAAATCGACATACGAACCTGGGTTATATATAGTGCGGGGTCGTCAATGCACGACGTCCTTCGAATATCATAGTTTTAAGTACCTTCAATACAACTAGAAAATTTTGCCAACATATTTTAGCTTTATGTCATCCACAATCGTAATGGGTTATACATAGTCAGGGGTCGTCCTTAAGCAACGTCCTTCAAATAACTTTTGCATCCCTACAATTTTCCCCCCGTGCACCTTCTACAAAAAATCTTTTCTTTTTTTTGTTTATAATTATTACTTTCAGAACTCCCGCACACACAAATAATATAGATAAATCTACGGTTTTCTCTCATTTATCTAAAGTTTATTTACTGTACCTTCGCTTGCGTCTGACGTTCATTTTTTTGATTATGACGCTCGCACATCTACTCAACGTATATCTCAATAGCCCACACACTAAAAGTTTACGATAGTTATACGATATCAGATGGTTAAGTTCAAAACTGACAAAGTATGCACAGTTTGGCAACTTGCATGGGCAATGCAATAAAGCAAACTTAACTGAACGCTTATGTTCTTACCTCGTAGAATTGCATGCAAAGTCACATTTCAGCACAAAAAATCCGGCGCTTCGCGCCGGATTTGTCGACCGTGGGCGGGCCCGAAGTAGATGCTGAGCTTCAACAAAGGCGCAAGACAATTTATGTTACGCTTGAAGGTGGTATAAGATTTATGGAAGCTCCCCTACAATCAATAAGACATACGAATGTGCGTAGCATGTAGTTAAATATATCAGAAAGTTTTTTATAAATTACACCATTCACAAATGACGTCATTTATGAAGGCTTCCTTACCATCAATAAGCCATATAGTAGTACGTGGCATGTAGTTAAAAAACGCTGGAATATTTTTGAGAATTGCATGATTCACAAATGACGTCATTTATGGATCCTTCCCTATAATCAATAAAATATATACGAATGCACGTCGCAAGCAGTTAAAAATAAGTTGGAAAATATTTTGATGTTAACAGTGGGGGTCCTAAAAACTATAATATTTGAATGACGTCATTATGGACAATCCTTGAATATCGATAACACATATAGTTACGTCCGTGACATGTTGTTAAATTAGGATGGAAACAAGTGTAAAGTTGGGACTGGGGATACTAGAAACTATGGTATTAGAACGATGTCATTATGAACGATTCCTGACTATCTATAACTCATATAGGTAAGTCCGTGACATGTAGTCAATATAGGATGGAAAAACATTTAAAATTGGTACTGGAGGTTCTAAAAACTATTAAATTTAAAGTACGTCATTATGTACGATACCTCGATATCTATAACACTGAAGGACGTCATTATGTGCTTAGCATCTACAAATGGTTAAATAATTAAAATGGAGCAAGAAGGGGGCACCTACAATTATGATATTTTTGAAAGACGTCATTAACGGACGTTCCCTCACAATGTATAAGGAAAAATTTCAGAGTTGCTCAATGCAAATACTAATTGTAGAAAAACGATTAGTGTGATCTGAATTAAAAAATATCTATAACTAATATAAGTTAGTTCAATACATGTATGATAAAATAGGCTGGAAAAAATATTAATGGTGGAGGACGTCGTTTATGGACGATCCGTCACCATCTACATCCCATTTTTACAACTGGTGATATCATTCAAATGGGTACGTGCATATGATAAATCCCCGTTTGCATTATATTTAACATCAGTGGAAATGGGTGGGTGGGTCAGAAAATTAAGATAGCATCATTTGTGAACGCTCCTTAACATTCAATTTCGTATGGTATTTATACACACGGAATGGAATGCTAAGAGTGAGAAGCGTAGGCCGATCGTACCTGGGTACGTTTGTTCAGTGGTAGGTATGTATAGTAGCGACAACCGAAAGAGAAGGCTGGCAAGGATAAATTTTACATGCAAACAATGGCAGCTTTATCTTTGCCAGCCGCCTCTTTCAGTTGCCTCAGCTATTTGGTTCAGCCGTTTTTAGCCTCTCCAATTTACAAATTTCTGACATAGGTCCAGTAATCAATTTATTGTGGATAACTGAATAGACTAATTACAACTAAAAAACAATACAGACCTGCCCAGTCGCATTTCTGGTCGTATACTATTTTTTTTATGAAAATCGGTTGTAACCTGTGACCTGTAGTGTACGGCCAACGGACGGACGGACGAACGGACGGACGGACGGACATGACCATTACAATAGATGCTTAAGCTCAGCATCTAAAAAGCACACCAATTTGATTTCATCTGATTTATCATCGGTTGCATTTTATATAAATTATCATGCTGAATTAATGAAATCCATCTGATATGACGCTTATTATGTGTGAAAATAAGGAATATTCATTGTGTGAAACATGCGGACCGTTTTTCTGTAGCTCGGAATTCAAATCCCATTGACAAAACAAAGTTTACGCACTTTTTATCATTTTCTATGCAACTAGACTACATAAAATTAAGATATTTGGAAAGCTATATTTAAACTCTATCGTTTATGCTATAATTTATTTTTGACACAATTTTAGTGCAGTATTGTGCTTGATGAAAATATCCAATTTTAATATTTACCCTTTGTTTTTTCATTTGATATAATGGTTGAATTAAACCCTTTTATTTCTTGCCTACTTTAAATATTGTCAGTGAAAAACCAAAATAACCCATATCCATTTTCCACTAAAAGCAAACTGAGCCATATCCAAGAAAAAAGTTTTAAAAATAAAATCTTCTAAACCCATGTATTTTAACGCGTACGCCTACTTTAGTCAATGCAAATACAAAATGCACTAGGTGCAGGTTTAGACAGGACTTTTTTGCTTGTATTTTAGGCGTACGCGTAGAAATCATGAGATTTGGGTCATTTTGTTTCTAGAACGTTTTGGATATGGTTTAGTTATTTGCTTTTAGTAAAAAAAAGATATAGGTCATTTTGGTTCTTCACTGACGATATTTGTCATTGCCATTTTGTGAAACCAAATGCACGTTTCATGCAAAACCTTTCAAAGGTAAGCAACACATTTAATGTTTGTTTCATTTCTGTAGCAAATGAATTTGTTCAAAGTGAAGCAGTTGCAGCCGTTTTGATAGAAACAGGAGATTCTGCCTTAAGAAATAACATTCTAGAAATCAACACTTGTGTAGACGAGATGAAGAACGATCAGATATACATTCCTGTCTATACGACCCAGGAGGAAATCTATCGTCCAGTTCCAGTTTACGCTGAAGCATTGGTTAATCTGAAAGAAATGGGTTATATTAAAACTTACGGAGCTAGGACACTCGCAAGAGATTTAGAGCAACTCGAAGCTATTTGGAATGTATACTGCCAGACTAAAACTAGTTTGAAACCAAACCGCATTGGTTTGGTCAGCAACAACATGGGTCATACTATGGCGGCATTTGGGCTTTGCAGAATTTCTAAAATCATACTATCAGCACATAGAGGCGCTATTCTGCTCACTTTAAATTCAAGTTTTCCTAACAAAACTGCTACACACCTCTTTGACGGCCTAATGGAAGTAAGTAAAACGTTATGAAAAGTAGCCGCTCTTTAGTGTAACTAATCTGCAAAAATAATGTCTTTCGAAGTATTTCAGAGCTTAAAAGGACCCTTGAAACCAAAGGTATTTTTTTTAAATTCGCATATGCCATTAGGTAGACTAAAATAAACGTCAAATAATGCTGTAATTATTAGGTGCTGAGCTTTGGTTTATTCAAATTGTAATGAAGTTGTTGTGTCCAACGGTCTAGTCTGTGTGCCTGACTGTCCGTCGACCTATTGTATCTTGTACGCTAAACGTTTTATTTCTGAACTGAGTTAAATCATACAACTTGTAAACGCTCACAAATACGACTTGGATTTGCTGTAAGTATAGTTTTTGGTTACCATCTGGTTTATATAGTTTTTGCAATGAAGAATTAAATAGATTAACTCTCAACATTCTTCAAAGTCCTTTTCGGTCAAGTAAAGTGTGTTCGCCAAAGAAATGGGAATTATCAGGGCAACTCCGGCAACTGCGTTCAAAGTTCATATGCGGGTGCCTTGTGACCCAGTGTGACCCTAATCAATTGTGATATGTCATTTTGTAGGGAATTTTGTTGGCTTTATGTCCCTTGTTAGTTTACTTTAATCCGTGCTTGTTTGCAAATGTGAGTGACTAATAACTGAAACAAGTCGGGACCGCCCTATAAGAAACAACGGTAAAAGCAAGTGACGCGATGAGGACCAGTTCTCTCCCCAGCCAGTGGTGCTATTGTCACTCTGTGATCAAAGTGAGTGTTTCCAGTTACAAGTAATACATCTGTGAGTGGGCTGACGAAAATTTGCATTTTTTATCTACTGGTTCAAAAGATAGACGTATTTGAATGGGGAAAACCGTGGTCTGAGTCTATTTTATTGAAACACCCATTTTTTGGGTTTTATTTAATTGTGAAGTAACCTCTTGACCCCTGGGGGTCAGCCAAAGTTTAAACATAGCACCTAGTTAGTTGTCAACAAAAAATAGTTATCTCGTTGAATTATTCGTGCGTGGGGGGAAGTTACCCCCCAAAACATGTCTGAGTCTATTTCAATGAAACACACTGTATATTATAACACTTTGCAGAATATATTAAAGTGAACTGAAGAAAACAATTTTGTAATATTTTAGAGAGTACCCTCATCTTTACCAGAAGAATCAAACCTTGGGATTTCTTTAGGTTGGAAGGACTATGCTTGGCTGCCCATATTGCAGTCGATGGCCCAACAAGTTGATTCAAGTATTTACCTATGTTCCCAGAGCAATTTAAAAAGCAAGATCATCAGTCTCGTTAGACACTCAAGGCAAGAGCCGTGGGGCGAGCGGTTCTACTTTATTTACAACCCAGATGGGCATTCAGCTATACATTTTCAAAGTCCTACAGATTTCCTTCAGGAAATAGTTAAAAATAAACTCGTGATGAATAATTACCTAAATGTTAAACATGGTTTCTGCAGACACCTCCCTATTGTTGCAAGTGCTTCCCAATCTTTATCGTCACTTGCTGAGCATGCTCACATGGGTGACTGGAGTGGTTTGCGCTGGACTGATTCTCTAACCCCAAGAAATTCAATAGCAACTGGGCGTTGCAATGTCAATTACCCCGCATCTAATGATCAAGACATTTTGTTAGCAACTGGTCAACTTCAGACAACAGTCGAAAATTCAAGTTTTCAAGCGATTTACAGTTTTACGCATAAAATTGATCAAATTTTGACGTGTGGGGCGAAATTTGCGCAACTAATGTGCACAAATTTAATTACTCTTGGTATAGCATTTTCAACTTTACTAGTTGTCGGTATGACTCTACCCTACAAATTTGTAGTGTATATAATAGCTAGATTGTATCATCCTTCTTTAGCTCGTTTCATCCATGGAAACTGCGGAACTTTTGCAGTTGATCGAATACACACTCAGCCAAAATGTACCCTTGTATACTTTTTAGTTCTTGACGGTATCATACCAATTCATAAATTTCAGGAAATATTTCAAACTCGAATTATTGATAAAAAAGTAGGATCACGTTTAGTGTATGAGCGATTTCAACAGTACTGTACTAGCTTTATGGGGTATAACTTTTGGAAATGGGATTCAAGTTTCAAATTAAAACGGCATATAAAACCATGTAACGAACTTTACTATAAGCAAGATCTCCCAACGCTTATGGGAAAAGTACTTTCCCAACCGTTTAAAACCAATCAAAGTCCATGGGAGATTAGTTTGCTGTACAACTATAAAGAAAAATATGATGAAAGCGAATTTAAAAAAATGGTCGTCATGTTCAAAATTCATCACTCAATGGCTGACGGTTACAGTTTACTAAATGTTTTACAACGTGATTTACCACAAAGAGTCACACCTTTAAATATTCCAAAACCTAATCCTGTGAGCTATTCAATTTGGCAAAAGCTTTACAGGCTACAATTTGTTCTACCTGACATATGTAACATTCTAATGGAGTCGTACGATTCTAAAAATACGTGGATTTTCCCAGCTTCATCCCACTCTGGCAATAATTCCATTAATAATAACAACAAAAGCAATACGTACTATATAAGTTTCACAGGCTCTATTGACGTCTCACAGGTTCGTGCAATCAAAGAAATACACAAAGTTAGTTATCTAGCAGTGCTTTTGTCCTGTGTTTGTGAAGGTATTTGTCGGGCAATGAAAGATGAAGGTCAAACTGTTCCTAAAAATATTGGTTTCCTACTTCCTCGTGCAAAACCAAATCACCCTGGGGGACTAATAAACCATATGTATGCATTACTGTAATATGTGCAATCTATTATCATAAAGTAATTATTAGTAAAGTAAAAATTTGAATGAATCACCAGCAGCAATGCGTGCATCTCAGTTAAATTTGCTTTTGTCGATTTTGATTGAATTCTTATAGGGATCTTGCTTTGACTGTTATACCTACAAAATTAATGCCGCTAAAGTCTCGGCTTGAAACAATCGAGCTGCAACTCCAGAAAGAAAAACAATCCCTAATTCCAGACGCACTAAATGGCTTTTTGTATGCTTTAAGCCTTCTTCCTACAACACTGTTTGCAAGGATTATCAATAAGTCATCCTACCATGGATTTGGTATTTCAAATTTTCCCGTTCCAGAAGACGTTACTCGAATTGAAGGATGCTCAGTGACAGATTTTTATGTCGGAACAGGTTCTGGCTTTTCTGATCAAAGTGCGTAATGGTTTGTTTGAATTTAAATATTTTTAAGCACTCACCTGTACCAAATGTCAACAATTTAAGTAACATTAGTATTATAATTATTTGTGATTTTGTTAAAACCATTATTTAATTGTAATATAGCTGCAATGATACTAATGCTTGGTGACGGCGGCAAGCAAAGCATAGTGGTTTCTGTAAATGGTTCCTCCTACAGCTCTCAAAAATCTTTTGAAAAACTTGGGCAGTACATTAAAAATGAACTTAGCACTTGTGCATCATCGTTACTGAACGAAGACAGAAGGTAATAAATGGCATTAGGTTTGTGTTCAAGCAAGAAGTAATTTTTTGCTTTAAACAAAAGCGGTTATTCATATAATTATTAGTTACTTTCAAAATAGTATTAATAAATAAACTATGTTGACAAAATGAGTTAACTTGTCTTTATTTCTATATCAGCAAATTAATGTTTCTTGGAATTAATAAATATTTTCTCATACTTTCTGTTCTAATGCATCATTTATTATACGAAAAACTGGCGCATCGCGCTAGATTTGTCCACTGTGAGACCGAAGTAGATGCTGAATTTTCAGAGTATGTTAGATTTATTATTAAATTAGTATATTAGATTAGGTCCTTATTGTTCAGAGAATCATTTAGGGGATACTGGTCTTTTATAATCAGCGACAGCTATTTCCAAATTGACATTTTGCAACTTTTTTCAAAAACATTGCCAATAATGATTTATGTGACATCATTTATGGACAATAAAATAAAAATAAGAGATATAAGAGAATAAAATAGTAATTAATATAAACAATGTCTTTCGTAAGCCATCGAAATAAACGAAAGATACTACGAGCGATGCCATTTACGGACCATCCAAACAAAACGGAAATAATTTGGGCGACGTCATTTATAAACAATTCCAATGGAAGATTAATAATTTAGATAAACGTTATTTATAGGCTATTTCTGTAAAAGAATAATTACACAGCTTAGATAACTGTCAAATTTAAATTTTCTTACTTGAGTGCAGTGGATTAGCCTAGAAGCACTTTGTCCAAATAAGTCCGCTTTAGCCACGATCCACTTCACCCGAATCCCAACTCGCTATAAAGCCAAATTCCACTTTATCCAAAGTCCACTCCAGCCGTGGTCTACCCATCACTTAATCTAAATCGCACCTCTGTCAATTATGCCACAAAACCACTCAAGCGTTTTATCTACAATTTGAACAGTCATCATAAGAAAATATAAATTCAACATTTATCTAAGCTTAACAAAAATAATTATTTGCCCCAGATTACATTACTGGTCAAGTAAAAGTGTCTAAAACCTGTCAGAGTTGCACACATCTACTTAGGTCCTTTAAATGACAATTCAAAAAACATGAAAGGAAAAATTGTGGTGCACGTTTGCAACATAATGGACTAGTTAGGATGACTATACATGTGACTACGAATAACTTGCATATAAAGCATGAAAGCTGGGTGCATGGATTGCTAGTCTTGATCAGGAGTGCGTTGAGTGTGGTTTGTTTTAATTTTAATCCACGTTATATTAGAAATTTTGAAAATGGTCGGGCTTGCAATGTTTTCGTTTCGCTACGTTACGCATTTAAAGTTTAAATACTGTAGTCTAAATCCAACAAGTAGGTCACATTTTAAAATGTCTCAGGCTTATAATAAACGTCAGTTTTCCTCCAAAACAACAGAACCTGTATGCCCTAAGGTTAGTTTATTGGAGTTTAGTAAGTCTGAAAAAACAAAAGTGTCTTCCGATCGTCTTCCAGGATTTTTTGAAACATTCTCTGGTTTAAACGATAAAGAACAACGAGTACTTTATGAAGTGCTAGAGGAGATCCTGAATGACATTATGACCTTTCCATGTGTGGAAGGTGTCAGCAAAGCAAACGATCGAGTGAAAACTATGGCAAATTACGTTCTTCAAAAAGGCCAAGTTGGGTAAAACATTTATTATAATTATAACAGTAGGAATAACATTTATTATTTATTGCTGCTTTTCATTTTTGAAACATGCAAAGTTTATTTATATTGTAGAAAAATAATTATAATTATGCTTGCGTTTCTTGTAACGTTTGTGCAAAAACATAATTATTTAGAGCTACATTATTTATAATAGACAGTATTGTAGCTACAGTTTTATAAACCTTTTCTGAATAAATCATAATTGGTTACATAAATGCAAAACCAAAAATTCTAAAATCAACCAAAATTTGAGGACCATGTAAAAGTGTTTATTTTAAATATTTATAAACCTATGTGTAGCGCAACAGTTTTTTTGGCAACAGACCGTTTTTTCGCTGCCCAAAGATATGCTGAAGGAAAAATGTTGCACAACGAAGAAGAACATTTCAGGCTCGCATGTGTTCTTTGCTGGACAATTCATATGGTAACTTTTTGGTTTTGTTTAAAAAAACAATATATACTAAATATTTGTAAGTTTTTAATTAGTTTTCTCCTATTTGTACATAGTGCACAGTACATAGGATTTAAAAAATCTTATATAATGAGCTTAGCTACTGAAATTTTGCGCTATAATTAATAGTGTGTTAAAATGGCATAATTAGTTTATCATTATTTTTTAAAAGTCCAAAAACACAACTTTCAACTCCAAATTTGCAATTAACTTTAAGATTGTTTAGCTTATACATTTGGACTAAATAAGCGTACAAATATGCGTTCATCTATAAGCTCTGAAATTTTTGCAAACTTTTTTAAAACAAAATGTTAAAATTTTCCTAAAGTATTATCCTATCACGCTGATGTTTTCTAATATTCGGTAAAAATATGCACTGGTAAAATAAAACGGTCAATGAAAAACTGTGCGATAATTTGAATAGGAGTATTTAAGCAATAATTACAATTTAATATTTATTAGGCATTTATGATATTACTAAAGACACTTAATTGTCTTATTTCCTTCCGTTTCACAACGTCACAAGTACGCTGACAGCAGACAATAATTATATCAAACAATGTGCTAGGACAAATGACAAATTACAAACAAAATTAAGGTTTATAACCAAAATGCAGGTTTGCTTTAATTTTTCAACAGTATCACATGCATGCTGCTTTGCAAGATGACATTCTTGACGACAATAAGCTAAGAAACAACGTTAAATGTTGGAATGTCCTGGAAGGCAACGCCCCGCACGCTATTAGGGACGCTGAATTAATTAAAGACCTTATATTCCTGATATTAAGAAAGTACTTTAAAACAAAGGAATATTACATTGATTTGATAGAATTAATGCATGAATGTATGTATTGCACATATATTGGTATTAGTGAAATTGGAATCATTCAGCCTTCAACAAACCTCAGCAAGCAAGTGAAACCTAATTTTTTAAACTGTGAATCTATTGTTTGCGTTACGTAATTATAATTATTTCTGTTTATGTTTTTGCAAATTGAAAAACTTGTTGTCTATTCACATTCAGGCCATTATCATCTAAATTGCTGGTTCCAGCGTTGAAATATGCATTTTGCATTTTTCAATACAAAGCTATTGCATCAGCAATGCTTCTGGTAACTTACTTTGAAAATTTCTCAAACCTATTTATGTAAGTTTGTTGTCAGAGTCTTGTACAATTTGCAAAACTAAAACGTTTAATTTTCAGGTGCGTAAACGTTGATTAACTGATTTTTAACAACTGTTTTAATAGCGGTTTTAAAATTTTTTAGAATGGTTTTAAAGCACCAGAAACACAATGCAGTGTGCGCGAAATATGTTTAGACATGGGACTCATCATGGGTCTCTCCGAGGACTATATTGACTGTTATGCAGATGAAAGCGTGAATGAAAGAGAAGCAACAGATATTCCAGAAGGAAAGCAAACATGGCTTTATTGGAAAGCATTAGAGTTGTCCAGTCCAGCACAAGCTAATATGCTTATGGTAAGAAAATATAATGAAATAAGCGCAAATTAGAAACGTTGATTTGAATGAAACTAACAATTTTGCTTGATTTTTTGTTTCTTAGAATTCGTACGGTAAAAGAGATGCCGAATGTGTTGAAACTGTAAAGTATATTTACGCAAATTTGGAAATACAGGCAAACATGGCAAACACGTTTCAAATTTTAGAAAAGGATATAGAAGCAAAAATTTCTATTGCCAAACTGAATCAACCAAAAGGACCTTGGCCTGTAATACTTAATTTTATGAAATACTATAGAGGAGTAAGAGCAGGGAATTTTTCCAGACCTTAAATATAATTAAATGGTAAAAGTATTACATCATAAAAACTGATACATCACTTTTAAATGCAGAAACAGAAGTGAATTATCAAAAGTAAATGTAATGATGGTGATTTAAAGTGTAATATGTAGATTTTTGAATTATTATTATTGAATAAAACCTTAAAACCTAACTTGTAGTTTGCGCCAGTTCAAAAATATTACATTATAACTAGTAACTGCAATGTACACATTATTTTTTGGTTAACATAACTTTTGAAAAACGTTACAATTAACTTATATGGCGGTTTTGCCACAAATACCGTTAGGAAATAATGTTATAATAAAAAAAACAAAAAAAAAATGAAATAATAACAACACGTCGGATTTGTCAACCGGGGGTCTGAAGTAGATATTGACCTTACAGCAAATATTGGCTTTAATAAAACAGTAGAACCGTATTGTCGCAACGCTCAAGTTACGACAGCGCCTAACTCCCCTTTTACCTCTTCAGCTTGATCTCCCAATTTTAATAAAAAATGTGTTGTCGAGCGCACAGTTTCATTATTTTGACAGGACAAATGATAGTTGATTAGAGTTTTGCTAGTATAAGTGGCCTTGGTATGGCTATAGTGAGAGTACGGTTAAGCTACGAAACTGTCGAATGGAAAAACGTTGCATCAGTGTGATTCTTCTGGAACAACTATGCTTGTAACCAGTGGGCCGGATACCTGAGATATGAATACGAGTGGTACGGATACAAGCAGTACGGGTACGAGTGGCAAGGGTACAAAAAGTACCAATACGAGTCGTACGGAAATTACTTGTGTCAGCTTAAATGGGTTCAGGGCTGGTTTTGCAATCACGAGAGGTTGCGGTAAACAATGGATTTGTCAAAAACAATTTTGGAACCTGCCCGAAATGATGTTTTATTATTGTTGACAGTTGGTCTAATCTATTATTTTTATTATTATTATTATAACAAGTTAAGCTTAAAAAAACTAACGATACAAACTTTTGTAAATGTATTTAAGTTACAGTTGAAATTGAAACATATTTTGATTAAGGTTAAATATATGAGATTGAACAAGCAATACAACTAGATTTATTGATTCTACAATAATTATTCAATTAAGTGTTTATTACTTTCCAGCACGTAGCAAAAACACATGAAATGAATGGGTTTGATGACTCATGACCAGTTGAACTGTCATACCGTATTAAATTTCGTTACTCTCTATCATTCGTAATTTGCCGTTCCCTAATAAGTAATTCAAACGGTTGCGGTCCCACCACAATTCCATATACGTAATCCAGAGAAGGAATTTTATCAGTGTGGGAAACCGTAAATTTTTGAAAGAAATGCGTTGTCATTAAAAAAAGCTGATCTCGTGCAAATCCTTCACCGATGCAATTTCTTTTACCGAAACCAAACGGGAGTATGACGCCAGCTGGCTTTGAAATACTTCTTTTTCGTCCAGCGTTATTTAGAAACCTTTCGGGCTGAAATGAATCTGGTTCTGACCAAATCTCGGAGTCGTGGTGAATTCCGTACGTGTTTGCTACAACCATTGTATCTTTTGGGATTCTGTAACCATTGAAATCAACGTCTTCAAGAGTGCGGTGAAATACTCCTAGAGGTGTCACGGACGAGATTCGAAGGACTTCTTTAATAACAGCTTCTGCGTAAGGCATATTGGGCCTGTCTGCAATTGTAGGTGTTCGACGATTGTCATTTTCTGTGACCCCGAAAGAAAGGATTTCATCAATTTCTGCCTGTAGTTTTTTTTGAACATGTGGTTCTCTTGCCATGTAAAGAAGAAGCCAATCCAACGAGACAGTCGTAGTGTCTGACGCAGCAAGAAAAATGTCACCGGTTGTAAATTTTTGTTCTTTTCCTGTGAAAAATTTTTGTTTAGAGAATAACAATATTTTCAAAATTCAAAAATGACGTAATTGTTAGACCATGTTAAATGCAATTATAATAAACAACCTGCATAGAAACTGGACAGAGGGTTTGTGGTTTGGGACACTTCGTCAAAGTACTCATGGGTAAAATTCGTTGGCTCGCCAGCAATGTAGTTTTCTCGGCTTTTCTCAATTTGTTCACCCATAAAGCTGTAAACTGTATTGAATGCATTCACAACACAATTCCGTCCAAAAAATGATAAAGTATTTGACACCCATGGAAAAAAAAAGGACATTTGAGCTCCAAAACTGCTGCTTGTGTCTGTTAGGCTTTTTTAGAGAAACATAATTTAAAAAAAAATTTATAGATGTGGTAATAAAAATATTACAAGAAAAAAAAAACGATATAAACAATAACAAAACTAAAATCAAGAAAGAGTATGGCATAATTACTTTTCCAAAATGTGAGCTAAATTTTTCATCCTAGGGTCCTCTTCACTTAATTTGTGCCCAACGACGGACACCCAAACTGAATTTAATACTGGATATTGGAAGAAATGATGAATCATCATCTTGTTTGGTTTTTGATTTTCAATTGCATTTTTGCACTGATTTTGAAGGTTTTGCAAAAAATTTGAAATTTCTTCCACTGCCTTGAATTCAAATTCAGATTTTAAGAAACCCTCTCCTTTTTTAAAAACTCTCATTGTAAACTTTCTTTGTTCAATTTGATTAGGTCCATCAATGAAAACGACTCCTTAAAAGCAAACCAGAATATTTTGAAGCACTAATTATAGAACTGTAAAAGCTTGCAAATGTACATATAGACTTTCAATAATGTTAATAATTAGAATAAATTCTTTTACCTAAAACATAAATCGCTCAAGTAAAAATCTAAAATTGGTGTATTTTAATTCACTCTACCTTTCATGTTAGCAGATTTTACGAGATTGTTAATTCTAGCTCGCCCTGCAAACGCATCAAGATTAAAAGCTTCCTTAATAGTTTTTGCATCATTTAAAACCACAGCTCTAAAAATCAAGAAAAATAAAATCAAAATTAAAAATAACAAGTATTGAAAAAAAAAGTAGTTAAAAATAAAACAAACCATCCGCATCCTAGCAAAAAAGAAAAACAGTAAAAATCAAACCAAACTATAACGGCCCCAAGTTTACCATTTAAACACAAGCGACACATACTTTTATAACTATCAATACCTAATTATCTGTTCATGGACAAAGCGGTAGGTACTTCAAATTCGACCATTGCTCTTACTAATGCTTTAATCGTGTCAATTAAATTATTGTATTTAGTTGAGTGAAAATATGTATGTATATCGTATAGGTATTACGGATATGCGTTTTAAAGAACAGATAGTGGCGGTAACGTGGCTTTTTTGTTCACGAAATTTTAAAAATATTTTATGTCTTACCGAAAACAACCAAATTTAACTGATAAAATGGGACCATAAATCTTAGCCCATTTCATAAAAGTCATTCCAGGGTTTTTTCCGAAAAACAAAAGATGGCCCCAAATTGGAAGACCCCATGGTCCTATTAAAGAAAACGATTCAATCAAGCAATTAAAATATTATTATAATTATAATCGCCTAATGTGTACAATCGTAAGTTTAAAAAAAAACTTTAGTTAATAAGTAGAGTATAGCAGCTAACACAAAATGCAAAAACACAAAATATTGAAATTTAAACATAAAAAAGTAAGTTTTTTTTTTGAAAAAGTAATTCAATCATAACCTGGCGGTTCCTTTAAAGTTGGATGCTTTAAATCATTTTTAACAAAATAAACCCAAATATATAATATACCACCCACTGCAACACAAGTCACCAGAAGTGAAAGCAATGATTCAAATAACATTCTATTAAAAAAATCACTTCTTTACAAAACAAGAATATTTAAAATGTGTATACTCAGAATCCTTAAAATCGTTGTTAATTAGGTATGTGTGAAACAGCTAGCAATGTTGTACTAAATTATGTTTTCTTATTAACGTTAACCTTATCGTTATGTACTAGACAACAATTTTCTACCTATGCACACCTTAGGATCATAAATGATACTAACTAGCCCTTATTAAGCTACAATTGAATCCTTTCTTTCTCTTTTCTACTGCGACACTCACAAAATTCACTATTACGTATATATACCTACTAACATAGAAAAATACACTGTACTACCTTTATATACCACTGTCGGTCGGTCGGTCGGTCTGTCTGTCTGTCTGTCTGTCTGTCCGTTTGATTGTTAGTCTGTCTGTCGGCCTTTCTGTCTTTTTGTCTTTCTGTCTTTTGCTCTGTCTGAACTGTTTGAAGTAAAGCAGGTATGTGTGCTCTTAATGGTGGTTTGCATTTGCCAATTTTTGTTTTATTTATTTTTGTTGTGATCAGTGTTTAGAAATCCTAACTAACAAGAAAAGGCAGCCAGATGTACTCTCTGGATTTAAAAAAAAATACATATACTAGATTAGGCTGCACTCAGTTACTACAGATCCAAAGTAACTCGACTGCATTTTGCGCAATTTGCTCACAATTAAGCGTCAAACTTCAAAAAAGTCGATTTTTCACAACTTTGCAACCCTGTTGATTCTACAATTTTTGACGGATTTTCAAAAACATTGTAGTTTTGTGATTGCTGTAACATAATTCAAAAAGATCAAAAATTTGAAAAAATCTGATTTTACGTAACAATATGGGTATTTTGAGTGCCTTTAAAAAAACTGGTTTTAAAAAAAAAATCAGAAAAAAATATAAAATTTAATAATTAATAATTTATTTAATAAAATATAAAATTTTTTTTATGAAAGTTTTAAATTTTGTTCTAAGACAATTTTCTAGAGAGCACAAAACTGCAATTTTTTTGAAAATCTGATTAAAATTGTAGGGTTGCACAACTTAACACAGCAGGGTTGCAAAGTTGTAAAAAATCGATTTTTTTGAACTTTGGCGCGTGATTGTGAGCAAACGACGCAAAATGCAGCCAAGTTAATATGGATGTGTAGTAACTAAGTGCAGCCAGATTTAGTATGGGTATTGTTTTTAAAATCAAGAGAGTACATGCAGGGGCATTTCCTTGTAAGTTATGCATTTGCCTAAAGGTACCTCACATTATAATTCGTTTAAACATGCGCATAATAAAGTAGAAGATTTCTGGTTTGTTTATGACCACAATTAACACGTGAATCTAAATAAACTTACTGTTCTGCAACTTTATTCAACAATTTACTTTTTCTAATAAGAACAAATAATAATGTAATAAATATAAGGATTTTAATTTAATACTTTCTATTGAGTTCTCCCGTTTAACATGTGCACTATATCAAGTAGTGGTTTTTTTGGAATTGCTTCAGGCAGCATATCTACTTCAGCTAATAGAACATTAACTGCGTTTTTCTCGAACTGCGAAAATATAGTAGAGAGATTCATCTCATCATAAATGGTTTTCACTTTATCTACTTTTTCGGGATCCATTGTTCCAAAATTTTCCTAATAAACACAGTCAAATTTTAAATTATTTAGAATTTTATAATTATTAAATAATTCCTTACTGCAAGTAAACGCAATAATACATTTTGTAATACGTTTTTTAAGCTTTTGAAAATTCAGTATTTTTACAATTTTCGAAATTACTAAAAAATTTAGAAAAACCCAGAAAATACGATTTAGATAATAGTTTAAAAATAATACAATTTAAATGATATCAAAATTCATTAGTAATTGAAAAAGCTACAAGGCAATAAAAGCTGTTTTTTAGGTTTGGCTGGCAATTCAAAAAAAATAGCGCTGAGCACACTTAATTTATCATGTATAATATGCTCTAACTATAGTCACAAGGTTATACTTTATTCCAAGATTTTAAATTTCTATAGAAACATGTCAAACAGTTAACTTCACAGTTAAAAATTTAAGTTTTATAATTTATGAGTATTACAAGTCAAAATTACGAAATAAAACAAAATAAGACATTCAATTTTCATATTCGAAGAAAATACTAAATACCCTTTTATAAATATATGGGCAAGGCTAACAACTTCAACATATGTGACATATTACAAGACACAAAATGTTTTTTTTACTGTGAGTTACCATAAGGATTTGACGTTGTCTTTTAGTTGCTCCACTTAGTGCTGAAACAATCAACCAAGATGGTTTGCCATCCTGAATGTCAGTTCCTACTTTTCCAGACCTCTCCGGATCGACAAAACAATCAATAAAGTCATCCTGGACGGAGTACAGCAGTCCAAGTTTTAAGCTTATGCTTTCAACTTGTTTCAAGATTGCATGATTGTTAATTCCGTTCTAAAGAGAAAACAATTGTACGCGTATGTAACTATTTGCTAGCATACTTTCAGTACTAACTTGTATAAAGTAAATTTGAATTTGTTACCAGTAAAAGTCCAATTGTTATCGGGGCGTAAAATGTATAGTAGCTGTTTTTGAATTCCATCATTTTGGTATAGATATCTATAGTGTATCTAGCGATATATTGTAATCGTTTTAAATAAGTCTTTTTATGCTAAAGTATTAATTTCAATTTAATTTTGTTGTCTTTTTGCACAGCAACAATTTTCAGGTGCACAGAAAAAATAAACGATTACTTTTATAAAAATTATAGAGCACTGTTAATTTTAAGTACATATGACAAACTTACAATTCATATTGCTTGTCCTGCGAAATGCGTCCATCAAGGCTCTGACCAAATAAAAGCTTTAAAAATGATTCGTGTAGTGTATCGATAATATCTGCATAACGCGGATATAAACCATGGGCATATTTTTTTAGCAGTACGTATGCTGCATTCTCTAAAATATCACCATCGTTAATTGCTGATAGACCTACTTTATCCATTAAATACCAGCACGGTCGTCCTCTTCTTGTTGTAGAACAGTCCATTATATCATCGTGAATTGTTGCATATCCTTGTAACTGTAGTAATCAATTAATTTTAACTAATAATTAGAAATATTTTATAATAATAAAGTAACATGCTAAAGGTTACATACAAATTCGTAGGTCCAAGCAATTTTGTTCAAATTTGGTAGGTCCCGTTGTGTTTTAGCTTGTGTGTGTCGTGCTACTGCTAGTAAAAGCATTGGTCTGAAACAAAATACGCCTTTGCAAAATTATATTTTGCAGAAAATAGACAAAGTAATATATAGCTACAGAAAAGAATATAATTAAATTGTATTATGAACCTTAGTAGTTTTCCGTGAGGGACGTTATGATCGATAACCCTTTTTATCCAATCATTTGTCTCTGTCATGGGTGCAAGTTGCGGTAACGTTACAAGATCAGCAACAACGTAAGGGTATTCCTTCACAAACCAGTCAAATTCTATTTTTGAAAGCAAATTTATTTTCTTTATGCATGTGGTCTTAACATTTGGAAGCGCTTTAGCTCCTAATTCGGTTCCACAAATACCTGCCGAAGACGTCAATTGCTTCTGGCTTATTGCAATTCTATTATGATTTAGATTAACTTGTTTTGTGACACCTAAAATTGAAATCAACAGCGATTGTTTACAGATTACAATTTAAACATTAAAAATCATGAAAACAATTTTCTGAAATTTTAGAGATGACAAAACTTTGTTTGAGAATCGAATCAAAATTGTAATAGTGGCTGGGTAGCGAAAATTTAAAAATTATTAGTTTTAATTTTGGTGGGCGGCTGTAGGCAAAATTGTGACAAACGTAATTAGTTATAGGTACGAGTTTACTAGTTTCCATACACTTAAAAAAACACTAAGTGCACAGATAATAATTAGTCCTGTATGGTTAGAGGCATTACATTTTAAGTCAAAATGATTACTTACTGTTTGAAAAAGTTGATACAGTCCTTAGCAACGTTTTATTAAACAGCAATCTGAGCGGTTTGCAATGTGGCATTGTGGAAAAATTCATTTTTGCGATAAACTTTTAACACTTGAATTTTAAAGCCAAAGTTGCAACAAACTGACGTAACTACTGTTCTGTATGGCTTTATATACTTCACTTACTTTCCTTATTGCAGTTAAAATATACAAAGGTATAAGTATCCGCATTTGTTTTTTTTTTCAGAATTATTTACCCAATTCCGGTAACAGGCTCAGGGCTTTTAAAATTTAAACGTTTAGAAATAATTAAAAAAGTAGCTCAGCCCGCATAGCGGCAAAAACCTATTATTAAAAAATAATAAATATTTAACATTGCATTTATTGAGGGAGGGATAAGTAGTTCAATGTTCAATGGTCAGACAATAAACATGGGAATCTAGTGAACGTTATAATGTGAAGAATTTTTAACACCAAGCTCTCACTGTGGGTCTTATATCTGAAGGTATGTCTACAACAGAGCTGGCATGGGATGGTGATTGAGTTGCTATGAGTCTTTCTGCCTATTCACGTGTTTCCTTGGCAGATACTAAATCTAAAACCTCTTAAAGAGCGGCAACGCTTAAGCCCTTATTAATAGGTAGTAGTAGTGTGCGTATGTGTGATCACGCCTTATGTGTGATCAGTGGCCGCCGTTCAAATATTACCGCCTTTAAAAATCTGTCCATCTAATATTCATACAACCTATAGTCTCAACTATCTTCACTACTGATTTCAGCTTCTTTCCTTGAAAACTCTGGCTATGTAAAATTATGAAAGTTTTGAGTACTTTTTTGAATTGGTCACATGTAAGACCCTACTTTACCATTAACTTTAAATGTATTGATCACATTAAGGGCACTTCGGCCGTTGTAAGACTTTCCGCAGTTTTTTCGTACAATGACCTGTATCTCTTGCAACTTTTAATTTTCGACACTGATCATTTTTTTTTACATACAGTATTAATAGAGAAGTACAATGATAGCTTTTTCGTTATTGTACGTTGTCTGCGGAAAAAGATACAGATTTTCAAAGTTGATAAAAAATGAACCCGATCACACATACGCACTCCTCTACTATGACTTTTCCATTAAGTTTGTATTAAATATTTACTGACAGCATACCATTGCGAAGACTTTTACTTCTAATGGAGTGTCTGTTGAGCTGTTAGCTAAAGTAATTTGTATTGTCCGTGGGGCCAATTATTGGCCCAAGAAGATAACAGTACTACATTACGTTTACGTACATACCTTTATCGCATTTATTGTTGTTCTAGGTTTAGAAGCTGGAAGTGCATAGCCAGTTAAATTGGCAAGAACATGTGGAACTCTATATTTTGTTGATATCTTAACAGTACTAAAATTCAAATAAATCTGTTCTTCAGCTGCTGTATCATGTTACTTTATAAGATCATTTTTAGTTTAATGGCGTAAATTGAATTAGTAGTTAAAATCGAAGGATTTGCAGTTAGGCACATAAATTAATTATAAATCTTTCGTTTAGTAGGATAAACAGTTGTAAATATTTTGACCACAGATTGTAGGTTTGCATATTGTTTACAGCGTTTCACTTTCAAATATACGAATATTTGATAATATTTGAATATATTTAATTATACGTTATTAATTGTTGTTTAATTGGCTACAACTAAAACTTACTTCAGTGTCCCTTCCAGTAAATGCTAATTCTGACACCAACACCATAATTATACGTTCAGCCTTCACAACGATTACTGACTAATAAGATCATGATACGACAACTAACGCAAGTATCGCACATTCAAAAACTTTAAGAAACTGTTCTTTGCGGCAAACATAGTGACGTTTGAGCGACTTCATTGGAAAATATCCACTTGCACCTGCATCATCTTTGACAAAAACATGTGTGCAAACACAGATTTGGTATGGCTGTTAAAAGTTAAAGGTAGCTTTATTTGCAAGGGTCAGATGTTTCAATCAATTAGGACTGTTCTTTAAACATGGACCCTCGTATGACCAGCTTACCCCGTACTAACACAGAGCCAAGTAAGCCTTCAATGATATAGATCGCCACACATGTAGAGAGCCCGGCGTTTAAGATCAACTTTCTCACGAAAGAGATCCGAGGCAAGTGGGAATCGAACCCACGCCTGGTCAACAGTAATGGAGAGCCTCAGACGCTATGTCTCGCCCGGCACCACTGGACCACCAGGGCTCTCAAGGGCTATTAAGCTTGGCTTGATTGAATGTCCTTTAGCAACAAAAATGGTCAAGGTCAATCATTGCAAACACAAACGTGGAAGACCAAAGCAAGCTATTCGCCAACCATTGCTGAAACAGTAACATTAACATTTTTTAATATTTTTTCTCGTCCTATATTTCAAAGAATTGTTTACTGCTTTTTAAAGTCACAATAAAAATAAAAATTATTTTATTTTCATAAAATTACTACTCATTCGTGTCTTTTTGAGTTAATAATTACGTTTTTAAATATAAATACTTTTTGGATGTTCATTTCTTCCGTGTAACCATACTAATTTTAGAAGATGTAAAGAATGCACGTAGAAGAAGTCAACAAAGTTTTCATTTATTTAGTGCTGCCTAGCCTCTTTTTGTCACAATCATTCAGGAATAATTCATGAATGATGTCAACAAAGTTATCACTAACTCATAACTGCCCCACCCCATTGGCCAGTTTATACCCAGCGCGGTACGTCTATAGTTGCATATACGTTTAAAGACGTGTGGAAAACTGCTTAGAGCTAAAACGGCCGCCAGGATAACTATCTGTATCTACGGGAGAAAATGTCCGAGAGTAATATCCGTGGGATAAATGTTTAGGGAGAAATGTTCGCAGGGAAAATGTTTTGCAATTTCATCGATGTTTTTCTTCTTAAAGGACACAAAAAAGCTGCTATGAGATTTGTTTGTAAGAACTGTTGTACAACAACATGTCGAATAAAATAATTAATTACAGATAAAATTGCGATTTTACGTAAAGAAGCTTCCTTTATTACTTCCCTTACACAATCTAGCCAACTAGGATTGCTTCTTTTTCTGCACTGTAGAATAGTTAGAAGCAGAACAAGATGAAAAATTTCATTTGCAGATGCTAAGCACAAACATTAATTGGAAGTCGTATGATTGTTTTTTTGTTAAAAGGATTGTTTGCCGGTCTGTTTCTCATGCTCTACAGGTCACAGTTTTCAACTGATTTTCTTCATAAAAATTAACGACCACATTTGCAGGAAAAAAGTTCCTTAATGTTTTTAGAGTTAATTAAACTGACAAGTTTTCCACAATTAATGGTTGATTAAACCTACCTCAAGATAAACTAATGACAAAAAAACGGGTGTCCGTGTCCGGTATACCTCTTGAAGGCATATAATTACATAATTGCTTGCATTAATACTTCGCTGTAAATACGTGCGCCGTACGTTCACCGCACGATCCCCATTTTAAGCATTCCGTGTAGGTCAATAAAATGCAAGTATTGAAATGCCAGGAAGCGTTCACAAATACTTTCATCACATTTGATCAATTTTTTAACCCCTCCCGACTAATTATAAATATAATGCGCTGACTCGAAATTTTCATATATACCTTCCCAATACAGTCCCATTATTTGCTATAAGTACTCGTGTTAAGCAAAAATCATGTCACGTAAGTTATCAATTAGGGCCATCACACCGCCAGTCGTCACGTGACTACAATTAGAACGACTCTCATCGTCAGTTTATCCTAAATTATGCTAACAAGGAAGGGTCAACACATTTGGGCCGATTTTCAACCTAAGATAGTGCGCGTTAGATAGACCTATAGGAGTAAGCAACGCATCACTTATCATTTTTTCCGCAGGCCGTATGTATCTAGGTCATAGGTCATTTGCCAAAAAACGACCATAGAAGGGACCCCGTGGGTATATTTAATTGGCATGATGAATCCTCTAAGAAAATTTCAATTTTTTATTTCGCGAAAAGTTTTTTGAATATTAAATAAAGCTATAAAAAATATAATAAAGCTTTGTTGTGCCTCTTTGTGGCAATAAAACACTTTTAAAACAATAATAATTGACGTCATCGAAATATTTTCATGTTTTGGAGACTTTGACGTCTCTAGTTGTTATTGGCTTCAACCGGCTTCAGGCTTGGACATAAATGATGTCACGTCAAATATCATATAGGACCACCCCACCGAACCGACGTGTCAGCACAACAACATAACGTAAGAGTTGTGCATAAATGATGCCACGTAAATTATCCGTTAGAACGCACCAACCCACAAGAAATGGGAATGAGAGGTTTTTATTTGAAACGAATTTATTTTTTATACACGCTAATTTAATTAACACATATTTTAATGTCATGCGACATTGTAAAATTAATAAAAATAATATTCATAATATTTTTGTGTATTCATGTCATTAATCGAAGCAATAAAAAATCATGGTGAGAAAAACGGTTGTCTTCTATGTTTACAAGGCATATACAAACTTCCATCTGAACATAGGTAAGTACCACGTTCGCTGTTCGTTCCCAGTACATTCTACACTCTCAGCATTATTTTAAAAACATACAATCAACTCCATCCTTCTGATCGTGAGTCTACTTCAAACCACAACGATTATTTTCTTCTTTGCGCAACACTAAAAGCTATTTGATGCATTTAAAAGTTACGACTGTCAATCATCCAAGTCGAAAAAACGACTAGACGTAGGCTTGAGAATAATTAGCTTGTCCTTTATTCGACTTTATCTTAGTGACTTGTTTAAAAAAGTGGCTCCTATTATTGTTAATCATATTATTACTAAACGAAATAGGTGTGTGCTTCATGTTTATGTTGTATTTAAGTATATAGTATGATTACACAACCTGCAGGGATTCTTGCATAGTAAAAACCTTACAAATAATTATACACATTTTCTTTACTTTGGTTATCTTAGCACAGTTAAACACTCACGCCCTACCACCTTGCACATTTTTCAGAATGTTTTATGTTTTCCTCTGACAACATACAGTTCTCCGCCGGCGCTTCTTTCAGCGTTTTAAAGTCATTTGAGCGTCAAAATGTGACCAAAAGCGTAATTAATACTTACTGACAATACCAGGCAGACCGACAGTCATTCAGTAATTACAATGTTGATAGATGCCTATGAACTGAAGCTCAGTATCTAAAAGCAGTCTGAAAAAGGGCAAAATGCGTTGTTTGACTGCTACTCACAGACGTTATGAAATAACATTTAAACTACTTCCTGCGTATAACAATAAAGCTTGTGTTTTGCTGTATAATTTATTAAGGTTCTTGTTACCTTATTTTATTCTTGTTGTGGGAAATACAAACATAAGAAAATGTTTAATATTTAATTAAAAATGTTGAAAAAAGGAAAATCGTGTAAATTTTCTCAAAGCATGTACTACTATTCAAATTATCTTTAAGCTACAACGTAATAAGCCTAGGACAATGACAATAACCTAATACGCAAGAAGCAAAAATCCTTTGAAAGTTATTTAATGTTTTAATTAATTACATACTTTAAAAACAAGTTCTAAAATACTTGTTTTACGGCAGTTTTAATAGTCACTAAAGGCAGTTATGATTTGCCGGCAAATCTTATCAGCCAATTTACAGGCAGTGAATTAGAAGAAGAAAGGCGTGCAAGAGTTAGGTGTGGCGATTTCATTGCAGACTTGTCAATCCTAATAAAAAATGTTCCAGGCATGTAGATCTTCAGGTAATTTTCAGTATTTCAAAGGTACATGTTTCTATTTTATTTTTAACTCCTGGTCATGGTCTTGTTTTCGATCTGATGTGCATGATGGCGTATGACTATCAATTTTAAACAGTTTTCTGAGGTAACTGAGATGGCTGCTGTATAAATTACCTGCTAAACTGCATACTGCACAATTTATGCCATGAAGTTACTCCATAAATATAAAACATGGATGCAAATAGCTTTGAACGTTGTATTAGATTGGGCTCAACGTTAAAATTGTATTCAATTGTAGACAAACAAAGACGTCTAAAATTACCTCCAAAATTAAGTTCAGTGATGCGGGTCGCGGCCCATGTTCAAGAAATGATGCACATATCGCGTGGTGGTGCATAACAATTTAAACGTAGGACTATGGTTTTGGGTCCCCATTTTAGTTCATATTTAAGTGGACTTATGATACTAGGCTGGTTTTAAATGCGAGTTTACGATTTTCGGGCACAATCGGATATCCTATGTACATGCGACATGAACTTATGCAATGAAATAACCTTTAAAATGGAATAATGTCATATTATTATGCACAATCGTTAATAGGGAGTTTGCGCGCTTGCCGTAAAATTATATTTCGTAAAACGCAAAACGCAAAATAATTGTTTTTACGTTTTAAAATTTTGCGGATCATTTTGCGTGTCATAGTTTGCGCAGTTTTAGGTTAAACGTATAAGTTGTTATTTTTTAAAATCAACAGATTTGGAAGGTTACTATATGTATCCATGGCAATATTTGTTACGTATGATATTGCGTGGACGTTGTTTGAACACCGCTGTCGTATAAAATAACGGCCGTAAATTATCATTTTTCACGCAAAACTTTATTTCTACGTTTTGAGGGCGGAGCTTACGTAAAATTTACGTTTACGTTTACGTTTTTCATTTTTACGGAAAGTGCGCAAACTGCCTAATATTATGCGCTTTTTAGAATTTATAGGTACTTAGGTGTATTAGCCATTTAGGATGTGTTATTATATTCCTTTGAAATTTAATATGTATGAAACATTTAATTGTTGGCAACGTTCGCCTTTTGGAGTTTACTTTTATGCATAATTTCTTAAATTAGATGATGAAGCTTCTATAAAATTCTTATATCATCTTTTAGCGTAACGTAAATTGTCTTGCGCTTTTGTTTAAGCTCAGCATCTACTTCTGGCCTGCTCTAGTGGCAGTGGCCCCAGTCGACAAATCCGGCGTGAAGAGCTGGATTTTTATATTCTCCCCTAACAAAATTTCTGACTTGGGTCCATTAATCGGTTTATTGCGGCAAACTGGTTAATGTAATCACAACTAAAAACCAATACAGACCAATGCTTTTTAGGTTTTCCTGTTATTTAATATTTGAAACTGTGATATAGGCCATATTGATTTGAATACCATACACACTAGTTATTTTTTTATTATGCACGTAATAAATGCGACCACATTACAAAATCCTCACATGTGTAATATCAACATTTTTTATTTTAATGCCTCTCCCAATCCATCTCTGCTAAAAGAGTTAATTAAACTTAGACTTCAATTATTGCAAATTGCAAAGTATGTAGTTTTGTTTGTTGAACAGTGGTCTTGAAATATCGTACTTTTAACTTTAATTATTACATAGATGAGCCTAATAAAACTATGTACAACTTTTTACGTAGCTTTTCAGGTCATCTAGATTTGTCAAATGATTTATTATTTGCTACATAGACTCAAGCATATTGGCAAATTGCCTAAATCATTTCTAATGGATGTGAATCGTATAATACGAAGTGATGTGAAAGAAATCAAAGGAATTCCCACGGATGCTCCTAATGCTATGCTGTACACCTCCAAAAATTTGAGGGGTCTTTCCATAACTAAAGCAATATGGGAAGCATTTCTACAGCATTTTAACATATGCATGATTCTATTAAGTTTAAATGATGTGTATAAAACGAGTATGGTATTCTTCTCCCCAAATAATAGTGAGGGTGGAGGCCATATCCGAGTTTACCACATCCCTTCACCAGATGCATCTATGAAACTCCCATAAAATTGGGATAATTTGAGTCCGCGATAAATTTTAATAATTTAATGAATATAATAATGAGGGTGTAAAAGATGGTAGGGGTCAGAGTGTAGTATTTAGATTAATAAAGGGGGTGTTCCACCACTCTGGAGGAGGCCGGAGACCTATAAAGAAGGGGGAGGGAGGCTCAACTCAAACTCCAGCTAAAGCTCTCCAGCGTAACTACGGATGGTAAGAATGCTAATTTCATTTATTTTAATTTTAAATGCATAATTTATTTTTACTACGATTCCTGCTTTAGTTTTAGATGTGAGGATTCCAAGAGCAACGTAGCTCGGTGGCTGAGGTCAAGGCTAAGGATAATGTCATCCACGGCCCTGGCTTCGCCACCACGAGCTCCCGACTTCATGAGGGACCACGGGACCACATCGACCGTTGACGGCAAACGGAGCGAGTAGACGGTCGAATTGTCCTTGGTCCTTCAGAGGAAATTCGGTCTGCTCAGGAAATTTTGCCAATTATATTTTTATTGCCGAATGAGGATGAGAGGAGTGGAGGGAGAAGACTCACTAATTTTGCTTCTCGTTGCAGGAGGACAAGCCGGCGTGAAGGTCGGAGGCCTGGAGGATTGGCTTTATCCTCCGACGGTCCCCGGCTCCAACGCCGCTGGACGGGACGGACAAGGGACTGTGTGAAGCTCTTGTATTGCGTAGCATTCCAGACGGCAAGAGCTCCATGTCCCCGCCATCCCAGTTCAGCAGCAACGACTTGTCCTGAATTTTGAACCAATGAAGGTAAGTTTTATTTTTGTTTGAGTTAATTTTTATTTTGTTTATCTTTCAGGAGGGTCGTTGATGAAGTGGTGCTGACTCCGTGCCCAGCAACCACATCCAGCCCAGAAAGGACGGAGAGGTGCGGTGGAGAGTGTCCGGGCTACAGAGGACGGTATGCTACGAACACACACCGCACCATTACCACCAGTCCAGGCCGACCAACGACCCTGAATTTTGGATGCCAATCAGGTAAATTTTTATAATTTTACATTTTATTTTAATTACGTTTCTAACTTTTGTTTTAGTTTATTTAAGTTTTCCAATTAGGTTAGTCAAGGAGGTTGGATGGACGATGGCAAAGTCGTGTTGCAGAGGAGCGCCGTCTGCGTGCCAGCTCCATCGACCACTCCAACTTGGAGGACAAACCCGCAAAACACAGCAAGAGCTGCGGGTTCGTTCCTCCCAGTCTCCTCTCAATTTTGGCTTTATTTTTATTGATTTTTGCCTATTTTAACGTATGAACCGGAGTCCCTAAATTACGTCAAGCGGGTCCATGGAACCACTGCTGACGACTAATGAATGAGCCAATTAATTATGATGCTAATTATGTAAACTTAATTTTGTATTTTATAATTCTAGATTCAATGATGGAAAGTATGAGAATCAATTAAAGATTGCCAATATAAATGAGAACACTCAACGAACGAAGATGAGAAGGTAATTTTAGAGGATAAATATTTATATTAATTAATAAATCAAAATGGAAAAGATAAGTTATATTTGAAATGCAATATTTCCCAAACGACATAAGGTCAAGGGCCACAACTGAATAATAATTTTTAATTCATGTTCTTGTTTTTGTTTTTGTTTTCAGGTTTCGTCCAAATAATTTACAATATAATGGATTACAATATAAAAGTTTATAACTGATACGCTTACGGATGCCACGGGCGTGGCATCTGAGATTTCCGATTCCAGGTCCAGGTTGATTACAGGTAATTCACAAGATAATTAACATTTTATAATTTATATGTTTGGTCCAATCGACCTCAATAATTTAATTACAATAGACTTAAAAAGAACTCGTAAAGAGGAATCGCGAACACAGTAAACACCATGAATAGGAACAAGAATATATAAAAATTATCGGATTTTTTCTGTTTCTTGATTTTAGTTTCTTTTTGATGGCACCAGCAGGAACCATGAGGACAATCCCCTTTAGCTGTTCTTATTCCTGTCGGAGTCTCCATGTTCCGCAATTCCTTTCTAGTCATTTTTTTACCAATTTTTTAGAAGGGAAAATGGAAAAAGAAATTAAAGATTTTTGAAGAATTTTGAAGAATTCGTGACGGAGACCCTCTTTTCTTCGCGGCGTGATTGTTTCTGCCTTGGCTAGTTCGCCTCCGCTCCTTCCTCGCTTCGTCTCCTGTCGCCTCGGGAAGCATCATTTAATTCCTTTTGTGGCTCATAGACGCTGTGTGGTGGAGGGCTGCGAGTTGAATTTGATTTACTATCTCCTTCCATGGATCTTCCTCACTCTCTGTCAGATGGCCGATGCTGTCTGGAGAATCTGAGGAGAATCTGTGGGAGGATGTGTTGTGATTTCTATTCCTTTCTCATCATCCCCTCGTAGGGCTCCGTGTCCTCACGGAGGGTGGTGTCTGAAAAGATTGGAATAGAAAGCACGACACACATTTACATTTGACCTTTTTATTATTTTGAATGGACCTTGGAATTTGGATCTGATTATTTTCTAAAGGAATAAAAACTTTTGAACTCTGGACCTGTGAAATTTTTTTTGATTAATTCATTTTTATAAACTTTATTTAAATCGATTGGCAAAATCATTTCATGTCATAATTGCATATAAAATTTTTCCGGACTTGGAATGGAAGTTATTCGAAAATCTGTTGAGCTTCCTATGACTTGACTGTTATGCATAGCAAAGTTCTTTCTAACGAAAATAACGATTTTAGTAATTAAACAATAACTTGGCAAATCTCCTTAAGATCCTATGACTTAATTATTTATGCATAGCGATCTGATTCTCTATTCATCAATTCATATTTCATTTGAAAACGCAAAACAATTTTTGATTAGTCAGATAATTTGTGCTTTCTAAGCTATTCTATTTATGCCTAAGAAATATCCTACGGCTAACTTTCTAATGCGTAGCGATATTACTATTTTAAGCATCTTATTCTAATTTCAAGATCAAAAAGAGATAATTGGAAAACTTAAACGAAAACGGAGTTACTTCTACATCTCTAAATAATTCACGTAGAGATTCTAAGTTCATACAAATGCCATTTAAAACAAAGACATAAATTTTTGTTGAGATCATAAGATAATACAATTTTTAACGTAGAGATTATTATTATAAGTCTTTTTTTTATTAACGGAGGTAAATTTTTTTTTTTTTATCTTTAAAGTGAACACCGCGGGTCTTGAGACTATTTATTTTCACCGGGTATTTTTATTTAGCTCGATATTTTTCTGAAGTTATTTCTTTAAAGGGAAAAGTTTAATTGGGTCGAAGGATTCTCATCAAGGGAGGGATGTCTTCTTTGTCGACCTGGGGATCTTGAATCATCCCCTGAACGGGAGTTGGATCCTCTGCTATTGGTTCTTGGAGATCCTAGGGATCGGTATTCGGTTCTCCAGCTGGGTCTTCAGTATGAATCAGGGGGAGGACGTGCTGGATGGGAGCTTCCGGAGATGCTTGCGGCATGGGTAGATGTAAATTCCCCTGTATTGCTGCCAAGCGTAATGGAGCATACTATTCAGTCTCTTCTTTAGCCAATAATCAGACTGGAGGTATGATGGCCGGGACGAATACAATTAAAGTTTCTTGAGGAATTATAGGCGCAAAGCTTCCTGGTCCAGATTGGAATTCATACTTCAGACGCACATTTAGGTTATAAACATGCATCGATAAGAGATCTCTGAGTCCGTATGGGTTATTTGGTTTCAGAATTGGGTTTATTTTTCCAGGTCCCATCAATAATTTGAATCCCGGAATGATCTCAAATAAGATTCGATACGGAAAGTTGGACCTGGGGTCTCTGACCAGTGTCTGGAAGCGATGTTGTAGGTAGACTTGATACACCATTGCGAGTGCCAGAGTCCTGACTGATCTTGCTTGCATCTGGAAATGGGGCATGATGCGCCTTGGGTTGTCCGCGAATGCAGGAACCGTGATCGTAGTGGGATTTGGATTTTGGACATTCAATCCCCCGTGTCCTATCTAAGTAGCTGTATCCTGCTTATTCATATTTACTCGTAAGGCTGCTACATCGGCGGCTGTTGGTAATTTATAGCTGGTAGAGGCGGGTGGATTGACCTCCGGTCCTGGTTGAGAAATAGCCAGTCTTCGTGTAGATTGATCGTTTGTAGGAGATGATGGCGTGAGAGCAGGGCGTTGGATGCGCTCTCCTCTGGGGGGGAAAGGAATTCCTGCCCGTTCATATTGTTGGCGGACAAAATCGATATCTCTCCTACGTCGATCTGCCCATGACATAGTCTTTCTTCCTCGTGCGTAGGGAGAGTATTTGCTTTGCTCCGAATAATTTAGAGGCGGCCGCCCACCCAATGCAGCAATACCTCTGGGTTGTCGGCTTACTTCGATGGAGGCGTCCGGCGTTTTTGTTGGTGTCGGAGTACGACCTCCCGTCGAAGTCAGATCATATTTTTTGCCGACAACCTTTGGTTTTCCTCCGGACGTAGATGGCTTTGGCGCAAAGATGGGAAGCGGCTGAGGAGCTTTGGAGCCAGATTTTAAAAGGTGAGGGCCGGAGCTTGAAGGAAGGGCAGATTTTGCTGCTGCGATGGCGGCTCTGGCGATTTCTGCCGTGACTTTCGGAGCCTTAATCGTGGGGTGGGGCAGTGGATTTGTGACGGATCTTCGTACACTGGAGGGACCTCCCATTTGTATGACGGTGTTGTGAGGAGATTTCGGCACGTATTTCCATTGATATCCGGGCCGCCCTTGATTTTTGGCCCCGTAACCTGGTTCCCTTTGTCTCATGCGGGCATGTTTATTTCGGAGCAGACGTTTTTCTACTTCATTTTTCTTTCTCGGTCGCACCGGGATCCATTCCATATTTGGATCATGACTAACGGGGCGATTTTTGTTATCGCGCCAACGCTCACGTCTAACACGTTTTGATGGAGTTTGCTTAGGTTGAGGACGCGGCGGCGGAGCTTTAGATGAGGTTGAGGGCGTTGGGACTCTTGGGCCCATCGCTACTCTTAATGATTTTCGCCCTGCGCTTTGTTTAGGCGGATCGTATGCCTTCTTTACAACATCTTCGATTCGCTGTTTTTCTTCATCAGTATCAGCGGTTGTTTCCGCGGAGGATGATGATGATGATGGAGTCAAATTCCGCGGTTTGTTGGGGTCGTATGAGTATTTTATTGCTTGCTTTAATTGTTTCTTCTCTTCTTCGGAGTCACTGGATGATGAAAAAGATGAAAAAGAACGTAAAGATGATCAAGACATCTAATTAAAGAAAAAAAGGAAGAGAATTTGGAAATGATTAAATTGTTCACTTTTTGAAAGTCAATGTTTTTCTCCCCACACGAAGCACTGATTAATCTGATGTTAAAATGAGTTCAAACGTCGATGTTTCACCGGTGTTTGCATTTTAAATTAATGTTTTTCACTTTAATTTTACTTAACTTTAAACTGATTTTCTATTCCAGAAGGGATCAGAAGGGAGAATCTTATGACTTAATTGTAGTGATCTCTTTTTATTTTATGATCTCTGTTATGGAGGTTCGATCTTGAACCGGCAAAATTTGTAGCAGTGGCCACCACCGCAGTGACCACAATGCCTGACTCTTTTCTTTTAAGGCGGCTTAAAAAGGGGGCAATCTCTAAAGATATGCTGAATATCCCCTTTTACGGATTGTTCTCTGCAATTCGGACATTCCCTAAGCTTCGAACTAAATTTATTTTTAATGACCACATTATCAAGATTATTTTGTCGCTCGTGGGCTTGGCCTTCGGCGACTGAGTTATTTTCTTTTTGTGCGGAGGCGGAGGCTGGAGGAGCTTCCGAGTCTGCATTAACTTTTGAAGATAATTCCGGATCGGGATCCCAATTTACGGTGTTGGTGGGGCTCTGTGGTGAGATTCTGAGCTCCTGTGTGTCTGGTCCTAACCAGAAATCTTCTTGATCGGAGAGAACATTTCCCTCGTCACTGTCGCTGAGTGATATCTCCATTCATTTACTGCGATATAGGATTTCATTTAATTAATCTTACATCCTACCTAATTTTTGAGATATTATTTAAATTTTTATGTATTTTTCTTTGTAATTTCTTTATGATCATTAAGCATGCAGGTTCAGGAGTGGGATTCCGCATGTGAGCATTAGTTTCCCAGTGAAATACTTTACCCAGTTCGCATTGCGCTGGAAATAATCAGGGATCTGATGCTCATATGGAAATCGCAATCCTGAATCCCCTCGTAATTTTACACTAAGGGTTCGAATTGTTCGGAAGGGAAATTTTATTTGAAGGGTTTTGAGAATTTTAAGTCTTTATTCTGAATCTGATGGTGATGGGAGGAAATGAGAAATATTATCATGCATTCTTCCCATACACTTGAGCATGCTGTTGATTAACCGTATTGATTTTGTATTTTCCTTCCGGGTGGTGGGAGAGGAACTTGGTTCCTTATCCCTCCTTTTACGGGGTTTCGGAGGGGGATCTCTCTCTTGAGCAGCAGAGCTAGTACCTTGTTCAGGGGCTTTTGAAAGTGCTCTTTTCGATCGAGTTGCCACTCCAGGTCGACGATCGCTGTCCGTTAGGGTGCGAAGGGTCACCTCGCGATTCTTTCGCCGTGGTCTCTTTTTCTTACGGCTTACAGACTCTTCATCTGTGTACGAACTGGGATCTTCAGTCGTCTCCACCTGAGATTCGATAGTTTCACTCTCGGATACCTGTTGAGCTTCATCCCCCTTTGGGGATTCAGTTCGAGATTTTGTCTCAGTGGGGGTTGCGTTAACCCAAAAACTTTTACTATTTCGCTTCTTTCTAGGAGATTTATTTGGGCGAAAGTTTGACTGAGGTTCCCAACTTGGGGCAGAATTTGTGTTTTCTCTCCTGCGATGCGTACTCCTTGGTGGAGTATAATTTCTAGCTTCACCAAATTGTAAAACTGGGTTGTTAGGAGGGGATGGGGTTCTCTCTCCGCAGACTCTAGTAGGTGGGGAGTTTTTGGATGAAGAAGTCCTGTCCCTACTCCGATTTGGATCACTACGAGAGTAATCCCTATGAGATAAATTTATATTTAAATTAATGTTTTGTCTTGGAGAAGGTTGAGCGGAAATCTGATTTTCCTGAAACCTAGCTCTGGGAGATTGACTATTTGAATGAGTCTGAATTCTGCTTTCCCTGACCTGCGAATCTGAGGGGTCAACATGAGAAGGCGAATTTATGTTCGCACTTCCGTGATTGCAAGAATCTTCGGCGCTCTGAGGCGGAAGTGGAATATTTTGAGTTTCCCCAGTCCATGAGTATTCGGGACACCTGGGAAACTGATTTTGGTCTTCCCTAAAGCTAGCTTGATTCTGAGCCATGGGGCTCAGGATTTCTTCAGCAAGACTGAGATTTTGCGGGGTACGATTAGGATTAGAATGGACTGAATTTTGAGGTGAGGGATTGTTTCTAATCGCCGGCGAGGTTATTGCTCTTGGTTCTCTGCCTTGGGCATGATGGGAAACTTCCCCTCTACCTGTACGAGGATTCGAATTTTGACTACTCTCAGTACTCCACGGGATTAATTGATTTTCAATTTCAATATTATTTTGCATGCGTTTAAATCTTTCTCTAATATTTTGAACGATGTTTTTATTAAAAGGATAATTTAAATTTGATTTTGTAGGTTGAATTATTGAACTGTGAGGCGTTCCAAGTGGTTCGTTCCTCGAAAAATTTTGGGGGCTGGTATTTCTCTCCACACCGGCGAAGAAGCAGGTGCCCTCCATGCGGGTGGGGGAAGGAATTTCAGCGGAATAAGGAAGTTCGAAGTTGCCTTCGGAGATCCTTTGTGTGGGAATGTCCTGATGGTTGGAGCCTGCAAGAATATTGTGGCTGCTCATCTCACCATCAAGGACCTGAGTTTCCTGTCTATCATTGTGAGTCGAGCTTGCAAGAATGTTGTGGCTGCTCTTCTCATTATTATGATTGACAGGTGCGCCTTCGTGGCTTGAACTCTCGGAACTGCTTAAGCCACTGACGGCGCCTGGAAGTCGAATTGGACCAGTGGAGCTTGAAGCATCGCTTCGTGGAGCTCTCTCTGGTTGTATGATTTTCTCCAGATCTGATAAAGATTCTTAAGAAGATGTTGAAGATTTGTCTGAAGTTTGGACCCGATGTGTACGTCCATCTGGGTCTTAAGAATTAATATTCAGACCATCCCCGACATCACCCTCAGGCGTTTTACTAAACGCCGACATGTTCATAAAGGATGGACGTGAGGGTCCATGTTGACGAGGGTGTGTGTCAGGATTGAGTGTAGTTGGTGGAGGAGCACGGACATTCCAAGAGGAATGAGAACCATCCGTACTTCTCATGCTCTGTAGGTGTGGGTGTGACGCATCTGTGTCCTCACACCTTGGTAATTGTTTAGAAGGTGGAGAATGTTCCACTGGGGTTTCGACAGGAGGATCTGCCGAATAATTGAAATCCCCACGGGGTAATACATCTACGATAGGGGTTCCATTTATTTGAGGTGGATCCTCAGTGGGATCAAGACGGGGCTCCGCGAGGAAGATCTTTTCTGCTGGGACAGGCCTTAAGTCGTTCAACCAGTCGGAGTCAACGGCGGATTCCTCCGGAGCGGGCAGGGGTTCCCCTGTAACATATTTACGTAAATTATGGCCATGGGTCAGGCGGAGCTGACGTTCTGGCAAGAAAACATTTATGTCGACGTTGTGTGGACATAGAAAGTATGAATGAATATTTTCATTCACACTGTAGACTTTATAAGGCCTCGTGTATTTCATAATAAATTTGGATTTGGTACCGGCTAGACGCGTATAGTTGCGCTTCCAGACCAAGTCGCCAATTTGGAATCTTACAGCGGGATGCCTTTTATCGAATGCTAATTTTCTCTTTAATTGACTCTCGCAAGAGTTTTGAAAGGCTTGCATACGGACGCGAAACATTTCGCCTATGCGTACCTGTTGCTGTTCCAAATCCCACTCAGGATTCAGATGATCATCTAATAAATTTAAATTACGATTAGGAAGGCTTATGCCATGCAGAAGAAAGTATGAAGTGAACTTAGTACTCGAATGCGGCGCGCTGTTATAAGCATCTTGAACTGCTGGAAGTTTTTCATCCCAGTAACGCTTGTCTTCGAATTGCAACTTTTTGAGTATACTGCCGAAGGTGGAATTAACTCGTTCGCAGAATGCGTTGGATGAAGCATGATATGGAGCAATGGTGATGCGGGTAATATTATGTTCTAAGCAGAATTTTAAATATTCTTTAGCTATGAAGGCACCACCGTTGTCAGAGACAATGCTCTTCGGATGATGTTGTTGAACGAAGGGTATGAGATGTTTGGCAAAATCCTCCCAACTAGTGGAACGACACGGAAAGAGCCAAAGAAAACGAGTGCATTGATCGATGATGGCTAAAATATACCTATGTTGTCTAAAAGTTTTGTCCAGAGGACCCATATGGTCCACTGAAATTCTATGAAATGGAACTTGAGGTGTTATCATGACATGCAGCGGTCCCTTATTCTTTCGGTTGATCTTCGCAAACCTTTGGCAAGTTTTGCAGGCAAGGCAGACATTGAGAATTATGCGGTGCATATTAAAGAACCAGAATTTATTCTTTAGTATTTGTGAAATCTTGTCACTACCTAGGTGAGATTGCTTATGGAAATCCTGGGCTGCTTTCTCCGACAAAGGATATGGAAGTACAGTTAGCCACATCGGACCTAAGGGGTCATAATTTATATGTTGTAGAAGCCCTTCTTCTGTAGGCTGATAATCCTTTCTGTATTTATTCTCGCCTTCATATTTATTTGCCCTATCTTTTTCTAATGATTTTATAATCTTGAGGCACCGGGGATCGAGCTTCTGGCTAGCGACGATCTCATGGTCCAAGTCAAGGGTAGCGAGGTTCGGATGAACGATCTCAGCATCCCGAAGACTACGGAGGTGTACGGTGGTTTCGGGCTCTTCCGGATTTTTCCATTCTTGATTTGGAATATCTCTTGGTGGTCTGCTTAAACCATCAGCCATTTCATTATTCTCGCCTTTGATGTGGTAGAATTTGATGTCGTAGGAGCTCAATTTGAGACTTCAACGAATGAGTCTTGAGTTAACTTCGGATGTCTTGAGGATGGATGTCAACGCAGAATGGTCGGTGTGGATATGGATTGTTCTGCCCAACACCAAGCTGTGTTGTTTGGCAAGACCATGTATAATTGCATAGCACTTCTTTTCTGGAGTGGACCATTTTAGCTGCGGACCGGTGAGTAGATGTGAATGAAAGGCAAGTGGCCTTCGAAAACCATCGATGTTTTGTACGAGATAAGAGCCAATGCAAAAGTCACTGGCGTCCGACCATAGTTCAAGTTGACCATGGGGGACTGGAAAAGCTAATAGCGGAGCTCCAATTATGAGCTGTTTAAGCGTGTCAATAGCATTGCGGCAAGAATCATTGAAGTTGAACGGTGCATTTTTCATAAGCAGTTTGAAAAGCGGACGAGCCACATGAGAATATCCATTTATCATACGGCGGAAAAAGTTAGAGATCCCTATGAACCTCCTAATCTCGGTAGTGTTCCTGGGATACGGATACTCAACAATGGCCTTGACTCTCTCACTGTCGATCCCTATGCCATCTGCACTAACCCGATGACCCAGGAAAATAATCGAGGGGAAGCCAAAGAAGCATTCGGTCGGCTTCAATTTAATGTTGGCTCTTAAGCAAGTGAATAGAACCTGTTCTAACCTCTCAAGCATCTGGCTAAAGCTAGAGCCGCCGAAGCTTGTGTCATCGACGTAAGAGGCTAAAAAGTCACAAAGAAGTGGGAACCAAATTTTATTCATTATTTGCTGGAACAAGGTTCCAGAATTTAAGAATCCAAATGGAAGACTGAGGGGTCTTAATACTCCTATATGGTTTATATAGGCGAGAAGATTTTGAGAAGCTTTATCGAGCCCAATCTGTTGATATGAATTAGCCATATCAACATTGCAGAAGTGGGTACAGCCGAAAAATTTTGCAAATAAACTCATAAGATTAGGTATGGGAGCTGCTATGGGTTTAACCCTTTTATTTATGTCCCGATAATCTATTACTGGGCGCCAATCATTGACACCTTTCTTTACCACTAACATCCTAGATACTGTAGAGCTTTGACATGGCTCAATGCTTTTGCGTGCGATCCCTGCCAAAGTTTCGCGTTCGACTACCTCCATGAATTTTTGAGACATGACTGTTGGATTATGAATTATGGGAGATTGGTCTAACATTTCAATACTAGCTTCCAAGACTTGACCTGTTAAGGGATCCTTTACGGTTTCATGAAAATCCTCAGGTTGCCACCCGAAGACCTTATGAAATTTGCTGAGGAGATCCCTAAGTTGTTTTTTCTCTTCTGGTGCCAATTTTTCGTAAATTTTGAATTGTTGGAATTCTTCGTCGGTGAGCGCTTTGCTCCCTTCGACGGAGAATGGCACTGGTATGATTTTTGGAGTGCTTGGGAACTGCTGTTGGTCTGTATTTAAATGAAGCATGCGTAATTTATGATGATCGGGTGGAATAACTCGGTAGGTAGTCAGGGCAGGCTGAATCGGGAAAATGATATCTTCAGGATCAGAATTAATGAGGTGGCATATGCCATGACCGTTTTCTATTCGTAAGGCGGGTTCAAGGACTTGAAGCCCGAATTTTTTAAATAAAAGATTATTGGGTTCCAAGAGGATATCCCCATTAAAATGCCTATCTTCCACATACACTTTGATGGGATTAGGACGGTATGCCTCAATAGAAAGCGGGGTAACTGTGCATAAACGTAATTTGAATTGAGGTAAGAGTTGCTCTGCACGAGATGACATACTAGTAGTCGATATTGTTTGTACATCATCATCGAAAGAGCTTTCTGAGCCATATGAAGGGCGGATGGTGTGGACCACGGATTCCGTGTCCGAGCTATCTCCGTCCATAGGGGTAATTTCTGTTTTAATAATTAATTTATAGAAAGGATCATCAATTAAAGGATTAAAGGCAAATTGGAGATCAGCGTTTACGTTGGATTCAGGATCTATGCTATCTGTTCGAGTTATTTCATCCGTCACCCTTAATTTCCTAATATTAGTTTTACGGGGATGAAGGCAAGTTCCAGCTGCACGTTTTAAACTTTTGCGTGGAGGCGGCTGATTTTCATCATGTTCAGGAGGCAGGAAGGTCAAAAGGCCTTCGTGACAAAGGACATATGCATGATTTTCCCGAAGGAGATCCATGCCAAATACCAATTGGTCATTTGCTTTGTCCATGACGAAAAATCCCCACTTGATCCACTTATGAAATTCCTCAATGTAAAGGATGAGGAATACAAATTTCTTTATAATGTGCTCCTTGCCATCATTAATGGATAGGATGGCCCTAATGGGAGCACATGGTTAAACTCTTTTCTGTAGTTCCAATCTAATTAATGTACGTGGACTATTGGTGCTAATAGTAGCTCCTGTATCAATGAGGGCTTCGACTGTGGTTTCTTCACCATACTTATTTTTAACTGGAAAAGAACGTCGAATTTCCATTTCGACTCTCGAAAAGGTTCTAACGTGTTGAAGTGATCCCGCATCGGGAACTTTAAAGATGTCATCGTTGGTGATGACGTCGTCTGAATTTTCTATATTGAAATCAAAAGCGGAGTCAGAATCGGAGCCGTCATTGATGGGAGATGTGGGTGCTAAGTTGTATGGTGAGACCTGAATAGATTCAGCGACCTCAGGTAGTAAATAAGGAAGTGAAGGAATGTTGAAGAATGGCACTAATTTTACTGACTTATTTAGGATATAGCTCGGAGGTTCAGGTTCTAAGGCAATGTCGGTGAGAGGCGATTGGGGGGGTTCAGAAGGATCTACGCCCCCATTTTCGAGTTTGAAGGATTCTGATTTGAAGTGTAGCCAAAATATGCCGAAGTGCCTTGTCGTTCAGGCGAAGGTTGATCACTGGGAGTTCCAGAGGAAGCTCCACGAGTGTTCAAACCTCTGAGTGGTGCTCCACTAGAAGGATGATATTCATCCGGTGGAGGATTTTGATTATAATCCCTTAAAGATGATTGCATGGGATATGCCTGTTGATAGATGGGTTGTTGTTGAGGCGCAAGATACTGTACCGGAGCCAGTGCATATTGCAACAGTGGTATAGATTGTTGTTTCAGCTGTTGAACAGATTGAGCTAAATCCTGTAAGAGCTGTACCATGTTAGGATCCGTGGTGGCCGGAGCCGGAGGAGGATTATTATTACATTTATTTCCTCCTGAGGACGTATTTCCATTCGTCGCTTTGCTCGAAGCATTACGTGGTTTCAGAGGAGGAGCGATGCGGCCTTGTTCCTTCAAGAGGATTAGGCATTTGCGGGCTCCATGGTTCTCCTTACCACATTCCATGCAATTCATGCGACCTTTGGAGTTTTTAGCGGCTTCACGTTGTGCCGATGTGAACTTAGAAGTATCAGCGGTTTGATATTCTAAGCCATCCCAGGCCACGTAGTAATCTCGGTGAAGGACATCGGTGGGTTTCTTTTGATAAGGATGTTGGACTTCGGCTTCGAGTCCTCTGATATAAGCTTTAGGGATGGATGCCGACGCCGAGTTATTTTGCGTACTGGGTTGGTTTAGTTTCGCCTCCTGTTTTTCCGCAATATGACGTTGCATGACAATGCGGAGGCTCTTTTCGGTGGTGCACTGCTTCGCTTTTTCAGCAATGTCTGGCGGTAAACCCTTGATTAATTCGCGCATTCGTTTTACGGGATCCATGTGAGGATCTATAAGATCTAAGCATTCGCCACGAATGGCTAAGTAATCACGAGCGCTTTGATCAGTTTTATAGACAGTGGTAGGAAGGTTTGCTTCAGCACGGTCTGCAACATAATTTCGATCAAAGTAGCGAACAAGGGATTTCGTAATTTTATCCCATTTGTCTGCACAGTGATCAAAGTCATCATAATCCATGCGTGATGTAAATCGATTTTTATTATTACGCCACCATTGAGCTGCTTGATGGGTGAAAACCCGGTCAAGTCGAGTGATTATTGCGGATGGTGGCAGGCCATATAGACATACTAACGAATTAGTATCGATTACCCATTTTCGAGCTAACATTTCTCCATTAAATTTTAGTAATAAATCAACGCATTTTGTTAATTTGTAATGATCATATCCAGCAGGATTCAGATGTCTGTCCGCGCTCCTCCCTCTTGGAGGAGGTATAGCAGGTGGTGAAGGCATACGCCTTCGACCTGGTCGTCCCCAAGGGGATGATGGGAGCTCCTCGTCGGAACAATGGGACTCAACACCACTAGGAGGGAATCGATTTGATCTGTGACTACGACTGCTACGACTTGATCGTCGTGGCGGCGAAGAATCATCTTCACGTGATCTGCTATTTCTGCTGGAGCGTCGAGGAGACGGTGAATAATCCCTATGGGATCGGCTGCTACGACTTGAGTGTCGTTGCGATCGTGAATGATCCCTATGAGATCTATGACCTTCCTGATCTCTTGTAGGTTCTCTTTCCCTACGTGCCGAATTATGTCTAGATGTTGGATGAGATTGTCGACCCTCATCACGATGTTGACTCCTACGTGAATGACTCCTGTCCTCTCGGGGACGCGATGCCAAAGGTGAAGTTGGAGTTCTATCATCGTGATGATGACAAGATGGACTATTGGGTTGTCTGGAACGAGAAGTTCGAGGTGGAGTGGACCTTCGATCATCGCGATGATGAACAGGTGGACTCTTAGTTCGATGAGATCGAGAAGATCTTGGTGGAGTGTCTGGTCTCTCGCTGCGGTAGGGTCTCGATTCGGAGGACTCTCTGGTCTCCTAGATTGAGAATGTCTAGGCGGCGAAGGTTGCCGAGATGATCTAGAATTATGATTTGGAATAGGACCTGACGTAGGTGGTACTGGATTTGATCTTTCCCTACTGGGTTGACTTGTTGCAGAGGGAAATGGATCCCTTGATAAATATTGGCGCGGAGAAGCATCTGTTTCTTGATGTCTTCGCAAGTCAATTTGTGGATACACATTATCGAAATTTACATGTGTTGTACGTTGCGGGTTAATGTTAGGGAAAGGGTCTACCCATGGGGCAGGCTCCCTTGAACGATCAAATCTTCCTTTATATGTAAGAGGTGCCACGTTATTACTAGCGATTGGACGTTGTTGCGGTCTGCTTGCTGGGCGAGATTCGCGTGTCTGGGCATGTGCTAAATATACTCTTAGGTCAGCTCCAGGGGGAACTGGTGGCAAAGAACCAAGACCCGATGATGGAGTTTGGACTGTGTAGCGAGTCACATTGACATCGCGGCTCTGTACCGAAGCGGTGCCCGGAGGTGGCACGAGAAGATTGCCAGTAGGATTAATTCGCTGAGGCGGCTCCACACTACGAAATGGAGGATTCTGAAAATGAGATGGCCTACTATTCTTTGACTTCGGAATTTGTTTTTTATCTAAATGAACAGATGCAAGTGCAGCTCGAAGCTGCTGTTGAGAGACGGGAGGAGTGGGAGAAGGAGGCGGAATGAGGCGCCGATTTCCCCCTCCTTGGGTCAACTGTTGATTAGATGTTTGAGCAGCAATATTTTGTGATATGAATGGTGAACGTAATCGATTAGAAGTTGGAGAATTACTCCGTGATCTCTCCTTAGGTTGGAACTTGTAAGCTTCCCCAGTTGATGGGGTTTCCACCAACGGAGTTTTACCGTGTGGAAAGTTCATAAAGGACCATAAAGCGATCTTCAATGTGGTATTATTTTCTCTAGCTATATCGACTATTCCTTTATAGAAATCTTCATCTAATGCACGAATCATATGTTCGCTGTGAGACAATGGGATCTGACGGTCGTCATACTATCGTTGCATATGTAAGTTTATTTGTTGTCTATGGCGAGATGTGACCACGGTGGAGAGTATTGAATTTCCCTCCGGGTCGTCAGCATATTTTAAAATGGGTAATGGCCGTGTGTTCGAAGATGAGGTTTGGGGAAGCTCTATTTGCAAGTGATTGTGATCACGAGCGCTCGGTCGCGCTCCTCCTCAGTGGATCTCCTATAAAAGAATGGATCAAGTTCGGTAATATCCTTATGATCCAGGAGAACTCGAATAGTTGGATCAATGATAGAATGAGATCTATGTACTTCGATTATGTAGCCTGCAGTTACGCCATCACGCAAAAGGATCTGCTTAGGATTTATAGGAATAAAGATACGTCTGCTATTGAAGATTAAATAATTGTCATGTGGACCGTATGCCTCTAAGGCGTAGTGAGTAATATTACTACTATGTTGATCTAGATGTTCATTTAATTCGGATTGGTTTGGATCATCGAAATCGAAATCTCGAGGATTCTGATCTGTTTGGACCGAACCACGATCATCCCTGGAGGGTATGGTTTGATATAAAGATGTTTCGCCACCTTGATCATGTTCAACCCCTGAAATCTTCTTTTTCTTTGTCAATCTCGATTTGGAAGTCAAGTGTGACTTGGAATGTGAAGAACTTCCAGCTTTATGGGTTTTGCTGCTATGTTTAGGAGGAGATTTATTGGAAGTTCCCTTCTTCTTATTTGCATTAATAGGAGGTTTACCGTTGGGGACAGGTGTTTTCGGTACCACAGTGTTATCCATATCGGATGCACCGCTGGAGGTACCACAGGCATCGGTATCCTCAATATTTATTACAGGGGTATCTTTATTACCTTGTTGGCTCATTGTTCAAGATTGGATTGAGAGAATTTTAAGAGAGAAACTTTTAGTAATTCTAATACTTGAAAAGTTAGAATGCATACACTAATGTAATAAACTCCTCGGATTTGTGAGGAACTTTAAACCTATCTATATATTCTATTATTATTGCTTAACTAGTGATGAAAATTGGTGAAAGCAAGCTTTCTCCGCTTTTCTTTCTTTCCCTGCGGTTCTTATCCTTAAATAATGGTAGATATTCTAAATCATACCAAGTAATGAAAAGCTATTGAAAAAGGAAAATGTCTATAATTATTTCTAGTCTTATCTAGCTAACTTTAATTTTGGTCAAAGACCTCGGAGACCTTAATTCTTTATTAGGAATTGTAGTATGGGAGAATCAGTCCGTTAGTGTCGGATTCTAGAAGATTATATCCGTGCGCTTCGGGCTGTTTTCTCCGGGGTATTTTTGTGAAGTGAACTCTCTCTAATTTCACTTTTAATCTTGAGAACGGTTTCGAATCGTAGGTAGGTGAAACTTGTGAGAGTACTCGCTGGCTTGTGTAGAGGTCGGAGACGGCTTTTCAGCTTTACGCGGACCACCACCTGTTCTCAAGGTTGTAAGGGTGAGATTAGTGAAAAGTTCAATTTACAAAATATGGGAATTCTTTAAGTTTTATTATAATTATGTATAGCTTTATTTATATTCTCCCGTAGGGATGCAGGAATACCTGTGCAAATCTTTAGTGTCTTGGTGGTGAGTGAATGGGGCGCGAGGCTCTTCTTAAGTTAATACCACAGTCCGAGGTAGGCCAAAGATTTGTTCAGTTCCTGTTGTTCCAATTCAGGGAAGAATAAATTGATGGTTTTAAATGCGTAGAGGGCAAATATGACGAGTACACACAGTTGTTCAAAATCGATTGTAGAGTGACCTCCCGAGAAGAACCAAGTGAATGCGTCTTTTGTAAAGGCGTAGAATTGTTCTGGCGGAACAATCGACATGTGTTTCTAAATAAATGTGACTCAGAAATAAATTTTCATATTAGACCTTAAATAAGTAAACTTTATTTTATTTTCGTAGGTAATTTTCTTGTTATTTTATTTTCCTTGTATGACCACTAGTTTGTTTTTAGGGAATTCGAGTCACGGTTTGCGTCCCGAATTCAAGTTAAATGATCTCTACGAAGGTTTTGTGTAGTTGTAGATCGAGAAGCTGTTCGTCTCCCAATCCACCAAGTCTGCAACTACAAGATTCACAATCAATTAGTAATGAAATCAATATTATGGAAGGGACGCCTTTATCAACTGAGCTGACGGCGTAATGATCTAAGACCGAAGGATTTTATGTTTGATACGATTCCAAATTACTTTCCAATGAGTTCTTATAAAAAGATTGGATTGTGCCCTGCCGATGCAAAATTCTCTTATATGATTATATACTATTATAATGAAACCAAGTAGCTGTATTTTTGTCAAATATCTATGACCTACACGTCTATGCCAAATGACGACTGATGATACGAATCTACGAGGCAAATTCGATTCTCTAATCGAGTTGATTCGCTGCATTCACTCTTGGGTCACTACAACCGTAATTGTCATATGCCATACACAACTGAAAGAATTTACGAGCTTGTGCGTAAGACAAACTTGGACGATTTATGGCTATAAAATATATAAATACTGCTTCTTTGAGCTTAGGAAACCAATTGTCTGCGTTGAGATGTGGTATTGACGTAGCTATTGGACCGTTTAAACCTGAACGAAGTCTTAATTTGTGGAAAACAAAATTAATAAAAGAAGTTAACTGGGCTTCGGTAATGATGCGTTTTCCCTCCTGTGCAAACCAGAATCTTATGGCGTTTTCGGTTCGAGTAACCAATTCTGTAGGAGTGGGATCACTCATTCAATGATGTTAACTTTTTCTATTATTGAAAAGAAAAGTTGTTGTTGACAACAAACCATGGGTATGGGATCTAAATTAAGAAACCAGTGGAATACCGCGGCTTGGTATTTCTTACTAAAAGATAGGGAATTAAATCTAAGAAGAGTAACGGGAGAATTCTTATTCTCGCGCAGTCCTAAATAATTCTCGGTACTACTCGCTGAGAAATGTTTATGGCCTTCGATGATATGCCAATAAATTATTTCTGACTCTATTCTTTTAATTATTCTATGGGGATTGTCGAAGCTCATGAACAGACGTACACTATCTTTTTTTTTTGGCCGCTATAAATTCTGGAATTTACAAAGCTTGATCATGAGCAGCTGCCGTGAAAAGATATTGATATGCGCTGTGCGTTGCTTGAGGATTTTCGGAGCGGGTAAGGAACCAAGTATACACGGACTCTGCGTAGAAACGTATGTAATTTTGCGGAGTCAGGCGTGTATGGGTGGTTGCTACCGGAGAATCCCTGTCGTCCTGGATTTCCAAACGGGCAAGGACAAATTCGAGGAATATGTTCTTCGAAAATTGGGTATGGGTTTAAAAACCTACGTTAGTATACCAGTTATTAATGTGTGCTTGGATTTGGAATTTAAACTCAATCGGAGTGCCGAAGTACATTTATCTAAGTATTTATAACTGAAGCGAGGTGATAATTCAAAGATCCACCGTGTTCGTCAAAGAAATTAACGGTGGTGTGGAATTCTTCTAGTTGATCGAAAGTCAAAGGATGTCGACCAATGCCGCAATACCAAGTAAATACGGCGTTTCTGAATTTCGCAGGAAAATTCGCGATTGTGAGGTGGGAGATATCAGTTTCGATCGGGCAAGAGGGATGATATTGGATCTTAAATATGTTCAATACCAATATATTTAAGAAGCCAAGTTCAGATTCCGGAAGAAATTGGTAGCCAATAGTGGTATGCCAGTATTTCGTTGAATCTGTAATTCGCTTTGCTAAAAGAACAGGGTCCCAAGAATTCATTCAATTTTCATCGATTAAACACAAACTTTTATAAATTAATACCTCCGTATTTATCATATGCAGTGAAGATACTAATGAAATCGTCTAATTGGACAGTTAATAGATAATTATAACCTCCACCAAAATACCAAAGGAATACCGCCTTCAAGACTTCTTGCAAGAAATTATTATTATGAAGGAGCGGATTTTCCTGGATTGAGTCAGTAGGAGATGCTTGAAGATTTAAACGCTTAAGGATGAATGCGATGAATAAATCTAATTCGGATTCAGGGAGATATTTATAGGCAATAATCAAATGCCAATATCTGATTGAATCGGTGACACGTTGTACTAGGACATTGGGATCAAGAAAGGGCATTCAGGGATATTTTATTGTGGGAAAAGGAAGTCAATATAACAACTTAAGAAAGTAATGAAACCTCTGAGTTGTTGATCTTCTAGAAAAAGGAAACCCTTCTCTTTGTGCCAAAGGAGAATTGAATGAATGAGCAAGGTTTGTACGTTGAGATGAGGGATATGATTCATAGGATTAATACAATCGAGGAAGGGTAAATTAAATTATGAAGAATTAGTAGGATTCTCTAAATTAATAGAACTTAAATCGTCATAAGAAAGGACAACACTGATGAGAACCTTAGTCTGGTCTGCAGAAAGATGATGATGACCGACGACAAAGTACCAATCCACAAGGGCAAGTTTTATCTTATTGTTAAAATTTATTAAGTTCAAATGAGGAATTTCCTCGTTGAATAAAGTACCTAATCCCTGAGGGATATCTAATTTGTTAATTACGAACACAATAAGATCCTTGAGTTGTGCTTTCGTACTTTGAAACTGGCCAAGGATTTTATACCAACGACGAATGCTTTTGTCTACACGTTCAATAGCCCAATATGGGCTGAGATTTGACATAAGAGAATTTCAATAGGAAATTACCCTAAAAACGGGGTTGTGTTGAGATACTGATTGGTGACAGCTAACAATATTTCCAACTGATGTGGAGTGATAAGGTGTCGACCCAAGGTAGTATACCAACACTGAATACCCTGATTAAACACGACAATAAATTCAGTGGAAGGTTGATATGTGGTCGGACTAACGATAGGAGAAGTGGAAGTCTCTCTTAAGCCTAAATGATGATGAATGAAAGCTATGAGAGTGCCAAGTTGTTGAGAAGTGATGACTTGGTAATTGACAAATCGATGCCAATGCTTCAAGGCTTGTTCACTCCGAGCTATTAATATTACTGGTATAACCAAAGATATATATTTTTATTACAACTTTAATATGAATGATCAGATGTTGCAGCGGCGTAATCAACACTACCTTGATCGTAAATTGCTATTATTGCTAAAAGTTGACTGACCTTGTAGTCAGTAAGATACTGAAATCCAAATACGTAGTACCAACTCAGAATTGAATATCTTAATTTTTCTGGGAAGTTAGATAAAGTCAGATGGGAAATAAATGCTGCTATTGAATTTGTGACAGGTGACCAAAGGCCTAAATACTCGGTCACAAATTCAATTAAATGATTAGTTTAGTCCTGGGATAAATACTGATATCCTATGAAAGCAAACCAATAACGAACTGAAGTGACTATACGGTGAATCAAAATAGTAGGCAAAAGAAATGACATACGGGAATTTATTTAATTTTAATCAGTATTAAATACACGAATAGCGTTATAAATGAATAAATTGAGTTCGTCGAACTCGAGTACCTCTACAAAGAATTGTTCCAATTGATCAGTGGACAAATGGAGGTGTCCAATCTCTTGGTACCAACTCGTTACAGAGATGTGGAAACGATCTGCAAAATTAAGGTAAGTATGGGGAGATGAAAAATCACTAATTGGTGGATTTGGTAATCCAGTAATACCTAATTTAACAAAGATATAATTAATTAAATCGTCTACCTGCTGTAGGTTAAGGTATTGATGACCGTATAGGCTTTCCCAGTTGGTTATTGCAGCTTTTATTCGGAAATTTAATTCAATATTTTAGACGAATGACATTCACAAAATTAAACAAGTTAATGAAGGGATTTAAATTATAACAAGGGTTATATTTCTGGTTTGAACGTAGGAAAGGTATTGGTTTCCAATATCAAAATACCAAGCCCAAATTGCGCGTTTGAATTTTCGAGTAAAGTTACTCGGATTCAAATGCGGGACTTGAGTTGCTATAGGTGAATGGGGATTTTCTCTTAACTGCAGAGTTCAAAGCACAAATTCGATGAAGAAATCCTTTTCGGATTCACCTAATTATCGATGACCACGGACTGAATACCAAAAATCAATAGTATCTTCAATCCTATGAATGAAAATAATGGGAACAAGTGATGACATTCAATGTTAAGCAATTTTAACGATCGAGGTCGTGGCGAAATGCCCTTTGCACGTTAAATTTGGACGACTCGTGGTCGTCTCTTGCAAAAACAATTGCAAATAATTCGTTGACTTGAGCTGGGGTCATATACTGGAACCCTATTTTGTTATGCCAGCCCCACACTGCGTCTCTAAATCTTTGAGAAAAATTTTCGAAGGAGTGGGGAGTAGGATAATGGATTAAAATGGCTTAGGGAACGTCTATAAGACCTAAAAGTTCTGAAACGTGGGTGATCAGACTTCGAGCTTGAGGTAATGAAATGTATTGGAGACCTACGTTGTCGTACCAACCACCTATTTCTAACTTGATGCGGAAGGTAAGAGCTGAATTAGAAATAAATTGACTCATGAACTTACAGTTTACCCTGATATTGTTGACCTAGGAATTCGGTATCGTCGTTTACAATTTGCAAAACAACGTGCATTAATTTTCCTAAATGAACTTCGCGAATGTAACCAAATTCAGACCACCAACCAAGGAAACTTGTCATCAACTTGTCAGCGAATTCTGGTGTACCAGGAAGTAATAATTCGGTATTGGAAGTTGATGTGGCTTGATCAAGGCTCAATGCCTTTAATTAATACTCGATAAGTTGATTAACTTGGCTTTCGTCAATGAGTTGATGACCATCCACTCGGTACCAACGTCAGACAGCCTGAGTAACGTTAGAAATAATAAGATTTCTGACGATGTTAGACATCAATTTCCAATAACGAATCTGATAGGTTTATAAAGGTGGAAAAATAGGAAAGAATACTGTTTCACCAGAAATGAGCAAATTCAAGATAATTCTGGTCCTTGAAGAATTTCAAGGTGATGCGAATTACACCAAAGACTTGTGGTCTGCTGATGTATGCTTTACTAACGTCGTTATGCCAACTAATTATGCTGTTGACGAAATGTCGCAAAAATTCAGCAGTAATAGGCTGATATTAAAGATTTTCAGGAAGAATATGAAGAGTTAAGCATATATCATTTATAACAAAATTGATGAATGAAACCAATTGTGGTTTTGTGAGATGCGCCCTGCCTTCAGCCCTGTGCCAAAGCCTGAGAGCTTGATTAACTTTATTGAAGAAATTATAAGCTTCTCTATTAGGGAAAAATTCACTAGAATGATTTAAATTTTGCATTAACGTATAAACTTTTCAAACGAAAATTAAATAAATTGAATGAATTTTTATGTCTCTAATGCCCAATGGAAATTGATAATGGTTTCTACGAAAGCTTGTAATTGTGAAGCGGAAAGATAGAGATATCCAATCTCTGTATGCCAATTAATAGCGATGTAATGAATTCTTTCTTCGAAATGGGGAAGAATAATTTTTATTTCTGGTAAATTAAGTGGGAATTCGGTAACCGGTGTGAGTCCCAAACCGTCGCACACAAAATTAATTAAGACGGCAACCTGTAATTCAGATAGGTACTTGTGTCCTGTGACTTGGTACCAATATCTGATTGATCTATCTACGTTGTTCACTATTATGGCCTGACCGTGATCAGACATACACTGATTCGAACTTCGATATTAAAAGAATGAAAATTCTCTGGAATTTTCTCAGGTTTTCTAAACTTTTTAATTTTCCTTCCTTGAGGAAATAAAATACGGGAAACTGTAAAAACTGAGAATGGGTTGAAGGAAGGTCTTGGACCTTACAACTTCACTTTCTCTTAATGAAAATTATAAATGGGAAAATGAAAAATCTTATGAGGGCAATATGAGCTTATAATTGCTTATGCTCTACTTAACTTATGACAAGCCAACTTACAATTTATCCGGGAATTTTGGTTCTTCAATCCGGGTTGATGTGAAGTTGCTTGTTCTCTTCAGAATTCCTTCTTTCTCCTTACTTGAGGATAATTGTGCTGTGGTCCTTCACGACAGCACCGAAGCACTTTTTATAGAATCCGGCGGTGTTTGATCGTCTGTCCGGTTCCTTTTTATTGGAATGGAGTCCTTTGCGGATTACCCTTGATTTTGACTAGGGTTTTAATCAAATACTGAAAATTTCGGTAAGCACTTTAATTAGCAATTTAGTCAACAAAATTTTTATTCCCTATAATCAACCATACCAATGCGATGCCCATGCACTTGCATCCATGTTCCCTTTCAGCATGCGCTACTATGTTCAGGGAAGCATGGCCTGGGTCAGTGAACCCACCCGGCATGCTTATACCGGCATGTGGATTCCCAACCTTCCCCACTTACGTGCGAATCACCCGGGGAGTTTACCCCTGTTTTATTAGAAGTGATTTGGCACTGTGGGTTTTTTAAGAAATACAAGAATAAAAAAGGAAGATGTATTTTACCTTTTGCAAGACGGCTGCTTTTGGTAGATCGAAATTAGGGAATCTGGGTCGTCCCCCTGATGGAAGTTGAACTCGCGATTTCACAACTTTTATGAGGTCACGACTTTAGGATATTTAACTTGATATTTGACCTTTTGGCTTTTTGATGAGTAGCTGCCCGCTTTTAACAAGACTAGGCGTATAAGCCTAAGCTACTAATTTCAAAAATCTCCGGAAATTCTTGCGCGATTTTTTCGGGATGAAATTTAGATAATAATCACTTAAAACAGTGAAAATGAGAAAGATATACTTTTCTTCTAAGAGATGGTAAACTTTTTCCAAAATGGAAATGAAATTTTCGAAAATGATGAAAGGTTTTCGAATGAAAATTCAGGTGAATTTTTAGGAAGCTCTGATTCGCATTAAGGCACACACAATAATGAGTGTTGCTGGCGATTTTACTATGAGCTGATAAAATGCACTTGGCTGTGGCATGGTCATGGTAAGCGATGTTGCCAAGTTTATACGGGCGAACGGAGACGGCGCCTTGGTTGCCTCTCGTTCACTCTCCGGCATAGCAAATACATGGCCCAGCTCATTATAGTGCTGATGGCGTATGTATTTACGGGGAGTTCAGCCGCACGGGAGATGCTAATGTTACCGTTCGTAAGAACGGCAACGTGGCGGACTTGGCCGAGCCCACCGCAACATCCCGGCAAATAGCGGTCTTCAATACTGGTCGACTTGCTGTTTTGGACGGGGCTATGAGTATTTAGATAATACTCATGCACTATTTGAGAAGCCAAAGGGCGACTCATTCGAGATTCAGATAGGCGGCGTTGGATTCGAGTTTGCAACCTCGAATTCTGCCATTATTTAAGATGTTTTATTTCAGGGAATAGCTGCTGGTGATCCCTACAATACCTGTATATATATATACCTATTGATTTTCATGCGGAAATGGTATGTATTAATTTTCCCTATAGGTCTATAACGATTTATGTTTTTGTGCGGAAATGGCGTATCTTTCTTCCCTGCACGTACATATTACTTTTTAACTTTTATTTTATTTTAAGTAAAAAAAATGTTTCCGGATCAGAATTTTACGGAATTTTTGATGCGTTTGGTGACAGGGGGGGGTAGGGCTAAGCCTACCCCGCACCTTGTAAAACGAGTATGGTATTCTCCTCCCCAAATAATAGTGAGGGTGGAGGCCATATCTGAGTTTACCACATCCCTTCACCAGATGCATCTATGAAACTCCCATAAAATTGGGATAATTTGAGTCCGCGATAAATTTTAATAATTTAATGAATATAATAATGAGGGTGTAAAAGATGGTAGGGGTCAGATGGTAGTATTTAGATTAATAGAGGGGGTGTTCCACCACTCCGGAGGAGGCCAGAGACCTATGAAGAAGGGGGAGGGAGGCTCAACTGAAACTCCAGCTAAAGCTCTCCAGCGTAACTACAGATGGTAAGAATGCTAATTTCATTTATTTTAATTTTAAATGCATAATTTATTTTTACTACGATTTATGCTTTATTTATAGATGTGAGGATTCCAAGAGCAACGTAGCTCGGTGGCTGAGGTCAAGGCTAAGGATAATGTCATCCACGGCTCTGGCTTCGCCACCACGAGCTCCCGACTTCATGAGGGACCACGGGACCACATCGACCGTTGACGGCAAACGGAGCGAGTAGACGGTCGAATGGTCCTTGGTCCTTCAGAGGAAATTCGGTCTGCTCGGGAAATTTTGCCAATTATATTTTTATTGCCGAATGAGAATGAGAGGAGTGGAGGGAGAAGACTCACTAATTTTGCTTCTCGTTGCAGGAGGACAAGCCGGCGTGAAGGTCGGAGACCTGGAGGATTGGCTTCATCCTCCGACGGTCCCCGGCTCCAACGCCGCTGGACGGGACGGACAAGGGACTGTGAGAAGCTCTTGTATTGCGGAGCATTCCAGACGGCAAGAGCTCCATGTCCCCGCCATCCCAGTTCAGCAGCAACGACTTGTCCTGAATTTTGAACCAATGAAGGTTAGTTTTATTTTTGTTTGAGTTAATTTTCATTTTGTTTATCTTTCAGGAGGGTCGTTGGGGAAGTGGTGCTGACTCCGTGCCCAGCAACCACATCCAGCCCAGAAAGGACGGAGAGGTGCGGTGGAGAGTGTCCGGGCTACAGAGGACGGTATGCTACGGACACACACCGCACCATTACCACCAGTCCAGGCCGACCAACGACCCTGAATTTTGGATGCCAATCAGGTAAATTTTCATAATTTTACATTTTATTTTAATTACGTTTCTAACTTTTGTTTTAGTTTATTTAAGTTTTCCAATTAGGTTAGTCAAGGAGGTTGGATGGACGATGGCAAAGTCGTGTTGCAGAGGAGCGCCGTCTGCGTGCCAGCTCCATCGACCACTTCAACTTTGAGGACAAACCCGCAAAACACAGCAAGAGCTGCGGGTTCGTTCCTCCCAGTCTCCCCTCAATTTTGGCTTTATTTTTATTGATTTTTGCCTATTTTAACGTATGAACCGGAGTCCCTAAATTACGTCAAGCGGGTCCATGGAACCACTGCTGACGACTAATGAATGAGCCAATTAATTATGATGCTAATTATGTAAACTTAATTTCGTATTTTATAATTCTAGATTCAATGATGGAAGGTATGAGAATCAATTGAAGATTGCCAATATAAATGAGAACACTCAACGAACAAAGATGAGAAGGTAAGTTTAGAGGATAAATATTTAGATTAATTAATAAATTAAAAAGGAAAAGATAAGTTATATTTGAAATGCAATATTTTCCAAACGACATAAGGTCGAGGGCCACAACTGAATAATAATTTTTAATTCATGTTCTTGTTTTTGTTTTTGTTTTCAGGTTTCGTCCAAATGATTTACAATATAATGGATTACAATATAAAAGTTTATAACTGATACGCTTACGGATGCCACGGGCGTGGCATCTGAGATTTCCGATTCCAGGTCCAGGTTGATTACAGGTAATTCACAAGATAATTAACATTTTATAATTTATATGTTTGGTCTAATCGACCTCAATAATTTAATTACAATAGACTTAAAAAAAACTCGTAGAGAGGAATCGCGAACACAGTAAACACCATGAATAAGAACAAGAATATATAAAAATTATCGGATTTTCTCTGTTTCTTGATTTTAGTTTCTTTTTGATGGCACCAGCAGGAACCATAGGGACAATCCCCTTTAGCTGTTCTTATTCCTTTCGGAGTCTCCATGTTCCGCAATTCCTTTCTAGTCATTTTTCTACCAATTTTTCAGAAGGGAAAATGGAAAAAGAAATTAAAGATTTTTGAAGAATTTTGAAGAATTCGTGACGGAAACCCTCTCTTCTTCGCGGCGTGGTTGTTTCTGCCTTGGCTAGTTCGCCTCCGCTCCTTCCTCGCTTCGTCTTCTGTCGCCTCGGGAAGCATCATTTAATTCCTTTTGTGGCTCATAGACGCTGTGTGGTGGAGGGCTGCGAGTTGAATTTGATTTACTATCTCCTTCCATGGATCTTCCTCACTCTCTGTCAGATGGCCGATGCTGTCTGGAGAATCTGAGGAGAATCTGTGGGAGGATGTGTTGTGATTTCTATTCCTTTCTCATGTATGTACCATATTCAAAAGACATTGAAGCGGAATTAAAACAGTGTGAGACGGCTCTAAATTTTACGGAAGAGGAGTAAGAGGAAGATTATGTAACTTCGGTGAAGAGGCGGTGTGCAGGCGGACACATTGCTGCTTCACTGAAGTTACTTAAAAATAATCGCGATCTTAGCCCAGGCACGTTGACCCCAGCTAATAGCACTATCAGCAACTGCTGGAACATCTCTAGTATTTTGTAAATAGGTTTGATTAGTCTCGCTTAATTACATGCAAGTTGGACTACGTGCTGGTATTTCGGGAATTTGTATAAATTCCACCAATGTTTTTGGCCCTTGATAAATACCAATGCTATGGTCTGATTGAATTGTCAATTCTGAGCAACTCATAGGCATAGTCATAGTTACTAAATAGATATACGCTTAGAGGTGTAATTGAAAGTTTAGTGCGAAAGTTTCTCGTTCTTGCTCACGCATACTTTATAACGAGTAAACAAATCAACTTTCATAAATAAAGAAATAAGTCATCGTAAAAAGGATCGTTCTGCAATAGGCCCAAACATCGCCGCCTAGCCTAAAATTAGGCCCTAAACTAGGCACGAGGCTAGGTAGGCCCAACGTTTTCGGTGAAAAATAAGCTAGGCTAGGCTAGGCTCTCGTAACGAGCCTAAAATAGGGCCTACAAAAGTAGCCTTGTAGGTAGGCCAATATTTTTCTTTAATTTATTTTTTAGGCCGTTCATAAGACAAAATAGGCTTACTAAGGTTTTTTTATAGGAATAAGTTGCAATATTTCAGGATGTGATGATTAATATAAAATTGGTTTGAAATATTCACATAAATAAATAATGTATCAGTCAGTTCATATTACGTACTGACTTTAGCAACCAGGATGTGGGGTTTGATAACTTTATCAGTCAATGCGTCCGTTGAAAGAGCGCCAATAGACACAAATTATTGTGAATACAATAATATCAACAATTATTTTGTCATAAACGTGTTAAAATAATAACTAAATCACAAAAACAACAATGCATTTTCAACAGAGGGTTGGTACGGGCAATTGTATAATCAGGTGATATTTTAATAGGACTCTTTTATACAGAGACGTCCTTGTCCTTGCCCTATACTAATTCTTGGTTGGTTTGGAATTGGTACGCATGATCTAACATGTGTATTGGTGCCTCATTAGGCCCCAAAAAATATCGTTGTCGCAAAAATGCAGTCAGTTGATATTTATTAACACGTTAACGTGAAAAAGGCAAAAATAGGCTGAATAAGGCTAATTAATTAAAAAAAATAGGCTAAACTAGGCTTCCTAAAAAATAAAAAATACGTAGGCTTTAGGCTAGGCTACTTATAATTTAGGCAGGCTCAGGTAGGCAACTTTTTCCAAAAACAAAACTAGGCTAGGCAAGGCTAGGCGATTTGTTGAGCGACAATTGAATAGGCCTATTACTTGGCCTGAGCGGCATTTCAGTAACTTTATGTTGCTGGATCTCCTTCAAATACAATACAACAACACAAAGATAATTAGTATATACACATGATTTATATCGTTAGAGACACCTAACCCCAGCTCATTGTAGTAAAGGGTATGCAGGATTTGTTATGAACTCATCAAAATTATTTTATAAATGCAACCTATGGCGTATCTCTTTTGCTATTTGTAATAAGTTTTGGTTTAATGCAAAGTTTGCGACAGAAGTAGTCAAATTCGAGCAAAATATAAGCATATCAAAGTCTGTAATGGAAGCAATTCAGACATAAGACATAATTAGTTTCACAATGCACGATAAAAATGTAGTTACTAGTTTCTTTGAGTTTTTCTTTTTACTGACGATAATTGGATAATTTAGACGACTACTTAACTCACTTTTATTGTGCAGCAAAAAATAATTTATAGTATTTCAATAATGTTTCATGAAATATTATACAATAACATTTATTTAGACACACAATTCTTATTATAATTAATTTTATATTAAATTAACATTTAACTGTACATAATATCGATATATGTTAATAATATTGTATCCGACAATGAATAACAGCAGGTTATATACTTTAACAATAATTATTGTTATGTATCAACTTTAATCCAATTAGCAATCAATGAATGTACAACTATATTTATAATAATATAATCACAGGTAATTATTCTGTATGTCATCGCACGCAGACGCAGTATATTGTAAAATTAAAATAAATCCTTACAATATTTTCCAAATTGATAATAATTATTACAGTTACACACAATTTTCAATACTAACATTATGAGCAACAACATGAAAATTACAAAGTTTTTTTATTACACACAATAAAGCTAAAGACAAAATATTACATGGAGCTATACATATATTGCAAAGCTTATAATACGTACCTATATATAACTAGTCTAGTACGCGAAATATTAATGTCCTACATAGCTATAAAATATTAGTAGGTAGATATTTTAGGTACGAAACGAATGGTCTGGTCAACGGTCAACGGAACCTCAAGCAGGGACACACTTTATATTTGGTGTTATTCGAATTTGATTCGAATTATATTAGTTTTATAATTAATAATATTTTACATTTAATTACTGTTTATTTTTTATAAACAATACCTCAGATTCAACTTGTACACAAGCTCAATTAAAGATAATGGGTTTCCTAAAATCCAGAAAACGACTAAATACTAATTCATAGTAAAAATGCATACATACATAAATAACTAAGCACTGTAATATTATGCATTTACACGATTGCAGTTTTATGTTACATTTAAATTGGGAAAAAAGCTACCCACTGTAAAATTTTCAATACTTTACCTATTTTATTGAAGTTTAACATTGGTATAATTATTTTAACTTAATTCACTAGTTAATTATATAGGATGGAAGTTGAATATTTGTGATCTAATATTTCGCACAGAATAAAAGTATAGTTTACGTAAATAGTCAACTAAACTTTTAATTTAAAGTTATTAGAAAATTTACACTATATATTCGGTGTATGTAGTTGTCAATCAATGTAATAATAATTATATATTTTTTTATTTGTAGGTCTATACACTACTGTGAACACTTGTGTTTAATTTATTTTATGATTTTTTTTTCAAATGCTTTTAGAATCTATAAGAACTGTATTTATTTTGTATAATCGGCGTTCTATTGAAGAAAGTGCAAAATTCCCACATGTTTCGCACTTTTCTTGTAAACTACCTGCGAAAATCTAATCCACATCTACCGCTCAATATTCTATTAGAATCTACAGATTTGATGTACCTACATACTTTGGCTATCCTAATCGTAATGCATATCTACTTGGTTGTAAAAAATAATGGAATAATAAAGCAATTTTAATGTAAGCTACTTTGGGAGCAAAAGAAAACAAAAATGTCAGCTATTAGTTTAAAGGAAAATATTTAATTGGAAATTTCAACTATTTTAAAAATAAAGTGCGAAATTATAATGTTTATAGATTGTTATGTCAAATTAGTCAAAATAATGATGGGCTAAGATATGAGGATAGTGTCGATGTGAGCGTAAGGCTCTGAAGTAGTACTTGTTGAAGTCGTGGCAGTCGATGGGTCATTTCCACACACGACCGTCGACAGAATGGACTGACGAGGGGTCCCGTTAAAACGAATACGCTCATTAGGAATTATTAAGGCGGGAGCTGCAACACTCTTCACAACGCCATAACTAAAATAAATTATTAGACCTGCAAAGAAAAACCAAAGTAAAATCAAAACTTGTTTTATGTTTCGTAAAGTAATGCAAATTAGTACGAGTATTGTGAATAATTTAAATTACAGAATTTGTACATACCAACAGCTAACCAAAATGCAAAAGGAGAGCCTGCAAGGTCTAATGCTTCTAAAAGTAGACAACAATGAAGAAAAATGGCTCCAGCTGGGAGCCAAGGAACAATTGAATATTGGAAAAAATGTGTAGTTGTCGTTTCATATTCTGGATTATTGGACCCAGTTGCCATAGAGGACCGAAGAGGACGTTTTTTCTGTGGTTGTCGGCTAATCACCACTAATAGTAGGAAGGTAAGGAGGCCTGAAGATGCTGCTAACATTATTCCTGTCACGTGACCCCTGGGGGCTCGATTTAGTGAAGCGGCGAGTGCTAGACAGCAAGGAATTAATGCAACAGTGGCCAGGGCTACACGACGACCGGTTGAAGACGTCGGATTTAACGGAATAGCTCCGTTCAAAGTTGCAACACGCACACGTTCCTGAAAATCACATACACATTTATAATTCTTTATAGGCACAAGATACGCTATTAATGTATTTAGGCAATTATTCTAAAATACAACATACTTGGTATTCCGTCACGGCTGCATCGATATCAGTATCATCGGTTGCCTCAGACCGACACGGGTCACTGTCCGACTCATACCCCGAGACACCACTGCCCATGCTAAAATCACTAGTGGATTCCCGCCTGCATTAACATTTGAATTTAGCATATAATTAAGCGGGAAAACCTACATACATTTTCACTACGGCTACATACTACAGGACACACAGGACGATAAGGGAAAGCCTTTAGTTTTAGTACTGTCAATATTTTTGACATGTAAGATGTCACTCACGGCTCCAAAGGTTCGAGTCCAACATCATCCATAAGAAAAGTTCGGTCACTATTACTCCCAGAAAAATGACCTCCACTGTCCCCACCACTTGACCTTGACCCGTCCAGGTCAATCTCATTTGTCTCATCAGTGATGTCCCGTGTGATTTTGGAGAGACCGCTCTTGAGAAAGCTGACGGTGAGGAGACGTCGAGCAGGGGCTGAGGATGGTCCAATTTCATTCAATCTATTTCGGGGTCGAGTGCTCATGTGACCCGAGCGCTTCCGGAGGCCGGGCGTCCCTGAGTGTGTTCGGGTTTGGTAGCGGAGTGCTAACATGGATGAACAGACGATGATGTGAATGCACATTAAACTACTTGCACATAATCCTAGGAGCACTTTGGTGTCAATTAGAAGAGCTTGAACGGCTGTGATCCCACCAAAAACGAGTGGTGTCATGGAATTCCATTTGGCGGGACTTGGACTTCCATTCCTGTTCTCATTTACTGACTCGTTTGGTGATGGCTAAAAAAAGGGGCATAGTTCCTTTTAATTACTTTAGGCAACCTAAATGAACTGAACCACAGTGATTTCTATACCTTAATGTGTTAATTTTGGATCTTTTATAATTAATAGCTTGGGCACCCTGCGCGGGTGCATAATTTTAAAAATTCTCCAATTTAGGACTTTTTTCAAAAACCTTGTTGTATCAAAGAAACATAACAAAAACATGTACGTAGGTATGTACATGTACCTACCTCTTTACGCAGATTTCTATACAAGAGACCTTCATTGGCCATTTTTGTGACTTGAGTGGCGAGTGGGATTAAAAATTCAAAGGTGGCAATTGCCAAGGCAGCAATTCCAAAAGAAGCTACTGCAAGTCGCCATCCCCCCTCCAGCGGCCACAACAATGGTGGGTCACCATCCCATAAGCTACAAAAAAGTAAAAACAAAACAAGATATACGAATAAAAAAATTGCAAATTGGTTATAAAATAATTTAAACAAAATAAATATGATTTAATTGTAAAAATATTCTGAATAATTACTTGACAGGTTGGACTTTGTTGAGTACAGTTGACTGAATGAAATAGAAAAGAAAAGCTACACTCGACACAACGCAGCCAGTCAATGAGAATCTTTTAATCACTTGAAAGTGTTGATGCTGTGTCAACGTTAAATTATCTGGACCACACATGGAATACAAACCAAGGAACCCAACCGAAGCCAGGGAAGCACCTGACAATATCTAAAAAAAAAGAAGAAAATTCAAAACTTAGGTTACAAAGTATAAAGCTCTTCCTCCCTTATTCCCTCAATGAGTAATACAAAAAAAATGTATTTTTTGTCTAAAGGTAAGTCACAGTTTTCTGTAACGATATTTTAATATTTCAGTAAGTGTTAATTTTCCAACGTACTTTAGCATAGAGATTCCGATCTGGAATGATAGGAATAGTTTCAGTGACAGAAGGAAACAAATGACTCCCCGCCAGTGCAGACCCAAAAATTGTCACTGATGTCAATGTTGTTAGGACGAACAGAGCGATTTGGAAAAAACGGGATTCCTGTAAATTTAAATCCAAAATTACAATACACAGTGCGAATTAAAAATCATTTGGCAATAGCGCTTCTAATTCTTTAAATTTGCAGTTGACAGTTTTGTACACCATTTTACATACAAATATTATAGAAATTATCTCGTTTAGCTGTTAACTGTTTACATACATAGCACAGTAATTAAATAGAAATAAGGGTTCTTTATCGGTTGAAATACACACACTATGTCTAGTAGATAGTAGATAGTAGATAGTTGACATAGATTATTTTAAATTAAGGTAAAAATGGACAGAGATCTTAATTCTTCAATTATTAATTTAGAGTAACGATATTTACCAAAAAAAAAATACGCTATAATAATATTATGATAGTTCTGTATAAATCCATAAAGAAACATACCTCCATGCCGAGAGAACACATAATAGTTGGAACGAATGTGACCCCCACAGCCATAATGTCCATAGGGGCCCCGAGCGGGGTAAAAGCCCCTAAGGTATTCTCCATTAATTTCTCGATGTGATGACCTGTCACACTCTCCATAATTGAGCTTAATGTTCGGGCACATGCTGCGAATCCACCCGCTTGAGCTTGAATCCACCACCAACCCGCCAAAAAAGCGGGGAACTCACCCACACAATTGAAAAGGCAAGTGAAGAGGTCACCCGAGCAGTGACCGTGCTTTATCTCAAAATCCGTGTAGCACCAAACTGCACAAAGGAAAAAAAAATTAAATCGAAATTAAATATACACTGACTTTTAAAACCTGGCTAGGTGTTATACTCTATCAGAATAATTTTACCAGTGATAGCAGCGTCGATGGCACAAAGAAGAAGAGAGGCAACTATAATGGGTCCCGAAGAATTCTCTGCAACATATGGAATTGCAATAAGCAGGGCCAACGCAAATGGACCTGCCAGTCCAGATGACTTTTGGGCCCACACATTCTTCCCACGTTGCTCTGTCACCGTCGGCTATTTCATAAAATTCAAATTTTAATCACACATTATTGCAAAATTAGCACAGTTAATATACAATTTTCAGTTAAATTCATCAAAGTAAAGGTTGTTCAAAAAGTCATGTCTTAATGCTTATGCAAATAAAACTTGCCTCTTTATTTGGACGTGTTCGTACAAGAGCGAAGGCAAGTCGCTCGAATTTCCTAAGATAATTTTCATTGGGTGACCATTCGGGTCGGACCATTGGTCCGCGTAGAGTACGGGCAGTTAATTTTATTTAATTATTTTGAAATATTCGCCTAACTGAATTTTTTTAACTCTGCTTCTGATGTTTATTTTTAAATGATAACTACAAACATTCTACGTACAGTAAAATTTCGAATGTCAAACTGTTCTTCATATTAGTTATCAGAGGATTAACTTTGGATATTGTCAAAGTTAGATTCACATAACCTAGAAACAAATTGAACCAACGATTAGGATTTAATTCACAGGAATTTTACCTTTAACCGCCAACTGTCAAATACAAACAACAAGACAGCAATTTGAATTTTCTTTTACCATCAACCTATTAACTGCAAAACCATTTACGACTGTCAACTGGCTACTTTTAACTAAAAAGTTGAAAGCTGAAACTTATCATACTTACTGGTGACTGGAATAAAGGAAGTATTTGTAATCATTCGATTAGTTTTAAGAACTAAAAGTATTACCGCAATTTACAATCAATCAACCAACAAATAATACTTGGAAATAAATTATTGAACTATACTACCAATTGCTGACTTATGAGCTTAATATTTGGAATATTAACTACTGAAAGTGAGTAGTAAAAGTTTTATAAGTAATAAAGTGCTTACAACCAACAACAGTTTCTTTCAGTTGGCAGTTTCTGATTGAAATCGGTTAAATTCCCTATCACTGCCGACTGGGGAAAACTATGAGAAGTGACTAATACTTCTTCATCAACTATCAACTGTCAACTGTGAACTAAACTATGCACAATTAGTTCCGTATACTGGTCATGTTACTGGCAAGCCTCTTCATACATCTAACATTTTGACATTTTTTAGTAAAAAAATACGACTACATTGTATACTTTGTACTTACTAGTTAGGTCAGCGGTCATAATTATTTAGAATTACGAATTTATTACCTGACTACTAACTATTACCTATCAACTATACCATCTCAACTCTTCTATAACAGTAACTTAAATGCCACGAATTACTTTAATAAAACCAAAACCTAAAAACCTGTCACCTGTAGTAAATTCGTTAATTTATGACTTTCAACTGTCAACTGTTAACGGTCAACGGTCAACAATGAACTGCTTTTGAACTATCAACTACTGTTAACATGTTGTCCCCAGCCCTAGCCAGAGTATTAGCATTAGCATTAATGTTGAATGTAGGTACACCACTGACCACATAAATACAAAACATAAATAATTTTAAAAAAATATTTGTCCACTAATTGCAATATCAATACCTACACCTAATGCCTAAGTATAAAATAACACATCTATCTATCAACTTTCAACTTTCAACTACTGATGACTGACTGCTGACTACTGACTGATTACTTAACTGGTAAAAGTCCAATATTTTCGTTAAAACTTTACTTTTGATTCATTGAACGTCAATGTTTGATGTTAATTAGCAAATAAGTAAAATTGGAATTACTGATGTTGGATGTATATCACTTTCAACTTTCAGCCTATTTCAAAGTTTAGAAATTACTTCATAACTAATATATCGACATTGAAACTGTTAAACTAGTTTTTTGTTTTATATACCGTATTTTACCACTCGTTATTACGATGTCACTAATCACATTTATTTATGTAATTGTAAAAATATTAACTATTACTTAAGCACATTCAGCACATACTTGGTTCCACTTCCACTTTCAAGTAATGACTTTTAACTTTGAACTTTTTGAAAATCAAAACACCAAACATGTAACTACATGTAACGGATTTTAAATTCACTGAACTGACTTTACTTTCCTCGATTCATTGTTTGTCTGCTGTTTTGTTTTCATCTTTCTTCCCTTCTTTGTTTCGAAAATATTGGTTGCCCGTCCGTTAATTTCTTCCCTTCTGTTTGTGTGTGTTCTTCTATATTACGTGTGTAGTTCAGTGTAATAATATTATTATTATTATTATTCTACCGTTCGCTCCACTTACTTTACAACGGTTGACGGTCGGTATCTTTATGGCATCGGTTGTCGGTCCGTGTCCGTGAAACAAGTAACTACGCACAGTCTAAAACTGGTCTACTACTGATGACTGACTGGGCTATAGCGATGGGTAGTATAGTCGAGTGTCTAGTGTGTGGATTCTTGAATTCGGTTTTGGTTCGGTGTTGGTCTCGGTGTCGGTTTCAGTTTCAGCTCTCGCTCTACGTTCTTTCAAGTATTAAGAAGAAGCTGACCCAGTTTTGAAGCACTATAATATAACACTGCTGCTCAACTCAAGTACTACTGAACTGACTGTGCTGAATGTAATATTATTACCCGTTACCGTTACCGTTATACCGTTCAGTTGTCGGTCGGTGGGTAGTTCTCTACCGTTCCCGTTCTTGCTCGTTGGCTCGTTCCCACTAGTTTAAGTAGATTCAGTCAGTCTCGATGTTTATTATTACGTTGGTTGGATGTTGGATGTTGTAGGTTTTTAGGTTCCACATTCACAACCACTTTTTTTCGAGTACTACACTTTGAAGATGGGATCACTTCGTTCACGTTCCCCATTCAACATACACCGTGCCCGTACCGTCTCCGTGGCCGTCTTAGTCGGTCCTCCTGATAATAATAATAATAATAATGCAATGTAAGAAAAAAAAAGAAATCGACTTTTATAATACTTATGTTATACGTACAACACTCAATATCTAAAGTTGGAATTGGAATACTCAGAATACTCTGCACTCTGCTATTAAATAAATTGTATGTAGTATTGACGGTCGGTCCGTGGCCGTGGTTAATAGTTTCGGTAGGTACGATCAACGATGTAGACTGGTTTTTGCAGCCGTACTGTTACTGTGACTGTTGGCGTTGGCAGCACTACTACTAATACATATCGTCTGTGAAGAACCAAAATTGCCCATATCCAATTTAGGCTAGAATCAAAATGAGCTATGTGATAAAAACAAAATGGGAAAAATGTGTAAAATGTTAATTAGAAGATTTTAAAAAGTCTACAAGTTTCTATTTACATAGTTTTGAAAAGCTTAAAATTTTCTATTTTCATGTTTTCGGAAAGTGTAAAATATTGTATATACCTACATCTTTTTGAAAATTGTAAAATATTATATTATTATATTATATTTACATATTTTTGAAAAGTGTAAAATGTTCTATTTACATGTTTTTGAAAAGTGGGAAATGTTTTATTTACATGTTTTTGAAAAGTGTAAAATGTTCTATTTACATGTTTTTGAAAAGTGGGAAATGTTTTATTTACATGTTTTTAAAAAGTGTAAAATGTTCTATATACATGTTTTTTGAAAAGTGTAAACTGTTCTATGTACATGTTTTTAAAAATTCCAGAATTTTCAATTTACATATTTTGGAAAAGTGTAAAGTGATCTATTTAAATGCTTTCAAGACATATTTAAATATTTTTTGTAGATAGTATATAATTTTTTTAACCAAAAATGGAAATGGGTAATTTTGGTTCTTCACATACTATATATGTTACAAGCAGTTGCACTGTTTTGGTTGAACTGTTACTCCTGCTTTTGACAAAAATGTGGTGATTATGATTATGATAATTTTATGTTCCAAAAATTTCTACACCTATAAAAGCTGCACAGTAGAGAATTTATAGATTTTTTGTTGAATTACACTTTAGTGACTTTTCACTTTAAAAAAAAAATTTCAATCATGAATTTAGTTATAACTATTTGTGCACGGTTTGGATTTTTTCCGTCTTGTGTAAAAAAGTTTCTGTATGTTTCTTCTGGAATTTTAAATTTTTGGAATTCGACACATTTTTAACGATTTTTAACTTAATTACCACTTTTGACTTATGGCGTGTGGAGATAATTAAATGTAATCTTTTAATACACCTTTATTATTAGCTGGTCTGGTTTCTGGATTCTGAATTGTTACGTATAGTCGATGAGTATATAGTAGCGCAGCTGAGGCTGTATATATAATTATATAGTTTCATGTAGCGATTTCGAATTGTAGAATGAAATATGAAGAACTTCTACAATGCAATCCAATGCAATGAAATGCAATGTACATCACTAGCACTATAGAACTTATATCTGGTTCTGATATATACTGTGAAACTGGAGCAGTGAAAATTTAAGTATAGATACGCTATCTATGTAGGTACATTAAACAAAATTAAATATCTACATCATCGTTCGTAATATGTAATACTCTGATGCAGTGCAATAGTCCATTCTGATTCCGATAAATACTGAACCCTAGATTTTATTTGATATTACCCGGGCCGGATTTCTCGGATTCTTCGGATATACTGTGTAGAAAAAAAACTACTACCAAACTCGGATCCGAAGCCGAACGCCGAACCCGACGACCCCAAGAGTTGGCTGAGCTATAGGAATCCGAACAAGAGAAGGTGGAAGTGCAGTTGGAAGTTGTGTATCTGTATTTGTACTTTGTACTTGTGGAGGGGCATGAATTAAGCAACAATTTGTAAGAAACAAAAGGGTCCACTTGCATAATTAGCTATAAACAAAATTTGCTATCTATAATGAAATCAAATATCATAGATTATGCAAGAATGGTAACAGAAAATTTTGCACTTTTCAAAAAAAGCTTACCTATGTAGAATATGTAGCAATTTTAAAATACAACATTGAAAATATAAAAATTAGCACTTAAAACAAATTAACTAGAACAATTTGAAATTTTTAGGAATTGCAAAAAAAATAATTTGCACACTTTTAATTTACAAAAGTAAGTATAAAAATGTGCACTTTTAAAAAAAACTTAAATAAAAAATTTTGCAATTTAAAAAAAACAATTAAAATAAACAAAATAGCACTTTTCAAAAACATGTAAATAGAACAATTTGCGATTTTTAAAAACTTACAAAAATAATAATATGCACACTTTAAACTCTCACATAAATAAAACATTTTGGGTTTTTAAAAAAACTTAAATAGAAAATTGAGCCATTTAAAAAACAATGAATATAAAAAAATAGCACTTTTCAGAAACTTATAAATAGAACAATTTGCGCTATTTTAAGACTTAAAAATAATTTGCACACTTCAAACTCACGTAAGTAGAAAATGTTGCACTTTTGAATGCATCGTAGTTATTCAAATTTGACGTAGTAATACAAATTAAACGCTAATGAATAAAAAGGTGACGGCGTTTAGAATTATTTGATTTTCGAATAAAACAGCTGTATTTAGTACATTTTGAAAGTTAATAAAAGCCAATAAATAATTAACTATAGTTGGTCGTGAATAGATTAACTCAAAATAGTACTATAAACAAACAACGATGATTATAATTTATTTTTGTAGATAGCACGATTTTGCATCAGTCTGGGTACACATTAATCATGCGTTTGGTTCTTTAAAATAAAACCCGTTGCGCCATTAATGCTCCACACATAGCCGAAAAATTGTGTTCGTCACAGTCGACAGTGACGGGAAACCTTTTAAGTTGAGGCATGCATAGGGACGTAGGTAGATTTTTCATATGCTGTAGCTGTGTATTTTAAGCTGGATTTGGTCCCGTTAAGAAAGTATGGCTTCACCTATAACCTTTTTCTCAAGTATTATTGATCAATCCTGAAATCCCGAATGTGTCCGTGTTCGTCCTTCCGAAATTCCGAACTCCCAGGATCCCGTCCGTCTCTTATCGTTAGCTGCACTCATCCCTCGCCTTTTATTATGAGAAGTAAAGCTTCGGCTTTGGCTTCGGCTTCGTTTTCGGCTCGGTGCGGTGTTGGTTTTGGTTTTGGTTCCGTTCGGGATTTTCCTTCTCGGATTTCAGTTTCGGATTCTGGTCGGCCGGCCGGGCGACTGTTGCTTCCTCACTCACTCGCTCACTCACTCACGAACACTTCGCTTTCTTTAGCTCAATTCTGCACACAATTTTTTAAGTTTTTCTTTTGTGTGGTCCCTTATCTTTGCGCAGTATTACATATCTTATTTTTATGTTAAATTTCCATTCCGAAACCGAACTCGGATTTTGTCCTGGTCTTTATATAAGGCATGTTGCCACCATTGTCATTTTCAATGTGTGGGGCTGTTATAATGTTCACTGTATATAGTGCATTCAGTGCCAGCCCCAGCTGCTATCGCTATTGAGTACTTATATCGTCATGGTTAGAATAAAGCGCAAATTACTGCAAATATACACACGTGAAAACATAATGTCAGCTGAGAATCAAAATAACCAATCATTTAACTAATATTTTTAGGAATTAAAATAAGCTATCTAAAATACAACACCGCATACACATGTACGTGTTTTTGCGAAATTGCAAATTGTTATATTTACATACTACCTCTTAAAAATCCCAATATATTGTGTATGCATCTTTTGAAAAGTGCAAAATGTTACTATTGAATTTTTTTAAAGTTGCAAATTGTTTTATTTACATCATTTTGAAATGAGTAAATTGATCCATTTTCTTGTTTTTGCAAACTGCAAAAAGTTTTATTCTCCAGCGTTTTTAAAACAGTGAAATTTTCTATTTCCATTATTTTGAAAAGTTTAGAATATTCTATTTCCAATATTTTGAAAATTTTAGTACAATTATTCTATTTCCATTATTTTGAAAAGTTTAGAATATTCTATTTCCATTATTTTGAAAAGTTTAGAATATTCTATTTCCATTAGTTTGAAAATTGCAAAATATTCTATTTCCATTATTTTGAAAGGTGCAAAATATTCTATTTCCATTATTTTGAAAGGTGCAAAATATTCTATTTCTATTATTTTTAAAAGTGCAAAATATTCTATTTCCATTATTTTGAAAAATACAAATATTCTATTTGCATTATTTTTAAATTTACAAATTTTCTATTTAATTGTTTCAAGAATTGCAAAATGTTATATTTACAATTAAGGTTTTTTTTAAAGTTTGAAATGTTTTATTTACATGCTTTTTTAAAAGTGTAAAAAATGTTTTTCAAGTTATTTTGCAGACCGTGCATTTGTTTTTGCTAAAAATAAGTATTGTCTATTTTAACTCTTCACAGACGATATAATTGGGGGCGGAGGTGCATATGGCCAAGTGCCCCGGTTTACAACGAAGCATGTATTAAATGTTTGATAGGAGTGTTGATTACTATGTATTACAGCAGCGTAGAGAATGAAGGCTGCTACAGGGGCAAGCAGGGCACACGGAAAGGAATTAAATCTGAATTATATCCGAGCAGGAAAGCCAAAAGATTTTTGTATGTAGGTTAATACCCGGCCCGGAATTTTAGATACCTACCCATTTTGGTATATATATATTTGGCATATATTTATATTACGAAAATTAAAATCCTGTGGTTTTAATAAAGATAAACTAGCTTTAATATATAAGACATACATAAGGAGCAACTTAGAATATGCTTCACAGTCAATTAGCCAAAGTTTAAGTAAAATGTTACTCTTAAAAGTTTGTAAAATAGAAAAACGATGCCTAGGAATAATTTTAAATAAGTATGTGAGTGAGCGTAATTATGACAAAGCGGTATTGGAAATTAAGACAGACAAAATTGAATCACGGTACAAAAAATTACTTCTCAGATTTGGGAAAAAATTGATTAAATCAAATCGCTACTCGGAGTGGCTAAAGCCATATGAACGTTGTAATAGTAGGCCAAATAAAAATAAAAATAACCATAGGTTAATTAAATGTAACACAGAAAGGTATCGTTCCTCAACAATACCATCAATACTTAGACTTTTTGAATCTGAATAATGCTACCATTGTTGGTGGATGCTGTATATAGGAAAAGGTAGAGCTTATTAGCAAAGATAAACACTAATTTGTAAAATCTTTAATCCACTGCGCTTGTATATGACGCGTGTGGGCTTCTTAATTTTTCCTTCAAAAATTTAATAATAAAAGAAACTAACAATAAGGTATGTAATATTTATAGTAAGCAAATTAATCTATCTGTAAAATGTACTGTTTTCGAGGGCAATAACAGTTTTGTGTTGTCATTGTGTATGTATAATTGTAATTGGAAAAATGGAAGAAATAAAAACCCAGCAATAATAATAATAATAATAATAATTTTAGTTAGTTGTTATTTAGTCACCTGTCACTTCTATTCCATACACTCACGAGTTCTATATTTACACATGCATGCAGGGATATTGGACGTTGAACAATTTTTTTACATTTCTGTGGGAATTTAATGCCTATATACATACATACCTAATATGCACAGGTTTTAATTGTCCCTGTTTCAAAGTATTTGTAAATACAGTTTTTAATTTAGTGTAAAATGGTTTTTTAAAATTTTTGAAGATTACATTAATTTTTTTAAATTTATTTTACTTATCATTCTAAAATTTTGAAATCGAAAAAATGCTGGTAGTGTGATTTATAAAATTAATAAACCAAAAATAAAATAAAAATGTTTTGACTTACTAAATATTCGTACGTATCGTTTATTCTATTTTCATTTTATACTTTTGTATAAAATTGTGTAAAAATTAGAAATGTTTATTAACTTATTAAGTTCAGTCTTGGAATACGTTATATTCACTGCGACGTTTTTGACTACCGATATAAAATGTATACGTAAATAATTGCACTGAAATAAGAAACTGAAAGCACCAGCTGAGTAATGCCCAAGTCCAATATCACATTTATTACATAAACATGTATTGTTTTTCAGCAAGTTTGCAAACGCAGCAGTAAAAGTGGAACACAACAGGACAAAGTAAAACAGCTGTTTTTACAAATACCTGGAATTGGACTACATTTGTCCTGTATTCATGCGAACTACGATTTACAATTACTGTAGTTATATACTTTGCAATTGGGTGAACCACAAGACCACAAGTTTCCTATCCAAAGCTGTTTATGGCTTTCCTCTATTTCTACAACATCGTCGATTCCAATTCAAAGAATATATAACAAAATATCAGTATACATATTTGAAAGAATTTTACTAAAGTAAAATTTTAATTTATTGGATTTTTTTTGTAGCGTTATATTATAGACATCGTTTGATTCAAATACAAGAAATGTTACAAGCGACGACGTGATGTGTACTTGCATGCCGCATCTGAAAGGAAAATTTAGTTACAACTACAAAACAGGTTTTATTCACCTTTATTATTTTGCGTGGTAATTATTAACTCCGACAAAATAAAAGCTGGGGTTTATGCTTATTATTTCAAAGTGCACATCCCGTCGACTGAGATAATTAGCAGTTTCAACTGCTAAATGCAATAAAATGCGCCGGATGTTTCAAGAAAAAAAGCAATTGCTTTGTTTTGACTTATTAGACCAGAAAGGATTAATGTGATTGTTTTATGCGAATAAATAATTGTTTTTATTTTCTTTCAAACATAATTTACAAATTAGAGGTGAGCAATAAAAGGTTTGATTATGTCCTGTGAAAGCATCTAAGTTTTCAAAAATTTAAATTGTGAGTTAACTTAAAGGGATGTAATTACCAATACCATGCGCTATTGCTAATTCGCTAAAACTGTTGTAAAGATAATGCAAAGCCAAAAATGTCCAAAATGTAAAGACTTTGTTGCTTGAATACTAATCGCAGACATCATTAGTAAAACATAAACAATAAAATTGCTCTGTGCGTATATGAACATGAAGCTCATGTGTTTTTTAACGATTTTTCCGCAACCAGAGCTAACGATGAGTATAATTATTACACAATTTCGACATGAATCTTAAAAAAAATTATCTCCTCTTTTGTAGATTGTATAATTATATGTGATTTTAAGATTTTATGCTTCATAATATTATGAATGAAGAGTCAAAACGTCCCATTTTCAATTTAAGCTGTAATTTATCTAAACTAGCAATTTCAAAACAGGCAGTAAATTAAAACACATTTAAATACTAAATGCGAGTTTTGAAAAAGTTTAAAATATTTTATTTATGTACATACATTGTTTTAAATAGTTTGAAAAATTTTACTCCCAAGTTTTTAGACGTAACGAAATCATCTCTTTCTGCGTTTTTTTTTAATTTGACAAAATAATCTACATGCATTTTTGTTTTCATGCAAAATTTTCTATTTTCTAATGTTTTTTGAAAAATAGAAAAGCTTTAATTTCAATGTTTTTTAATGGTGCAAAATATTTTATTTACATGTATTTGAATGGTTTAAAATAATCTTTTTACACAATTTTAACTAAATAAAAAAATTAGGACAACAAAATTTATCTCAACGCTGTTCCACGACACAACTCAAACGCTTTTCCTTGAAATTTTGAAAAGTGTCATTTCAAAGAATTGAAAGCGCCAGGGTGACCACATACAGATGTACAACCTACTAAATTATCTGAGGATGCTCTTAACTCTGATTTAGATACCATGCGCGATAATATTTCTGTGATCTTTCCTTGACACTTACTTTTTCTTCTCCATGTAGCGCATCTCCATGCGCACGGTTTTCAGTCTCGGCTACGCGGGTTCAGATTCGGTAACTAGAACGTTGGTCATTCGTGTGCTGTTCAACAATGGTTGGTTTGAATCGTCAATTTTTCCAGCAGTTTTGTAATTACGCATTCACATTTTCATGGAAATCACCCACGGAAGGCAATGAAAGTGTTTAGGATATAGACGTATGCGGTATTGTAGTAGTTGACGCTTGGGATTTAAAATAACTAGGTAATTTTTTGGTGCTGGAATTTAAACTGGAAAAAGATGTTTTAACTGACAGAGATGGTTATTTTTCGATTGAAGAAATATTTTAATTTAATTTGATTAGGGGACCTCAGCAGTATAGTCAGAGTACAAGCTATTCACTACAAAACGAACTACAACGTGTCTTAAATAAAATAGACAAACAGTAGATAGAAGTATAGCTTACTAAAAGTACGGTTTTAAAAATGAAAATACCATTCCAGCCTTGCAGTGATTCACGTAATTTTAAAGGCTAAATTACTGTTTATATGTTCGGCACAAATATGCGATTAAAAAAATAGTTCTGTACGATTTATAATACATTTTCGAAAAAATCTTAGCTAAGACAATTTTTTAAGATATATTATACAGAAAATCTTGTATTTCACAAACCAGTAACATATATACAGGCCATTAAATTTCATGCGTAAGCAATAGGAAACCCGACACTATCATAGCATTATTCATCTGCCCTAACCCTAACGCGTAGTTATAATAATTTCAAAAGGTAGTGGTCCGAATACAATTCCGAAATGACCCTCATCCGATAGAACGTTGTCAAGAGAAATGGGTGAAACTTTAAATTTTTGAAAGAAACTTGTTACAATTAAAAATATTTCATTTCAAGCAATGCCTTCACCCGGACAACTTCGTTTACCGTAACCAAATGGAATTAAATTTGCTGTTGATGATGTTGTTTTATCTGATGAGTTTGTTTTTAAAAATCTTTCAGGAAGAAATTTGTGAGGCTCTGACCAGATTTCTGGGTCATGATGAATTTCCAAAAGATTAGAAATGACCATTGTACCCTTTGGAATTGCGAAACCATGAAAATCTGGGATTTTGTCAATTGTTACATTAAATAACCCTAAAGGAGCCAATGTTGCTATGCGGGAAGCTTCATTGATGACTCAGCTTCTGTGTATGGCATTTTAGATCGATGTAAGATTGAAGGTGTTTCAAAGTTACTGTTGTTCTTAGCAGCGGAGCCCAAAACGGCGTCGATTTCTTCTAGAAGCTTCTTTTGCACTTCTGGTTCTCTTGCCATGTACAGAAGTAGCCAATCTAGTGCTCCCGTTCCGGTTTCAATAGCGCCTAAATACTAGTAAATACACGTTCCCAGTCGTCGTGACTTGTTCACTTCCTAAATCAAATGACACAATCAATTGAATTAATTTTGATGTAAGTTATAGAAAGATATATCATCGTCTGTGAAGAACCAAAATGACCCAAATCCAATTTAAGCTAGAATCAAAATGAGCTATGTCATAGTCATAAAAACGTAAAGAGAAACAAGCGTAAACTGTTAATTATGAGTTTTTGAAAACAGTAGAATGTACTATTTACATGTTTTTAAAAAGTGCAAAATTTTCTATTTACTTTTATTTTGAAAGTGTTAAATGCTTTAATTTCATGTTTTTAGAAAGGTGCAAAATGTTGTAATTCAATGTTTTTGAAACGGTGCAACATATTTTAACTCTATATTTTTGAAGAAGTGCAAAATTTTCTAATTACATCTTTTTCAAAAGGTGCAAAATGTTCTATTCCCATGTTTTTCAAAAGGTGTTGAGTGTAAAATGTTCAATCTCAATCCTCTCAAGGCATGTTTGAATATTTTTGTAGATGGTTGATATTGTTTTTAGCTAAGAATGGAAATAGGTCATTTTAGTTTTTCACAGACGATAATATTATGCTGTTCTTTTAAAGTACAGGCAAACAAAGAACGGATTTGACTGACTAGACTCGTGGAATCCTGAGTTGATATCTTTGGGTATGGCAATATGATCGAAGTACGCATGAGTAAAGAGCTTGGGATCAGTGCAAGTCAATCGGTCCCTAACGAGCTCTTAAAAAAAATTGACCGAGGGTCCCTTTTTCTTGAAAAAACTACCTCAATTTGAGCCAGCCTGAGCCGGGAGGAGGGAAATTGTTCAACACCGTTCTTTTTATCTATTTTACCTCCTCCGGTCATAGTCTCGGTCTTTGAGGGAAAATTTTTTCCACCTCATTGAGCTTTTACCACAATCTCCCCCAATCTGAGCCAACCCCCCAGGTACTGAAAGTAAATTCTACCTACCTACAAAAAATAGTAAAGACTAATACTAATATGACTAATACTAATACTACTTGGCGTAACACCATGAAAATAAAAATAAATCAGTAAATGCATAAATAATAAATGATAAACACAAACACCAAAGGACATTTTATTTTTTTTTATTATTATTTTTTCGTGTTTCTAGTTACAATTATTAATTAAAACTGTTGCGTCATACAAATAGCAAATAATAATGTTTGTGGCTAAACATGAATTTAATAATTATAAGTGTTTGTGATTATTTAATGACTATTAAACAAAGACAAGATGGAGTACAAAAAATACATGGAGGACATACTAAATAGGTAATAAAATATATCAGTGACAAAGTAGATAAAGTTTCTTGTGGCTTTACTTGTTTCCATAGGTCATACCAATAATACTATACACCAAACCATACTATAACGTAGTATTCTAAAGTACTATTTTATTACAATTATGTGTATATACCTAGTTATACGCTGTAAAACGCTCACAGTACCTAAAATATTATGCTGTTTTATAATGCTGCTTTACTATTTACTTCCTTTATATTAGTATAGGTACATCTATATATCTTGATCGAAAAAACCAATTTAGTTAAAAACATGTAGAACAACTAATTAGGTATTACACTTAACTTGAACATAATTTAATTCCGGGAGTAATCCTCGTCCAAGTGGTGTCCACACTCATGAACTGGAATATGAAACACCAAAATCAAAACCTAGCTCCACTCCGCTTTGCTCAAAAGTGGTGTCTAGAACGATTTGAAGTTGCCCTTGCGCTCCGAGTTCCAAAAACTATTACGGACCTATGTTGAAAGACATTTTCTACCCATAAATCTTTTTTCTGGTCAAATGCAATTACATAATAGCATCTTAGGTGCAGTTGGAGCAATAGCAGTACGAACACAGATGCTGTAAGGTATAATGTATTTACTTATTACCAGACAGGGAAGCGATGTTTAATATCTTGACATAAAACACGTTACCATTATTATTGTGTGGACGCAAGGTTTAACTGTACTGTGGCTGACTGTGGGAACTAAATAAACTTAGTTTTCTCAAACTAAGGACCAGACACCAATGAGAATACTCAACTTAAGCAAGTTTTGGGACCCACTCCAAGAAAACAACCAGAAAACGTGAGCTAACTTTAGCCCCATATAAAATTAATGGAATGAATATCCAGCTACTTTGTTCAACTGAAATCTTTAGGCCCAATGCCTGGTTCAAGTTGAAACTGCCAGTGCTGCGCCTGAGTTTTGTCTTGAAAAAAACAAACAAAAAATGTAACTATTTTTTTACATGAAAGTCTCTTTTTTCTTATTAGTTACTAATTCTTTACTACCAGTCGATGCAACACGTTACAAAGGCAAGTAAAAGCAAATATGTAGTAAACTACAAGTGGAAAAACTATAAACGTCTAACGTTAAACTTAAATCCAATTAGATTTCGGTAGTCATCCCCGTCTTAGTAGTGTCTAAACTCATGGAGTGGAGGATAGAACACAGAACTTAAAGCTGCACTCCACTGAGTTGAAGTAACTGCACTGAACATGAAATTTTAAATTCAAATCTAACAAGGTATTTAATTATTGCTCACAATTTGAAAGAGAAAACACACAGAGAATCGATAGCCTAATGAAAGTAAAGTTTAACTATATTAGTGAAATAAATTATTAAAATGCGCAAGTCCTATGTCATACTAAAACCTATGCAAACTCTAAATTTCCTTTAGAAGACAAGCCCAAGGTTTCCTAATTTGATCACATGGGTAAAAAGAGTTATGAATAAATTATTGAAAATAATTCAAATGGAAATCAAAAAAATCTCTTAATTTGAATTTTTAAATTAATTTATTAATTTAAAAGTTAAGTTTCTATGGTAATTAGGTAGGTACCCACCATTCTATAAAAACACGCAATCAATTCTATAGACATGTGATAAAATTAGCAATAATTTGGCACAATAAAAACGATATAATTCCTAAAAATAATGAAACTTTGCTAAGCGCATTATTCGTCGCTTTGTATTTTTCACAGATATTTATGCAGGCATATAGTTTGGTAAGTAAATTACTAAATTGATTGTACGAAACCTGAACCTGATAATATTTTCAAATTTTTCCATCATATCCAATATAAGTAACTGTTATTAGCATCCTTCTTCTTAAGCGTGTAGTTGTCAGTCAATAACTATGTTGTTTTATAAATGCTCCGTTTGACACACTATTTTGAAAATGAAAGAAAACATACATGTCCGCGTTCAGTAAATACAAATTAGTTTACTATAATTTCTGTTTTTTCACTAGTTATAAATTTTTTTACTTTAAGCCAATTAAACACGTTAAAAAAGCATTTAAAAACAACGATGTTTTTAAAAACTGGTAGAAATACTAATACTATTAAGGCATTACGCGTAACCTTACTATAATAGGATTCCGGTAGTCATCCCTGTCTAAGTGGTGTTCAGACTCATAAAGTAAAGGATGGAACACAGAACTTAAAGCTGAACTTCACTGAGTCCACTTTGCTTCGCTGAAAAGTGCAGTGTAGCAAAATTTTTAAGTTGCATTGGCGGTCCGAGTTCAAGCTCTAAAAATAGTAGGAACCAATGTCGCAGGATATTTCCTTCCCTTAGATATTTTCTACCCGAAATTGCTGTTTTTTGTAAAATGCAAACACAGTATTGCATCCTAGGATGCAGTTGAAGCAGTGGCAGCACGAACACCATGCTGTAGGTTATTAACTATGTGCTTATTTGCAGAAAAGGGATATTTAGCTTTATCTTGTCATACTTTTGTTCGTAATATTTTCTTTTTGAAATCCCCCAGACTTCCTTTATTCTACAACTTTTATTATGTAGACCAATTGTTTAAGTGTACTGTGCCTACATTATAGGAAACTAAAAAACTTGGTTGTCTAAAATTGGAATCCAGGCACCAATGACGATACCCAACTTTAGCAAGTTTTGAGTCCCATCTTATCTCCTGCGTGAACATATGAAGCTTCGTTTAAATAAAAAATGTTGAGCACTTGCTGTTTATTTTAGTGCAAACATTATTGGCATTATTAGTGTCCAGTCCCACAGTCACATACGACAATAGTAATAAAAGACAATTTGAATTTCCCCTCAAAAATCTTGTCGAAGTCGAAAATTTAGCTTATTATGAAAATACCTGACACATTGAAGTGACTGACTCTTAATTTGTGAACCTCAGCTTAAAATGCAGACAGCCTACATCAAAGACCCATGTAGGGCCAAACACTAAATATGTAACTAATACATTGCATTGAAAAACTTTCCAAATAATTCTGTCCATTCGTTAATTTGAAGAGCAAAAAACATTATATACAAAACAAAAAAAAACATTAAAAGTCGTAAATATGGCTATATCAACTATTATCTGTCCATTCGTCGACGACTGTTACAGTGAAGAATATTTAAATATACTTTATATTTAAATAATATAATTGAATGAAATAATCATTGACTGAAGTTTAAACAAACAATATTACGCATCTGGCTTCTAAACATTAATAAACAAATATAAAATAAAATGAAGTGTATATCGCATGAATGATGAAATTATTCAGTTTACGAAACTTTCCTAATAAAAAATATTCGTAATAATATGTTTTACTTTACATTGTGGTAATACCCAATAGGACGTTTTATGTCATTTTTATGCTGTAATCGCATTCAGTTTTAATGATTACATTTACATTCGTTTAATATTAGGAAGTACAGTACTTAGTTCAAAGGTCAGTGTTCAGTTCGTCCGTGGTCCGTAGTACTGCCGCACAGTAGCCATCAGCCAGAACACTTATACTTACTTCACTGTGACGCCATTGACACCGTCACCGCCACTGCCGCCACAGTCCGCCACACCACAACACAATGTATAGGTATTAACATATTAATTAACTAAAATTAAACTAATTTTAATAGTGCTCACCACTCACTCGTACCACTGACTATTACTTTTATCTTATATCCCGTGTCAGAATAGTGCCAGCTACGGTGTCGGTGTTGGTGTGTGATCAGTGTGATTCATAAATTATTATTATCGTATACAATATATTTCATCATACTTTTACATACGTTTTGATTTAAGTACCTTTGATATTTTTTTTATGACAGTATGAGTCCAAAACGACATATCGATCACTCTTACACTTTTGGGCTCCAAAACCCCACTACGGATATCAAATTTCAGGACTCTAAAGGCGTTTTGAGCTTTTTCTGATTTTTGAGCATCGATGAGCTTCGAGAAAAAAAATGAGCCCGCGCGTGCCTGCTATGTTTTTGATTTTACTGACCGGAGCTTCGGTCAGTGCGATCGGTCCTACCGGTCACCGGCTCCGTGTCTTACACTGCTTGGGATGTCCTGGAACATAATCCAACTTGCCGTCTTGAATAAGTTTTCCCATTTCAGAATAAAATTTCCGAATTCCACTCACAACAAGATTACGTCTAAGATAACATAGAAGCTTGGATACCCATGGGACGAACCACGACAGACTTACTACTATACTACTGCTCGTGTCAAGAGCTCTATAGAGTCAAATATAAGTTGAAATAAACAATATTAACATTTTTTTAAAATCAAAATCCCTTTCTGACTGTTTGATTCTATACTTAACACTAATAATGATATTAAATGGTTTTCCATACGCAGATACTTTAACCTATAAATTATATTCAGTGATTTTAGGAAACAAAATAAATTTTATTTGTGTTACTTTTCAATATCGGTCACATACTTCGTAAGCATGAAATCATTCTCATCAAATCTCTGCCCCATAATAGCATCCCAAAATACGTTGATGACAGGGGCTTGAAAAAAATGTTTGACTTGAAATGTGGACGTTATTTAGGTGTTGTGCGAACTTAAATTTGAACTCGCCCCATTGTTAAACTTATTTTTTAAATTACTCGAGAAAATTGACATTTCATGCTCAACTCTGTAATCCATGTCAGTTTTTCCAACACCTACAAATTCTCTAAAAGATTTGAAAGTACATTTTCTTTGTTCCACTTGACGGGGCCCAGCAATTGCGAAAGCAAGTCCTACGGTACCTATACGAATTGTGTATATGATTTTTAGTTTTAATTTCATAAAATATGTGCATATATTAAATTTTCTTATAGTGGTCTTGTCGTATTTGCATTTCACACCTTCCTTACTCCTTGTCATCTCAACCCAGTTATTAAGTGGTGGACGCCCGGAAAATCTTTCCTGGCTAAATGCATCTTTGATTATCTTGGCGTCATTGAGAACGACGGTTCTAAATAAAACCAAAACCAAACAAGCTATTTCAGCGGTTTGTGCTTAAGATTTCAAACAATATCCAGGCAATCACAATCACGCTACGCGGAGTGCAATATTAGTATAGCGATAATTTTAAATATGTCAATTTGAATTTCAGTGTAACAAAATCATTGTGTCGTATCAGTCGTTTATTTGACGTAAGGCCAAACTTACGGTATGCTACCCATTTTTACAGAATATATTGGTTCATAAATCTTTTTCCACTCTAAAAACTGTATTGATGGGTTTTTGCCCAAAAATAGAAGATGACCTAAGATGGGGAATCCCCATGGCCTTGTTCATTGTAATCAGGACATTAGAAAGGAAAAGATAAGTTTATTCAAAAGAACAAATTTTACACTGACCTCCATCGATGGTGGCCTAATAGACTCAGTATACAGTACAAACATTTGTTAGATATTAAATATTGATTTGGAAATAGTGAGTATAATTATTATTCAATGTTACTAATTAGATATATTAGAAACTGCAGAGTACAAATGATGTTGACAAATCTGCACGATTTCTTCAGGACTGTTGTGGCAATATCTTCAATAAGAAAAGAAGTTAATGCTTGAAATTTCATAAAATCTAGAAAAAATTTAATAATCGTACCGCAAGCACCGACATAAAGTCCTATCACCTCAATTCCACTTAACCCAAGCTTCTGTTTAAAATATGGAATGCAAGGATCATAAATAGCTTTGTTCTCCTTATTCACTGCTTCAGCTTGTTGAGTGTCGTTCTGTACCATTCTAACAGTGGGATCTAGGATTAAGCCTTTCTTAAAACTTTGATTATAAGCTAAACTATCGACTCTTCTTGAACTATCGCCGGTACATTCAACCTCTTGCAAAACTTTCCATCCGGATATCTTTATTGCATCTGAAATCAAATGCCTTACTGCATGATGTCTGTTATTACGAATTAACTCCCCCCGAAGGCACTTTCCAAGGATATGTCCTAATGTTTCAGTCTCGCTACAGCCATGGCGGCAGCGGAATGATCCTTGGTCAGGTCGCGGGATTGCGTCAACAGGCATAACATTACTAACCATTTTTAAAGCGTTGGTCCACTCGGATGACGACAGGCCATGTTTTGAATGAATCCATGTGTTAGCTTGTGGGCACTCAGAAAATTGTATTACTCCTTGACCTTTCTGAGAAAGCTTAAAGTTTAAAATTTTTAATTTCATTCAATAAAGCGTGCTTTGACTGCCCTAAAATTCCACCTACATTAAAGTTTTAGATTCCTGCTTCCTATTTTGCTCGAATTAGGCCTAATCCTTTAACCTGTGTGCTTGAGTATAGCATACTTGTTGGAGTGCTTGTAGGTATATTCAAAATTTCTTTGGTAGAATTACGAATAATTTGATCAATGGCATCCAAAAATTTAATTAAAGTTCGGCCAATGGGGCATTTTGAAATGAATACACTAATGTGGGCTAAATATAATTCTTTAGCACTTTCAGCTTCTGATCTGGTCGTAACAATAATGTTGAAACAAGGTTTTCAATTTAGTAATGAAATTTTTTATACGCTTCTCTTCGTCAAAAATGTAGCATGGAGTTAAATATAGCTGAATTTTTTTATAAATTGCACCACTCACAAATAACGTCATTTATGGAGGCTTTCCTACCATCAATAAGCCGTGTATGGAAGTACGTGCCATATAGTTAGAAAACGCTAGAATATTTCTGAGAATTGCATAATTTACAAATCACGTCATTTATGGAGCCTTCCCTACCATTAATAAGCTATTTACGAAAATACGCGGCAAGCAGTTAAAAAACCGTTAGAAAAAATTTTGAAGTTGAAAATAAGTGTCCCAAAAACTATGATATTTGAATGACGTCATTACGGACAGTCCCTGAATATGTATAACACATATATGAGCTAAGTCGGCGACATACAGTTAAAATAGGATGAAAAAAACTTAAAGTTGAGACTGGGGATACTAGAAACGATGGTATTTGAATGACGTAATTATGGACGATCCCTGAATATCCATAGCACATAAACGTAAGTCTGTAACATGTAGTTAAAATAGGATTGAAAAAAATTGATGTTGGGACTGGGGGTACTAAAAACTATGATATTTGCAGGACGTTAATATGGACACTCCCTGAATATATATAAAATATATAGATAAGTCCGTGACATGTTGTTAAAATAAGTTAGAAAAAAAATATGATGTTAAGATTGGGGTACTAAAAGCTATGATATTTGAAAGACGTCATTATGAACGATCCCTGAATATCTATAACGCTAAAGGACGTCATTATGTGCTCAGCATCTAAAAATGGCTAAATAATTAAAAGGGGGTAGGGGCACCTAAAATTATGATATTTTTGAAAGACGTCATTACCGGACGACCCCTCACAATGTATAAGGAAAAAATCCGGAGTTGCTCCATTTAACTACTAATTGTGGAAAAACGATTAGTGCGATCTCAATTAAAAAAGAAACAACACACGTCCCTCGCATTTGCCAGTGTTTAAAAGTTTTTCAAGTCTAATCAGTATCGAAATGCAACCTCCAGCGTACGACTAACTGGCAGTACGAGAAACAGACATTCTGTTGGTTTTTATACGTGACCGTCATTTACGGACGACCCTTAATATAAAGTTGGAAAATTTGGAAAAGGGGCGGGTACAATTGTGTTATTTATCGTCATTTACGGACGACCCCTTACCACGATGGTTCTCTGACGACGGCGAAAAATGATAACTATTAAGGCGGGTAAGTAATTCTAAAAATGCAGGATAGGATTTGCCTTGTGATTTACATTCTGTTCCTGACTGCTGAGCTGGACAGTAACTTTTGTTTTTGGTTCCTGGGCACCTTAAGCCTACGGTTGATTGGATCAGCCCATCTGTACTGCTGCTAGTTTCCTGGCTTTTGCAAGATGCAAAATGTTTTATTTTTTGAGCTTTTCTATAACAGTTAAATGTTCTATTTATAATGTTTTTGGAAATTGCAAAATATTCTATTTCTATTATTTTAAAAAGTGCAAAATTGTCTCTTTCTATCATTTTGAAAAGTGCAATATATTCTATTTCCATCATTTTGAAAATTGCAAAATGTTCTATTTCTATTATTCTGTAAATTGCAAAATGTTCTATTTCTATTATTCTGTAAATTGCAAAATGTTCTATTTCCATTATTTTAAAAATTGCAAAAGTTTCTATTTTTACTATTTTGAAAAGTGCAAATCATTCTATTTGCATTATTTAAAAAATTGCAAAATGTTCTATTTATACTATTTTGAAAAGTGCAAAATGTTCTATTTCTACTATATTTTGAAAAGTGCGAAATATTCTATTTCCAATATTTTGAAAAATGCAATACAATTTTTATTAACAAGGTTTATTTAAAAATTTGAAATATTTTACTTACATGCTTTCACAAAAGTGTAAAAAAAAAATTATTTCATTTACGCGCTTTTACGACAAACATAATATTATATGGTCTTTTGAAGACCGTGCATTTGTTTTTGGTAAAAATAAATATTGACTATTCTGACTCTTCACAGACTATTAGATTGGGGGCGGAGGTGCATATGGCCAAGTGCCCTGGTTTACAACTAAGCATTAATTAAATGTTCGATAGGGGTGTTGATTACTATGTATTACAGCAGCGTAAAGAATGTAGGCTGCTACAGGGACAAGCAGGGCACACGGGAAGGAATTAAATCTAAATTATATCCGAGCAGGAAAGCCAAAAGATGTTTGTATGTAGGTAAACACCCGGCCCGGAATTTTAGATACCAATAATTACCTATTTTATTTAGTAGTTCTATATAGTCACCTGGCACTCCCATTTCTTACACTCACGAGTTCTATAATTAAACATGCATGCAGGGATATTAGACAGTTTGCGCAGTTCGACGTAAAATACTTCCACGCTATACGTAAAACGCAAAATTTAATTTTTACGTTATTCAAAAATTACGGACAAAATAACGTTGCACAGTTTGCGCACTTCAATAATATAACGCAAACAAAATTACACGTTATATTCAGTAATTTAAAAAAAAATTATAAGCTTGTTTTTCTTCTCGTTTTTATCGAAAGCACAACATATACTTAAAAAATGATATGTATTTACATCGATTATTTCATTTAGTAAACTATTTCCGCCATGACGTTACAAATTTCCAGTTGATAACATCTGACAATTACGAATAAAAATGTTAGATTTAAAAAATTGTTTTTTGAAAATAATTTTAATTATATCGAGATAAGGTGTAAGTTGGCGTGGGATGTGTATCTGGGACGTTAATTCACCACACATGTCGTATACGATCAACTTTCACATAAAAGTCATTCGCCCCTAGTGAGGATTGAACCCGCGACCTTGATGGACAGGCATGTCCAGAATCCTTGGATATTTCGCTTCGCTAACCACTGGGCCATCAGGGCTGTCAGTAAATTTCGCGTAAATTCAAATTTTTACGCTAACGTGATATTTTGATTACGCTATACGTAAACGCTACCGTAATATATAGCGTTACGTAATTTCAAATGTTTACGTAAAACTTGAGTTTTGCGTAAAATGGGAGGAGCTTACGTAAAAATAATTTCTACGTATAGCGTATAGCGTTTTACGTGAACTGCGCAAACTATCTATTGGACGTTAAACATTTTTATTAATTTCAGTGGAAATGTGATGCTTATATACATATTCACGTAATATGCACAGATTTTTATTGAAGTGCATAGGTTCTAAATAAATTAGCTAACTAATGAATTATGCAACAAAACTAGGCAAAATTTTAGGCTAAGTAAATTTGCCCAACATAATTTGTCGAAATAAAAAGTAAGCACAATGTTTTTATGTAACGTGTGTTCACAAATAAAAGGTAACTTTTTGAAAGCTTAAAGTGTAGAAATTCAACTTCATTGTGTCAGTATAGCGTCAGTAGTCAGTAGCGTCAGGTATGAAAGCAAGTTTTAAATGCAATGTAATAAATGTAATGTAAAAAAACCTGTATTTTTTATTTGCTATAAATTAACATTATTTGTGTTTACCTATTTTACGTGCCTTTCTCAAATTTTGGAATTAAGAAAATTCATATATTAAAAGAATTGTTCCTACTTACAGGATTTTTGTGCGTATCTTTTATTCAATTTTCATTTTAAACTTTTGTTTAATAATGTACAAGAAGTAGAAATTTTGATTACCTTATTGATTTTAGTCTTGCAATAATTACATTTTTAATGCGACGTTTTTGACTACCGATGTAGAACGTCTACACGTGAATAAGTGCACTAAAATAAGGAACCTGAAGCACCAGCTGAGTAATGCCCAAGTCCAATATCGTCAGTAAAGAACCAAAATGACCTACATCCGTTTGAAGCTAAAAACAATATCAACTATCTACAAAACTATGTAAACATAATTATGGCTTGAAAGAGTAAGAATAGAATACTGAGCACTTTTCAAAACCATGTAAATAAAATATTTTGCAATTTTAAAACACATGTAAATAGAACATTTTACAATTTTTTTAAACATGCAAATCGAACATTTTACACTTTTCAAAAAAATGTAAATAGAATATTTTGTACTTTTCTGAAAACATGCAAATATAATATTTTGCAGTTTTCAATAACACGTAAATATACGATTTTGCACTTTTCATAAACATGTAAATAGAACATTTTACACTTTTCAAAAACAAGTAAATAGAATAATCTACGAATGTTGCTCATATTGTTTTGGTGAAATATCTCATTTTGAATGTAGCTTAAATTGGATATAGGTCATTTTGGTTCTTCACTGACGATATCACATTACATAAACATGTATTGTTTTTAAGCACGTTTGCAAACGCAGCAGTAAAAATGGAGCAAAACAGGACAAAGTAAAACAGCTGTTTCTACAAATACCTAGAATTGGACTACATACATTTATCCTGTATTCATACGAACCACAATTTACAATTACTGTATTCGCAATTGGGTGAACCACCACAAGACCACAAGTTTCATATCCAAAGCTATTTGTGGCTTTCCACTATTTCTATAGTCGATTCCAATTCAAAGAATATAGGACAAAATATCAATATGGTTAAAAAGAGTTTCACTGAAGAAAAATATATTATATTGAATTTTTTTTAGCGTTATATTACAGATGTCGTTTGATTCAAATACAAGAAATGTTACAAGCGACGTGATATATGTACTTGCGAGCCGCATCTGAAAAAAAAATCGTTTTTACAACTACAAAATAGGTTTTATTCACCTTAATTATTATTCAGCGTAGTAATAAGATAAAAATCATGAGGTATATGGTTCAACTACTTGATATATTTCTTTCACTAATTATTAACTCAAAAGGTAATGGTGACACAACCATTCCAAATTGTAGTTCTAACGAAGGTATTTTATCAGTACAGGCGACAGTAAAATTTCGAAAAAAATTCGTTGTTATTAAAAACAGTTGGTCACGGGCAAATCCTTCACCGATGCAATTCCGTTTACCAGTGCTAAATGGTAAAATTAACCAAGCAGGTTTTTTTTCTGTGCTGCTGTTTTCTACATTTTTAATAAGAAATCTTTCCGGTTGAAATGAATCAGGTTCGGCCCAAATATCTGGGTCATGGTGAATTCCGTACAGGTTTGCAATAATCCACGTGCCTTTTGGGATTCTGTAACCATGAAAACTGACTTGTTCGTAACTACGGTGAAATATTCCTAGAGGACCAACTGAAGAAATTCGAAGAAGTTCGCTGATGACTGCATCTGTGTAGGGCATTTTATTTCTGTCTGAAAGTGAGAAGTTTTTGGGCTTTCCATTTATACCTATTCTTTGTGTATCAATGTCGTCAATTTCTTCTTGAAGTTTCTGCTGAATGTGAGGTTCTTTTGCCATGTAAAGAAGAAGCCAGTCCAAACTGGCAGCTGTGGTGTCGGCTGCCGCTATTAAGAGTTCGCCTGTTGTGAAACGTTGTTCTCGTCCTGTAAATATTAAAATTAAAATTTTGGCATCATTTTTATACTTAAAAAAAGTGTAAACTGTAAAACTAAAACTGTAATTAATTATTTTAAACAACCTTTAAAGAAACCCGACTCGGGATTTGTCGTTTGTGACACTTGATCAAAGTATGCATGAGTGAAATTGTTTGCCTGGCCAGGAATGTAATTATTTTTTCTGCTTTCTTCAATTTGATCCCCCATAAAATTGTAAATTGTATCTAGTGCACTGACGACAGTGTTGAGTTTAAAATAAGTCAGTACATTTGAAACCCATGGTAAATACCAGGACAATTTCATTACTAGACTGCTATTTGTGTCACTGAACCTTTTGGTAAATAAAATTACGGTTACAATAATTATAATTCAAAAGCGTTTTGTTTAAAGTTTGAATTTTTTAAATTGTATAATAATTTATATTGATAAATAGGTATATGTATGTAATAAAATAGATAGATACCTTTCAATACTTTGAAATAAATGCTCCATCTTTGGGTCATTCTCATTAAATCTGTGTCCCAATAATGATTCATACAGCGAATTTAAAATTGGAAATCGAAAGAAATGATGAATTGCCAACTTTTGTGGTTTTGTAGTAATTGCAAATGAGTTTCTGCACTGAATTTGTAGCTCTCGTAGAAATATTAGAATTTCATCTGCTACCTTAAATTCTAAGTCAGATTTTGAAAATTCTTTTGTTTTAAGAATTTTCATTGAAAACTTTCTTTGTTCAAGTTGACGCGGGCCTTCAGCAAAACCAATCCCTATAGTATGACCAACAATGAACAGTATAATTTGCTACAAATAATCAATAGCTTGCTAAAAGTTTTAACAATTTTTAAAATGTCATGAAAAAGCTATTATTAGCAATTTTAAAATATTCCAAATTTAGGGTGCAAAATTTATTTAACCTTTGTTTTTAGTAGCATTCAAAAGATTTCTAAGTGGAGCTCTTCCTGAGAATACATCAAGCTTAAACGCTTCTTTGATTATTTTTCTATCATTTAAAATCACCGCTCTAAAAATAATTATATAAGAAAATTATAAACAAAAGTACGCAATGAGAGCAGCTAATTTAATGTCTGAATTTGGAATTTTAGTTATTTGCCAAATCTTACGGACTGCCACCAAATCTAACAGAGACAATTGGACCGTATATCTTAGACCATTTCATAAATGTCATCGCAGGGTTTTTTCCAAGAAATAAAAGATGACCTAGGATTGGGAGACCCCATGGGCCTAAATTAAAAGGCGGACAAAACAAAAAGTTACACACAAATTTAATTAACTAATTACGTTAGTTACCAACCCATATTTTACAACTTAAAAAACTAGGATCGAGTTTAATAAAGCCTCAATAAAATTTAAGAAAGTCGAAACTCATAAGCCAGCATGAAAGAATTAGAGAATAATATTTTACCCTCTGCGTACAGTAATTATTGTTTATTGTTTTACCTGGCACTTCCATATGACTTTCATGTTTAAAATTTGGGCTAAAAAAATAGAGGCAAATATAGACTAAAATTCCAAATGTCACAAAAGCCATTAGCAAACTAGTCAACATCTTGGATGGCAAACCAAAAACCAAATTAATATACAACTATTGTGCTCAAGTCAAACCTCCAAAGTGTGTACCGTACAAACCTCACTACACGTCTTAAAAGAATATTATGCTAACATTTCATTTTATAGGAAACAAGTTTGTGTTTTGACTCTGCGCTTTACTTGGTATAATTACATCATTTGATTATTTAAATTACATCCTTATAAAACTATTAAAATTGCTGCTCGAAATTGTTTTTGAATGGTGTAATTAATTTAATGTGATAATGATATGTATGATGAATTTGTAATAAAATTTTAATTCAATCTTAGAAATTGCCAATAGTACATATTATCACTTATTACTCCATAGTTAGGTAATTATATAGTACATATGGAAATGACAAAGGGAGCATTATTAAAACTCGATATTACTTTTTCATCCACTCACAATTTTTAAAAATAATAATTAACTTTTTTACTTTATTACTTTTTTGCTTATTACAAACAACTAAAATTTCATTTCCCACGTATTAGTGTAGTGCAATTATAAACATGACGGAATATATAATGACGATGATATCTACAAACAAAACAATAAACGGGAAAAAAGTGTTTATCTGGAAATTTGTAGCTGAGATTATATATGATTATTGGAAGGCTGATTATTGTATTATTTAACTATGAATTGTGCAATATATTCACTGCAGTCAGTAATAAATTTGCACGCAATATTACACACTGCTTAAAAATGTTTGTGTGAATTTTGACTGTAGAGTATGACACCTAATTATTAATTCTAGATTTAAAGCATTTAAAATTCAGCGCTTCGCTCCAATTTTTTCACTATGAAAACCGCAAAGATAATTATAAAAATTAAATTTTTTGTAATTTACACTTAAATGTCACAAATAAAACTAACATGTAAAAGACGATTTTATATCAAGGTGCTACATCATAAAAAGAAGTATAAAAATGATACATTTAAAATCAGGTTGTTGCAGTCTTTCTTCATTACAACACAACGGTAGGTCTGAGGTTTTGGCGTTGCGCTTATTGTGAGTTTAATATTTTCAAAATGATAGGAATAGCTCATTTATATTCTTCCTGTCGCAGAGAATGCTGGAAGTTACTGCCCTGTTCAATTTACAAAGTTTACACTGCAAATTTAACAGTGCCAATTTTTGAAAATCGGCTTTTTTCCACAAAAGAAACAAAACCAGTAGTTTCTAAATATAATAATATTCGAGATGGTTTAAATCAAGACAAACAGAAACTACCTTCAAGTCGTCTTCCAAATTTTTTTGAATCAAATTCAAGTTTGAACAAGCAAGAAGTTTGTATTCTGTATGAAGTACTAGATGAAATTGTGAACGATATCGGAAATATTTCATTTGTCAACGAGGCAAGTGTAGCAAATGACCGCTTGAAAAAGTGTATAAAATACGCTCTTCCGTCAGGGCTTATGAGGTTAAAAACGAGTTTCCTTTTTCTGTACGTTTTACAAAAATTATTATTATAGGTTTTTTACCCTTTAAATTGTTAACGCAGATAAACTGGCATGGTTTCTTGAATTTGATATTCATTTTAAAACTCAGGTTTCATTATTTGTTGTAGTGGGACTGTATTTTTGGCTGCAGACCGTTTTTATGCGAAACAAAGACAAGCTAACGGAAAACCGTTTAATAACGAGCAAGAACATTTTCGGCTTACTAGCGTGTTATGCTGGACAATTCACATGGTAATTACATTTTTTTTAGATAAAAAATAAAACATTATTTATATCTACACTAACAGATTTTTAAAATCAAATAAATAATTATGCATTTAAAAAGTTATTGACACATTTTTGGCCACCTTGTATCGTCAGTAAAGAACCAAAATAACTTATATCCAGTTTTAGCTAGTGTTAAAATGAGCTATGTCATTAAAACAAAATGAAAAACATGCGTAGAAATTAGAATGTTAATAGGGAGGCTTTGAAAAGTGTAAGATGTTCTATTTACATGTGTTTGAAAAGGTGAAAATGTTTATATATACATGTTTTTGAAAAGGTAAAAATTTTTATATTTACGTGTTTTTGAAAATGTGCAAAAATTTTTAATTCCATGTTTTTGATAAGGTGAAAATTTTTATATTTAAATGTTTTCGAAAAGGTGAAAAGTTTTATATTTACATGTTTTTGAAAATGTGCAAAAATTTTTAATTCCATGTTTTCGAAGAGGTGAAAATTTTTATATTTACATGTTTTTGAAAATGTGTAAAAATTTTCAATTCCACATTTTTGAAGAGGTGAAACGTTTTATATTTACATGTTTTTGAAAATGTGCAAAAATTTTTATTCCATGTTTTTGAAAACGTGAAAACTTTTATATTTACATGTTTTTGAAAAGGTGAAAATTTTTATATTTACATGTTTTCGAAAAGGTGAAAATTTTTATATTTACATGTTTTCGAAAAGGTGAAAATTTTTATATTTACATGTTTTCGAAAAGGTGAAAATTTTTATATTTACATGTTTTCGAAAAGGTGAAAATTTTTATATTTACATGTTTTCGAAAAGGTGAAAATTTTTATATTTACATGTTTTCGAAAAGGTGAAAATTTTTATATTTACATGTTTTCGAAAAGGTGAAAATTTTTATATTTACATGTTTTCGAAAAGGTGAAAAGTATTATATTTACATGTTTTCGAAAAGGTGAAAAGTATTATATTTACATGTTTTTGAAAAGTGCAAAATGTTCTATATAAATGCTCTCAAGAAGTATTTAAATATTTTTGAAGATAGTTGATATTGTTTTTTGGCTAAAAATCGATGTGTCATTTTGGTTCGTTATTGACGATATAATTTCAACATTGCGATGATTAAAATCATTACCAATTTTAGTATTGTTTTCCATATTAAAAAACTAAGTTATTGCTCTCAAATAGTATTGTTTCATTTTTAAACAGTACCTTGTGCATGCTGCCATGCAAGATGACATAATTGACGGAAACCATGAGAGACACAACCTTCAAAGTTGGCATTTGCTGGACGGCAATGAAAAGCATGCCATTAGAGACATTGAGTTGATAAAAGATTTGATATTTATAATTTTAAAGAAATATTTTAAAAGCCAAGAATACTACATTGACTTGGTTGACATGATGCACGAATGTATGTATTGCACATCCATTGGATTTAGTGAAATGGAAATTATTCAGCCTTCAACATTCCCCGACAAGCAAGTTTGGTTCCCGTGCGTTTCGTCGGTATGCGTTTCGTCGGGTGGTAATTTTTGCCTAAGATATTCGTCGGGTATGCGTTTCGTCGGGTAGGTTTTTTGAAATATGTGACGTTTCGTCGGGTAGGTTTTTTGAGGTTAAACGATAGGGAAATACATTTGTCTGTTACTTTCAGTTGAGCTCGAACGAGTAGTGATTGTTAAGGGATAGAATAACGAATTTAATCAATTGGTAAGTTGCAGCCGTTCATTTTTTTAGAAACTAATTATTGCACTGATCATAGAGTAAGCCAAAGTTGAGAGAAATTTGAAACGACGTCTAAGTTGAGAACGCCCACCGTTGAAGAAGCCAAGATACATCGGTCTGAATTCCAAAATTTTTTCCACTATTACTATTAATGCATGGTCCGAAAATTGCAATAAAATTAAATATGTTCATCGCCAATTTTTTCCTATTCAGAATTACCAATACCCTCTATAACATCACGAAAGCGAAAAAAAACGTTTTACTCAACTTCAAATGTTGCGTGGAACTACATCAAACCACAACAACACCCTGTAAATGAGATTAAGATCAAAACAAAAAAGACAACCTAATCTTTTAAGTATCAATGAAATTTCTACCCAAGAGTGCACTTAATTTGCATTACTGCACATTGTAGGTATTGTGTATTGGTATTTTTTAATTTGATTTTCATACTTTAATTGACAAGGAACATGTTCCGCTTGTGGAGGACAGGGAATCAACTCCTCGATATGTCCTCTGGGTAACACTAACGATTTCGACATTTTTCATTAAACCTACCCGACGAAACGTCACATATTTCAAAAAAACTACCCGACGAAACGCATACCCGACGAATATCTTAGGCAAAAATTACTACCCGACGAAACGCATACCGACGAATCGCCACAGAATCGCAAGTTTTACCTCTTGTCTAGATACAAAATGCCTGTTATTTTATTATGTGCATGCATAGTATTACATGTATGGAAATTATAACTAACACAAAATTTAATTTGTGATTTTAGACCAAAATCCTCTAATTTACTAAAACCAGGAAAAAAGTATGCTTACTGTGTTTTTCCTTATCAAGCCATTGCAGCCGCAATGATGGTGGTAATTCATTTAAGTTTTTAAAAAAACATTTATATACACCGTTCCACTGTAAATATAGAGTCATAAAGTTTCCTATTTGGTTTGGTAGGCTCGTAGACTGTTTAGCGGACGGCGGGTGAGTTCTGAATAATAAAACTTGAAAGTTTCTATGACGTCGTTTATGCACGACCCTATTCCATTTAAAGCATTTTGAGTATGTACAGTTGTAGAAAGACGGTAATTATTAGCAAACATTAGGTAAACATTAAATTTACTGCAAGTTGCAATTTTGTCGTTTTCACTAAAGTACGGAAGGGGGGACCCTGTCTTTACTAAAATTTTCCACTGTTATTCCCACTGAATTTTCTTGACTTTTCATTTCAAGAAAATTTCTAAAATTCAAATTCGAATAAAAAAGAGATAAGCCATTTTGCAGCCGAACGACTATATTAGCAGTAGTTACTAGTCACAGTAGAAGATGTTATGATACATTTCATTTGAATCTGTAGTTTCAAGTAAGGTAGGTTCCCATGTCAGTCATGTTTTTATGCAGCACTGCGCTTAAAAGGATATTGATTTTCATGGCTACAAAATTACGAAAGGTACAGCTATTCTTTCTAATTTCTACGTTGTCGATCGAAATTCTGACGTTTATGAGAGGCCAAACGATTTTTATCCAAAAGAGTGGTTTCTTAATCCTGATGGAACTGCTAAGAAACCTTCCAGCGATTTTATGGCATTTGGTTTCGGAAAAAAGAGCTGTATCGGCGAATCCTTTGCTAAAGATCAACTCTTTATAATTTCTACTAGCTTTTTTCAACCATTTTCTGTTTTATGTAGCGCTAAAGCTCCTAGTTTAGTTGGAAAATTTGGATTCGCTGTGTCACTTAAACCATTTCATGTAATTTTACCCGAGCGCACTAACACATAGTAATACCAAAGTAGTAATTATAAAACAAAACCAATTTATTTGAGTCAAAACATCTAAAAATTGTAAGCCGTAGTTTATTATAATTAGATATAAACGAGAATAATGCAATTTAAATTTTTTTAAATCGTGTTTGTTAATTATCACAAGAAATTGTGGGCGCAATAATAAAACTATTTAAATTCTTGTAGTTGCTGAGCTTCAGCATCTACTGAAACGATGCACGTCTGTATGTTATTTTGTCCTTTCGTAGGTCGTTTGCTATGAGTCACAATTTTGAACTGATACAATTAAAACAGGATTTAAATAATTATCTGTACATGTGTTTTATTGCAGTTAGCTGGATGGTATTTTTTTGAGATTTGCAACTTAAAATTATGTGTGAACTTACAATTATTAGTAAACGATTGCAAAATAAATTAAAAGAGAAATGGTGGATGTTGGATGAACAGCCGCTGGATGATAATCGTGGGAAAATATAACGCCTAGTATAATAGTATCCTACGTAAGCTATCATTAGTTGGTGTGCATTCTTAACAAAAATTAGGTGTGAGTTTGCAGCTTTCGTAATTTCCCTAATTACACTTTGCTGAATGAACCTAATAATATGCTATAAAGCATAACCAACATGATGCTTTGCAATACACAACTTACGCAAATTCTATGAAGCAAGTTGTTTCATGTATTTGGAATTTAATAATGTGACCACATTGAAATAATTGCACTATTCAAAACACTAGTACAGTAGCAATTTTAATGATTTTATAAAGAGTTGTAATTATACAAATGACATAGGAAGCAGGCACATTTTTTCTGCAGTTACAAAATTTCCTGGCAAGTTTTAAATTTAATAACAACAATTACTGTCAACTATTTCTAAGGTCTGGAAAATTTTCCTGCTCTCACGCCTCTATAATATTTCATAAAATCAATTAAAACAGGCCAAGGTCCATCTGGTTGTCGATGATACTGAAAGGAAATTTTTGTTTCAAAATCTTGTTCTAGAACTTCAAATGTATGATCCGTGTTTTCTTTGAGTTGTAAATCGGAGTAGATTGATTTTACTTTCTCAACACATTCCACATTCTTTTTTCCATACGACTTCTAGAAAACAGACACAGTTATATTTAATTAGGTAATTATATAATTAATTTATTGGTTTAAATTTAAGTAATTGTACTTTCTCACCATTAGTAGTTTAGCCTGTTCTGGTGTTGCCAGCTCTAATGATTTCCAGTATAGCCATGTTTGCTTACCCTCTGGAATATCTGTTGTGTCTCTTTCATTTACGTTTATATCACCAAAGCAATCAATGTAGTCTTCAGAAAGACCAACAATGAGACACATGTCCAAACATATTTCACGCACATCCGAATTTATATCTAAAGCATTGACACCGTTCTAAAAAAATCGTAAAAATAATTGTAACTATGTTACGCCTAATAAATCAGCTTATACTATACATATTACAGTCTACGAGCCTACTAAACCAAATGGGAAACTTCATGACTCTATATTTACAGTGGAATGGTGTATACAAATGTTTTTTTAAAAACTTAAATAAATTACCACCATCATTGCCGCTGCAATGGCTTGATAAGGAAAAACACAGTAGGAATACTTTTTTCCTGGTTTTAGTAAATCAGAGGATTTTGGTCTAAAATCACAAATTAAATTTTGTGTTAGTTAAAATTTTCATACATGTAATGCTATGCATGCATATAATAACATAACGGGCATTTTGTATCTATAGGCAAGAGGTGAAACTTGCTTGTCGGGGAATGTTGAAGGCTGAATAATTTCCATTTCACTAAATCCAATGGAAGTGCAATACATACATTCGTGCATCATGTCAACCAAGTCAATGTAGTATTCTTGGCTTTTAAAATATTTCTTCAAAATTATAAATATCAAATCTTTTATCAACTCAATGTCTCTAATGGCATGCTTTTCATTGCCGTCCAGCAAATGCCAACTTTTAAGGTTGTGTCTCTCATGGTTTCTGTCAATTATGTCATCTTGCATGGCAGCATGTACAAGGTACTGTTAAAAAATAAAACAATATTATTTGAGCGCAATAACTTAGTTCTTTAATATGGAAAACAATACTCAAATTGGTAATGATTTTAATTATTGCAATGTTTTAATTATATCGTCAATAAAGAACCAAAATAACCCATATCTATTTTTAGCCAAAAAACAATATCAACTATCTTCAAAAATATTTAAATACTTCTTGAGAGCATTTAAAAAGAATATTTCGCACTTTTCAAAAACATGTAAATATAAAAATTTTTACCTTTTCGAAAACATGGAATTAAAAATTTTTGCACATTTTCAAAAACATGTAAATATAAAACTTTTCACCTTTTCGAAAACATGTAAATATAAAAATTTTCACCTTTTTGAAAACATGTAAATATTAAAATTTTCACCTTTTCAAAAATATAGAATTAAAAATTTGTGCACATTTTCAAAAACATGTAAATATAAAAGTTTTCACGTTTTCGAAAACATGGAATAAAAATTTTTGCACATTTTCAAAAACATGTAAATATAAAAGTTTTCACGTTTTCGAAAACATGGAATAAAAATTTTTGCACATTTTCAAAAACATGCAAATATAAAAATTTTCACCTTTTCGAAAACATGGAATAGAAATTTTTTCACTTTTTCAAACACATGTAAATAGGACATCTTACACTTTTCAAAGCCTCCCTATCAACATTCAAATTTTTACGCATGTTTTTCATTTTGTTTTAATGACATAGCTCATTTTGATTCTAGCCCTAACTGGATATAAGTTATTATGGTTGTTCACTGACGATATAAGGTGGCCAAAAATGTGTCAATAACTTTTTAAATGCATAATTATTTATTTGATTTTAAAAATCTGTTAGTGTAGATATAAATAATGTTTTATTTAAATTTATCTAAAAAAAATGTAATTACCATGTGAATTGTCCAGCATAAAACGCTAGTAAGCCGAAAATGGTCTTGCTCGTTATTAAACGGTTTTCCGTTAGCTTGTCTTTGTTTCGCATAAAAACGGTCTGCAGCCAAAAATACAGTCCCACTACAACAAATAATGAAACCTGACTTTTAAAATGAATATCAAATTCAAGAAACCATGCCAGTTTATCTGCGTTAACAATTTAAAGGGTAGAAAAACCTATGATATTTTTGTAAAACGTAATTACAGAAAAAGGAAACTTGTTTTTTACCTCATAAGTCCTGACGGAAGAGCGTATTTTATACACTTTTTCAAGCGTTCATTTGCTACACTTGCCTCGTTGACAAATGAAATATTTCCGATATCGTTCACAATTTCATCTAGTACTTCATACAGAATACAAACTTCTTGCTTGTTCAAACTTGAATTTGATTCAAAAAAATTTGGAAGACGACTTGAAGGTAGTTTCTGTTTGTCTTGATTTAAACCATCTCGAATATTATTATATTTAGAAACTACTGGTTTTGTTTCTTTTGTGGAAAAAAGCCGATTTTCAAAAATTGGCACTGTTAAATTTGCAGTGTAAACTTTGTAAATTGAACAGGGTAGTAACTTCCAGCATTCTCTGCGACAAGAAGAATATAGAGCTATTCCTATCATTTTGAAAATATTAAACTCACAATAAGCGCAACGCCAAAACCTCAGACCTACCGTTGTGTTGTAATGAAGCAAGACTGCAACAACCTGATTTTAAACGTATCATTTTTATACTTTTTTTCATAATGTAGCACCTTGATATAAAATCGTCTTAGTTTTATTTGTGACATTTAAGTGTAAATTACAAAAAATGTAATTTTTATAATTATCTTTGCGGTTTTCATAGTGAAAAAATTTGAGCGAAGCGCTGAATTTTAAATGCTTTAAATCTAGAATTAATAATTAGGCGTCATACTCTACAATTCAAATTCACACAAGCATTTTTAAGCAGAGTGTTATAATTATTGCGTGCGAATTTATTACTGACTACAGTGAATATATTGCACAATTCATAGTTAAATAATACAATAATCAGCCTTCCAATAATCATATAATCTCAGCTACAAATTTCCAGGTAAACACTTTTTTCCCGTTTATTGTTTTGTTTGTAGATATATCATCGCCATTATATATTTCTTCATGTTTATAATTGCACTACACTATTACGTGGGAAATGAAATTTTAGTTGTGTGTAATAAGCAAAAAAGCAAAAAAGTAATAAAGTAAATTATTATTTTTTAAAATTGTGAGTGGAAAAAGTAATATCAAGTTTTAATGCTCCCTTTTGCATTTCCATACGTACTATATAATTACTTAACTATGGAGTAATAAGTGATAATATGTAATTACTATTGGCAATTTCTAAGATTGAATTATAATTTTATTACAAATTCATCATACATATCATTATCACATTAAATTAATTAAACCATTCAAAAACAATTTCGAGCAGCAATTTTAATAATTTTATAAGGATATTATTTAAATAATCAAAGGATGTAATTATACCAAGTAAAGCGCAGAGTCAAAACACAAACTTGTTTCCTATAAAATGAAATGTTAGCTTAATATTCTTTTAAGACGTGTAGTGAGGTCTGTACGGTACACACTTCAGAGGTTTGACTTGAGCACAATAGTTGTATATTAATTTGGTTTTTGGTTTGCCATCCAAGATGTTGACTGGTTTGCTATTGGCTTTTGTGACAATTGGAATTCTAGCCTATATTTGCCTCTATTTTTTTAGCCCAAATTTTAAACATGAAAGTCATATGGAAGTGCCAGGTAAAACAATAAACAATAATTACTGTACGCGGTAGGTAAAATAATATTCTCTAATTCGTTCATGCTTGCTTGTAAATTTTGACTTTCTTAAATTTTATTAAACTCGATCCTAATTTTTTAAGTTGTAACATATAATTAGTAACGTAATTAGTTAATTAAATTTGAGTGCAACTTTTTGTTTTGTCCGCCTTTTAATTTAGGCCCATGGGGTCTCCCAATCCTAGGTCATCTTTTATTTCTTGGAAAAAACCCTGCGATGACATTTATGAAATGGTCTAAGATATACGGTCCAATTGTCTCTGTTAGATTTGGTGGCAGTCCGTAAGATTTGGCAAATAACTAAAATTCCAAATTCAGACATTAAATTAGCTGCTCTCATTGCATACTTTTGTTTATATTTTTCTTATATATTTTTAGAGCGGTGATTTTAAATGATAGAAAAATAATCAAAGAAGCGTTTAAACTTGATGTATTCTCAGGAAGAGCTCCACTCAGAAATCTTTTGAATGCTACTAAAAACAAAGGTTAAATAAATTTTTCACCCTAAATTTGGAATATTTTAAAATTGCTTATAATAGTTTTTATGACATTTTGAAAATCGTTAAAACTTTTAGCAAGCTATTGATTATTTGTAGCAAATTATAATTACTGTTCATTGTTGGTCACTATAGGGATTGGTTTTGCTGAAGGCCCGCGTCAACTTGAACAAAGAAAGTTTTCAATAAAAATTCTCAAAACAAAAGAATTTTCAAAATCTGACTTGGAGTTTAAGGTAGCAGATGAAATTCTAATATTTCTACGAGAGCTACGAATTCAGTGCAGAAACTCATTTGCTATTAAAAAACCACAAAAGTTGGCAATTCATCATTTCTTTCGATTTCCAATTTTAAATTCGCTGTATGAATCATTAATGGGACACAGATTCGATAAGAACGACCCAAAGATGGAGCATTTATTTCAAAGTATTGAAAGGTATCTATCTATTTTATTACATACATATACCTATTTTTCAATATAAATTATTATACAACTTAATAAATTCAAACTTTAAACAAAAAAAGCTTTTTATTTAAAATTAATGTAACTGTAATTTTATTTACTAAAAGGTTCAGTGACACAAATAGCAGTCTAGTAATGAAATTGTCCTGGTATTTGCCATGGGTTTCAAATGTACTGACTTATTTTAAACTAAACACTGTCGTTAGTGCACTGGATACAATTTACAATTTTATGGGACATCAAATTGAAGAAAGCAGAAAAAATAATTACATTCCTGGCCAGGCAAACAATTTCACTCATGCATACTTTGATCAAGTGTCACAAACGACAAATTCCGAGTCGAGTTTCTTTAAAGGTTGTTTATAATAATTAATTACAGTTTTAGTTTTACAGTTTACACTTTTTTTAAGTATAAAAATCATGCCAAAATTTTAATTTTAATTTTTACAGGGCGAGAACAACGTTTCACAACAGGCGAACTCTTAATAGCGGCAGCCGACACCACAGCTGCCAGTTTGGACTGGCTTCTTCTTTACATGGCAAAAGAACCTCACATTCAGCAGAAACTTCAAGAAGAAATTGACGACATTTATACACAAAGAATAGGTATAAATGGAAAGCCCCGAAACTTCTCACTTTTAGACAGAAATAAAATGCCCTATACAGATGCAGTCATCACCGAACTTCTTCGAATTTCTTCAGTTGGTCCTCTAGGAATATTTCACCGTAGTTACGAACAAGTCAGTTTTCATGGTTACAGAATCCCAACAGGCACGTGGATTATTGCAAACCTGTACGGAATTCACCATGATCCAGATAATTGGGCCGAACCTGATTCATTTCAACCTGAAAGATTTCTTATTAAAAATGTAGAAAACAGCAGCACAGAAAAAAGACCTGCTTGGTTAATTTTACCATTTAGCACTGGTAAACGTAATTGCATCGGTGAAGGATTTGCCCGTGACCAACTGTTTTTAATAACAACGAATTTTTTTAGAAATTTTACTGTCGCCTGTACTGATAAAATACCTTCATTAGAACTACAGTTTGGAATGGTTGTGTCACCATTACCTTTTGAGTTATTAATTAGTGAAAGAAATATATCAAGTATTTGAACCATAATTATACCTCATGATTTTTATCTTATTACTACGCTGAATAATAATTAAGGTGAATAAAACCTATTTTGTAGTTGTAAAAACGATTTTTTTTTCAGATGCGGCTCGCAAGTACATATATCACGTCGCTTGTAACATTTCTTGTATTTGAATCAAACGACATCTGTAATATAACGCTAAAAAAATTTCAATAGAATATATTTTTCTTCAGTGAAACTCTTTTTAACCATATTGATATTTTGTCCTATATTCTTTGAATTGGAATCGACTATAGAAATAGTGGAAAGCCACAAATAGCTTTGGATATGAAACTTGTGGTCTTGTGGTGGTTCACCCAATTGCGAATACAGTAATTGTAAATTGTGGTTCGTATGAATACAGGATAAATGTATGTAGTCCAATTCCAGGTATTTGTAGAAACAGCTGTTTTACTTTGTCCTGTTTTGCTCCAGTTTTACTGCTGCGTTTGCAAACTTGCTTAAAAACAATACATGTTTATGTAATGTGATATCGTCAGTGAAGAACCAAAATGACCTATATCCAATTTAAGCTACAATCAAAATGAGATATTTCACCAAAACAATATGAGCAACATTCGTAGATTATTCTATTTACTTGTTTTTGAAAAGTGTAAAATGTTCTATTTACATGTTTATGAAAAGTACAAAATCGTATATTTACGTGTTATTGAAAACTGCAAAATATTATATTTGCATGTTTTCAGAAAAGTACAAATTATTCTATTTACACTTTTTTGAAAAGTGTAAAATGTTCGATTTGCATGTTTAAAAAAATTGTAAAATGTTTTATTTACATGTGTTTTAAAATTGCAAAATATTTTATTTACATGGTTTTGAAAAGTGTTTAGTATTCTATTCTTACGCTTTCAAGCCAAATGTTTACATAGTTTTGTAGATAGTTGATATTGTTTTTAGCTTCAAACGGATGTAGGTCATTTTGGTTCTTCACTGACGACATTGGACTTGGGCATTACTCAGCTGGTGCTTCAGGTTCCTTATTTTAGTGCACTTATTCACGTGTGTAGACGTTCTACATCGGTAGTCAAAAACGTCGCATTAAAAATGTATTGCAAGACTAAACTCAATAAGGTAATTAAAATTTCTACTTCTTGCACATTATTAAACAAAAGTTTAAAATGAAAATAGAATAAAAGATACGTACAAAAATCCTGTAAGTAGGAACAATTTTTTGAATATAAATTGCACTTTACGAATTTTTTTTTAATTCCAAAATTGTAGAAAGGCACGTAAAATAGGAAAACACAAAAAATTTTAATTTATAGCAGATAAAAAATACAGGTTTTTTTACATTACATTTATAACACTGCATTTAAAACTTGCTTTCATAACTGACGCTACTGACTACTGACGCTATACTGACACAATGAAGTTGAATTTCTACACTTTAATCTTTCAAAAAGTTACCTTTTATTTGTGAACACACGTTACATAAAAACATTGTGCTTACTTTTTATTTCGACAAATTATGTTTGGCAAATTTACTTAGTCTAAATTTTGCCTAGTCTTGTTGCATAATTCATTAGTTAGCTAATTTATTTAGAACCTATGCACTTCAATAAAAATCTGTGCATATTACGTGAGTATGTATATAAGCATCACATGTTGCCTTCCTCAAATATATTCCTATATTTGATTCCGGTATGCAAATGAATTGCCACGTATGAATACCTTTAAGGGTATTTAAATAAGGGATAACTCTTTGTTCACACAAATTTATACAGTTTGAGCTGGTCTTACGCACCAGATCTCTTTATTCATTTATTTACTTATTAATTCAATATTAATTCACATTATTACATACATACACGTTTATCATTAATTCACTTGTTAATTAATCAATAACTGTATTATGTGCTATATTTGATAATAAGTCCAATTACATAATCCGTTTAATTATTAATCAGACTTCTCTTACCAATTATACCGTAGTACATTAGTGAATAACATCCGTTTGCACTAATTGTACTTTAAACTAACGATTAACCTTTAATCGTTTGTCGCCTTTACTACAGATAGTATAAGGAATGATCGTACCTTTACTGGCTACTTCGGTCTTCCACAATTGGGCTAAGACAATGTCAGTCCCGTGCTAGTAGTAATTCGTCTAAGGCTGATGGTCGTGAGTCGGCTAGTTGATGCGTTGAGTCTTCGCTGTCGTCCTATCTCTTCCTCTGAGCAATTTCAGTAGTTTGCAGATATTCGTCACAATATCTCAGAACTACTCTCCTCAAGTGCCTCAGTCTTCCTCTCAATAGTTCTTTCAATACTATGTCGATATTCGTCACAATATTTCTCAGTGGCGACGTCTAAGCGTCTAAGTGTTATAGGAAGGTTTCTAGTTTGGAGACGACTCGACAAACTAGAGAGTGAAAAACTTTAGAGTTTAAAAAGTGTTCGCTGAGAAAAACTTCAGAGTTTTAAAAGTGTTTAATAAGAAAAACTTCAGAGTTTAAAAAGTGTTCACTGAGAAAAACTTTAGAGTTTTAAAAGTGTTTAGTGAGAAAAACTTCAGAGTTTAAAAAGTGTTCACTGAGAAAAACTTTAGAGTTTAAAAAGTGTTTAGTGAGCAATAAGTCCGAACTATTTGAGGACCTTCTTATTGTCACTGAGGTGTTACTTGAGGAGACGACTCAACTCGACTGACTCCTCAATGGTGAGAGTCCTCGTTTATATAGTCCCGGCTCCTGGGCCGATTGCGTTAGAAAACGTTCTTATTGCGTCAGAAAAAGGTTGCTATTGCGTCAGAAAATGTTTGGGAATCCCTAATTTACCGTTAGGTCCATTGAGCTGTCAATCAATGATGTTTATGAACGTAAAAGGGAATCCCAATTTGTAGATAGATCCATTAAGTTGTCAATCACTCGTGTTTTCTAAAACACAGTTAGTGACAGGAGGGACATCTGGAATTCCTCCAAGTACCCTTGCTATAGTGCTCTTCTTGTTAGGATGGATAAAAACGTTTTAGGAGAAGTCCTAAATGTCAATCATCCATTGTTTTTCTAAGAAGGAACGATTAAGGAAAACGGCTCTTTAAAGGGCTCACATCCTATACTATTGTATAGTAGTGTGTGCCTTGGCCTATACTACACTATGTAGTTGGGATAAAGGCGTCATCCTGATTTCATCTCACTCAACTGATGACTCATGATTGGAATGTTATGAGTCAATGGAATTGAATGATTCCAAGTAAAAGGTTGTGAGTGAGACGAAAAGGGGCTGGGCCCTACTCTAGTAGCAGTCCCGTGGAACACGTGCGCCTACCTTTATTTTATAATATGTCATTCATTCGTGCTCTTATTCTGTCCTTTGCCTTCCTCCCTCATCTCTCTATACCATTTAGAGGGCTTCCTCTCATCTCTCCTCATCCTCACTCATTCTCTCATTCTCTCTATTATCTATTATAATTTATTGCAGTGTGGACTGCAGATATATAGGCAGACAACACCACCCCCCCAAAAATCTAGAATGGTCTCCATTCTCAAATAATAATTTTGCAGCTTTTAGGAATACAATCCAAATATTATTTTTACTTTAGCAACTACGAGAGTGAATGAAAGACAGTGAATTGCAATCAAGCAAAGAAACACTTTAAGATTCGTCATCTAATAATATATTAAGACGGCTACTCGAAACAGCAATTGACTAGGTTTACTTGGGAAACTCTGAAGTTCAACTTTGAACTTCATTTGTTTTGTTCGTAGATCTTTAAGAACAGAGGCGAGCGTTTATAGCTCATGTTGCCTTCTTGAATGATACACGCCAAGCTGATCAGTTCAAGACGCCACCATATCAAGGCGTTCTTAGATTTTTCGTTGGTTGTCGTAGTTGAGTTCTTCCAAGCAACCGCCCAATCAATCTACTTCTCTCAAGCGCATGATCCTACTACACCTTAGTCAAACGATATCTTGTTAAATTATAATTTGGAACTGTCTTTCATTATTTCTCATTCCAATTAGGCAATCTATAATTCGGATTCTATTCCTTTTTGCTTTATAATTACACAAATAAACTGTTTTTAGGGTAATGGGTTGTCTAATCCTATATCTCATCAGCTAATTCTAATTAGTTTCTTGCTTGCTGAAGCATATAAGTGACTTATTCAGTTGGCTAAGCTGATAAATCCTTACTATTACCTATCTTAATCGGCAACAGTGATTACGTAATCATGTGATTACTGCACGGTGTACGGAAGTAGAAGCGATACCTACTACAATCCTCACAGGCATTTTAGTGTGACTTAAAAGTCAATACACCTATGCATGGTTACATAGAATCTTCTTGCAACTCAATAATATTTTGTCGATGCTAGTAAAAGGTAAGTTTATATGTCGACGTAGCTGTTCCAGTATAATCATTCCAAATAGTAATCGTAGTTCTACTAACCCTTTCTATTCTACATATTTTATCTTCCTACTACAATTTTATGCAAAACTGTTTACATCGTTTCTACAAATTTTATTACTACTTAGAATAGGGTTGTCTACATGTTCTAGGAAGCTTCTAGGATCCTATTACATTTGTTTTTATCCGTAAATAAGAGCCATCTACTATATTCAGTTCAACTGGTTGTTGCACTGTTACAATTCCATAAGAGTTTTACCATTTATTTTTTTATTTTTTGTTTGTTTTAACATTTTGTATTTTTTTGTGGTTTTCTGGGTAAACACTCTTCTATCTCTACCTATCTCTACAGGCTCTTATACTATAGTTTCTCATCTTACTTTAAAATTCGGCATTCAGAACGTTTGAGTTCTGATCCTTTCTTCATCAGTTCTGGTGATGGGACTTCCCTGATAGTTGTCAGCATTACATCTCCAACTGGCGTGTCGTCCATGATCTCGTTGTATCTTCTCTCATCTCGCTCTGCTTTTTCTCGTTGTTCTCGGTCGTAGGTATAGGAAAAATGCCACCATCTTATCTTCTCCTTAAAGTAACTGAAGGTTTTCTTTAACAACACCAACAGCAATACGGTGCACACCAGAATCAGCAAGATCTCCATATATATTGGTAGGACGCAGTGAACTTTTCGTGCTTCCGCTGCCTTCGTCTGGGACATCAAAATGGTCAGAATGGCTCCTTTGCGGTTATTCTCAAATAGTAGGTATCCAAGAATTGAGGCTGATATCAACACCCAGATCCAAACAAAATAATGGGTTTCCTCTGCTTCTGCCACCAACCAGTGTATTTCTTCCGGCGTAGTTATGTTAGTGGTATCCAAGTCATCTAATTTCTCAATAGTAATTTTGTCTTTCCAGTCAAAGGGATGTCTCCAATTTTCGTCATAGTACTCAGTAAAGTTGGTCAATCGTGGTCTTTTAGCTGCTGTCTCTGGATGTGTAATCACTAGATGTCTTATGTTAAACCAATTAGAAGGAATGACTCTGGATATTACAGGCCATTCCGAGTCAAACTCAGTAGTACAGGGAAAATCAGGTTCCGCTATAAAAGTTCCATTAACTAATAATCTGCAATGACAATTCAAATTAATTTCAATGTTTCCAATATTAGTGGGATTACGCATTACATCATAAGTTTTATTAGGGCATACTACTTTAGTGTCTTGATATTTTAAATGGGCCACCGAAATTCGTTTAGGACCAATTCTTGTTACTCTAGTGGTGTCATCTTTTATGCAATCGAATTTGCACACTTCTCGAAGATCCGAGACTTGACTCCCTCTTATAATTTGTTCAATACATGGTAAATAACTGTATTTTATATTATTAGATTTAGGTAAAATACATAAACCTCCATGTCGATAGTTGCATCCTTGTAGTTCAAAGTCATCGTATATTTTTAACATGTCTCTGTTTTTGGCTATTAATTTAGTAGGCAAAGTAAGTTTACAAGTTTCATTTCCACTTGAATAATCTATAGGGGTTAGTTTGATAAGTTTCCATTTCTGATTAAGAGAGACAAAGGGGATTTGTACTTTTACTACTATGTCGTCTTCGTTGTAAAGGCATTCAGCTATCTGATATTTATAAAATGCGTCATATGTGTCTCCAGGAATAACAATTTTTCTACCATGCTTGGCTAATTCATCATCTAAGTCTTTAGTTACGTTTCGAAGTACATTCCAAGTTATAAAGGTTTCCGGTATTAATTTGTTGTTGCAAGCTGTTTTCAAACTGAGGTAAATAGTAGTTTCTAAATGTTGATGCTCCAGCATTTCTTGTTCTGCCGCCAATAGCGTGTTACGCATGATTCCTGCGGCATCATCGGCATAACGTGCATTGAGTTCGTTAAATCTTTTAAAGATCCTTTTCATTGATTGCTGTTGACTTGCAGTTACTTTGTGAAGAACGTCTTGGACTTCTCCAACGCGTGTGGCTACCTTTATCAAATCTTGATGTTCCACATCCAAATTCTTTTTCAATCCTTTGACAAAATTTTTGAGACCATCTTGGTGCTGTATAATGTCTTGAGTAGTTGAATCAAGAGCTAGTCCAAATAAGCTGTGGTTAATTTCTCCAATGAAAGGAAACAAAGCCGCTCGCTTAGTCCTTTTAAGGCCAAGATCATCAATCCATCCTTCGCGATTTTCATAGTGTGGATGATGACGTGGTTTTGTGTGCTCTAAGCCTCTTTGTAATCTTCCGAGTAAGTTATATGTTGTATTCTGCATCTCTTGTATCCACTGTGCCATGTAACAAAGTTGTATGTCGTCACATACATGACTTGCGTTATGGTATGGGTCGTTTATTACTGGCATAATTGGAATCCTGAAGAAGACAGGAACAGAGCCTTCGTATAAATAAACGTTGGGTATTGGTTCAATGGTCACACCTACATCCGCGTGAACCATGTCGAGATCATTTGCCATTGCGTTGCAGAATAGTGCTGCAACGACCATCAGAGTTGCCGCCATCTTGATGAATCCTTCCTTTCTCCTCCTCTCTTCCCGCTAGTGGTCAATGAGTCTATCTGTTTCTTCCGAATTCCTTAGGCCTAGGTTATTCCTCCTCTGAAATCAACACAAGTTTTGAGTTGATTACTCATTTGACCCACTAGGGCTGTGGTTGACCTTCTCGTTGGCCATACCAATCAGGCTGTCTCAGACGCCTGCCGCTTCTTGAAAATGCCCCTGCAGGGGGTTCGAACATTTCCAAGTCTCCTTCAATAACATCTTCAACTTCCGAATCACTCGAATCGCTTGTGTCTGTGAATTCGTTGATTTGGTGGTTAAAGTATGTTCTGTTTTCTTTCCTTCTCTGTAGTAGTCTACTTATTGGAGTAGATTCTTTTATCTTGCATACGTCTAGCACTTCTAAACATATAATTCCCATGTTCTCTCTAGTTATAAGCTTCTCGTGAAGATAGCTTCTTGTAATCTGCATGATTTCACCCGTAGTGATTATGCCGGTTTGTATTTTGTTGCTAAAATACACTATAAGTTGCAGTATTGGGTTTGGAATCCCGTAAATGATTGAGGGAAGTATATTCCCCTGGCTTATCATGCTTCGGACACATGTACAAGTCCAGGATCGGTCAAGTAACTCTTCAGTTTTCCATACCGATGCTTCATTAATAGATGTAACTGTCAATTCGTGTATTTTAGTCACATCTTCTGTCGTCTTCTTGATAGTCCAAAGATCAATGCTTAAATGATTGGAGTCAAGTTGGGGCTTTCTGTAGATTTCGTAGTTTGGGGAACAACCATTTTCCGTCAGTGCGAATGACAAAGTGTCATTCATTAAACGTAGTTTTGTAGCATCCTCTATTAGAATCACTATTTGAATCTTCTGGTTCCAAATCTGATTCCAAAATTCTTCGTTTAGTTGTTCGCAATCTTTAAAGTAGATCTCTGACGTAGCGTCGCGTATAGCTGTGAGATTCACACTCTTACTGTAGGGTCTTCGTAGTTTGTAATAGCATTCGAGGATGATAACTTGCAATTCTTTAGATAATATGCGTAGTCCTTCGTCGTCTTCATATTCATCCGAATCCTCTTCTGTATCAAGGTATCTTCGTAGTCTTGAAACGTGAACTATCTTTTTGTCATCGTCTTCATCTGTGATTTCAACGTTGTTTTGGGAAATTATTCGGGTTATAGTGTAGGGTCCTTTTGTCCGTTGTAGTAGTTTTGTAGATAATTTCCTCTTGGTAATGGGGATAAAGTGCTTTACTAGTTCTCCTAACTGTAAGTCACACTTCTTTCTTTTAGCATCAAATCGTTTCTTGTAAGATGCCTGTACAGCTTGTACTCTTGTGGCCATCTCACTTCTCAGTTGATTGAGTTTGCGTAGTTCATCTTGTCGTAGGAGGGGATTAGTTACTGTGTGTAACTGATTCTCTATAGGGAGTCTTGCTTCTACACCATGCATCATGAAGAACGCTGTTTTTGCCGTGGCTGCTGACATCGTTGTGTTAAGAGCAAACACGACAGCTGCTATTTGAAGATCCCAATCTCGCTGGTCCTTGTCTGTGTATATTTTTAGTAACTTCATAATGGATTGATTTGCTCTTTCTACCAATCCATTAGTAGAACTTTTGTAGCCTGTGGTCAAACTGTGGTGAATTCCAAACGTCTTGCAAAAGTCATCCATAACATGTCCAAGAAAAATGACTGCTCGATCAGTTATGATCTTCTGAGGAGCTCCATATTTATATATTATTTCATTCTTTAGGAATGCCACTGTAGTTAAAGCTTTCGTATCTTTAACTGGCTTGCAAATTATTAACTTTGTATGATAATCCACAGCTACTGCTAAATGTTTATTCCCATTTTTAGTTGTAGTTAAAGGACCACAATGGTCAAGGCCATATACTAAAAACGGTCCTTCTGGATATTCTATCGGTTGCAGAAATCCATACTGTGGCTGTGTTGAATGCTTATGAAGCTGGCATTCATGACATCTTGTGACGTAACGTAAGGTATCTAGCTTCATTCTTTTCCAATAGAATCTCTTTCTAACCTTATCGTATGTTTTTTCGTATCCAACATGTCCTCCCGATTCCTTGGTTTTATGAATAGAATTCAAAAGAGATCTTACTAGAATTCGAGGAATTACAAGTCTTGGTAATCCTGTTCTTATATTGTAAAGCACGTCATCAACGGTTGTGTAGACATGTGAAGGTCCTTTGCAGTCATTCATCTGTGCTACGCAGTTAGGGTCGTCCTCCTGTAATCTTCTGATGTCGTCAATATCCAAGTTTTCAAAAGAAATATCTTGTGACATTCTTTCGTCTGATACTGGCAAAATAGGAAATTCCAATGCTTCATCTTCTAAGGCAGGAGATTCTCCAACAGGAAATCTTGATAATGTGTCACTATCTTGATTTGTTTTCCCCGGTTTGTATATTAATTTCATTTCTGGATAATCCATAAGTTGTAAAGCCCATCTTGCTAACTTCCCATTTGTTGTAGAACTGGCAAACTTTGTTTGAGTAAGCGGCTGGTGATCCGTAAAAACTTCGAATTTTTTCATGTGTAGGTAATGTCGAAACTTAGAAAGCGTCCAAATTAGTGCCAAGAATTCCTTTTCAGTTACTGAATATCTTGTCTCAGTGTCACTTAAATGCCGTGAGGCGTAACAAACTGGTTTCCATTCTTCTCCGTGTTGTTGTAATAAAATTCCTGCTACTCCAAGATTGCTGGCATCTATGTGTAGTTTTATAGGAAGAGCTTCATCGTAATGAACCAGCAAAGGAGCTGTAATTAGCTTGGTTTTGAGAGTTTCAAAAGCCTGCTGAGCTTCCGGTGTCCATGTGAATTTTATTCCTTTTTTAAGTAGGCTAGTGAGGGGTCTTGAAATGTCTGCATAGTTGTCCACGTATTTTCTATAAAAGTTTCCAATTCCTAAGAAAGTTTGCACTTGCTTGACAGTGGTAGGTGGTTGTATCTTGGCGATTGCATTCAGTTTTTCTGCAGATGTAGTGGTTCCTTCTTTGTTTACAACAAATCCTAAACATTCTATTTCGTTTGCGCCAAAAGAACACTTAAAAAGTTTCAATTTAAATCCCGCTAGTGCTATTATTTCAAACACTTCTCTTAAATTACTCAAATGGGATCGAAATGTCTTAGCATATACTACCACGTCATCAATATACACGACACATTTATCATTTATTAGCTTTCCTAGCTTTTCGTTCATCTTCCTTTGATATTGAGCACTGGCATTCTTGAGACCGAATGGTACTCGTTTCCATGCGTAAAGTCCGTTGTGTGTACAAAACGTTGTTAGCTTCATACTTTCTTTATCTAAAGGTAGTTGCCAAAATCCTTTAATTGCGTCAAGCGTAGAAAAGTGTGTGTTACCTCCAAGTGCATCTAGATAATCACTTATTCTTGGTATTGGGTGGCTGTCTGATACTGTACAATCGTTCAATTTTCTGAAGTCGCATGCAAAACGATAGTTGATTCCTTCAGGGGTTTTTTTCTTGACTAAGACAACTGGTGAGGACCAGGCTCCGTCGCTTTCCGTTATAAGTCCTTGTTCTAGTAGCTCATTTACTTGATTATCAATTAAATTTCGTTCGTAGGCGCTGTATCGATATGGATGTTGTTTGATTGGTTTTGATCCTTCTATTAATTCAATATGACACGGGGGTCCGGTCACGCAGCCAACAGTGTTATCTTTACTGAATACTGCTTTGAATTCCAATAGTAGATTTAGAATTTCTTTCTTTTCTAAAGGGGGTAAATTTGGATTGATTCTTGCTTCAAATTCTTTCTTACTTATATATAGAGGTTGTCCGGGTGAACTGGGATAAATATCAGGTTGCACACTTGGTTCATGCATAGTGCATTCTTCAGCTTTAGCTAATTTTATTTTACTGGGAATTGTTATACTTTCTTCTGAGCTGTTTACAACGTAGACAAAATAATGCTCCTGACCTGATGAACAAATAGTATTTGGAACTTGATAAGCTAATTGATTGCTATTAGGGGTCACCTTCTCTAGTATAGCTGTTTCATATGGCAATGGTCTTGATGGCCTGACTTCTATTCGTTTCATTGAATTGGGTTCTACAATAGACGTTTCTATTGAAGTAAAGTAAACCTCCTCCTGTGATATTTCAGAAATTTCCATGTTTTCAAAGGGTCTAGATAAATCTTCTGGAAACGGAACTTCATCTTCTAATCTTCTAAGACATTCTTTGTCATAATCTATTACTAACTTCTGAGTTGATAAGGTATCATTACCTAGAATTATTGGAAATCTCATATCTTCTAATACATAGGCCTTAACTGGTATAGTTCCATCGTTGCTAAATTCAAGAGGCATTTCTACTGTTCCTATGGTGTTTCTACTTTTTCCTTCTAAACCACTAACTCTTACTGGTCTAGTTAATCTTTTAATTTGGTTCGGTGATATTAACTTTGAATCTACTAAAGTAACTGCTGAGCCTGAATCTATAATTACTTGATAATTAGTGTTTTGAAACTTACATGGAATCTTGAGTGATGAATGCAAATTTTGTGTTAACACTACGTTGTCGATAGGAATGATATTTATTTCGGCGGGTCGTTTCCCAGATCCCGCTGATCCTGGTTTCCCGAAGGTTCAAATTTACGTTCAGTTCTGTTGTCTTGTCTCCATGCTTGTCCATCTCGTCTGGGCCCTCTGTATGAAGAATTTTCTCTTCTATTCTTCTGACAGTCACGGGAAAAATGTCCGGGTATACCGCAAGTGAAACACTTCTTGGGTTCTGGTTGTCTCACATCAAAACATGAGCTGTACAGCTTCTCCATGAGTTTAACCGATCTTTGTCCTTGGTTCCTCAATTCTTGTATCAGCTCCTTTTGATTCTTTATTAGTGTCTCATTAGTATCTGTAAGTTGCTTCTGGTTGCTTGTGGCCGTTATTCCAAAGCTTGTATAGTCATCGTTCCGTTGGAATAGTACTTTTGTTTCATTTATTCTTCTTAGATGCTCCAAAGTTGTTTTACACGTGGTTGGGTTGAAAGGCAGTATCTTCTCCAAGTAGTACGGCATTAATCCCTTGATAATCTTCCGTACTCTCTTGACTTCTGGCATGCCACTGTCTGTTCTATCGCATAGCTCTAGCATAGAATAGAAGTAGTCCTCCACTGACTCGGTAGGTTTCTGACGTCTTTCGTCCAATTTAATCTCATCCAATACGTCACGAGCCACGCAAACAAATCCTTTCAAGAATTCTGCCCTCAGATCCTGCCATGTTGGTGGTGCGACAACAATATCATCTTCTTCGTCCTCATTGTCGCCTTCTTCCTCTTGTGCTTCTCGTATTCGTCTTTGTACATAGGCTTTATACCATTTTGCCGCCGTTCCGATAAGATAATTCGGTAGCTGCCGTATCTTCGTTTGATCGTCCCAATAGTTCGTAAGAGCCGCTTGCTCATACGACTCTATGTATTCCAAGGGGTCTTCATCCAGCGATCCCCCGAATCGTTTTGGAGTTATACTAATTTTGCATGGGCGGTTGGCACCTGGTGCCTGAGCATTTTGGCCCGCCATTTTGACAAAAAGGTTGGGTTTACCTCCTCCAACCTTAGTTTTTGCTAACACACAATATTAGGACCACTATCTATGTGTAAACAAACTTGTATAAACTTTGCTCGCAAATTATTGAGTTTTCAATTTGGGGTCAAATTCTGTTCAGGGGTTGGGACTGTGATGTTTCTAACTAATAATTAAAGAAAATCACTTTGGGGACAAAACAGTTTTATTTAGAAGGAACTGTAATATAATATTTAAGTTTTCAAGTGGGGATTGTAACTTAAACAGTCGCTTTTCGCTCAGCAAGTGACAAGTAGCATGTATCGTAAGTCTGCAAAATTATTATTTCAAATCTTGCCCGACCTTTTACCCTGTCTACCTCCACCAGAATTACGTGTTGCCTTCCTCAAATATATTCCTATATTTGATTCCGGTATGCAAATGAATTGCCACGTATGAATACCTTTAAGGGTATTTAAATAAGGGATAACTCTTTGTTCACACAAATTTATACAGTTTGAGCTGGTCTTACGCACCAGATCTCTTTATTCATTTATTTACTTATTAATTCAATATTAATTCACATTATTACATACATACACGTTTATCATTAATTCACTTGTTAATTAATCAATAACTGTATTATGTGCTATATTTGATAATAAGTCCAATTACATAATCCGTTTAATTATTAATCAGACTTCTCTTACCAATTATACCGTAGTACATTAGTGAATAACATCCGTTTGCACTAATTGTACTTTAAACTAACGATTAACCTTTAATCGTTTGTCGCCTTTACTACAGATAGTATAAGGAATGATCGTACCTTTACTGGCTACTTCGGTCTTCCACAATTGGGCTAAGACAATGTCAGTCCCGTGCTAGTAGTAATTCGTCTAAGGCTGATGGTCGTGAGTCGGCTAGTTGATGCGTTGAGTCTTCGCTGTCGTCCTATCTCTTCCTCTGAGCAATTTCAGTAGTTTGCAGATATTCGTCACAATATCTCAGAACTACTCTCCTCAAGTGCCTCAGTCTTCCTCTCAATAGTTCTTTCAATACTATGTCGATATTCGTCACAATATTTCTCAGTGGCGACGTCTAAGCGTCTAAGTGTTATAGGAAGGTTTCTAGTTTGGAGACGTTTCGACAAACTAGAGAGTGAAAAACTTTAGAGTTTAAAAAGTGTTCGCTGAGAAAAACTTCAGAGTTTTAAAAGTGTTTAATAAGAAAAACTTCAGAGTTTAAAAAGTGTTCACTGAGAAAAACTTTAGAGTTTTAAAAGTGTTTAGTGAGAAAAACTTCAGAGTTTAAAAAGTGTTCACTGAGAAAAACTTTAGAGTTTAAAAAGTGTTTAGTGAGCAATAAGTCCGAACTATTTGAGGACCTTCTTATTGTCACTGAGGTGTTACTTGAAGAGACGACTCAACTCGACTGACTCCTCAATGGTGAGAGTCCTCGTTTATATAGTTCCGGCTCCTGGGCCGATTGCGTCAGAAAACGTTCTTATTGCGTCAGAAAAAGGTTGCTATTGCGTCAGAAAATGTTTGGGAATCCCTAATTTACCGTTAGGTCCATTGAGCTGTCAATCAATGATGTTTATGAACGTAAAAGGGAATCCCAATTTGTAGATAGATCCATTAAGTTGTCAATCACTCGTGTTTTTTAAAACACAGTGAGTGACAGGAGGGACATCTGGAATTCCTCCAAGTACCCTTGCTATAGTGCTCTTCTTGTTAGGATGGATAAAAACGTTTTAGGAGAAGTCCTAAATGTCAATCATCCATTGTTTTTCTAAGAAGGAACGATTGAGGAAAACTGCTCTTTTAAGGGCTCACATCCTATACTATTGTATAGTAGTGTGTGCCTTGGCCTATACTACACTATGTAGTTGGGATGAAGGCGTCATCCTGATTTCATCTCACTCAACTGATGACTCATGATTGGAATGTTATGAGTCAATGGAATTGAATGATTCCAAGTAAAAGGTTGTGAGTGAGACGAAAAGGGGCTGGGCCCTACTCTAGTAGCAGTCCCGTGGAACACGTGCGCCTACCTTTATTTTATAATATGTCATTCATTCGTGCTCTTATTCTGTCCTTTGCCTTCCTCCCTCATCTCTCTATACCATTTAGAGGGCTTCCTCTCATCTCTCCTCATCCTCACTCATTCTCTCATTCTCTCTATTATCTATTATAATTTATTGCAGTGTGGACTGCAGATATATAGGCAGACAACACACATTTCCACTGAAATGTATAAAAATGTTCAACGTCGAATATCCCTGCATGCATGCTTAATTATAGAACTCGTGAGTGTAAGAAATGGGAGTGCCAGGTGACTATATAGAACTACTAAATAAAATAGGTAATTATTGGTATCTAAAATTCCGGGCCGGGTGTTTACCTACATACAAACATCTTTTGGCTTTCCTGCTCGGATATAATTTAGATTTAATTCCTTCCCGTGTGCCCTGCTTGCCCATGTAGCAGCCTACATTCTTTACGCTGCTGCAATACATAGTAATCAACACCCCTATGAAACATTTAATAAATGCTTCGTTGTAAACCGAGGCACTTGGCCATATGCACCTCCGCCCCCAATCTAATAGTCTGTGAAGAGTCAAAATAGTCAATATTTATTTTTAGCAAAAACAAATGCACGGTCTTCAAAATACCCTGCAACATGTTTGTCGTGAAAGCGCGTAAATGAAATAATTTTTTTACACTTTTTTTGTGAAAGCATGTAAGTAATACATTTCAAATTTTTAAATAAACCTTGTTAATATAAAATGTATTGCATTGTTCAAAATATTGGAGATAGCACATTTTGCAATTTTTAAAATAATGGGAATAGAACATTTTCCATTTTTCGAAATAATGAAAATAGAACATTTTGCACTTTTTAAAATATTGGAAATAGAATGATTTGCACTTTTCAAAATAGTGAAAATAGAAACTTTTGCAATTTTCAAAATAATGGAAATAGAACATTTTGCAAATTACAGAATAATAGATATAGAACATTTTGCAATTTTCAAAATGATGGAAATAGAATATATTGCACTTTTTAAAATGATAGAAATAGACAATTTTGCACTTTTTAAAATAATAGAAATGGAATATTTTGCAATTTCCAAAAACATTATAAATAGAACATTTAACCGTTATAGAAAAGCTCAAAAATAAAACATTTTGCATCTTGCAAAAGCCAGGAACCTAGCAGCAGTACAGATGGGCTGATCCAATCAACCGTAGGCTTAAGGTGCCCAGGAACCAAAAACAAAAGTTACTGTCCAGCTCAGCAGTCAGGAACAGAATGTAAATCACAAGGCAAATCCTATCTCTCATTTTTAGAATTACCCGCCTTAATAGTTATCATTTTTCACCGTCGTCAGAGAACCATCGTGGTAAGGGGTCGTCCATAAATGACGTTAAATAATACAATTGTACCCGCCCCTTTTCCAACTTTATATTAAGGGTCGTCCGTAAATGACGGTTACGTATAAAAAATTTTAACTACATGTTACAGACTTACGTTGATGTGCTATATATATTCAGGGATCGTCGATAATTACTTCATTCAAATACCATCGTTTCTAGTATCCCCAGTCTCAACTTTAAATTTTTCATCCTATTTTAACTGTATGTCGCCGACTTAGCTCATATATGTGTTATACATATTCAGGGACTGTCCGTAATGACGTCATTCAAATATCATAGTTTTTGGGACACTTATTTTCAACTTCAAAATTTTTTCTAACGGTTTTTTAACTGCTTGCCGCGTATTTTCGTATATAGCTTATTAATGGTAGGGAAGGCTCCATAAATGACGTCATTTGTAAATCATGCAATTCTCAGAAATATTCTAGCGTTTTCTAGCTACAATTATGGCACGTACTTCCATATACGGCCTATTGATGGTAGGAAAGCCTCCATAAATGACGTTATTTGTGAGTTGTGCAATTTATAAAAAAATTCAGCTATATTTAACTCCATGCTACATTTTTGACGAAGAGAAGCGTATAAAAAATTTCATGACTAAATTGAAAACCTTGTTTCAACATTATCAGTGGCGTACCTGGGGGGGATGCCCGAGTGCCCGGGCATCCCCCGAAATTTTTGAATTTACACTAGGTATAATCCATTCTTTGGGAATGCATCTATTCATTAGAATCGTTTTTCGAAATTGTAAATTCTCTATTGTTCAAATAGATATTTGCATTTTATAAGTACCTAATAATTTTTCATTTTGTTTATCGAGCATTATTTGAAAAAAGAACAGGAGCTAAAGCCCTTGTTTAAAGTTAGCCATAACATAAAATTGAGGTAGTCATAAGTTTTAGCAGATGCATTAAACTACCATATTGCCTATTAGGAACCGAAATGACCCATATCCATTTTAAGCTAAAGACAAACTGCACTGTTTACAAAAATATTGCAAAACGTATCTCAAAACCATTTAAATGGAACATTGTCGACTATAAAAATATTTTGCACTTTTCAGACGTATGCAAATATAGCATTTTGAAATTGTTTAAAATATGCAAATAAAACGTTTTAAACTTTTTAAAAACATGCAAACAGAATATTTTAACGTTTAAAAACACTTTTATAAGTAAAACATCATGTACATTTTAAAAGCATGCAAATAGAGCATTCTACGCTTTTCAAAAACTCCTGAGTAATATTTTACGCATGCTCTCATTTTGTTTTAATGACATATTTCATTTTGATTCTAGCTAACATTGCATGTGTCATTTTCGTTTTTCACAGACAATATAACAGTTCAGTGTACAACATTAAATGTGATCAAGTTTTTATAAAAAATCAATGAAAATTCAGAATTTAAATGTTTGAATATTTAAAAAAATTCTAAAATCGAAAGTTCGAAAGATCACTTAATAAGCTTAAACATAAATAGTCTGCTATTTGAACTATAATAATTTTACTAATAAATTCAAGTTATTATAGTGCAATGCGATTTCCACATCCAAAGGTTTTCATTTTTTAAAAACTTAAATAGAATTCTAAAAAACTGGCCCATATTGATAAGTATTTCAAAATTCAAAATACTGGTGCGTTATGTGATATGCGGATAGGTATAAAAATAATGAGGATGTTATTGTAGAACGCAAGAAAACGGTTAGTATTGCTATTAATAGTTCGAAGAAATGGTCAGAATGTTATTGTAGCTTTTAAGAAATTTTGCCGTGCGAAAGTACAATGATGAGGACTAGGGAAGGGGGGGGGGGTATTAGGTTATACAGATTACAGATATAACGGCTTATCAGCCTAGTAGACGGGGGGGCTTATAGACGGCGAGGTTTTTGTGACGGGCACTCCCCGAAATTCATTCTCAGTTACGCCCTTGAACATTATTGTTACGACCAGATCAGAAGCTGGAAGTGCTAAAGGATTAAATTTGGCCAACATTAGTGTATTCATTTCAAAATGCCCCATTGGCCGAACTTTAATTAAATTTTTGGATGCCATTGATCAAATTATTCGTAATTCTATCAAAGAAATTTTGAATTTACCTACCAGCACTCCAACAAGTATGCTATACTCAAACACACAGGTTAAAGTATTAGGCCTAAGCCTAATTCGAGCAAAATAGGAAGCAGGAATCCAAAACTTCATAGCAGGTGGAATTTCAAGGCAGTCAAAGCACGCTTAATTGAATGAAATTAAAAATTTTAAACTTGATGAAAATAATTGCTTTGATTTTCTTAACCTAGATTCCTAGGTGAGATTCAATTTTTTCTGCGCGTGAGAAGAAAAGCAAGCACATCAGGGACCACTTAAGAAGTTTGGAATATGAAAATTGGTGCATGCTTTCTCAGAAAGGTCAAGGACAAGGAGTAATACAATTTTCTGAGTGCCCACAAGCTAACACATGGATTCATTCAAAACAAGGCCTGTCGTCATCCGAGTGGACCAACGCTTTAAAAATGGTTAGTAATGTTATGCCTGTTGACGCAATCCCGCGACCTGACCAAGGATCATTCCGCTGCCGCCATGGCTGTAGCGAGACTGAAACATTAGGACATATCCTTGGAAAGTGCCTTCGGAGGGAGTTAATTCGTAATAACAGACATCATGCAGTAAGGCGTTTGATTGCAGATGCAATAAAGATATCCGGATGGAAAGTTCTGCAAGAGGTTGAATGTACCGGTGATAGTTCAAAAAGAGTCGATAGTTTAGCTTATAATCAAAGTTTTAAGAAAGGCTTAATCCTAGAACCCACTGTTAGAATGGTACAGAACGACACTCAACAAGCTGAAGCAGTGAATAAGGAGAACAAAGCTATTTATGATCCTTGCATTCCATATTTTAAACAGAAGCTTGGGTTAAGTGGAATTGAGGTGATAGGACTTTATGTCGGTGCTTGCGGTACGATTAATAAATTTTTTCTAGATTGTATAAAATTTCAAGCATTAAATTCTTTTCTTATTGAAGATATTGTCACAACAGTCCTGAAGAAATCGCGCAGATTTGTCAACATCATTTGTACTCTGAAGTTTCTAATATATCTAATTAGTAACATTGAATAATAATTATACTCACTATTTCCAAATCAATATTTAATTTCTAACAAATGTTTGTACCGTATACTGAGTCTATTAGGCCACGCTCGATGGAGGTCAGTGTTAAATTTGTTCTTTTAAATAAACTTATCTTTTCCTTTCTAATGTCCTGATTACAATGAACAAGGTCATGGGGATTCCGGATTCCCCATCTTAGGTCATCTTCTATTTTTGGGCAAAAACCCATCAATACAGTTTTTAGAGTGGAAAAAGATTTATGGACCGATATATTCTGTAAAAATGGGTAGCATACCGTAAGTTTGGCCTTACGTCAAATAAACGACTGATACGACACAATGATTTTGTTACACTGAAATTCAAATTGACCTATTTAAAATTATCGCTATACTAATATTGCACTCCGCGTAGCGTGATTGTGATTGCCTGGATATTGTTTGAAATCTTAAGCACAAACCGCTGAAATAGGTTGTTTGGTTTTGGTTTTATTTAGAACCGTCGTTCTCAATGACGCCAAGATAATCAAAGATGCATTTAGCCAGGAAAGATTTTCTGGGCGTCCGCCCCTTAATAACTGGGTAGAGATGACAAGGAGTAAGGGAGGTGTGAAATGCAAATACGACCAGACCGCTATAAGAAAATTTAATATATGCACATATTTTATGAAATTAAAACTAAAAATCATATACACAATTCGTATAGGTACCGTAGGTAGGACTTGCTTTCGCAAGTGCTGGGCCCCGTCAAGTGGAACAAAGAAAATTTATTCTCCAATCTTTTAGAGAATTTGTAGGTGTTGGAAAAACTGACATGGATTACAGAGTTGAGCATGAAATGTCAATTTTCTCGAGTAATTTAAAAAATAAGTTTAACAAAGTGGCGAGTTCAAATTTAAGTTCGCACGACACCTAAATAACGTCCACATTTCAAGTCAAACATTTTTTTCAAGCCCCTGTCATCAACGTCTTTTGGGATGCTATTATGGGGCAGAGATTTGATGAGAAAAATTTCATGCTTACGAATTTTGTGACCGATATTGAAAAGTAACACAAATAAAATTTAATTTTTTTTCTAAAATCACTTAATATAATTTTATAGGTTAGAGTATCTGCGTATGAAAAACCATTTAATAAACAATTGCAACGTTCAGTGCAGAATTAAACAGTTGCAAATAGATTTTGATACTAAAAGTGTAATTACTATATTGAAATCCATAGAGCTCTTGACACTAGCAGTAGTATAGTGGTAAGTCTGTCGTGGTTCGTCCCGTGGGTATCCAAGCTTCTCTGCTTTCTTGGACGTAATCCAGTTGTAAGCGGAATTCGGAAATTTTATTCTCAAATGGAAAAACTTATTCAAGACGGAAAATTGGATTATGTTCCAGGACATCCCAAGCACTTTACGCATGCGTACTTTGATCAAATTGCCATGACCAAAGATATCAAGTCAGGATTCCACAAGTCTAGTCAGTAAAATCCGTTCTTTTCTTTGTTCACCTGCGCTATGAAAGAACAGCATAATAATATCGTCTGTGAATAACCAAAATGACCTATTTCCATTTTTATCTAAACCAGTATTAACCATTCACAAAAACTTTCAAACATGCCTTGAGAGGATTTAAATTAAACATTTTTCACTTTTTGAATAACATTGAATTAGAACATTTTACATCTTTTCAAAAACATGGAATTATAATTTATTGCACCTTTTCAAAAACATGGAATTATAATTTATTGCACCTTTTCAAAAACATAAAATTATAATTTTTTGCACCTTTTCAAAAACACAAAATTATAATTTTTTGCACCTTTTTAAAAACATGGAATTAGAATATTTTGCAATTTTTCAAAAACATGGAATTAGAACATTTTGCACGTTTTCAAAAACATTGAACTAGAACATTTTATACCTTTTCAAAAACCTTAAATCAGAACATTTTGCACCGTGTCAAAAACATTAAATTAGCACATTTTGCAACTTTTCAAAAACATGAAATTAAAATATTTTACTGTTTTCAAAAACTCATAATTAACAGTTTAAGGTGGTTTCAAATTACGTTTTTATGACATAGCCCATTTTGATTCTAGCTTGAATTGGAGTTGGGTCATTTTGGTTCTTTACAGACAATATATCAGTCAATAACTTACCACTAGATTGGCTACTTCTTTACATGGCCAGAGAACCAGAAGTGCAAATGAAGCTTCTAGAAGAAATCGACGCCGTTATGGGCTCCGCTGCTACGAACAACAGTAACTTTGAAACACCTTCAATCTTACATCGATCCAAAATGTCATACACAGAAGCTGTCACCACTGAAGCTTCCCGCATAGCAACATTGGCTCCTTTAGGGTTATTTTATGTAACAATTGAAGATATCCCACATTTTCATGGTTTTACAATTCCAAAGGGTACGATGGTCATTTCTAATCTTTTGGGAGTTCATCATGACCCGGAAATTTGGTCAGAGCCTCCCAAATTTCTTCCAGAAAGATTTTTAAAAACAAACTCATCAGATGATCAAACAACATCATTAACAGCGAATTTAATTCCATTTGGTTACGGTAAACGAAGTTGTCCAGGTGAAGGCTTTGCTCGAAATGAAATATTTTTAATTTTAACAAGTTTCTTTCAAAAATTTAAAGTTTCACCTATTTCTCTTGACAACGTTGCATCGGATGAGGGTCATTTTGGAATTGTATTTGGACCACTCCCTTCTGAAATTATTATATCTACACGTTAGGGCAGATGAATAATGCCATGTTAGTGTTGGGTTTCCTATTGCTTACGCATGAATTTTAATGGCCTGTAATTATTTGGTCCGGCAGGATGCAAGTCTTTCCAGTGACACTTTTAAAAATCTCAAAGAAAAGCGTTTGAGTTGTGTCGTGGAACAGCATTAAGATAATTTGTTTTTTCTCATAATGTTTTTATTTAGTTGAAAAACGTGTTAAAGATCATTTTGTACCATTCAAAACCATGTAAATAGAATATTTTAAACTATTTAAAAACATTCAAATAAATGCTGTCCCAGTCGGCATTGACCCTTCAGAACTATATCATAATCCGTTCATCAGTTCATAAATAGCTCACAACGTTCTGATGATAGAAATATGAAATCATTAAATCAAGCAGTTTACTGTCTGTAATATGACGCAATTCTTAAAGTTGTCATAAAGCTGTGAGAAGTTTCACAGTAGTAATTTCTCTGTCATATTTCGTACATGATAGGAAGTATGCGCGCGCACGCCCACGAGGCTTCACAAAGTTTTCAGAATTAATTCATGAAACTGACAGGCTTGGGTTCTACACAAATTTCCAGCACCTTAAGAAATAGCGTATAGTCAAGGCGGTAACTTGGAATCAGAAATTTAACGGACGCAGCAGCAGTTGTAAAAACAGACCACGGCAAGGAGTCAGAACTTGAGTAATTAAGTGTCGATTTCTTTACCTAATAATACCCAGGTGTTATGTCAGCTAATTGTGTATTCCAATACGGGTTATAACTAATGTCAGGAAATGAAGTGCTTAAAACTAGTTACCGACATCAAGTTTTACACACTTCATTTTCTAACATAAGTCATAACATTACCAATACTTTACACAATAATAGTATTACAACAGGTTTCAAGAGAACCTGCTGTCTGTTTTATTCATCATTAGGTTGCATAATTTGACTGTAGATGTCAAACTGTGTCCTCATAAGGAGCTCATAACATTTACTAATTTATGGCCTAGAATAATGTCTTCATGAACTCCATATGACGCGTAAAAGCGGACATCTGAGCCTCTTAAAGGCTTCAGAGAGGCAACACTCTAATTCATATTGGGCCACATTATGACTTCAGACGTCTGAAGGCATTGTGCGCATTTTGATAACAATATGAAAGCTCGATGTCGACTGGTGTAGCACTTTTCACAAAACCTGCAAATGGAACATTTTGCACTTTTCAAAAACATGTAAGTGGAACATTTTGCACTTTTTGTAAATGGAACATTTTGCACTTTTAAAAACATGTAAGTGGAACATTTTGCACTTTTCAAAACCATGTAAATGGAACATTTTGCACTTTTCAAAAACATGTAAGTGGAACATTTTGCACTTTTCAAAACCATGTAAATGGAACATTTTGCACTTTTAAAAACATGTAAGTGGAACATTTTGCACTTTTCAAAACCATGTAAATGGAACATTTTGCACTTTTCAAAAACATGTAAGTGGAACATTTTGCACTTTTCAAAAACATGTAAATGGAACATTTTGCACTTTTCAAAAACATGTAATTGGAACATTTTGCACTTTTCAAAACCATGTAAATGGAACATTTTGCACTTTTCAAAAACATGTAAATGGAACATTTTGCACTTTTCAAAAACATGTAAGTGGAACATTTTGCACTTTTCAAAAACATGTAAATGGAACATTTTGCACTTTTCAAAAACATGTAAGTGGAACATTTTGCACTTTTCAAAACCATGTAAATGGAACATTTTGCACTTTTCAAAAACATGTAAGTAGAACATTTTGCACTTTTCAAAAACATGTAAATAGAACAATTGAGTCATTTTAGAAACTCGTCATAAGCATTTTAAGCATGTATTATATTTACTGTTTTGTTTTACATAGCTCATTTTAATTCAAGCCTAAATTGGAAATGGGTGAGTTTGGTTCTTTACAGAAGATATCGAGGGTGAAGTATCAAAACAGTTTGCTTCCACTTTTTGCTAAAAGCAAATTGGTTTCCTTCCATTTTTTGTTGAAGGCAAAATGGTGTCCTTCCATTTTTAGCTGCAGACAGTTTTCTGGAAGCAGTGCAAGTCAATCGGTCCCTAATGAGCCTTTAAAAAAAAGTGACCGAGGACCGAAACGTACCTTTCTTTTTGGCCTCATTTGAGCCTCCGTATTATTTAACACAGGCCGTCCTGAGCTTGTCTCAAAAGTATAGAACTGACCGGACCTCCGGTCAGTGCAATCGGTCCTGCCGGTCACCGGCTCCGTGTCTTACACTGTCTGGAAGGACACCATTTTGCCTTTAGCAAAAAATAAAAGGAAACCATTTTGCCTTTAGCAAAAAATAAAAGGAAACCAATTTGCTTTTAGCAAAAAGTGGAAGCAAACCATTTTGATACTTCACCCTCGATATGTTAAATAAAATCCCATCTTTAATAATTTTATGTCGTAATAAAAATCAAGTATAAAATTCTGCAATGGTAAAGTGCCGCCCAGTAAACTCAAACCTACAGTTGCTGCAGAGAATTGCTATCGCACACTGCACTGTTAAACTTGATGCAAAAACAAGTATTTACGAGTAAGACGGAAGCCGCACACGTTTGACGTTACGTTAGACGTTGACTGAAAGCCGTAGCTCACAAAAGGTAGGATGGTTGGCTCGGAAAAACAGTGCCAGTAATTACTTGATTACTCAATAATTTTACTACAGTCCTAACGCCACTTGCCACTTACAGGGCGAAAACTTGTTCTGCCCTTCCGCGTAAACTCGGCATTTAATTGTTGAGAATTTTAAAAATGTTGCTAAATTGTGTAATTATTCTTAAGTGATATTATAACATCACATTTAATCTAACGTCTCGTTGCATCCCATGTAATGTTACGATGGAAAATTACAGAATTTAATTTCAAATGATTTATTTCTAACAATTAAATTAAACACTAGTGTGCTATATTATTGCATCCGTAAAAAAAACATGTAAGTGTCGGCCATCGTTCATTTGTGTTGCAATGAGCTGTGCAATAATTAATTATGACTCTTAAGTAGAAAATGAAATGTGTAGGTTTAGTTTATTTTGATTGGGGCCTTTCATAGGACTACACGTTTACAAAAATAAATCGCCAGAATATTCAAATATTCGAAAATTTATTAGATTTAAATAATTTTTAAGCCTCTTACAATCCACAGTAATTGCCAAGAGATTTATCGATTTAAATTTGACATTTCACCAAAAAAATGTTCCACATTACTAAAAAGTTTTCACAACAATGGATGAGTGGGAAATCTGCGCAAAAATTCAAAAAATCTCTTTTTAATCCATCACCGTAAGTTATTAGCTATACTTTAATTACTTAAAAATATTTGAATTTCTATTTAAATCCACCAATTTAGAATTTAGAATTCCAGTTGGGGGGGGGGGGGGGAGTTCTGAAATATTTATAAATTAAATACCATCAATTATCAACCGTCCCTTGTATCATTCAAACAGATATCGTGTTCCCCTGGCCTCACAAAGATTCCTGGGATCGTCCCCCGGGCCCCAACACAAGGACAAAGAGGAGCCCACAACGCTTTCAAAGACAGAACTCGAGGAATTTGACGCTATATTTCCAGAATTAGTTGAAGATATTGTGGGTGACCCCAAAGTACGGGACATGCCTATCGTCAACGAATGGCTGTCCAATGTTTTCGAGTATAATGTACGTGACGGGAAAAAAAATCGGTGAGTAACTAAATCGTTGATTCTTGAGAGTTCAACGCGCACGCGTACTGCAAAAGTTTGTATGTAAAGTGTGCGTGGGATAGAAATTAATCTTTGGCAATTGTTTCTAGCGGCTTAGCAACTGTGCTTTCGTATAAGTCCTTGAGCAAGGACCCCACCCCCGAAAATATCCGTCTTTCCTACGTTCTAGGCTGGTGCACGGAAATCGTGAGTTTCTGTTTAAATATTGAAATACAAAAGCTGAGCGGGAATGTTTCAAGTTTTTTAGTAGGGGATCGTCCATAAATGATGTCGTCACAATATTCATATTTTTACGACCCTATTTATGAATCCCTAGTTATTAGCTAAGGCATTCCGTAACGGCTATGTTTAGCGAGGGAAATAATCAATATCCAAAGTGGCCCATTTACACAACCAATGACGTCATTTGCGGACGAACCTTAGGTTATTACTACATAATTTTGTATTATAATTTAGATGCAAGCTTTTTTCCTCCTTCCTGACGATATCATCGACAATTCCAAGATCCGCCGCGGGAAGCCATGCTGGTATCGAGTGGACGATGTGGGCCTTGCCGCCTTTAACGATGCAGTTCTTCTGGACGGCTCCATCTACCGTCTCCTACAGAAGCACTTTCAACACAAAGACTACTACGTGGATCTATTTCACGTCATGGGGGATGCCTCCTTCAAAACCGCTTATGGTCAATGTTTGGACATGCGCACAGGGTTCCAGAAACGATATGACACGTAAGGGATGTGGTATATTATCAGCAATGAAAATGAACTGTACCTAATTTAAAAAATAATTTTAATAAGATGTATAAAAAATTAATAAGGGATAGATACCTAAAAATAGCAATTATCTACGTGTTTTTAGAAAAGTGAATAGGTTCTAATTACTGGTTTATCGAAACGTGTAAAATGTTCTACTTACTGGTTATTAAAAAGCTCAAAATGTTTTATTTACTAGTTTTTAGACATGTGCAAAATATTGTTATTACTGAATATGGAAAAGTGTAAAATGATTTATTTACTGGTTTCAAAAATGTGCAAAATGTTCAAAATAATAGTTTTTGAAAAAGGGCCAAATGTTCTATTTACATGTCTTTTAAAAAGTGCAAAATGTCCTATTAACATGTTTTTTGAAAAGTGCAAAATGTCCTATTAACATGTTTTTTGAAAAGTGCAAAATGTCCTAATAACATGTTTTTTGAAAAGTGCAAAATGTCCTAATAACATGTTTTTTGAAAAGTGCAAAATGTCCTAATAACATGTTTTTTGAAAAGTGCAAAATGTCCTAATAACATGTTTTTTAAAAAGCGCAAAATGCCATTTAAACACCTTTTTGGACAAGTGCAAAATATTCGATCTACTGGTAATGCAAAAGTGCAAACTGTTTTACTTACAGAATTATTTTTCGAAATGTGTAAAATTTTCTATGTACTGGTTTCTAAAAAATTTACAAAATATTGTATTTACTGATTTTTTGTGAAGTGCAAAATGTTCTGTTTACACGCTTCATGATCATGAAATTGTTAGAAATTTTAGAAAACTTTAATGTTTCGTAGTTATCCTATTTTGTTTTTGCTAATATTGGAGATGGATAATTTTGATTCTTCCTAGACAATATTTTTAATTTAGTGATTAATTATTTCCCAGGCAGTCATCACTGGGCGATTTCACACATGATTAGTAAAATATTGAACATTAAAGTTCTATAATTTCTTAATTATTTTGTAATATTTAAGTACTGTTTTAAATGGCGGGTTTTTTCAAATTTTAAACAGGTACACATACGAATTGTATTCTACGATTGTCAAGTACAAGACGTCCTACTACTCAACATACCTCCCAAACGCCCTTGCCATGGTTATGGTGAGTCATTCACATAATAGTCTTATGAAAATGGGCTCAGTCTTGATTTGACTATTGTTGGGCTAAAGTAAATGCTGAGTTAAAAAATAAACACGAATTATTATTGCTATGTGCTAATTATATTTTACATGATATTTTAGGCGGGAATTAAAGACCCATTGATAATGGCGCAAGTTAAGGAGGTGAGCATGCTGATGGGCGAGTTTCTCCAGATACAAGATGACTTCATTGACTGCTTCGGGGATGAACTGGACATCAAGAAGATTGGGACGGACATTGCGGATGGAAAATGCTCCTGGGTGATCGTGACGGCACTTGAGCGGGCAAATACTGAGCAGCGAAAAATTATACTAGTATAATGATAAATTTTTGATTTTAGGCGGCAATTTTAAATTTTCGGATTATTTTGATTTTTTTAAAACGCTGATGTAAAATCTATAGAATTTTATTACTCATCGTCGGTTTTGTTTTGTCGCAGGAAAACTATGGGAAGAATGACAAGGGCCAAATTAAAAAAGTGAAAGAAATTTACACTGAAATTGGAATTAAGGATCTGTACGCTCAATTTTTGAAAGTGAACCGAGAAAGAACAAAAGCATTGATTCAAAAATTTGATCCGGCTTTTCCCAAACAATTATTTTATTACACAATCAAAAGGTTTGATGAGCAGTACAAAATTACTTGTTAATTTACATAAATGTTCACACTGCATTCTGAATGAGAGATTTCTTTGGTGGAAAATCTTTGTTAATTCGATTTAAATTAGAATCTGTAAGAAATTAACCGCTCGATCAGCGCTCTTGTAATTCTTGTATACGGCTTTGCAACACACAGTTGCCGCATGTTTTTTAATTTTGAAAACAAAATTTGAATAATAAAATAGTCAACACAACTGGCGGCGACGGCGACGGCGACAAACTCAAAAAAAGGGTAGAAATTAATTAGTGTTTTTAAAATATTTAATTCCAAACATCCTGCAGATTCTTTGTCACATATTTTTACACTTACAATAATAAAAATATTAAAATTGAAAGTCGGCCTCCTTTTAATCTCTGTGTTGAAATCTTCACAATCACCAGCTATACTTCTACAGGGAATAATAGGAAGTTGAAAATAAATCGCTGAAGTAAAGAAGCATTCAAAAATTTAGAAGGCTTAACTAAAATTACAAAAATCTTCGGTAATTATTTTTAACGGATTTATCGGTTGAAATCAGCGTCAAAAAAATAATTCGCACCACTAACTTTCCTATGAACACAATGAGGAGTGGACGGGCAGCAGGACTAAAAGCATCTAAATCCACGAATTTTCTGAAAAGTTCGATAAACCCTTCGCAGATTGGCTATATGCGTTCAAGTGCTTGAGCAAAGAACCCACCCCTGAAAATATCCGTCTTTCGTATGTTTTAGGCTGGTGAACGGAAATTGTGAGTTTTTCATTGAATAGTGAAGTACAAAAGCTTAGCTATAGAATCCTCTAATTTGGTTAGTAGAGGATCGTCCATAAATGATGCCAAGGAAATATTTAAATTTGTATGCCCCTTTGAACCCCTTGTTATTAGGTGCCTGTTTAACAAGGGATGTCACTAAAGACCAACGAGACCCATTGACACTGGTACGGGGATAGTAATTTTGTAACAGAAGGGGAGGGTATCCGTACCTCAACCATCCGGCGCACATACCTTGCTTAGGTTGTAAAGGGAGCGTAGAAGAGAATGTATAACCATACGGGTAGGATGCGGGTACCATCCCTGTGCCTTCAGTATGGTACAGGTAGGGTACCCGCACCCTACCCGTGTTGCTACACATCTTTTACGCTTCCTTTTCAACTTGGGCAAGGTGTATGCGCCGGACTGGTAGGGCACCGACATCCTCCCCGTCTGTTGCAAGTACGACGCCCATACCGTACGGGCACGGTATACTGCTTTGGTATGGACCACAGGCCCGTTTCAACTATTTTTTTCCTGTTTTGTCTTTATATTTTAATTTTGTATTTCGGTTTATTTCTTCAAAATAAATTTTGTTTCTGCAAAATAAATTTTATTTCAATTCTACAAAAAATTAATAACATTATAGTGTGACTTGGGGGGGAAGTGCTAAAGGAGGCAAAATTGAAACATTTTTTGTTGAGGGAGGAGGCTTGAATTAGATAGGGGGGACCCCTCTAGTAGCCCCTGAGGTTCGAGGTCAATGGGACGTCATCCACTGCATAGTGTTTCCAGGGTAAACCAACGTGGATCGTTGAGGTCTTCCATATGTCGCTCCTTGAGTTTTTTGGGGTTTACCTCCTCCTTCTCCTATTTAAACATTTTGGTAAACATACATAAAGTATACACATTTTCTACAGACATTATTGAATTTTAAAGTCTCTATTTAAAACACAAAGACATGCGATGGACTGTTTTGTAGTAGTTACACAATGCTCTTTCCCTGTAGTTACAGTACTTCTTTGTAAACAATACTGAAGACCATATTGCTATGGGAGACCAGGAATAGGAATTTTTCCCTCTCTCATGCACTCATTTTAATTATTTTGTTACTGTTTTACAGTAAAAGTTTTATTGTAATTAAATGACAAATAAAATTAATTTGAGCTTTGGATACAAAATGTGTAATCTTTTTAAACATTTTGTATTATAATTATCATAACCTTCACCTGTTGTCATAGTTTTTAACATTTCAGTAAACAGAGTAGGACTATAGTAGTATAGAGCTACCGTCGCAGCACCGGATTAGTACTTGTTTTATTTGTATGGTTTTTTGGTAACCATGACAAATGGCGGACATACATACAACTTGGCACTTAATAGTATAGATTAATTATATGAAATCTAAATGTAATATTTTATAATACTATAAAAATTCTATTTTATTTAAATCCAAAAACAACAACAAACATCGTCTGTGAAGAACCAAAATAACCCATGTCCTATTTAAAATAGAATCAAAATAAGCTAATTACTAGGTCATAAAAACAAAATTAGAAACATGCGTAAAATTTTAATTAAGAGTTTTTGTAAAGTTTAAAATAATCTAATTACATGTATTTGAAAAGCGTAAAATGTTCTATTTACATGTTTTGGAAAAGTGCAAAATGTTCTATTTACATGTTTTTGAAAAGGTGCAACATGTATTTACATGTTTTTGAAAACTGCAAAATGTTCTAATTACATGTTTTGAAAACTGCAAAATATTCGATTTACATGTTTTTAAAAAGTCCAAAATGTTCTATTTACATCTTTTGAAAAGTGTGAAATGTTCTATTTACATAATTTTTAAAAGTGGGAAATATTAAATTGAAATGCTTTAAAGAAATGTGTACACATTTTTGTACATAGTAGATATTAATTTTAGCAACCAATGGATATTAGTAATTATAGTTCTTTACAGACGATATGTAATAAAATTATTTGAGTAAGTTTTGGAACAAGTAGGAAAATCAATATAGTCGTTCGGCTGCAAAATGGCTTATCTCTTTTTTATTCGAATTTGAATTTTATAAATTTTCTTGAAATGAAAAGTCAAGAAAATTCAGTGGGAATAACAGTGGAAAATTTTAGTGAAGACACTTTTCATTTCAAGAAAATTTCTAAAATTTAAATTCGAATAAAAAAGAGATAAGCCATTTTGCAGCCGAACGACTATATTAGCAGTAGTTACTAGTCACAGTAGAAGATGTTATGATACATTTCATTTGAATCTGTAGTTTCAAGTAAGTTGGTTCCCTTGTGAGGGTCGCTTGATTCTGCAATTTTGTCAAGATGGCGTGTGTAAAATGTTTTCGATGTCCCTTAACATAATCTTCTTTGCATTCTCCAATTTGCTTTCCTACATGAGTCTGTATTTGTTTTCCACATTTGACAAACGCATTGAGACCAAAGAAATTGAAAACTGGATACATAGCTGGGAAATACTAGGACATCTAGGTAATAATGCCTATAATGCTCTTGTTTGTATTAAACAGATTGAAAATTTTTTTAAAAAATCAAAAAAATGCATGGAAAACTGTAATCAAATAAAAGTCTAACAAACAAACCATTTACTATGTTACCTCGGTATCTGGAAAAGCATAGTCAGAAACGTTTCCTTAGAAGAAACGTTTCCCAGAAACAAGTTATTTCTGGAAATTTTAAAATTCGAATTTGTAATTTTTTATCAAAAAACCTTAATTAAAAAATAGGTCTCAAAAGTATGACATTTTATTAATTTTTCTAATTAAATTACTTTTTAGGTAACAGTCTGAACATCACGAAACTGCAAGTTTCATTTAAATCAGACAAAAACTGTAGAAGCTACAGCGTGGCAAACTTTGGAAAATTCAGTTTTTTTGAACTTTGGCGGGCTGCTGCTAACGCACCGCGCCAAATGCGCTCGAGTTATCATACTATTCGTTCATTCTAAGGTCCAAGGAAACGTTTCTGGCTATGCTCTTCCAGATCCCAAGGTAACATAGTAGGTGGTTTGCTTGTAAGTAGTTTTAGTCTATGCTCTAAAAGTATGACCTTTGCATATATAAGGTCAGAAAACGTTGTTGAAATTAGGTCCTTTTCCTTAAAACGTTTTTAGATAATTGCACCGCAAATAGAGTTGATTACAGAAAATGTAAATAAATTTTGAACTCTGATTTTCCTACTTGTTCCAAAACTTACTCAAATAATTTTATTACATATCGTCTGTAAAGAACTATAATTACCTATATCCATTCGTTGCTAAAATTAATATCTACTATGTACAAAAATGTGTACACATTTCTTTAAAGCATTTCAATTTAATATTTCCCACTTTTAAAAATTATGTAAATAGAACATTTTACACTTTTCAAAAGATGTAAATAGAACATTTTGGACTTTTTAAAAACATGTAAATCGAACATTTTGAACTTTTTAAAAACATGTAATTAGAACATTTTGCAGTTTTCAAAAACATGTAATAAGAACATTTTGCAGTTTTCAAAAACATGTAATTAGAACATTTTGCAGTTTTCAAAAACATGTAAATACAACATGTTGCACCTTTTCAAAAACATGTAAATAAAACATTTTGCACTTTTCAAAAACATGTAATTAGAATATTTTACACTTTTTAAATACATGTAATAAGATTATTTTAAACTTGACAGAAACTCCTAATTAAAATTTTACGCATGTTTCTAATTTTGTTTTTATGACCTAGTAATTAGCTCATTTTGATTTTATTTTAAATAGGATATGGGTTATTTTGGTTCTTCACAGACGATATTGGTTGTCGTTTTTGGAATTAAATAAAATAGAATTTTTATAGTATTATAAAATATTACCTTTAGATTTCATATAATTAATTTAGAAGTAACATCCGTCCAGAAAAGCTTTCTAAATTCAGGGCATCTTTAATTAGCTAGGCGTCGTTAAGAACTATTACTCGGTACACAATATTACATTTTAAATTCATTGCCTTGCAAATACATTGCAAATGCAAATACTTTGAAGTTAAAAACAAATTAAATATTAATTAATACATGAAATATTTTTAACTATTTGACTTACTGGACGCTTCCAAGCCTAATTGAAAACATAGGTCTATAAATATCTTTCCATTTCATAAACGTATCTGCTGGATTTTTTGCAACAAGTAGTAAATGACCAAGTACAGTATTGGCAACCCCCATGGGCCTTAAGCAAAATAAAAACAACCTTTTAGTAATTATTGAAGAAAAAGGATTAGTGAAAAAAAGTATTCTTTACCTTTTTGGAAGACGCCACATGTTGATGTAATTTTGACTGCAGAGATAAGTAAAAGTAAAATGTTTCATTCTACAATTACTAGAAAAGGTGTCAGAATTTCTGTAACTAATTGCTACCTAAGTAGGTGTGTAAATTTCACACATGCTTTTTACAGCTCTGCTCTTTTTGTTTGAATCCGCCGTTTGCTGTAATTTAAACATTAATAGCAGGCCTTCATACTGTTAAAATAATTATATTGCTTGAGCATAAAATAAGTAAGTGTTTCGTTTTGAATTTTTCAACTGCGGAAAAAGTGTGTCTACATCCTGTTACTATTGTAATTACATTTCCATAAAATTAATGAAATTGCTCCCCAAAATGGGTTTTGAATGGTTCAATTATTTTAATGTGGTAATACGATTAATTTGTAATAAAATTATGATTTCATCCAAGAAACTGCCAGCAGTCATAAACATTAGCGTACATACATTTTTATAGAACCGGAAGGTAAAACAACGATTCTTGTTTGCTCGCTACTGAAGTACAAGAATGTATAACTAACAATATTGGTATTAACGCAGCGAATCTTAAATACGATAAAGATATTTTGGGGGATGCGTGGGGGGTTACTCAAATTACGTTACCTAAATTATCATTTGTATATTGGGATGGTTTATTAATGACGTCATTCAAATTTTTATTCTCTTTTAGGGATGGTCCATCAATGACGTTACCCATATTACTATCCTTACATTGGGTCCGTAAATGACGTCACTCACATTATCATTCTTATATTTGGATGGTCCAAAAATGACGTCGCCTTAGTCACTACTATATTGTGTTGGTCTATAAATGAAGTCGCTTAAATAACTTTACTATTGGTATAGTCCAAAAATGACGTCGTTTAAAGTTTTATTATCTCATAGGGATGTTTCATTACTGACGTTACTTATATTACTATTCCTACATTGGGATGGTCCGTAAATGACGTCGCCCACATTATCATACTTTTATTTGAAGCTCAAGACACTCCCTAATTGGTATGGTCCATACATTGCGTCCCCCAAATGACTATACTATTAAGGTAATCCATAAAATTTGTTGTTTAACAAGTTACTGTTGACAATATTTTTGAAAAAAAGTTGCAAAATTTCAGTTAAGAAATAGCTGCCGCTGATTATAAAATACCATTGTTTTCTGGATTATTATCGATGGTCGTTACAATAAGGACCTACACATTTATTAAATTCAATATTCGCTGAAAGCTCAGCATCTAGCTACTTCGGGCAACGTTGTGTCAAAAACTGCTGCGACAGTTTCAGAAAGTAAAACAAATCGTAAAATTCAATTCTTTTACATGCAGAAGAAGCTTAACAGTTTCCTGATACCAAGCCCTCAAATGGAGCTGTTATATACTCTACAACCATTTTGCAATTACAGCGTTGCTGTCAAATATTTTTTATATTTTAAAAAACTTGTTTCCCTGCCTTCCTGCCCACACGATTGCCTTTAATTTTGAAACTTGAAACTATCAACATGCTCTTGCCCAGTTTGCAGTTTCCAAAGTGCAAAATTTAAAATTTTCTAATTTTACGTTTTTTAAAAGTGTAAAATATTTTATTTGCATGATCTCAAGACATGTTTTAATACTTTTGTGGATAGAGGATATTAGTTCTAGCTTCAAATGGATTAAGGTCGTTTTGGTTCTTCACAGACGATATGTGTAATTATATCCCGTTAGCTGTCTCTGCGAGTATAAATCAATCAAAATGAAGACTAAAATTATAAGGTCTTCTATAAAACAGTTTTATAGTAATAAAACGTCAACGTATGTAGTAATTTAAATGACACTCACACTATTAAAGCATTTTGGTAATGTGTAAAAATATAGAAAGAATATAAATTAGCAAGTAAAAAATAAAAATTACCTTACGCACACATAAGAGAACAGTTAACGGAACAATTACTAAATTACTTGCGTTATATCAACGTTAGTATTCACAAAAGCCTGCTAAATACACCTACTTCATCATGTACTCGTTATTATATTATTTAAATCCAGGCTTTTAAATAAAGGAAATAATAGATATCATCGGTGAAGAACCGAAATCATCCATTTCCATTTCTATTTCCACATTATAAATGCACTTTCTACATACAACATTAAAATAACATGTGTTTATGAAAGTATGAAAGCATGTAAATAACTAATAACATAAACTTGGTGCTTTTTTTTAAATCATGCAAAAAGAATATTTTACACTTTTCAAAAGCATGTAAATAGGACATTTTGACCTTTTCAAAAACATGTAAATAGAAAATTTTACACTTTTCAAACACATGTAAATAGGACATTTTACATTTCTCAAAACCATGTAAACAAACCAATTTGCTCACTCAAGAAACTCGTGATTAGCATAGTAAGCATGTATCCCATTCACTGTATTTTTTTGACATAGCTCATTTTAATTGTAGCATAAATTGAAAATGGGTCATTTTGTTGCGTCATAGACGATGAGCATGCGTGTTTATTGCATTTAATATATAACTTCTACCACAATAGACAATACTGTCAAATGTACTGCGCAGTGAGATGGTCCCATTGTCAATGAAGCAATTTACCCTTTTATTATTTTTCAATCTCTCTCTTACCTAACTCTTACCTAACTCCTACGCCTTTTATTCCTATACTACTCCACTCTGTAAGTTGTGTAACTTGAAAATATTTTTGAGAGTGGAATTTTTTATTTTAAGGGACTAACGTGTATTTAAAATCATATTGAGATTATTCGTCTAGCTGCCCGCAGTCTATAAGCACAACTGAAACCACATTTGTCTTTGAAAGTTTTTAAATACATTAAAAAAACTAATATTATACATTAAGAAAATATTTCCACAGAGTGACGTCATGAAAATAGAAGAAATTGATGATGAGCTGTCTTGGACTTGGATAACAGAGAAAAACTTTATTCTTACAACCAAAGTGATTTATGTGATTTGGACACTTGCATGCTTTCTCAGTGCACTGTGGCCCGTTCCATATGGTAGATATTTTAATTCTACCAAATTCAATGGCCGGCTCATAAGGGCACAGTATGTATGGCACGTACGTAAAATTACGAGTTCAAAACTTATATAATTTTTAATTATTTGGAATTATCTTTATAATATAAGAATTCGAATTAAGATCATAATTTTTGTTTTTTCTTTGAAGTTATATTATTAAAATGTGTTTTGAAAAATACAAAATATCTTTTTACTTTTTTTTAAAACGTGCAAAATTTTCTATTTACATGTTTTCGAAACGTGCAAAATTTTGTATTTACATATTTTTGAAACGTGCAAAATTTTGTATCTACATGTTTTTAAAACATGCAAAATTGTGTATTTACATGTTTTTAAAACATACAAAATGTGGTATTTACATGTTGTCTGAAAAGTGCAGAATGCTCTACTTACACAATTTTCAAAATATTATGTTTAATAATCTACAGGCACTTTTTTTGGTCGTTCTATCCCCCATTCTCATCATGTACTTTACACCGAGTCGAATGCTGTCGAATTTTCCAAATGTTGTGGCTATTTCAATGTTTTTTATTCATTATGTTCACAGGTAAGGAATAGGCTCTTTGCGCTCATATCGTGTGGTTGTACATGTGTACTTATGTAGTGCAGGGCATAGTATAGTAGGCAAGTGATTGGAAACCTTAAGTGAATAATATTTTGTTTTTTAACTGCAGATCAATTATATATCCAATTAAATACCTGAAAAATGCGTCTCCGCTCCCAATCCAGTCTTTCTACATTTCCTTATTAGCAATCTTACATGGATCTATTCAAGGCTTTTACCTATTAAATATACACAGGGTTCCAGACGTTGGATTTTTTAGTGTCATAGGTGAGACATTTGATTACATATAAATACATACACATCAAAATGGTTAGTATAACTCAAATGTTAATTCTGCCGCGCGATCCGGAGTACGTTGTCTTCATAATTATTTTTTCAGGGTTAATACTAAACGTGGCAGGACTTGCCATCAACGTAACTCACGACATGATGTTGGTTCAGCTTCGAGCCACTCAAAAACAAGATCAAGGCACAAAATCAATTATTAAAAATTCAGAGAATGAAAAAAAGTACTCTATTCCACGAGGTGGTCTATTTGAGTTTGTTTCTGCTGCTAATTATTTTGGAGAACTTGTAGAATGGTGGGGCTGGGCTTTGTTTTGTCGTGGATTTCCTCAGGTGGCGGTTGCCATTATGTCAACATTCGTTATTGGATCTCGGGGCTGGCGACATCATCAGTTTTACAAGAGAGTCTTCGGCAAAGCTTATCCAGCCAAGAGACGAGCTATCATTCCATTTATTTTGTAATTTCGTTCATTTAGCTATTTTTGTGCCTGGTAATAAGTAAACCGCAGATTACAGTATGGCGCCCAAAAGGACGATGTGGCAGTGGTGTGGTGTGGTGGGGCAGTTTAGTTTTAGAAATATCTGTCGAATGGAGTATAGTATGTGGCAGTTTAGCTGTGTAGCAGTTTATTCTTTATTAGTAAGTAATAATAAAATTTCTTTCAAAAAAATGTGTTGGTACTAATACACACTTTAAGAATCCGGCGCTTCGCGCCGGATTTGTCGACCGGGGGCGGGCCCGAAGTAGATGCTGAGCTACAACAAAGGCACAAGATAATTTATATTACGCAAAAAGATGATATGAGATTTATGGAAGCTCCTCTACAATCAATAAGACATATACCAATGTTCGTAGCATGTAATTTAATATAGCTGAATGTTTTTTATAAATTGCACCAATCACAAATAACGTCATTATAGACAATCCCTGAATATCTGTTACGCTTATAGGTAAGTACGTGACATGTAGTTAAAATAAGATGAAAACAAATTTAACGTTAGGACTTGGGATACTAGAAACTATAGTATTTAAAGGACGTTATAAGGAACGATCTCTGAACATGTATAACACATATCGGTCAGTCCGTGACATGTAGAAGAAATTTTCACGTGACATCATTTGCGCGTCACCCTCAACCTGCTTACCTAATAAGAATGCGATTCCATCTGGGTAGGGGTGTTTAAAAGAAATTTTTGCATCATTTGCGCGTAACCTCTAGCCTGCTTACCTAATGTTAAAGCGATAACAGCTGGGTGGGGGTGTCTAGAAGAAATGTTTATGTGACGTCATTTGCGCGTCACCCCTAGCCTTCTTACCAAATGTGAATGCAAAAGCAGCTGGGTAGGGGTGTTTAAAAGAAATTTTTTCCTGACGTCATTAGCGCGTCACCCCTAACCTTCTTACCTAATGTAAATGCGATAGCAGCTGGGTGGGGGTGTCTAGAAGAAATTTTTACGTGACGTCATTTGCGCGTCACCCCTAGCCTGCTTAATAAATGTTAATGCAATAGCAGCTGGGTAGTGGTGTTTAAAAGAAATTTTTGCCTGACGTCATTTGCGCGTCACCCCTAACCTGCTTACCTAATGTAAATGCTATAGCAGCTGGGGAGGTGGGTGTCTAAAAGAAATTTTCACGTGACGTCATTTGCGCGTCACCCCTAGCCTGCTTACCTAATGTTAATGCGATAACAGCTTGGTGGGGGTGTCTAGATGAAATTTTTACGTGACGTCATTTGCTTGTCACCCCTAGCCTGCTTACCTAATGTTAATGCGATAACAGCTTGGTGGGAGTGTCAAGATGAAATTTTTACGTGACGTCATTTGCTTGTCACCCCTAGCCTGCTTACCTAATGTTTATGCGATAACAGCTGGGTGGGGGTGTCTAGAAGAAATTTTCACGTGACGTCATTTGCGCGTCACCCCTGGGCTGCTTACCAAATGTGAATGCAATTGCAGCTGGGTGGGGGTGTTTAAAAGAAATTTTCACGTGAACCTGGCTGGAAATGGTGCTATGTATTTCGTTTTATAGCTGGGCATATGTCTTGCGCTCAGCTATGTTTATCGCTACTCTCGTTTTTAAGGTGCTTACACCTAAATTTCTTGACCTTGTTCAGTTCAACATTTAATTGCTAAGCAATGGTAAGTTTGATTACAGTGAAAAAACAATACAGACCTGCCGGCTCGCTTTTGTGATTGTTTTAAAAAAGTTCTAAGACAAAAGTGTAAACGGTTTGACCTGTAGCGTTGGGCCAACAGACAGACGGACAGACGGACAGACGGACATGACCATTTCATTAGATGCTTGCTCAGCATCTAAAAATATGCAAATAACATGTTACCCGGTTTGAATAGTCTATAATGACGTCGCCTAAACCACTACTTTATTGAGACCGTACATGAATGACGTCGCTAAAATCACTTTATTGATATAGTCGATAAATGGATTTTTTTTATTATAATAATTACGATCGAACAACGAAAATCGCTAGAAATAAAACGTGAGTGAATAGTTACATACTATTTTTTTTCTAATTGTAGATCCCACCTACTGCTAACTATTTAAACTAACTTGGAGTTTTCCCTTGAATCCACTCTACAATATCAACGCTAGATGTCAACCCACCCTTCTTAACACAAAATACTAAGTATAATTAATCAATGCACAATTTGAACACAATAAAAGGGTTTATTTTTATTTTAGTGATTTGTAGATAGGTGATTTAGAATCTCATATCATGAATGAAGAGTTAAAACAACGTATTTTTAATTTAGGCTGCAATGTACTTGAACCATAGCTATGTCAAAAGACAATACTAAATTTAAAAAAATTCAATGAGTAAAACGTTTTTGTATGATTATTGAGAGAATTTGAACCTGAGCGGTTATGTCTCTATTAATCAGTTGCTCTACGATGTGGTCCTTGGTGGGCATGTATGTACATGTCACTCAAGTTTCGTATCGCATATACCTATCTTATCTTTAAACATGGGTAGTGTATACTTACTTACGACCGAGTGTCAGCGTATAGATTATACTCCACTTCTAGAGATATGCTCAAGATATTTCCTGCAAACAGAGGGATTGAGCACAGGTAACTCCACTTAATCATCTTGAGCCGCCAAGTCAAGAAGAGAAAGGGATCCGCCAGTACTCAACACCCACCAGCCACAACTCGTAATGCAAAAGTTATTGGGTAGTGACCTCTGTAGCACAGAGCAGAGAGAGTGGGAATGCATGTATTGAACTATATGAAACATACAGTGAGAGGCAGTAGGTACCTACATTAAGCCATCCAACATCTCTGTCTCAGACAGTAGAACTGTCACAGATGAATGTACGGAGAGCACCCACTCACCTTAGTTCTCCACAACACCCCGTTTCTTCTCCCCACCCATCAGCCAGGAAAATCACCAACACCAACTCCAATCCTGAGCGTGACTGGCTGGCCCGACTCAGTGGTGTGACCATGCCGTAGCATCGTCAAACCACCAAGCCGGGTTGTAAAACGTTTTTGTAGTATGTACCACCAGCATTGTGCAAGTTGACAATATTTTGTTTGCATGTTTTAAAACAGTTCAATATATTCTACTTTCAGGTTTTTAAACGGTGCAAAATCATATCTTTCCGCGTTTCTAAATATACCAAACGATTCTAAATGCATGTTATTTAAAATTCAAATTGCTTTATTATCTTTTGTTTTTGAAAAGTTGGAGATATTCAGAATTGCAGGGTTTTCGAAACGTGCAAAAGCTTTCATCTTTATTGTTGCTTTTATTTTTTTAACTTGTAATTTGGCGCATACCTATCGTTTACTTATAAATTCGCTCTGCAGCTTATAGTTAGTAAAGTAATAAAATTGTGGCAAAGGCTAAATTTAGCTAGGCTAAATGTGTCTCGTCCTGTGGTTACTAGTTGTAACTGTCATGAAATCGTAACCACATAAAGTAAAACACACAAATAAAACAAAATTTTGTTCTCAACTTGTGTACTGCAAATTCAATACCGTAGCCGTTATACTGTTGCTATGTAATGCTTGTATATTTTGTAAAGCGATTATTTGTTATGATTTGTTCATTTTACATATCGCCAGTGAGGAACCAAAATGACCCATATCCATTTGTATCTAAAAACAGTTTCCACTATCTACAAAAATATTGAAATATGTCGTAAAAGCATTTAAATATAACATTTTGCACTTTTTGAAAAACATGGAATTAGAATATTCTGCACTTTTTAAAAACATTTAAATTGAACATTTTACACTTTTCAAAAACATGCAAGTGGAACATTTCACACCTTTACAAAACATTCAATATCAACATTAAGTGTATTTTTTTAATGACATAGCTCACTTTGACTCCGGTTTGAATTGAATATGGGTCATTTTGGTGCTTCACAGGCGATATGTTACATTTACCTTACAATTTAAACAATTAATATAATTTACGTAATCAGTGATGTCATAGCTGAATAAAAGCTAAAAACAGATTTAATTCTGACAAAATTAAAGTGGTAGACTACTTAACGATTAAAAACTTTATTAGGTCTCAGATTTTTAAAGTTCTTAACTCGGCAAATACATAAACATTAAATTTTGCAGATTCCACAGATAGTGGTAATGCTACGCCTCAATTAAAAATAGTTTTTGAATATCTGTGTACAAAACAAGTGATGAGACTTGACAAGTATGTAATAAAAAAGTGTATTTTTTATACAAGTTAAAGTGCGAAAAACAAATAAATTAGTTGATATCACCAAGTCAGGATGGCCGAGTGGTCTAAGGCGCCAGACTCAAGCGTATCACAGCTTGCCTGCTATTCAGGTTTCCGAGGATTCTGGTCCTCGATTGAGGGCGTGGGTTCGAATCCCACTTCTGACACATCTTTTTTCTTATTTTTTTGTGTCCTTATTTTACATGTAACTACTAATTTTGGATAAAAAGTCCTTCAACTATAAAGTCATATTATGAATGGAAGAAATAGCTTTGCTTTGTATAATGATTTAGAGCGTTTACGTAATTGTTAGTGAGTGGGCAATGTTGTGGGGAACATTTCCTAAAACTAACATTGCAGAAATAAATTGCAGTAAGATTGATTAGTTTCTTTCCCATATTGGATATTAGTATTATAGTACTAAATGTTAAAAGCTGTGAAGTGGGATCCGAAATAGCTAGCATAATAAAAGACCTGAGTCAATGTCACTGGGTTTTTTTCTGCGACTATTTTGCCTTCTACGAATACGTTGCGGGCAAAACTAACCCTTCATTATCATAGATCACTGTACATAGATAGCTCCTTTGTATCTCCTTTCAAATAAATGCGGATATTTAATTGAATCTGCTTTACTTGGGTTGGGAATTTGAATTCAGCATTTTAAAGAGTCGCCCAACAGCAATGAATTAAAAGTATCTACTGCAAATGCAAAATTATTTAGGCTTTTAATAAATCATTACATATTATATTACAGATGTACGTATGTGCATGACGTGAAGTTAAAATAGGTTGGAAAATTTTTAAAATTTTTTCTATTCAATAATATTCGTGACTTTTTATGTTGTATTTAATTTAAACATGTATGTAATACACTCGGGAATGTTTTATGCGAATAAGCCAACATATGAACAAATCATTTTAATAACATGCATAGCATACCATACAGCAAACAGCATGCGTAATAGTTTAGCTAATGCTAACACGATAACCCAAATACCATACAAATTACTTATCACAATCTTTACTACATGGAATAATGCGAAGAATTCAATATCTGTAATATTCCACAGGAAGGCAATAAATCATATTCATCTCAAAACTAACAAAATCAGATAAAGGCTGAGTTGAATGTTGTGATTGTGAATGAACGGCGTAATGACAAGTCTAAAATACAAGGCGGTAGTTCATTGAGAAAACACAATTGACAGAATTCTTTGAGTATAACCGTAAACCGGCAAAAATAGACGTGTGACGGAAGAATTTAAAGAATTGTTTATAAATTTTAGTTTGCTTCAAATAATTGTAATAATTCCCTACTTTAATGATGCAATGATTAGTTGTATTTTAAAGATGCAGGTATTTTTTGAATTAAATGAAGTAAATTATATTATGATCTTGAACTATTATTGCAATGCTGGCGGTATTTTCAAATATTAATTTTTATGTTTTAATCGATGTATAAGATGCCGCTTTGAGTGACAAAGGAAAATCTGGTGTACTGCATGGCTATTATTGTTTTACACAATATTATAGCTTTAAAAACATTATCCACTATCTACAAAACTATTAAAACATGCCTTGAAAACGTTAAAATAGGATATTTTGCACAAAAATATGTTAATAGAATGATTTAAACTTTTCTAAAGCATTTAAATCGAACATTTTACACTTTTTTAAAACATGAAAACATATTATTTCACACTTTTAAAAAACGTGAAAATAAAGCATTTTACACTTTTTAAAAACACGTAAATAGAACATTTTACACTTTTCGAAAACTTTTAATTGACGCATGCCTCTCATTTTGTTTATATGACATAGCTCATTTTAATTGTAGCCTAAATTGTATATGGGTCATCTGGATTCTTAACACACGATATTATGTTCTATTAATTACATTTTTTGAGGGTTCAATTTCTAGTATACTCAATTTATGTCAAACTTATTTTTTATGAAATTGAACCAAGATCTGCATAATGACAGCAAATAATTTTGATTTACACTTTATTGGCTCACAAATAAATTTAAAGTCAAGACTAAACTAAAATTAGTAATGGAGTTTTTAATAATATTTTTAAAGGTATCTATTCTGCTTATTATTATTTGCTCAATTCTATTTAATTGCCTTCAAGCACATTAGGTAGTATTGTAATAGTCAACAATATAACATTTGAATTAAATAATGCAGAAACTAAATAATAATAATAATCTTTAAGTGTTGAGCAACATTTAAGTTAGGTAAGCTCCACCTCAAGCATGCTCAAAGTTAGGGTCTAACATGAATTCCGCTCCTCACCCCACGGTAAAATTTTACCATATCAAGAAGCACATTCCAAGCTACTTCCCCTTGAGGGAGCCCAGCAACTTTTTTGTGAATATTTGCGTCCATTTCTTCGAGCTCCTGTTTTACAATGTATTGAATGTTTAGGTCATCGAAAATAGTTTTAACTCTCTTGGCGGCCTCAGTGTCGTGTCGTCAAGCAGAGCAGGGTCGACCTTAGCAGAAAAGGTTACGGGAATCTATGAACGAGAATGTGATTTCTGCATTGTATTTTCAGATGCTAAGCTTAAGTATTTATTAAAAACAGTTTGACATGGTATATTTCTTATTAATTTGTTTTGCATCCGTCCGGCCTCCCCAGTGTGTACGCTTGTATCAGAAAAGTTCCATGAACGATGTCAGAACATAAATAATTATCTATTAATTGCAACTTCTGTCCAGACCTTAAACACATAGTGTGATGGGTAGATGGGTTTGTCTGTCAGTCCGGCTATCTGTAAGCTACAAGTTTCAAAACTTAACTGATTTTGTTAAAATCAAGAAATGTTGCAAATCACAACTTTAGGACTATCTTTACTGTTTAAATACAATTCATATATTTCATTTCAGGTCATCTTTGAGCGTTACTGAAATTATCTTCTTCCCTTGTTAAATGATCACAGAAGCTTAGCATCTATGTATGTATGTATGTTACAGTATTGTACTCTCAGGCTGACGCCTATGCACACTGTATTATTTTTCAGCTTGCTACTCTTAAGACACGCCATTTAGTCAGAGTCCACTCGGTGCTATGCTTAACTAGGTGTGCTCGTCGAGATGGCTGCCAGTTACTTAATACTAACTTATTTGCAAAGTCTTAGCTATTGATTCGGATAGGACACTATCGCCCTCTTTAAGATACTAGATTAGGCTCCAGCCATGGAGACACTTTAACTGTTTATAAGGCCTACATAGTTCAGAATATTACTAAATCTCCGAGAAGTTATCAATAGTCTCAGCCAAAGAGCGCTCGCTCTGTCTTTACTATTCTAATTATGGCAAACCATTCCAATAAGACATGCTTCGGATCCCGTGCTGAGGCAATGGGAATAGGAATAGGAAGAAGATACGGAGTGAACGGGAAACAAGGCAGGCAGCCGACAGCGGAGTAGAGAGATAGTACTACGGAGCAGCGTCAACCCATGACTTGCGAATCACATAGAACAACCACTACTCACCCACATGCCGACTACCAGCCATGCATCCCTACACCGCCACCTTCCCTCCATTTCCATGCTAGCACTGAGGAAGACATAGCTGGATGGTCTACCGTAAGTACTTGTGTTAGAAAGGCTCGTATACATATGTAAACATATATTTTTCACTTATTGCCTGCCGTATCTCTTGTGAGCCGTTCACCACTAGACCACAAAGTACTCCTGTGAAGCTTAGCATCTACTTTGGATCTGCGGTTGCCAAATCCGGCGCTTGGCTCCGGATTTTAAATTTGTGCATGTTACATCCCATGAGGATTTGGCAATTTTGAAAGTCAGTTACATTTTCAAAATGCGCAAGTCTTTTTTGCACGGAAAGCGCAAAATGAAACAAAGTCTGTATACTAGTGGAAGTGTCTCGGCGCAGTAGAAATCGTTTTAGTAACATTCAGTTAAATCGTAGATTTACATTAGAAATACTTTGCAAGTAACAATTTAGTATGTCGCCAGTTATAGTATAGAGCACTAAATAACCTGATGCGTAATGAAATCATCAGTTATGAATTCCATACGGGTAATAAGAAAATAAGGTGTTACAAACAAAATAATGGTGTTTTGATCCTTTAAGTGTGTTTTAGGTTTAAGTATCTATTTAGTCTTTAATTACAATTGTAAACTTATTCACACCAAATACAAATTAAATAAAAACGCTAAATTCGTGGCACTAACGCTAAGACTTAAATATCTCTGAATTTGAGGTAGTTTAAAAGAAAAAGGGATTTGTCAGAGCTCAAAGCAGGTAAATTTAATCAGAATCTAGGATCAAAGCGGAAAGGACTGACTGCTATCGCTCTACAAGGAGCGCTCATTATATTTTATTTTTTTGAATCTCCTAAGCTCATGCAAAGCAGGAGTTTGAGACCTAAAAGCACAACAGCGTTAAGTACTATGGGTTTAAGTACTCTGACCTAATGTAAAAGTTGCTAAACAGATCAGTTAGGTGCGACGGAACATAACATTTCAGAAAACGCTTAAGAGATCACAAAACTTTAAATTTTTTCAAAATCAGTCAATAGTGGGTAAAAACAGGAGCTAGTGCATAGCATTGGGTTTAAACTATGTAAGGTATGTGCGAAAGACAATAAAAATGCGGCAAAATTACTTTAGATTTTAAAGACACGTCAAAACCTGATTTATTGTGTGTTTTATTTTTAAAATTCACAAAGTACATGCAGCCAGCTTTCTTAAAAGGATGCAAATATGTATTGACAAATTGTATGTGGCTAAAAATACTAACTTGTGCGAACTGTTAACAGAATTTATATTTTAAGGGCATAAATGGAGAAGCATAGCAATACTTACATTTTTTGATTTAATGGAGGCTGAATAATTTCAGTTTCAGTTAAGCCAATATTCGTCCCGTATAAACATTCCATGTAATTATCAAATAGGTCAGCATAATATTCTTTTTTTCTAAAATATTTTCTTATTAAAATCAGGCAACCTTCTTCGACAATAAAAGCGTCTCTAATAGCTTGAAGTCCTATGCCATTCAACGAATGCCAACACGGTTTATTGTTGCGTGTAAGACTGCCATCGATGATATCATCCGACACTGCTCCGCACATTCCCAACTAATTCAAGCAGGTTTTTAGAATTTTAAACGTTAATAAAAATTAATTTTTGACAATTACTGTTTTGCTGACAATTAAGCGCCTATATAAATATCTTAAACTGTTTAAAATACTACCTTAACTAACCAGAGTATTTAATTTGGAATAAATTAATTGCCTTTTCAGTCAGTTTGATTTATCTCTAGTTTCCATTACCCATTAGGCGACTTCAAGAATAAACTTACTATTAGTTTAACCTAAAGCTGGCCTTGCTTATCAATATCAGAAAAGAATAAAGCCAAATGACGTTTTATTACAAATAGTTTGCAACGATTTACAAAAAACACTAAAATATTTTGTTCACGAGTTGATTTTTTTTAACAATATATTCTGATCTATAAGACTAACAGACAAACAGTCAAACTGTGTGCTAGTTTAAATAAATTCACACTGACTTGGTAAAACGTAATAAGGGCGCAAACTTTAACAAATTTATTAGTGTAGGCAGTAAATATAAGCAACAAAACTGAGTTTAAATCATATGCAGTAAGCTTAAATAATGCCTAATTGTTGCATAATTATGCACTTAGTTATAAGGCAAATTGCAAATCGTGAGTTGCTTATATTACAATTTACGTAATACAGCTTTATTTTTACTTCTTATAGTGCGTTATACAGCTATTTTTATATTTAAAACATTATTTTGTCAATTTTTTACATGATTTTAGTTTAAAGTAGTATTAGTATTAGAAGTAAAATATAAATAATACCAATTCGTGAATCCAGACAATAATAGATATAAGTCGAAAATGATCTTCTTCAGTGACGTTACTTTTATTTTCAAAACGCCTTTGTGCAGCGTAAAATTTATTGACCAATAAAATTATTGTTCCACTGCTGTAAATTTAAAAACCAATTTATTGTTAACATTTTACTTTATTATTTAAATATTATCTCTTATATTTCAACCTTTTTATTAAATGCACGTTGTTATTACCAAGTGTAAATACAACTATTACCATTTCTATGGTCTGATATTGTTTCATGTTTTAATTTTTATTGCTAGTTAGAATTTTAAGAATAATTTTTAAAACATGATGTATATATTAATCAGGCAGTACCAAGTCAGTTGTGATAAAGGTGGCAATAAATGGTTAATGAGTTTACTTACTCTTCTATTTGCTAACTTCAGATCCTTTACAAAGTGCACTTCGCTAAAATCATTTGCAACTTCGTTTTGCACTGACAAAAGTATTTCCGCTTCTCGTTTATTAACTTCCATGCACTTTCCAAATATGCCTGGAAGTCGTTGTGATTGTAATCTTATTTGATTCGCAAAATATTTATTGCCTATAAAAGCCAAATTTGATACAAAATTATTTGTTTGATAACACTTGCTTAGTATTATTGTATTCATGTTGCTTCAGTAGGATTTAATTAGGCTTGCAAATTTTTTGCGAAATTTAAAACTTGCAGTCAGTATTTCTTAATTCATTGTAAACTTAAACTGTAAAACCTTCAATTGTGCACATCTCTAAATCATTTAAGAGGCAGTGCACTGTTTTTATACCCAGTTGTGTACCGCCAAAGAAAAATAAAGTTTTACTAAAGCGCACAAAAAGTGAATAAATTTAAACTGTGTTCCACACGCAAGCCATTGTAGTTGGGAAATCTGGCTTGCCTATTCATATTATTATAAAAACCACTAAAAATCATCACAAAAAGTTAAGCGCCTAGCGCCGCATTGTCAACCGTGAGTCTGAAGTAGATGCTATGTTTTAAGAGAACGCTAGCTTTATGATCGAAAAAACTATTTGTAACAACGCTCACTATGGTATGAATAACTGTACGTCAAAACATTAAAACTCATTCGCTAATTTTCTAACCTTACCTTACTATACTTATCTAACACAATAACGCAAAAAGCACGTAAATTCTAGACTTTATAAATATAAGTACGTTTTTATTTTTACTTAATAATTTTTTTTATATGAACAATACCGTATAATTAAATTCTAATAGTAACACTAACTTAAGAGAACGTATTACAACCCACTAATTGAAGAAAGTTTAAAAAATATTTGATCTTTATTAGTTACTAAATCACTTTATAACTTATCATATAGACTAGCTTCAAAATTGTAAATTTCTTCATAAGCCACTTGCATTATCAAAAATAATTGTTTATCAGAATACTCAAACACAACTAGAACAATCAAACCTAATTAAACCTAATAAACAGCTTCTAAGGGTTGCAAAAATGAAGAAGTAAAATTTAATAGGAAACAAAAGGTCAAAAAAATGGTAAATAATGATTTTAAAAGAGTAAACTAATTTAACGACGAAAAACTAAGACAGTGCTATTCAGTATTGAACAAACTAACACAAAAAAACAAAACATATAAAAGATGTTTAAAAATCGATGTTCGAACAAAACAAAATTTTTCTAAGTGTCGAAATCCCGACCAGTTTATGACGTACATTTAGCAAAAGTGGTCAGTTACACAAAAATGAGAGTTTTTACTCTATAAACAAGATTTTTACACCTATTTGTTTAGTTAAAGCTAAAGGTTAAGTTGCAACATATAAAAATATAACAATTAATAACGTAGATTGTAACGTTCCAATTCTGAATATTTTATAAAGACAGAAACTTTAAAAAATGCAATAATTACATAGGGATTTTTAAAAAACTAATGTGCCTATAAAATCAATAATAATGATACTTTAAGCGAAACAAGAACATAGGTTTATGGTTTACTATTTTTTAATTTAGCAAACTATACTTAGGCTAACAATATAAGTGTAGATAGTATGAACAATGGAAATATTGAAATATTTTGTAAAACCCTAGATACACGGTAAGACAAAATTGTAAATAATAAAATAAGTTACGTGATATATATCCAAAAGAAGAATTATTAAAGATATAATCACAGAATTTAAAAACAAATAGGATATCAGAATAAATATGATAAGTTTAATATGAAAACACCAGAATTAGGAATTTAGTTCTATTTGCTACATGTTACAAATCATAATTATCATAGTTATTAAGTTGCTGCCCTTTATTGTTGTAAATATTAATGCAATGATTTTAAAAAACCAACATTTTAGCCAAACTAAGATCAACATGTTTTTTATAAGAACACAACATGTCATACTACTAAAAATTATTGTTGGAGTTGCAATAAAACTACACAAGATTAAAGAAACTGTGACAATCGTAACGAGATATTTTTGAATTAAACTATTAAAATTATTCAGATAAACAGTGACAGGATTGAAGAATGCAAAAGCAATAAACTAAAACTATTTTATAATAAAAAGGTGTTTTAAACAAAGAACACGTTTGTTGTCAAACAAAATGTTACATTTAAAAATTTAATGTGATAAAATGAACATCAATAATATTGATATTTTACGAAATTTAACAATAAAAAGTGCTGCTATGGACTTTAAGAGATTAAAATGTATGCCTAAAAAACCACTGTATGTAAAAATAAAGTTTACTTTTTAAAACAAAGTATGATATTGTTTCAATATGTAATTTTTAAGAAACTTTTAAATGTCAAACATGCTTTAAATAAAGGTTGAGTTGGTAAACGTGATCCGTATGATGTAATTAAAAACGGTTAGGATAATTTTGACAAAAAAATGCTGTTTATCAATTTTTAAGCAGTTATTGTCATAGGTGTTAAGATTGTAATTTTATCAAACAAACTATTACTTTAAATAAAACTACAATAAAAGTTCTACACGAAAATGCTTAAAGATTGATAAATTACTCAAATATCAACGTTGTAAACGTTGTTTCACGTCGTTGAATATTGAATTTATCATTTTATAAAAATTAAAAAAAACAAATTTCAATATATATGAGCTTATAATTAAACTAGTCAATGCAAGAGATGCATTTATTAGTTATATATTAAAAAAATTGAATTAATTAAAAAAAGTATTTGTGTTAGAATAAATAGGTATTACAATATTTGCCTTTTTTTTCTTAAGCTATGGTATTTAAATATTACCTAATTGACTATCCTTATAAAATTAAAAATAAAAAAACCTTTAATTTAAAGTAGTTTAGTTTGAAACTATGTAAAATTTAACAACGTTTACATTATCTTGTTTAACAGAAAAAAATAAAACAACAATAATGTGTCTATTTTTTACATTTTGGTTTACAAGCTTGCTATAATTTTTTTTTCATATTTAAAACTTTCTATTTTTATATTCTTTTAAAATGATAAAAATTTCCTTTTAATCCTACAAAAGCTCTTATAATATATAAATCTTTTGTTTTCTTTGTTTCTATAATATATTTATGCTCAAATTACTCTTGTTTGTTTTATGTAGTTATTTCGATTAAATAATAGGTTTTTTTAATTTTTATATTAGCAAAATCAACAAGTTTATAAGGTATTAGATTTGTAGATATAAGTTCACCAGTATACTTTGTCTTCTGCAAATTGTAGTTCATATCCTTTTTCAAATCAAGTTTAACTCAATGTGTTCTTACTCTTTGTCCTGGTTTTAAATTATTATTTTATTACTCGTTTTGCTTAACTTTATAATCTAGATTTTGATCTACATAGATATGAATATACAATGAATACATTTTTTCTGTGTGAATTGCTTCAATGAATTTTATGTTCATGCTTGTATGTCTTAAAATTATAAATTTAGTAATAAACTCTTGTATATCATTAACCTATAAAGTGGTTTCTTGTTTAGCAATATATTTATACACCTTTCGTTGAATTGTTTTTGCGAATCGTTAACTAAATATAGCTTGTGCGGCATTTTTTGTTGTTCACAAGAACATATTATAATCATAACCTAAAGTATTCGTTTGTAGATGCTGAGCTTTAGCTGCATCTTATAAAAGGTCGTGCAAGTAATACCTAACGCACAAATGCCCAATTTTGACCTATCATTTACCTCACGTAACGCAAACGTAACATGAAAACTTAAAAAACTTTAAAAACTTAGTTAAAACAGCTGCAATGAATAGAATTATATTTAATTTAGATAGCAAATTAAATGAACGTATAAATTTTAGGGGCAAGAAGAAAGATTCATTTTTAATCTAGTAGATAGACCCCGCTTAAAGTATATTAAATCAAAAAATACTGAATAGATTTTGCTGTTTTAAAATTATTCCATTTTATCTAGTGTAAAGCGTTACGTAACAAATAGGCAGGTACCAACTGCTCATCGTAACGATTAAGTAACGCTGGTTATACCTACCAACTAACCCCGACTGCGTTACGTATTACTTGCACGACCCCTATATGGTTTTAGTGTCCGTCTGTTTGTCTGTGTCCCTCTGTCCGTCTGTAGCAACTTCGCCACAGGTTGCAATTCTCAATCAATTTTACTTATTTTACTTTTAATCGCTAGCAAATGCGGTAAAAATGTGCTGTATGGTTTTTTGTTATTTTCGTAATTATAGTTTGTCCACAATGAGCCGTTAAATGCACCATTTTTGAACTTTTTTCTTAAACAGCCGTAAAAACCATATATAAGTATACAGTATATGTAAAGTACATATATATATATAATTTTAAAGCCCGCTGGGAAGTTCACATGTGGTACGCATAGCGAGCATAGGTCTTTACTAAGGGATAATTCACAAATTATGTCATCAAAATTGTTAACTAATAAAGACCATTATAATTACCATGAGCATTATTTAGGGACGATCCCTTGCTGCATTAAGTTCAACACAAAACACTTGTTACCTGTCAGGGGAAAATTTAAAATTGTAAATTGTGATAGTTTGTGGCAGTTGCAGTCAACTTACTGTTGTTTAGTTCCCCGAATTCTAAGTTTCAGTTTTTTTGTGTTCTTGCCGCCCTAGTTCTAGTTAGTTCTAGTTCTAAAATTTAAAAAATTTCTTAGTTATAGTTTAGCTCTAGTTCTTACTACCTTTTTCATAGTTAATTCTAGTTAGTTTTTAGTTCCATCTAACTTAGTTCTAGTAAGTTCTAGTTCTTGATTTGATTTTGATGGTTAGTTCTAGTTAGTTCTTGTTCTCAAAGCTTAGTTTTAGTTAGTTCCAAATTTTAAAATTCGCGCTAAAATTTTTGAATAGTGGCGTATGTAAGACGCGAAAATTCAAATTAACTAGTTCTAGTTCCTAGTTTTTACTTAGTTCTTGTTCTAGTTAGTTTAGAATTAGATCCCATCAAATGCAATGCAGTACAACAACAGTTGGCAATATCGACAAATCGACTAACTGCGACGCTTTGCAGCCACGTAGTCGCTTTAGGTTGTTTTATATGCCTCAGCAGCATTTGCGACAGCAACAAGTCCACATAATAGATCAACATAGTGCTTTTACACAAACCAATCAAACAAAATATCACAGGTCAGGCCAACAAGGTCATTTATAACCCCAAGAAACAACACATTAACAACCTTTGTAATTACAAATGAATCAACAAAATAAACGTCGTATGTGTACCCAACTACAACAACCTAATTATTTAGAGAACATTTTCATTCGTAACCACCGACTACAGCAACATGTTACATTATTTGCATCCTAAAGGTAACAAAATCATCAAAACTAAAATTTTATTTGACTTTTTAGTCTACAGTTTATGCAGTATACTTGACATTTCAATAAATATTTCTCTAAGCTTAGCTAATATGCCAACACCAACGTAACAGGCCTGGCATGAAAATCAGCATTTTCATGGTTAAGTGGAGTTTGTTTCTGCTGCTAATTATTTTGAAGAAATTGTTAAATGGTGGGGCTGGGCTTTGTTTTGTCGTGGATTTCCTCAGGTAGCGGTTGCCATTATGTCAACATTCGTTATTGGATCTCGGGGCTGGCGACATCATCAGTTTTACAAGAGAGTCTTCGGCAAAGCTTATCCAGCCAAGAGACGAGCTATTATTCCATTTCTTTTGTAATTTCGTTCATTTACATAGCTATTTGTGTGCCTGGTAGTGAGTAAACTGTAGATTGCAGTATAGAAATAAGAAAACAACTATCATTGTCCCAAAAATTTCTCTTCTAATAAAATCTGGCTATAGTTATAGTATTTAACTTTTAAATGAATAATGAATATCACTCGCCTAACTGTCAATTCTGAAGTATAAACAAAGGCGTAGCCAGGCCTAGGCCAGGCAGGCGCAGACCTTCCCGCGGTTTTTAGATGCTGAGCATCTATTAGGAATGGCTCTGTCCGTCTGTCTGTCTGTCGATATTTTTTTTTTGTCGTGCTCCACAGGTCAAAGTTTTCAATCTAAATTGTTTAAATAAATTTTGAATGATAGGTAATAAGATGGAATAGAACCCTATTGGTTTTGGAATCGAATGGATTTACCAATTTTTCACAATAAACGATTTAATGGACCAAATTTTGAGAAATAAAATGAATGCCTGGAAAAACCAGTGTCTAGCTACTTCACATGCATTTCAATATTTGCCGCTGAAGGTAAGTAGGTAGGTTCATGCTCCGCACGTTCCATATACCTGACATTCAGTGGATATTCGTACCATAGAAAACTTCCGATTAACATAGGATTTTACAAGTAGGAATGCAGGTATCGTCCATAAATTACGTCAAACATACTTTACAATTTTAGGGACCCCCACAGCTATAAGTTCAAAAATTAGCTTAAAATATATCCTTAGCATAGAATTTAACTAGAATGCATGCAGAGATCGCCCATAAATTACGTCATACAAATTTTACCATATTAGAGATCCCCACTGTCAAAAGTTCAAAAATTATTGTTTGGATACAAAGTCGAGATACCTAGGCAAGGTGTCTAAATAGTTTCATATCCATGCAATCAAATGGAAGCGGCAGGGTTTGGACACCTTGCCCAGGTATCTCGACTTTGTATCCCGACAATAGGTTGACATGTATCCTTAACATAGTATTTTACTAGTATGCCTGCAGGGATCGTCCATCGATCAATTTCATATCACAATTTCATTTCACGTTTAAATATTAGATTCACATATCCTTATCATAGGACTTTTAATATGGCAACTTATCATCGCCCAACTAATTATATCAACTAATCCTAACGATGGCATTATTTGTGAGCGATCCAATAAAGTAGTATGTGCTGCTTTCAGCTCTTGCAGTGTTGACTGTTTATTATTAAATTAACGAATAAGAATTTAAAATGTGGAATTATTTCATTAGTGGTCAATTCAAACTGACAAACGTTACTGCTTATGATGCCATCAAGCAAGGGCTTCAGCCTTTTTTTTATATATTTGCTCTATTTTATTCAAACGAATTTTAATGTCATGAGGTATTGTAAAATTCATATGCGAATAGCTTTTGTACTGACACTTTTCGTATCAGCACCACTCGTACTCAACCACCTTGTACCTGTGATACTTTGACCAGGCCCACAAGAATCAGTAAAACTTGTACCAGCACCATCGTGGCGGCGCTAATTTCAAAGACCTAAATCTTACCATAATGGCTTTTACTGTTCCCAATCGATAGAGAGCAACTTCTACCTAGGTAACATTACCTTCCACATGCACCTTTACTAATACCGATCCAACTTGTAGTGGCACCATTCGTAGCTTGCCTACTATTGTCATTATCAATAGTACCTAGCCAAATCTAGCTATTCGAACCAAAAATACTCAAAATGGCTGCACATGCTAATGTACCTGACCCACTGTCACCAGCAAAGGTCGTATTTTTGTACCTAACTCGTTGGCAACGACGCTTAATGCTAGTTTTATTTTTGCCTTTCGACAAAAAACATGTTTTCCAGTGATGAAGTCACTCGCTCTAAGCTCAGCATCTACTTCGGGCCCACGGTGGACAAATCCGGCGCGAAGCGCCGGATTTTTTGTTAGGCCAAGGCCTATTCGAGATGTTGGAAACAAAATAAATTTAAAACCAGATTTTAATTTATTGTGTGGAAAAAGTATATTCACAAAGGCAAAAAACAACTAGAATAGACTATTTCACCATAAGCTTTCCCTCTGCGTATTATGTTTATATTTGAAACCACTAACATTGAATTGTACAATGGTTGGTATCCAAATCTGCATAAAATAGGGCATTAAAACTTACGACGTTATCAAAATGATAAAATGTTGCAATACTCATCGTTATCGTAGGAGAAACCTACCATCACTACAGGGCAAATAAATATGCCTTTAAATATTCTCCAAGCCAACAACTTTGGTAAAAAAAAATTGTTAGGCTGAATTAGGCTTTTGCAACGAGAGTCTAAAGTAGGCCCTAAAATAGCAGCATTTTACGTGAGCAGAAACGTCTGCTTAATTAAAGTTTCAGGCCATTATTAATATTTTCTTAATAGTTTTGCGATTTCTAAAAAATCGCATAACGTATTTTCTGAGTTTTTTTAAATCCAAAAAAAAAAATTATCAAAACTTAGGCATTTTTTGTGATTTTTTGTGATTTTTTGTGTTAAAGATGTACAATACTTTGCTTAAAAACTAGTTTTTATAAAGTTTAAAATTCCATAAGCCATAAATAATTTAAGACATATTTTTGTGTTGATCAAAAAAATGTGTGAACATATGACAATACTTACAAGAGTGCCAACTGGCATTATTAAAAATTCATTCCTATTAAAAAAGTAAATTCGTACTAGATACTAGAGGACTGCAAAAAATACTCTATTTCCTGCACAAATAATATTTATTTTTAAAAATTTAAGAAACCAGAAACCAGTTTTTAGGTATTGTTCTGAAAATCACAAAAAAATAATTTACTTCATATCGGGCCAGGCCTGGATCTAAAGGGGTGGCATCCGGGCAGTTGCCCCCACTGAGAATTATTAATTTGTTGTAGATAAGACGGGAAAATTTAAAAAAACTCGATAATGTGGTGTATTTTTCACATTTGCCCACCCCGAAAAAAATTCCTAGATCCGGGCTTGTATCGGGCAAAGATTATTAGAGCTCATGAATGCAGAAAAATCAAAAATTTATTCTCCGGTCATTTAAGTATGGCGGCCGTTTAATAACCTTTATCAAATAAAATCAAATCCATACTTTTACAATTTTCACGCATCAGTATAAGTAACCATTTACATCATGTTCTTAAGCCCTTTTAATTTTTGTAGTAGTAATTTTGTGTAGTTTTGTAATTCGGAAAACATTATCTAAACAACTAAATAACAATTTTTGGGTTTTTAAAAATTAAAAAAGATTTTTTTATAACATGAAGGATTCTCTTGGTCCCATAAAATTGACAATCCAAGTTGAAGATAATGCATTGTTAATAATCACTTTGATAGTTTGCCACCCTGTTGCTTCCAATTTTCGTCTGATTTTAATAAACATTTAAGTTTCTCGACTTGATCACGGCAGCATTTGACATTCTTTTCCGTGTTTTTCAAAAAATTTTGAATTTCGTTGTTTTGTTAAAAATTATCAATTCTAATTACATAGAGCCATAAAAATCCCTCAATTTTTAAAAAAATTAACTTTCTAAATTTTAAAAACCCAAAAATGATTATATCGATATTTTTTAAAACTAAGCTTTTTCTAAAAACGGACAAAAAATGTTGAAACTGAATGTTAAAGAATTGGAAATTCATTTTTAGGTCAACTTAATATGACGCCCGCTCATTAGAAAATTCATACTTTTAAAAAGTTAATAGTTATAACTGAAATCGAATTTTTAAAAGAACGGGGGGGGGGGAGGGGGAGGGGGTTTGTCCACAAATTTGGCCTACCCGCGAAAAAATCGTGGCTACGCCACTGACTATAAATTAATTGAAAACTATAAAATAGCCCGTTATTTTATGCTATGATTTTAACATGTATCATACAATATTTATTGCATGCGTCATTCGTAGGTAATACCAAAAATCCGGCGCTTCGCGCCAGATTTGTCGACCGGGGGCGGGTCCGAAGTAGATGCTGAGCTTTCACAAAGGCGCAAGACAATTTCTGTTACGCTAAAAGATGATATAGGATTTGTGGAAGCACCCCTACCATCAATAAGCCATATACGATTGTACGTAGCATGTGGTTAAATATAGCTAAAGAATATTTATAAATTGCACCATTCACAAATGACGTCATTTATGGAGTCTCCCCTACTATCAATAGGAAATATACCAATGTACGTGGCAAGCAGTTAAAAAGAAAGGTTCGAAAATATTATACAGTTATAAAGCGGGTACCTAAAACTATGATATTTGAATGACGTCATTATGAACGATCCCTGAATAAAATTAACCCATATACCTTGGTATGTTTATTGCATACTGTTGAAAAGGTTGAAAACATTTTTTAGGTTAGAAAGGATGAGAGTAAAAGCTATGGTATTTTTTTGAAAGACGTCATTTTGGACGACTCCTGAACATAAATAATCTAGGTTAGAAAATATTTAAAAGTTAGAAATAAGGGTATTAAATACTATGGTATTTTTTCAATAGACGTCATTATGGACGATCCCTGAATAGTATTAATCGAGGTATGTTTATCTCATATTGTTAAATAAAAACTATGTTATTTTTTCCAAGGACGTCATTGTGGACGACCCCTGAACATCATTAACCTATATACCTGTATGTTTATTTTGTCCAGGGACGTTATTGTGGACGACCCTTGAACAATTATAAATTATAACTTATATACCTATGTATGTTTTTTTGGTCCAAGGACGTCATTGTGGACGAACCCCGAACACCTATATACCTTTGTATGTTTATTTTGTCCAAGGACGTCATTGTGGACGACCCCCGAACATTAATAACGTATATACCTATGCATGTTTATTTCGTCCAAGGACGTCATTGTGGACGACCCCCGAACACCTATATACCTAGGTTTGTCGAGGAAGGAGAATAGCTAAACTGGTGCTCGATGTGTGGACTCCAATATTAAGCGTTGATATTTTGCACTGAGCGTGGATATTTTGCACCTCCATGTCGTAGTCCCAGTACCACGACCACTACACTAGACTGGCATGTGAACGTACATATTGTGAGCAGTACCTTTACTTGCATTGGAAACTCGTGAAAATTTTCCATGTGTATTTTCAATGGCGAAACTTGACAAGCTCTCAGCTCCGTATGTACCTTCCATGTATTTTTAACCCTTTTTAGATGCTGAGCTTAAGCATCTATAGGAATGGCTATGACCGTCTGTCTGTCTGTCTGTCTGTCTGTCCGTCTGTTCTTTTTGCGCTACAGGTCACAGTTTTCAAGCGATATTCGTCAAATATTTTTCAAATGGCCACAAATGCGAGAGAGAAGTGCCCTATTGTTTTTGAGAGAGATCGAACTAACCAGTTTTTCACAATTAACAGTTGACTGGACCAACTTTTTTAGCCATCTAAAAGCATTGGGGAAAAACAGGTGATTTTTTAGATGCTGAGCATCTATCTATAGGAATGGCTATGTCCGTCTGTCTGTCTGTCTGTCGACAGGTCACAGTTTTCAATTTAATTTTTTCAAATAAATTTTAAACAATAGAACCCTATTGTTTTTGGAATTAAACGGATTCACCAGTTTTTCACAATTAACGATATAATGGACCAACCTTTTAGCATTAAAATGCATGCAGAAAAAATCCGGCGCTTCGCGCCAGATTTGTCCACCGTGGGCCCGAAGTAGATGCTGAGCTTAGAGCGAGTGACTTCATCACTGGAAAGCATGTTTTTTGTCGAAAGGCAAACCTAAACCTAGCATTAAGCGCCGGTGCTAACGAGTAAGGTACGAAATAATGACCTTTGCTGGTGACAGTGGGTCAGGTGCATGTGCATGTGCAGCCATTTTGAGTATTTTTGGTTCGAATAACTAGATTGAGCTAGGTACGATTGATGATGACAAGAGTAGGCAAGCTACGAATGGTGCCGCTACAAGTTGGATCGGTATTAGTAAAGGTGCATGTAAAAGGTAATGTTACCTAGGTAGAAGTTGCTCTGTATCGATTGGGAACAGCAAAAGCCATTATGGTAAGATTTAGGTCTTTGAAATTAGCGCCGCCACGATGGTGCTTGTACAAGTTTTACTGATTCTTGTGGGCCTGGTCAAAGTATCACAGGTACAAGGTGGTTGAGTACGAGTGGTGCTGATACGAAAAGTGTCAGTACAAAAGCTATTCGCATATGAATTTTACTATACCTCATGACATTGAAATTCGTTTGAATAAAATAGAGCAAATATATAAAAAAAAGGCTGAAGCCCTTGCTTGATGGCATCATAAGCAGTAACGTTTGTCAGTTTGAATTGACCACTAATGAAATAATTCCACATTTTAAGTTCTTATTCGTTAATTTAATGATAAACAATCTGCACTGCAAGATCTGAAAGAAGTACATACTACTTTATTGGATCGCTCACAACTAATGCTATCGTTAAGATCAGTTGATATAATTAGTTGGGCGATGATACGTTGCCATATTAAAAATCCTATGATGAGGATATGTAAATCTAATTTCTAAACGTATGACAGTGGTGGTCTCTAAAATACTAAAATTTGCATGACATAATTCATGGACAATCCTCGTACGTAAGTTCAAAAAACTACAATGTTAAGGATATGTGTTTACCTAATTTTGGAACTAATGGCATGGGAATCTCTAAAATAGTAAAATTTGAATGACGTGATCGTTGGACGATCCCTGCAGGCATACTAGTAAAATACTATGTTGAAAATATATGTCAACCTAATTTTTGAACTAATGACAGTGGGGGAATTTATGACACATTTATTGTGACATCATTTATTATTACAGTTCACTCGCTACATAGCGTACCTCCTCATAGCGGATACCTCCACTTAGCGTACTTTACGAGCATCCCTGGCTAAATCGCTATGCTTTTAATGCAATAATACCTCTATATAGTGTACCTCCACATAGTGGAAAGCTCCTCATAACGTACTAATTTCAGAGGCTCAAAGTAACATTTAAGTGTAAATTTCGTCGCTTTATAGTGTACTTTAAAGAATTTAAAATTTTTCAGCGCCTATTTCAAAAAGTTACTTTTTTTTTTCTTCATCTAACTGATTTTGCAAACTTATACAATCGAAATTACTAAAAATTATTCTTTAATTGATTTGTTTAGAACCAATAATTGCTTTAAATAGTAGCATTTTTATAGTTTTCATGTGAAATACTGATTTTGTTTTAAACCTGCACTTTCTACATAGTGTACTCTCCTCATAGCGTACTTATTTGGCTGGTCCGCTGAAGTACGCTATGTAGCGAGTGGACTGTATTTCATTCAAAATAACAAACTTAACACAGTCCTCCAATGAGATTTTTTATCCAAGAACTGATAAAAAATAAAGCAATGAATAAAAAATGTATATTTGGTGTATGCACTTGGAACTGTAGAAACTAAATAATGTTGGCAAATCTGTACTGATTTATTCAGAGTTGCCTTTGCAAAATTTTGAATACAGAAAAGATAAAGGGCTTTATGATTTTATAAATGTGCAATAATTAAGGGATTGTCTTTAATTTACTTCACGTGAAGAGACAATAAGTCGCCTTGAATATTCTCAGGTTCACGGTAGCTCTTTACGCAATCGTTAATTTAATAAGATGACAGTGGGAAAATATAGTCTTTTTTGAAATAGGGATATTTCAAACACATCGGTTTTGGACTACCCCTACGTCTTGAAAGTTATATTTCTTATGCAAGTTTAAGTAGAAAGTTAAAACATAATTACAAACAAACAACAAACATCGATAGAAATAATGGAGAGTGAATAGTGACATACCATTTTTCTTCTAATTGTAGATTTCACCTTCTGCTAACTATTTAAACTAACTTGGAGGTTTTCTATCAATCCACTTTACAAGAATTTTCAAAAACATGTAAATAGAACATTTTACACTTTTCAAAAACATGTAAATATAACAATAACATTTTACACTTTTCAAAAACATGTAAATTGGACATTTTGACTTTTTCAAAAACGTGTAAATAGGACATTATGACTATTTCAAAAACGTGTAAATAGAACATTTTATATTTTCAAAAACATGTATATAGGACATTTTGACTTTTTCAAAAACATGTAAAAAAAAACATTTTACACTTTTCAAAAACATGTAAATATAACATTTAGCACTTTTTAGAAACATGTAAATAGAACATTTAGCACTTTTTAAAAACATGTGTTACCGACAAAAACGGTCGATAACTTATAAAATATCTGCTGTGTCGGACTAGAACCGGCACAGTATAATAAATAATAAAATAATGTCTTTTTCTTCTTCTTTTCGTCTCAAATTATAATACAAATACAATATGGACTTTATTAACAGTAATATACTCAAACGTGTTAAATATCAGTAATTTTAGTATCAATATCTCAGTTTTCAGGGTTATTTTCATGAATCGGAAGCAACCGTGTTATCAGCACGGAGCCTAATTGGCGATTAAATCATATTCATTATTCATTGGTTTAGCTGTACAGTGGTCACTGTCCAGCTTATTCTTCATATTTATTGTTGAATTCTAATTTAGAAATAATATTAGTAATAGTCAGATTTCTTGTAAAATACAGCCATGGCGATCCAGAACATCCTTCACCCCATGATGTATGTACATAATCAGTACAATTTCATTAGCCGTATGTCATTTTCCTTGGTTTGTATCTTAAGACTTTTCTTTTCTTCCTAAATTTCCACGAACAATACAGTTTCTTTTCGATAGTCATCATGAGCCAAGAAAGTAGCACACCTCGGATAGAAATCACATCCGTTGCACCAAAGCAGCTTACCCCATGAAACAACCATTCATTGAACATCGGATTCGAATCTTTTATTTTCATTCTGACCGACGTCAGTGGTTGGTGTTTCGGTCGAAGGAAGTAGTAATAATTTCCATTGCTTTCTTTTTCTTCATAACGACGACAGCTTATTTTTAGGATCGTCTGAGACATCATCACTTGCAATGAATTTCGTCCAGCTTTAATTCTGGAAGAAGGAAATGATATATGAAAATCTTCTTCATTTTTCAAATCATTCACATCATTGTCTTGGTTTTCAATTTCTGTAAGAATTTGATTTTTATCTTGACACAAAGCAGTTACTAATTCGGTCAAATGGTTAGCAGTATTGTCTGTAGTCGAAATTTCATTTTTTAAATCATTTATGGTACTAGGTTTGCCATATTTTTGAAACATCAAATTAGATTCTTCACATTTTAAATCAATGTCAGTAGGTTGGCAACACTTTTCATTCACTTCTTCAGTTTCTTCAGTAATTATGTCATTATTCAAATAATTTTCAGTTTCAGAATTTACAACTTTTCTATCTTCAAATTGTATTATGATCAATTTCTTACAATCTTTCTTCACCCCAAAATGTTCGTGCGAATATTTTCCACTTATTGATGATGGGGTTCTGCCAAAAGATGTCGCATCTGGCTTATCTGCATTTAAATACATAGCATGCTTTTCTAGGAAGACACGTTCTTTTTCGAAAAGTTGTCTTTCTCGTTCATTAAGTTGTCGCTCTCGTTCTTGTCTTTGTATTTCTCTTTCTGTCCAATATTTATCTTTATTGTCGAGATACGCAAGTAATTGTTCAGGTGAAACGGTTTGTACATCTGCTTCACTTGGTACGTACATCTCAAATAACTCTTGAATATCATTGTCATGTAACTTTAATTGTTTTAAACAATCAATATTCATTTTTTCTAATTTTCTAACTTCAAATGTACAAATATCAGATAGGTAACTTTGTAATACGGTCACCCTAGTTCTTTAGAATTTCTTCAGGTTTCAATTAATTTCTTCAACCTAGAATGTACTTTGCACGTTTTAAATCCAGAAATTCTTCACCTTTAAAATTCGGAGTCTGCTAACCCTGGTCCAGTGAATCCCAATTATCAGTATCAGTATCAGTATCAATTTCTAAAGGATCACCGTAACTTAGCAGTATTCCAGAACTCAGTAATCGATGAAGCGTCAAATTTCCAGAAATTTCCACGAGGTCATCAAAGGTCAAGTAAAATATCTTCTGAGAAGTATACACGGATGTACCAATGTCAGCCAGAACATCAAGTGATTTAATTTTTATCAGTTTCAAAACTTTGGTTTTCAGATCTAGTAAACCTTGTTTCTTCGTTATTCAATAATTTCAGTTTACAGATGTAAAAATATCTAATTTCTTGGAATCTTCTAGTTTTGAATATCTAAATTGTCGGTTTTTCAATCTTTAATTATTTAAATTTTCAAGTGATTAGAATAATTCTCAGTTTCAAAGTTGGGATTTAATAGTTTCTTCTGTCATCAATAGTATTTTTATTTTTTCATTCTCATTTTCGATCAATTTCATTTATTTCAGTTCTGTTTTCTTTCAGTTGTTTCAGTTATCAAATAATTCTGGTTTTGAATTTCTTCAATTATTTCAGTTTACTTTTTTCTCATTTCATTAACTGTTGCCCAGGGTTTCAAAATTTCAAGATCAGTCGGTTTAGGAATCAGTAGTGTAGAAGGGTTGAGATAGCGGATTGCTAGAGCCTCCACTCAAACTCCACTTGATTTTATTAAACTTCGGTGATGGCCGGAAGTCAGTGTCGTCACCGTTGTAGATACGGGATTTTATTTTATTTTCTTTCTTTCTCTGTCTCTCTTCACCCCTTGATTTCAACGAAATCAAAAAAATTTCGCAAAATCGAAAATTCTGGAGTTATTGGGACGGGCAGCAGGGAGCGGGTTTGAAGCCACGGGTGGGTACGAAGTTATTGGAGGGCGCCATTATGTTACCGACAAAAACGGTCGATAACTTATAAAATATCTGCTGTGTCGGACTAGAACCGGCACAGTATAATAAATAATAAAATAATGTCTTTTTCTTCTTCTTTTCGTCTCAAATTATAATACAAATACAATATGGACTTTATTAACAGTAATATACTCAAACGTGTTAAATATCAGTTTGTAAATTATGCTATTAACTACATTTTTTTCTGTACAACACAAATATATTCCATAATATGGTTAATCCCCTGATACCGTATACTGTGTCATTTTGGCAACTTTCTGTAATGAAAGCAGTTGACGAATAAAGTCTATTATTATTATTTTAGTATCAATATCTCAGTTTTCAGGGTTATTTTCATGAATCGGAAGCAACCGTGTTATCAGCACGGAGCCTAATTGGCGATTAAATCATATTCATTATTCATTATTTCAGCTGTACAGTGGTCACTGTCCAGCTTATTCTTCATATTTATTGTTAAATTCTAATTTAGAAATAATATTAGTAATAGTCAGATTTCTTGTAAAATACAGCCATGGCGATCCAGAACATCCTGTAAATAAAACAAATTGCTCACTTAAGAAACTCGTGATTAGCATCATTGTAAGCATGTATCCCATCCACTGTATTTTTTTGACATAGCACATTTTAATTGTAGCATAAATTGGAAATGGGTCATTTTGTTTTTTCATAGACGATGAGCATGCGTGTATATTGCATTTAATATATAACTTCTGCCACAATAGACAATGCTGTCAAATGTACTGCGCAGTGAGATGGTCCCATTGTCAATAAAGAAATTTACTCTTTTATTATTCTTCAATCTCTCTCTTACGCAACTCTCACGCCTACTATGCCTTTACAACTCCACTATGCAAGTTGTGTAACTTAAAAATATTTTTAAAAGTTTAATTCTTGATTTTAAGTGACTCACACATATTTAAAATCCTATTGAGGATATTTATCTAGTTTTCCGCAGTCTATAAGCACAACTGAGACCACATCTGTCTTTCCAAGTTTTAAGATACATAAATACATTTTTTAATTACAAAAAGCTAATATTATATATTAGGGAAAATATTTCCACAGAGTGCCGTCATGAAAATAGAAGAAATGGATAATGAGATGTCTTGGACTTGGAAAACAGAGAAAAACTTTATTTTAACAACCAAAGTGATTTACGTGATTTGGACAATTTTTGCCTTTTTCAGTGCCGTGTACCCCGTTCCCTATGGAAGGTATTTCAATTCTGCCAAATTTAATGGCCGGGTCATAAAAGCACAGTATGTTTGGCACGTAAGTAAAATTACGAGTTAAAAATTTATTTTATTTTTAATTATTTGGAATTATCCTTATAATATTGAAATTCGGATTAAACTCATACTAATTGTTTTTCCTGTAAAGTAATATTATGTTTAATATTACATAGACAACTGTTGTGATTTTGTGATCCTATTATCCCCCATTCTCATCATGTACTGCACACCGAATCGAATGCTGTCAAATTTTCCAAATGTTGTGGCTATTTAAATTATTTCTCATTCATTATATTCACAGGTAAGAAACGCTTTAAATAGTAGGCAAGTGATTGGAAACCTTCAGTAAATAATTTATGGTTTTTTAACCGCAGAGCAATTATTTATCCAATGAAATACTTGGCAAATGAGTCTCCGCTCCCAATTCAGTCGCTCAACATTGTCTTATTAGCCACCTTACATGGATCTCTGCAAGGCTTTTACCTATTAAATATCCAGAAGGTTCCAGACGTTGGATTCTTTAGTGTCATAGGTGACACATTTCTTTACATATACATATGAACATCAAATGGTTAGTATTACTCAAATGGTAATTCTGTCGCGTGATCTGGAGTACTACTTCTTCTCCATATTTATTTTTCCCACCTACCGCTAATTATTTGAACTAAGTTGGAGGTTTTCCTTGAATCCACTTTACAAGATCAACGCTAGATATCAACCAACAACCCACCCTACATAACACAAAATACGGAGTATCATTATTTAATGCACAGTTTGGACACAATGAAATGGTTTATTTTTATTTTAGTGATTTTTAAATAGGTAATTTGGAATCTCATATCATGAATGAAGCGTCAAAAAAACGTGTTATTAATTGAGGCTGCAATGTACTTGAACCAAAGCTATGTCTACTATAGCTAATCACCAGCATTGTGCAAAGGATATTTAGTTTTTATGTTTTTTTATTTATTTATGTTTTTAAACAGTTCAAAATATTTTACTTACAGGTTTTTAGACAGTGCAAAATCATATATTTCCGCGTTTCTAAAAATACCAAAAGATTCTAAATGCATGTTATTTAAAATTCAATTTGCTTTATTATTTTTTTTTGTTTTCGAAAAGTTAGAGATGTTCAGAACTGCAGGGTTTTTGAAACGTGCAAAAGCTTTCATCTTTATTTTTGCTTTTATTTTTTAAACTTGTAATTTGGCGCATACCTACCGTTTACCTATAAATTCGCTCTGCAGCTTATATTTAGTAAAGTAATAAAATTGTGGCAAAGGCTAAATTTAGCTAGGCTAAATGTGTCTCGTCCTGTGGTTACTAGTCTTAACTGTCAGAAAAACGTAACCACATATCGCTGGTGAAGAGACAACATGGCACAAGTCCAGTGGGATTACGTGGGAATTGTGCCATGTTGCCTCTTCGCCAGCGATATGAATAGTCAAGCACAGGAACACGCCTCTCCACGGTTACCGACCTGATAATTAAGTTTTATGCAAACCACCGATTCGGTGAATAACCGATAGCTAAACCGACGGTATTTCGCCGTCGGCACAAATAGTTGACTCTGACGCTATTATAGCACAACCTTATTGCTACATTTAATGTTCTATCTACATATTTTTGAAAAGTGTAAAATGTTCTATCTACATGATTTTAGAAAGTATAAAATGTATTATCTACATGTTTTTAAAAAGTGTAAAATGTTCTATCTACATGATTTTGAAAAGTGTAATATGTTCTATTTACAGGTTTTTAAAAAGTCTAAAATGTTCTATTTACATTTTGTTTAAGTCTTAAACGTTTTATTCAAAAGTCAGCGGCAAACAAGCCGGTGGTTAGCGCGGTGCTTCGGTTTGTATCGGCATGCCGGTGGAACGTCGGTTTTTACATGTTTCTTCGGTGACCGCTTCACCGATGAAGAGGCGTGCACACGAATAAAACAAAATTTTGTTCTCAACTTGTGTACTGCAAATTTAATACCGCAGTCGTTATACTGTTTCTACGTAATGCTTGTATATTTTGTAAAGCGATTATTTGTTATGATTTGCTCACTTTACATATCGCCAGAGAGGAACCAAAATGACCCATATCCATTTGTATCTAAAAACAGTTTCCACTATCTACAAAAATATTGAAATATGTCGTGAAAGCATTTAAATATAACATTTTGCAGTTTTTGAAAAACATGGAATTAGAATATTCTGCACTTTTTAAAAACATGTAAATAGAACATTTTACACTTTTCAAAAACATGTAAATGGAACATTTTGCACTTTTTAAAAAAATGCAAGTGGAACATTTCACACCTTCATAAAACATTCAATATCAACATTTAGTGTATTTTTTTTAATGACATAGCTCACTTTGACTCTGGTTTAAATTGAATATGGGTCATTTTGTTGATTCACAGGCGATATGTTTTATTTACTTTACAATTTAAACAATGAATATAATTTACGTAATAAGTGATGTCATAGCTGAATAAAAGTTAAAAACAGATTTAATTCTGACAAAACTAAAGTGGTAGACTACTTAGCGATTAAAAACTTTATTAGGTCTCAGATTTTTAAAGTTCTTAACTCGGCAAATACATAAACATTAAATTTTGCAGATTCCACAGATAGTGCTAGGGCTACGCCTCAATTTAAAATAGTTTTTGAATATCTGTGTACAAAACAAGTGATGAGACTTGACAAGTATGTAATAAAAAAATAAAAAAATGTATTTTTTATAGAAGTTAAAGTGCGAAAAACAAATAAATTAGTTGATATCACCAAGTCAGGATGGCCGAGTGGTCTAAGGCGCCAGACTCAAGCGTATCACAGCTTGCCTGCTATGCAGGTTTTCGAGGATTCTGGTCCTCGATTGAGGGCGTGGGTTCGAATCCCACTTCTAACACATCTTTTTTCTTATTTTTTTGTGTCCTTATTTTACATGTAACTACTAATTTTGGATAAAAAGTCCTTCAACTATAAAGTCATATTATGAATGGAAGAAATAGCTTTGCTTTGTATAATGATTTAGAGCGTTTACGTAATTGTTAGTGAGTGGGCAATGTTGTGGGGAACATTTCCTAAAACTAACATTGCAGAAATAAATTGCAGTAAGATTGATTAGTTTCTTTCCCATATTGGATATTAGTATTATAGTACTAAATGTTAAAAGCTGTGAAGTGGGATCCGAAATAGCTAGCATAATAAAAGACCTGAGTCAATGTCACTGGGTTTTTTTCTGCGACTATTTTGCCTTCTACGAATACGTTGCGGGCAAAACTAACCCTTCATTATCATAGATCACTGTACATAGATAGCTCCTTTGTATCTCCTTTCAAATAAATGCGGATATTTAATTGAATCTGCTTTACTTGGGTTGGGAATTTGAATTCAGCATTTTAAAGAGTCGCCCAACAGCAATGAATTAAAAGTATCTACTGCAAATGCAAAATTATTTAGGCTTTTAATAAATCATTACATATTATATTACAGATGTACGTATGTGCATGACGTGAACTTAAAATAGGTTGGAAAATTTTTAAAATTTTTTCTATTCAATAATATTTGTGACTTTTTATGTTGTATTTAATTTAAACATGTATGTAATACACTCGGGAATGCTTTATGGGAATAAGCCAACATATGAACAAATCATTTTAATAACATGCATGGGCATACCATACAGCAAACAGCATGCGTGATAGTTTAGCTAATGCTAACACGATAACCCAAATACCATACAAATTACTTATCACAATCTTTACTACATGGAATAATGCGAAGAATTTAATATCTGTAATATTCCACAGGAAGGCAATAAATCATATTTATCTCAAAACTAACAAAATCAGATGAAGGCTGAGTTGAATGTTGTGATTGTGAATGAACGGCGTAATGACAAGTCTAAAATACAAGGCGGTAGTTCATTGAGAAAACACAATTGACAGAATTCTTTGAATATAACCGTAAACCGGTAAAAATAGACGTGTGACGGAAGAACTTAAAGAATTGTTCATAAATTTCAGTTTGCTTCAAATAATTGTAATAATTCCCTACTTTAATGATGCAATGATTAGTTGTATTTTAAAGATGCAGCGGTATTTTTCGAATTAAATGAAGTGAATTATATTATGATCTTGAACTATTATTGCAATGCTGGCGGTATTTTCAAATATTAATTTTTATGTTTTAATCGATGTATAAGATGCCGCTTTGAGTGACAAAGGAAAATCTGGTGTACTGCATGGCTATTATTGTTTTACACAATATTATAGCTTTAAAAACATTATCCACTATCTACAAAACTATTAAAACATGCCTTGAAAACGTTAAAATAGGATATTTTGCACAAAAATATGTTAATAGAATGATTTAAACTTTTCTAAAGCATTTAAATCGAACATTTTACACTTTTTGAAAACATGAAAACAGATTATTTCACACTTTTTAAAAACGTGAAAATAAAGCATTTTACACTTTTAAAAACACGTATATAGAACATTTTAAACTTTTCAAAAACTTTTTATTGACGCATGCCTCTCATTTTGTTTTTATGACATATAGCTCATTTTGATTGTAGCCTAAACTGTATATGGGTCATCTGGATTCTTAACACACGATATTATGTTATATTAATTACATTTTTTGAGGGTTCAATTTCTAGCATAATTAATTTATGTCAAACTTATTTTTTATGAAATTTAACCAAGATCTGCATAATGACAGAAAATACTTTTGATTTACACTTTATTGGCTCACAAATAAATTTAAAGTCAAGACTAAACTAAAATTAGTAGTGGAGTTATTAATAATATTTTTATAGGTATATCTATTCTGCTTATTATTATTTGCTTAATTCTATTTAATTGCCTTCAAGCACATTAGGTAGTATTGTAATAGTCAACAATATAACATTTGAATCAAATAATGCAGAAACTAAATATTAAGCTTTAAATGTTAAGCAACATTTGAGTTAGGTAAGCTCCACCTCAAACATGCTCAAAGTTAGGGTCTAACATGAATTCCGCTCCTCACCCCACGGTAAAATTTTACCATATCAAGAAGCACATTCCAAGCTACTTCCCCTTGAGGGAGCCCAGCAACTTTTTTGTGAATATTTGCGTCCATTTCTTCGAGCTCCTGTTTTACAATGTATTGAATATTTAGGTCATCAAAAATAGTTTTAACTCTCTTGGCGGCCTCAGTGTCGTGTCGTCCATACGGTTCCTGTAAAAAAAGTAAAGTGTATGATCTAATTATTCGAAGAAGATTAGTTATCGTCAAATAAAAATTCGCTATTTTTTTTTCAGAATGCCTTTAGTCACCATAAGAATCTCAGCTTGCGTTGAATTTGCCAGTTCTAATGCTTTCCAGTACAGATATGTCTGTTTTCGCTCAATAATGTCGGTGGGTTCTCTTTCAATAACTTTGCTGCTTCCGTAGCAATCTATTAAGTCTTCAGACATAGTAATTAATAGCCCGGTGTCAAATGCTACTTCTTTTACAAGATCCATTAGGTGAGGCACTTTGACCTCATTCTGGAACAAAAAGTGCGACAGATCAGAATTGTTAGTGCTAATGTAATAGGGAGTGAATATTGTAGTTGAAATAGTAGTTCTTTAAAACTTAAGCAAATTACAACAATCATTGATGCAGTAAATGCGCCGTATATGTAACAGTAGCTCCAGCCATATCTTTTAGCAGCAATCAAGTCTTTCATGTCATCAGACCTGAATGAATTACAGATTGCGATTATCGATATCATCATAATTAGTACGTACAAATGATAGAAATGGTCTTGTTTGGACCCCCAAGATATAGTCTCAGTCTCACCTGGTCTACAAATGTCAGACTGGACCAAAGCAGACCAGGGTCGACCTTAGCAGAAAAAGTTACGGGAATCTATGAACGAGAATGTGATTTCTGCATTGTATTTTTAGATGCTGAGCTTAAGTATTTGTTAAGCTGGTCATGTCCGTCTGTCTGTTTGTTGTCCGCCCGTTCGTTGGTCCTGCTCTTCAGGTCAGAGTTTTTAAGTGATTTCTTTTAAACTAGTTTTAAACTCTCACAAATGCGAGCAAGTGTTGCCCTATTGTTTTTTGTAATGTCAAGAATCAAAATCTTAATAACAACATCTGGCGCTTTGCGCCGGTTTTGGCGACTGTGGGCTCGAAGTAGATGCTTGGCGGACCGATAAATTCGGCTTTAATAAATGAGTAGAAAACTATTGTGGCAATGCTCAAACGACTGGCACGGGTACAAGTAGTACGAGTACTAGTAGTGAGGACTTGTGTGGTACGATTATAAGTCGTACCAGGACGAATTGTTAACGTCTGAATCGGATGACGGCTGTACGTGCAGAAACGAGTGATCCTGGTAAATAGTGGACTAGGTTCGAGCATAAATATTTATTAAAAGTGGTGCCGCTCCAAAACTTGCTGACCGCAGTGGTGCTATTACGATTGCTATGCCGGAACAAATCTTAAACTTGTGAAGGTGAAGGCAGTACTGAAAACTATGATATTTAAAAACCTTCATTATGGACGATCCCTCAATATGTATAATCTTTACACTTACGTTCATGACATGTGGGTGAAACAGGTTGGTAAAAATTTTGAAGTTAAAAACGGGGTACTCAAAACTATAATTTCTGAAAAACGTCATTATGGACGATCCCTAAGTATCTATTATCGTCGCATATAGGGTTGAGCCTTTTGTACATGCGCAGTAGAACTTGACGTTACTTTTAACATTACATATGATACAAATTTTTGAACAAAGATTAACGGTCAGGCTCAATGCTATTTGAGCCTACAATTCGTACGTTCGTTTCAAGAAAATCAGTTAAAAACTGTGTCCTGTAAGTGGATTCGAAATTTTCCACTTTGAACTATGTGTAGAAGCCCCCCCCCCCGAACTGTGCCCCCCTGCCCCCCCTTCCCCCAAACAACGACATTCTTTGTATCTGACGTAGCAGAGCATCACACTAGAACATTGAAAACTGTATAGCTGAGATTTGTTTGGTCTGTAATATAAGATATACTTCTATTCGCAGCGCAGAACTTTAAAATTACGTATGTACTAAACATTCTCCATTTGTTTACAAGTACTCATTGGTTTTCATGGAAATATCTTTACAAAATTTTGACACAGGTCCGTTTAAATGTTAACTGTGAATAACTGGTTGGTCCGATCCCCCCTGAAAACAATCAGGCACCTCGTGCGCGTTTTTGTTAGAAATGACAAGCAGTTTGAATAAAATCACTTAAAAATTGTGATCTGTAGAGCACGGCCAACAAGCAGAAAGACAGACAGACAAAACCATTTTAATAAATGCTCAGCATTTGAAAAGCGGTTGCTATACATAGAGGTGCATACGGAGCTGAGAGCTTGTCAAGTTTTGCCAATTAAAATACACGGTTATAATATAGAGCACTAAAGAACCTGAAGCGTGATGAAATCATCAGTTATAAGGTCCATACGGGTCAATTGAGATTAAGGTGTTACATACAAAATGCTAGTGTTTTGATCGTTTAAACGTGTTTTAGGTTTAAGTACACATTGAGTCTTTATTAACACCAATACACTTATTCACACTAGATACAAATCAAATAAAAACTCAGCTCAAAGTAGATACATGTCGACGCTTAGACATTTGATCGAAATCTAGGATCAAAGCGAAAAGGACTGATTGCTATCGCTCTACCAAGACTTGTCATTAGCTTTGTTTCTTTTTTAATCTTTAAAGCTCATGCAAAGCAGAGATTTGAGACTCAAAAGCAAAACAGCGTTAAGTACAATATGTTTAAATACTCTAACGTAATGTAAAAGTTGCTAAACAGATTAGTAAACTGCGACGGAACATAAAATTTTAGCAAACGGTTAAGAGATCGCAAAACTTCAAAGTTTTTCAAAATTAGTCAATAGTAGGTGAAAACAGTAATTATTGCGTGGCATGGGGTTTAAACTTTGTAAGGTATTTATAAAAGACACAAGCAGAATTACTTTAGATCTAAAACACATGTAAAAACCTGATTTATAGTGTTTTATTTTTAAAATTTACGGAATACATGCAGCCTGCTTTCTTCAAAGGATGAAAATATTTATTCACATATTGTTTGTGGCTCAAAATACTAACTTGTGCGAATTGTAAACAAAATTTACATTTAAAGGGCATGAATGAAAAAACATAGGAATACTTACATTTTTTGATTTAAAGAAGGCCGAATTATTTCAGTTTGAGTTAAGCCAATATTCATCCCGTATAAACATTCCATGTAATTATCAAATAGGTCAGCATAATATTCTTTTTTTCTAAAATATTTTCTTATTAAAATTAAGCAACCTTCTTCGACAATAAAGGCGTCTCTTATAGCCTGAAGTCCTATGCCATCCAACGTATGCCAACATGGTTTATTGCTGCGTAAAAGACTGCCATCGATGATATCATCCTGCACTGCTGCGCCAATTACTAGCTAATTAAAGCGGTTGTTTAGAATTCAGAACATTATTCAAAATTTATTGTTCACAATTATTGTTTTGCTTACAAGTAAGCGCTTATATAAATATCTTTAACTTTTTAAAATACTATCCTTATTAGAATATATTATATATATATATTATATATATAATTATTAGCTTATTAGAATGAAAAACGAATAAAGCTAAATGACATTTTATTACAAATATTTCGCAACGATTAACAGAATAAACTAGAATATTTTGTTCGGGAGTCGGTTTGTTTTTAACAATATATTCTGATCTATACAACTAACAGACAAACTGTTAAACTATTTGCTAGTTCACATAAAACTACAGTGCCATAGTAAAACGTTATTAAGGCCCAAACCTGAACAAATTAATTAGTTTGAGGAGTTAATATAGGTAACAAAACTGTATGCCAAAACATGTGCTACACATAGATGTAGCTGAATTTTAAAATTACACGTATTTATTGCATATCGCTAGATAAAAAATTTAAAACTTCAAAACATTGAAAATTGAAACATACCTATTTAGCAAATTTATGTTTTTAAATATTGGAAAGTAGAATTTAAATCATATGCAGTAAGCTTAAATAATGCCTAGTTGTTGCATAATCATGCACTTAGTTACTAGGCGAACTGCAAATCGTGAGTTGTCAATATCACATTTTACCTAATGCAGCTTTATTTTCGCTTTGTTCAGCGCGTAATACAGCTATATTAATATTTAAAATATTACTTTGTCAATTTTTTACATAATGTAAGTTTATAGTGGTATTAGTATAAGCAGTAAAATATAAATGATACCAATTCGTGTATCCAGCCAATAATAGATATAAGTCGAAAATGATCTTCTTCAAAGACTCTGCTTTTATTTTTAAAACGTCTTTGTGCAGCGTAAAATTTATTGACCAATAATATAATTGTTCCACTGCTGTTAATTCAAAACACACTACGTTATTGTTAAAATTTTAACTTCAATATAACAATATTATATTTTATAATTTAACCTATTATTGTACGCACGTTGTTACCACCAAGTGTAAATACAACTATTACCTTCTCTATGGTCTGAAATTGCTTCATGTTTACATTTTTATAGCTAGTTCGAATTTTTAAAATCATTTTTAAAACATAATAAATAAATAAATGAGGTAGTACCATGACAATTGTGATATAGGTGGCAATAAATGGGTAATGAGTTTATTGACTCTCCTATTTGCTAACTTTAGTTCCTTTACAAAGTGCACTTCACTAAAATCATTTAAAACTTCGTTTTGCACTGACAAAAGTATTTCCTTTTCTTGTTCATTAACATCTATGCACTTCCCAAATATGCCTGGAAGTCGTTGTGATTGTAATCTTATTTGATTCGCAAAATATTTATTTCCTAAAGACGCTAAATTTAATGCAAAAGTATTTGTTTGATAACACTTTCTTGGTATAATAAGATTCATGTTGCCTTAGGAGGATTAAAACAAGCTTGCAAATTTATTAGAAAATGTAAAAGCTGCAGTCAGTATTCCTAGAATAATTATGTACTTAAACCGTAAACACTTGAATTGTGCACACATGGTGATCATTTTAGAGGCAGTGCACTGCTTTTATACCCAGTTCTGAACCGTCAAAGAAAAATAAAGTTTTAGTTAAATTTACAAAAAGTAAATCAAATTAAGCTGTGTTCAACACGCAAGCCATTGTACTTGGGGACTTTGGCTTGCCTATTCATAATAAAATATAACCACTGAGAAATTATTACAAAAAATTTAGCGCCTAGCGCCGCATTGTCAACCGTGAGTCTAAAGTAGATGCTATGTTTTCTGATAACGCAGGCTAAATGATAAAAATTTTATTCGTTACAACGCTTACTTTTGTCTAAATAACTGTACGTTAAAACATTAAAACTTATTCGTTAATTTTCTTACTTAAAAAATGTACTATATTTATATGAAAATATTTTTTTAAACTTATCTACTTAGTATTATTTAACATAACTGAATATTTACGCATATGTAAATCACCCAATTGTATAGTAAACTACCATTGCCACCTGTCTTGTCATGCTAATTATTATTAAATAAGCTAAGTAAGGTACGTTTCTAGGTCAAATTGTTTTACGTAGGCCTATATCATACTTTCAAAATATGCTACCTACTAGTGACAAGATTTACCTTATCAATATACCATAATACATTCCACTCTCTACATAGTGTACCTCCTCATAGTGGATACCTCTACATAGTGTACTGAGCCTGTATCACCGGCTAAACTCCTATGCTTTCTATGTTATGATACCTCTACATAGTGTACCTCTACATAGTGAAAACTTCCTCATGGTGTACTTATTTTAGAGGCCCAAAATAACATTTAAGTGTAAATTTTCTCGCTTCATAGTGTACTTTCAGAAATTTGAAAATTTTCAGCGCTGATTTCAAAAGTCTACTATTTTTTTTCTTCATTTGCCGGATTTTGCAAACTCATTCAATAAAAATTACTACAACAATTCTTTAATAAATTGGTTTAAAACCAATTTTACTTAAACCAGTAGGATTTAAATTTTTTTCATCTATAATAATGATTTTTTTGAAATCCGTAGTTTCTAAATACTGAACTCTCCTCATAGTGTATTAATTTTCCTGGTCCGCTGAAGTACACTATGTAGAGGGTGGACTTTAGTAGGCAAGACAAACCTAATCTACTAACACTATGTATTTACACATATAAATTTAAACTTTTAACAAGTAACTAAAAAAGCTAAGAACCACAACAAACGACAGACAAAATGGACGACAGACAAACTTTCCAACGGTATGTCAGCGAATTGCACAACTTTAATTCAAAACAAAAAGGCTTAAAACATGAAAAACATTAAACGGTTATCCCAACTGACAGAAAAACAAACAGAGAAGCGCACTAAATAGAAAAAGTAAAAAAGTTAAAATAAGAAGATAAAATACAAACAGAAGCTCTGTCAGATAAAAAAACAACAAACAAAAACAACGACTCACAGAACAGAAGAATAGACGACTTAAAAGCGTAACCCACTGACAGACATAGAAGGCGTGCAACAATGACGTTTACATTAGAAAAGAGGAAGGGTTGGGGCTGATGCAATATCTCGTTTAAACTATAACTGACAAGAGAGGAGGGTCAGTCCAGATTTTGTCGTTTTAGTAAACGCCAATATCTAAGGTTTGGTGTATACTACCTAATATTCACAACCATCATAATATAGTAATAGTAAAACAATCAAGCGTGACGCGTCTCTCATGCTAAATCTGTTATAAGGTTTTCAATTCACAACGTCTACCTTTAGACTTTGCATGTCGATGATCAATGCTTTACTCAGCTGCATACTAACAGTACAATTGTTTTTGCTGTTATATAAGCCATACCATTTTTTCAAGTTACTGCTTTACAGTAATAAAGATGCTCGATTGAAACAAGACAGCACAACGTGAATTAGGTATTTCATTAAGCTTAAAACGTTATTAATACAAAATTTTATAGAACGTTAAAGGTAACACAGGCAAAGATAAGTAGAAAAAATTTAAAACAAAAACAAATTGAGTAACACAAAAAAATTTAAAACTCAAATAAATTTACTGAATTGTAAAAAAACACTTCAATAAAATGCTAACTAAAAGCCTCTCTACGGTTATGATTTGAAAGAAAAAATACATAGGCAGGATAGTAGTTTTTGAAAATATTCGATTTCAGCGACCGGTTTCGTGTATTTTAATTTAGTATTGTCAGGTTCACACTACTACACTTCCTGATGTAAAGTGAGCTCACCAAACACCAAACGATTGATTGTGAATGTAGTATAAAATAAGGAAAAAATAGGAGCGTTTCAGGACAGAGCTCTTAAGTAAATTTTAATATTCCAACACAACATGAAACAAAAACTTATTCATTATAATGTATATTAAAAACTACACACGACGGCAAACGTACTCTTCATCGTCTGAATCTAAAAGTTAGCCATATTTGGAGCACAGATCTTAAAAATCAACTTTAAATGAGATATATCTATTAAACACAATATTTAAACAAAATGAATATCAGAAAAAGATAATTAATCGCGGTTTTATTCGAACAAGTAAACGCAGAATTTGTTGAATTACGTGGTACGAAAGACTGGTTGGTGGCAAACCCAGAGCTGTATGAAATATAGATTATTGACAGGTCATTAGGTCATTAGGCTCTTGATTTCACTTCTGTATATAAAGGTTGGTGCAAAACTCCCTAAATAATGACTTTAACAATCTGTATTGATACTTTGTAGCAAATTGTAAAAATGATAATAATTTTGTCAGTGGACTTAAACCATAAACTAACACTTTTACAACAAGAATAAATATGAGTTTATTTTACTTATAAAAAATAAAAAAAAGGATGATGTTTTACAGTAAACGTAGTAAGAGATACAACTAAATCAGATCAGTTTGTAAGTATGATCCACAGAAGAGTTGGTGTAACAGTCCAAGGTTTTAGGCTACGTTAGTATGATTATACTAAAATAGCGGCATGTTCGGACTGCATTGTAAAATTCCAAGCGTTTAGAATTAATATATAGCAATACAAGTATTAAAGAAGTGATTTTAGTCCACGTGGGCTGTAAAACCAAAGTAATGAGAACTTAAATAGGTTTAAATATGATCTTGCATATAATTTAAAGAATTTGGAAATTAACATAATAAGAATACAGATGAGTGACTGAGCCAGATCAAAGAATAAAGTTTTCTGTGAAATGTAAGGCATAAAGAACGTCAGGACCACAATATTATTTTTTTAGACATATAACAGATATGTAACATGTTGGTTGATGTCAAACGTTGCTTAAATTCACAATAATATTAAGATCGAAAACACAATAAGTATAATTTATTAAAGCTAGTATTTTAACTTTTGATTTGTGAAGTTGAACCTCTTTTTAGGAGGAAATTAAAATTATACAAACCTTTGGTTTAATACTGAACATATTTGTCCAGTTAAACTCTTTAAAAAGATTGGTTCAAGAACAAAAACTACTAATTTAATTGAACACCAATGACAGCAATAACATTACGCAGCCACATGCATGTTTAATTAATATTAGGAAAATTAAACACTCAACGTTTTAAGCCTTTGTGATTCGGAACTTTAACTTGCCTATAAATATTAAAATAAAAACAACCAAAAACATATCCATAGTGATTCAGAGCTTTACGCAAAATTGTCAAATGTACATGGACTAATAACGCAGCTGCAAGCACACACAAGGCAGAGACGATACTAAAAAAACATTGAAACGCAAGCGATACGTAAAAAATGCGTAAGAACTTGTGAACAAATTTTGTTTAAAATAAAGGGTTTCTCAGTTTTCAACAGCAGCGCTTTAACACAGAAGAAACCAACCTGCATAAACATGAAATACGAAGTAATTTTATAAGGGGCGAGCAAACCCAAACTACGTTTAGGGGTGAATAAAGAAGCAAAACTAAAAATAAAAATTCCAAGATAATGTCAAATTTCAAAGTATGAGGTTTAAAAGAGCTGTCGTATTTTAAGACTAGATGTACTAAACAGACAGCACTAAAACAAATAGACGCAGTAACAAGCTAAAAACATTTAAAGCAGTTTGCAGCTACACCCATAGCTAAGAGTATGTTGTAGGAGTAACCCTGCCCAACAAGACCTTTTGGTGTTTTAATAAAACATTGCTAACAAACAAACAATAAACTAAAGTAAAAAATGTAAAATATGCATTTCAGGTACGATTACGAAACGCATTACCAGTCCCTTTAGTATCTTTTCTAGCAGCACAAATGCTAGCAGCAATAATGCTAAATGTGCAACACATATACGTTTTATTGCTAACTATACAAAATTTGTAACGAATGTAGGTGCACTAAACGTTAAAAGCGGCATATTAAGCATTAGTAAATAATTTACATGTATCTGACTCCTGTGGGGTCAACTTTTTGGCAGAAAGACAAGAAGTAGTAGTGGTACAGCAAGTTATTTTAGTATCTGCACTAACAACAGTGGCAGGGTTACCAAAGAACCTACCCTTTAAATGAGCACAGACTGTAGCATCCTCACTGCAAATAAAAGCATCTACTTCTGAGTAGAAAAACTATTTAAAAATAACTAAAACAGTGAACTATCGGAATTAGCCCATTAGTAGGTTGGTTTTACAGATAGATCTAGAAATAAACCTCTCTCAGGAAGCGGTGTGCTCATTGAGCTGTATCAATCAAACACACGAGGCAAACTGCATTCAGAATCTTTCTACCCAGGCAATTACGCTATTGTATTTCAGTGTGAGATTTTTAAAGCTCTACACACGGCTGAAATGCGCTAGTAAAAGAAACCACCGTTTCAACGCTAGTGCTTGCGTGTCACAAAGGTCTAAACCGTCAGGCCATAGGCAACGTAGATAGACTTTTATAGATACTAAGTCATACTGGCTATCAAGGTAACGAAGAGGCTGATCGCCTTGCCACAGCATTGTATGAGAACATTGTTTTGGCACAAGAGGCAGTTCATTCTATTCCTGTTGCAACATCGGTAATTAACATGGCCATCCATATATTATAGTCAGGAATATTTATCTTAGTGCATGCATCTTGAAAACTGATCAACTACTACAAGCTACACTAACACACTTGTTGTCCTATACCAACAACAGGTCGTTTTGCGTAATGCCTCAATTAACGCTACAGTATAAGGCTAGTCTGCAATGAACTTATAATTGGCCTGAGCGGCATTTTACCTAATATTATACTACGTGAGATCCAATCAAATGCAATGCAGTACAACAACAGTAGCAATATCGACAAATCGACTAACCGAGATGTTTAACAGCCACGTAGTAGCTTTAAGTTGTTTTATATGCCTCAGCAGCATTTGCCACAGCAACAAGTACAAGTGATTGATCAACATAGTGCTTTTACACAATCCAATCAAAGAAAATATCACAGGTGAGGCCAACACGGTTATTTAAAATCCCAAGGAACAACACATTTACAACCAACGTAATTACAAATAAATAAACAAAATAAAGGTCGTTTGTATACTCCACTACAACAAACTAATTATTTAGAAAACGTTTTCATTCTTACCTACCGACTACAGCATCATTTCACATTATTTGCATCCTAAAGGTAACAAAAACATCAAAATTAAAATTTCATCTGACTTTATAATCTACAGTTTAGGCAGTACTTGACATTTTAATGAATATTTCTCTATGCTTAGCTAATATGCCAACACCAACGTAACAGGTCTGGCATGAAAATTAGCATTTTAACGGTTAAATGGACTACCCAGGCCAACTAGAGCTCTAGTTTTTTCCAGGCCACCTAATATTATTATGAATAGTACCGGCAATACATTATGCTCATTGGCAATCTTAAAGAATTAGAAAGTAATATTTTAAGAATTCAACAATAGAATAGTGAGCAATAACAAAGCTATAATTTCTAAAACCATTACAATACTGGGCAGTATCAAAAATGGCTTTTTCAATATGTTTAATGATGGTAGATCTTTGCTCTCCATCAACAATGCTTACGTGGCTCCACGATTGAGTGCGGTACTACGACCTGTAAAATCTACTAAAATACTAAAAAATTTAAGTGGTAGCACCATTGTGCTTAAAAAAATCGGAAGTACCAATATGTTTTTGAGAATATAACGCGACGCATACCTTATTATCGATAAATAATGCTTGGCATGATGTTTTAGTGGGCAAGCACTTTATCCTTATAGATGTTTAAACTAACACAATTTATTAATCTAATTTCAGCCATATATCAGTGAACACAAGCCTGCAACTTGCTACAGCAGTTTGTAATGTTATTAATCTACTCACAGCGCGTGATCTATTTAGGCGAAGTACAAGCAGACACACAAAGACAAGCAGTTGCTAACTATTTTTCTTAAATCAGCAAATCTGTAAATAAGGAGACAATCACTACGTTGCTTACAGTACAAATATCCAAAATAAATTACATAAAAGCGAATTATCCTGTAGCAAGCATGTTATTACTTAACAGGTTGATGAGAAGTTTACAACCACGGGCGCCCTAAATGCAAAAAAAGACGAACAGAAACACTTTTAAGTAAACATAGCTCCAGCAGATACTACTACTTCTACATGCCTAATAAACGTACTAAATACAATAAAAAAATTGAGCCCGCGTAGCTCAGTGCTTACTGCACTTATGTCTATGAACCTTTTGTTTAAGCAAATGCTCGCGTTAGGTCTTGAGATCGAGACCAGTGCCGGTGGCAAGTTTTTCCACTGGGTTTTCCTTGTCCACAAGGCAGTGAAGGGCTCGGCGGCTCCAAACGTAAATGTAAAATGAAGTTTGACATAGAAGTATGCCCGACTAATGTTGGAAAGACAAAACCTGTCTAACGACACAGTGCAGGAAGTGAATTCGAGGTCGGGCACCCTGTAAGAACTGCTGTTAAATCGGGGCAAACTCAAATTTATTATTATTATTATTCAAATACAATAGAAAAACAAATTAAAAAATCTTTTTTATAGCTTTGTCACTTCGGCGAAGGAAGCTGAAACAGACGGCGATTCAAGATTTTATAATTAGTAAAAAGACTCTTTGTGGTATGAATGTATCAGATAAAATATTATAATGCTAAATAAGGCTGGTGTAACTAGAACTGCAATGGATTAATAATCTTGGTAGCATAGAGCCACATCATAACCAAGTGCAAGTTAAATTGAAAATTTCTATTTTTATGTATGTGAGTATTGCATTTGTAACCCATTTGGGTTAAACATACTACAAAGTTTTCTCAGGTTTCATATTTGCCTGGCGGGCACCTAATAGGCTGAGTGTGTCCTTGAGATATGAACCATAGAACCTTATACTAGTCCTGAGGTCGAACTACGCTATTGTATAAGAGATCTAGGATTCGATTGTTCACTTTGAGATACGTTATATACACTTGAAGCCATCGATATAAAGTAAACTGTCAATGGTGCGAGGCTCTACAGATATCCAGGAGCATTGCCAGTATCAATACTGAGCTTTATCTCGATAACACACAAACCAAAATAACTGCATATCATATTAACATAATTGATTCTATAACCGACAAGGTCTAACCAAGGACCAATAAAAATTTGTAAATATCTAAACATGGTTGTATAGGCTGCGACGAAATCAACAAAATGAATAAATTACTTTCATTATTATATACAAAGCTTTTAGAGCTGTATACCCCGTTCACTATACCTATGTAAATATGGAGACATTCCGTATATAACTGTGGGTCTTATCGTGCATACTGAAAAGCGTCAGGTTCAGTGGCGAGTAAGAAAACATATAAACAGCCTTTGGAGGGAAACAAAATGCTTGTAGAGGGCATCTACCTCTAAAAGAACACAGCCTAAGGAAAGGCAACAGGTTATGTCTGTTGATCGCATCACTTATCGCTGCTCCCATTGCCCCAAAAACCCTTTGCCAATCAAACGTCATTCAATTGCGTTCCTCTCCCCCCTCCACTCCATACCCCAGCTACTGGACCGCCCACAAGCATGCCTCACCGTGAGTGCTTGGTATTAGGAAATCTCACTACAACACGCAAGCATGTGCATTCAATACTCGTCATCCCTTTTATCTTTTTTACTGCCCATTGTTACACAAAACTACTATGCTTCCCTTTAAAAATGTATAGTTATGAATGTGATAAATTGGCGCAAGAAATAAGCAAAGTATACCATGAACCGTAGTTAAGTAGTATTATTATTCATTTCATTTAGTTGATTTACGGCCACAGCCCTTACAACATTTTCATGTAACAATAACAATTAACAGACAATGCTAGAATAGTTAAGTAGTACCGATAAAATACAAATATTCTGTAGCTGAATTATCAACTGTGTCACCTTGACAAAACATGTTTCGCCTTTGAAGTGTGACGGTCGGATGCAACCATAGCGATTGCATCCGCCGTCAACCATCAACAATCTCTCCCGCCTCCATTCACAGTCGTGTTTTAATTAGTCGGTTGACTCGCTACTGGGTCAACCGACTAATCAAAGCACGACATGACATTGAACTTCTCTTCACCAAACCACACTACACACACAACGACACTATACACACACACACAAAACAACACAGAGAAAATCATTCTTGATTTTCTCTCCCTCCTTACTTGAATTTTCGGCTACGATCTTGTTGCGGTCAGTCATCTTCGGCTCCTAAAATAAAAAAATTAAATTATATTTTCATTACGAAATATAAACCTTACCTGTGTTTTGAAGACTCCTGGTCGGTTCTGCTGCATTCTCCTGGTCATCCCCCAGTGATCCGTGTCTGCTTCAGAAGCCATGTTAAATATTTGAACAAAAATATTTGAGGCACGGAAACGGTGATTTTGATTGTTTCCACATTTTTCACTGCAGGTCATCAATGTTCTAATACTTGCCAACAAAGGTTTTAGGAATTGTGGTAAATTTTATGTACTGTATTTTGTCATAATAAAAACTAGTGTGTTAAACAAAACTAACATTCACTGACATTATTCAATGAAATTGCCATTATGTGCTACATAATGAAGCGACATGGAACACATAGATTTCAAAGATACCTATTCTAAAAATTTAGACTTCTTTTTAATAACACATATCTAAAGTAACTTGAGTGCGTTTTATTTTGTTTAGTCTCACAAGGGAATGGTTTTACATGGTACGCGCCGATTTCAAAAAGTCATATCTACAAAAATCAGGCTACTTTTAAATAGTAGGGATCCAAAGTAACTCGATTGCATTTTGCTTTGTTTGGTCACAGTAGCCCGCCAAAGTTTAAAAAAATTCAAATTTTAATATTTTGGCGCCCTGTAGAGAGAGATAGTAAAATTTTATTTACAACTGGCGCACTATTACGCTTGCCATTAAGACACAATAAAAACAAAAAACATTATTTACACGTTAATTATGATTTTTGAATAACAAACAAAAACATTATTTTAAATGATCAACTTGAAATCAACTTTGTGATAAATTCATATTATATAAATGATTGTGGGCAATTCGGCATGATCCTCGAATTGTAGCAACTACGATTTCTTCAATAATTTTTGATGGAAGACGCAATTCTTTGCGAAATGATTCAAAGAATTCTGTTATAGTGCCCCTAGCTCCAACGAGAAGTCCAACCACTTCCAACTTCTTCAGTTTGTACTTGTCCAGAAAGTAAGGAATGCAAGGGTTATAATGCGCCTGCTTTTCTATATTAACTTCTTCCGCTTGACTACATGACTGCTCCATACGTATTGTCGGATCCAGAATGTACCCTGACAGTAAATCTTTTCGCCAGCAGATAATGTCAACCCTTTTTGAAGCGCCATCAGTCACTTCTTCATGCACAATCCAACCAAGCGTTTTCAAATGATTAGCAATAATAGTTCTAACTTCATGATGTCTAGTATTTCTCAGTAAGCTTCCCACATGGCATTTCCCTAGAACATGAGCGAGGGTTTCTTTCTCTTTGCAGTGCCTGCAAAGGGATGATTCTAGCGAACGACCTGGAATTGCTTTAACGGGATAAACATTAGCAGACATTTTTAATGTATTTAACCACTCTGAAGACGTTAAGCCGCATTTGTCAATAATGATTCGATTTCCGTACGGACACTCTTTATACAATTCAACACCTTGTCCTCGAAGAGGAAAAGAACACCATTGATCATACTCTTGATTCCTCAAAATTTCCCTTAATATCTTACTAGGTTTCGTTTTAGGACGTGAATCCAGCATAGGCTGCACTTGATCCTCATTAAGTTGCAAAGCTGCAATGCAGCTTTTCATTTCGGACTTCAAATCTTTAACAAATGGTATATATGGGTCATTGCAACTTAATAGAACAACACAAATGTTGTAGTGTTGAATAAATGCTTCCCAAGTAGATCTCATAATTTGAAGACCCCTACACTTTTTCGAAGTGTACAACAATGCATTAGGAGAATCATGAGGAATAGCAAGGATATCTTTGACAGCACTTCGAATTAACTTATCCAAGTCTTCAAGAAATTTTTTAGGCAATTTGTTTAAGGGGGCTGTTTGCAATGAATAAGTAAGACATGGCCATAAATATTGATTAATAACGGCAATCTTTTGATTTGGAAATAGCATGGGAGTCCCAACTAAATTCTGCAGATCTTTGGTGAAATTCTTGATTGAAGAAGCAGGATCAAAGGAAATTTCATTATTAAAATTAACACCCAGATACCTTACCGTTTCTTCTTTCTTGATGGACTCAATGATGTTATTATCATCAACAACCTAAATTTATAGACAAAAGTAGACCTTAAAAACAATGTTTTTTCAAAAATTTGCCGAAAAAATGAAAATTTTCGAATTTTGCAAAATCCTGAAATTGCTTTTTAGAAAAGAGTCTAAACGTTCAAAAAAATCAAATTTCGTCAAAATCGGATAAGAACTGTAGAAGTTACAGGGCGCCAAAATATTAAAATTTGAATTTTTTTAAACTTTGGCGGGCTACTGTGACCAAACAAAGCAAAATGCAATCGAGTTACTTTGGATCCCTACTATTTAAAAGTAGCCTGATTTTTGTAGATATGACTTTTTGAAATTGGCGAGTACCATGTAAAACCATTCCCTTGTCAGTGACCTACGACCCACCAGTTATGTTTAAAAATTTTTTTTAAATTTTCATGACCTTTAAAGCTTGGACAGTTATCATCGAATTTTGATAAAATTTGGGTTTTTTAAATAATAATAATATAATAAATAACACCTAATTTTTAATACCTTTTCAAAAAATTAATTCAAGAATTTTAGAAAGTGGAAATGGTTTATTGTTTGCAAAAAATAGTCCTAAAATTGGTGCCTTAAAAATATATTTGTTTTTAAATTTTTTAAATAACAAATTTTTCAACCTGAAATATTTCCTCTGAAATTTGACGAACGAATATAAAAACTAACATTTTATTAAAATCAGATGAGAACCGTAGAAGTTAGGGGCCGCTAAATTTCAAAATTTTACTTTTTTTTGAAATTTGGCTGGTCACTCTGACCATGGACACAGAATGCATTTGCGTTACTTTAAACCTGTGCTATTTAAAAGTAGCCTAATTGTTTGACCTGGGTCATTTTTAGATCTGGGTGCATCATGTCGCGTCATTGCCTTGTTAGTGATACTTTCCTCATCCTAGTCTCTATTTCGTATGCTCTGCTTTGAAAAAAGAAAATAAAATTGAAAAATTGCTGATTATTACGCTTAGAAAATAAATTTTCAAAACAAGCAAAACATCTAAGATTTTAGAAACTATTACTATTTATGGTATATATGGTATGGAGTTTAATTGATTTGTAGCGTAATATATCGAGAGTGAAGTATCAAAATCGTTTTCTTCCACTTTTTGTTAATAGCAAAGCGGTTTCCTTCCTTATTAATTTCTATGGACAAGAATAAAAACAAGATTTATTTTGATTTTCGTAGTTAGTAGATAATTAGGTAATTTCTTATGTTAAATTACAATTTAACAGTGTAAACGACGTATTTTAAATGTAAACTTTATTGTTCTTCAACCAGCAATGTCAAAAAACGCACTATGTTACACAAAAATGAATGCGTAAAATGCTATGCACGAGTTTTCGAATAACCCTGAGTATTTTATTTACATGTTTTTAGGCAATTTAAAATATTGTGTTTACAGGTGCAGAATCATCCCGCGTTTTTAAACATGGCAAATTAGTCTACATGCTTTTTTTTAAATGCAAAATGTTCAATTGGCTTGTTTTTTTGAGAAGTTGAAAATATTCAAAATTGCAGGGTTTTTGCAAAGTGCAAAAGCTTTTATTTGCATATGCTTTTAAATAGTTCAAAATATACTATTTACATGTTTTTAAAAATAACAAACTATTTTTTCCACACGTTGTTACAAAAAGCAAACTATTTTACGAGCAATTTTATTTTTAAAGAATTTTTAATAAACGCTTCAGGCATAGATCCACTTGTCAGTGGTGATTTTTAATAATAAAAATTTGAAGCAGACTAACGAGATGTCATTAGGCATTTACAGTATATTTTTAAATTGTATGAATTAAATAAACACAAAATATTAAAATAAACAAAATCTGTCTCTCAATGCTGCTCCACGACACAACTCAAACGCTTTTCCTTGAGCTTCTTAAAAGTGTCATTGGAAAGACTAGCATCCTGCCGGACCAAATACTGCATCGCCTTCTTCCCACTGTGATCGCGGACATTCGTATCTGCCCCGTAAACTTGGGTAAGTAGTTCGTAAACAATTCCTCGGCTAAATTGGGAAGCAAGGTGAAGAGGAGTGTAGCCACCGTTGGATTTTGCATTGATATCTGATTTAAAAGTACCCGCAAGGAGCTTCACTAACTCTGCATCCCCATGCTTTGCCGCCCAGTGGAGAGCAGTGTAGCCGTGGGTGTCCCTTAACTTCACGAGTGCTGGGTTCTCCTGTGCCATTTTATGAAGGGAATGGTAATCAGATTTAGTTGCTGTAAGGATCCATGCTTTGTATGCTGGCTGCATTATATGATGCGCGTAGCCAAATCTGTATGAATCAGCATCATCTGTATCCTCATTTTCATCTTTATTGTTGCTTTTATTTTTTAAACTTGCAATTTGACGCTTTTTTCGCGCCAAACCAGTACCAGTTCTTGTAACAGCGTAAGCGCCAGGGTTAACACATGGAGAACCACAACCTATCAAATTATCTGAGGATGCTCTTAACTCTGATTCAGATACCATCCGATTATATTTCTGTGATCTTTCTTTGACACTCACTTTTTCTTCTCCATGCGGAGCATGCGCACAACTTTCAGTTTCGGCTTCGGGTTCAGTTTTAGAAACTAGGACGTGGGTCAATTTTGTGTTGTTCAACAATGGCTGGTTTGAATCGTCCATTTTGCCAGAATTTTTGTACGTATTCGTATTTTGGTGGGAATCAGCCAGGGTAGGCAATGAAATTTCTTAGGGACAGCTTCTTTAGCACTCCTTGATTTTTTTCAAGTGCTAAGGCGGCACTGCGGGATTTTTCCCTTGCGATTTAAAATAACTGGGATTTTTTGTATACCAGAACTCGGACAAGAAAAAAGTGTTTCTGCTGACGGAGATGATTTTTGATTCAAGAAATATTTGATTTGCGTGCTTTACAGTGTCACGAGACGAGCTTTAGATCACAAGTATATAGCGCATTTGAAATACTAGAGATAAGCAATGTATAAAATTCTTATCCCGGTCTTACAGTGATTCACGTTATTTTAGAGGCATAGTTACCGTTAACTTCTAAATATGCTCTGCAGCTTATATTTAATAAAGTTATCAAATGGCAAAGGCTAAATTTAGCTGGACTTAATGTGTCTAGTCATGTGGTTACTAGTTGTAACTGTCAGGAAATCGTAACCACATAAAGTCAAACACACAAATAAAACAAAAATTGTTTTCTTAAGTTGTATACCTCAATTTCAATACCGCAGTAGTTATGCTGTTGCTACGTAATGCTTGTATATTTTGTGAAGCGATAATTTGTTATTATTTATTCCTTTTACATATCGTCAGTGAAGAACCAAAATGACCCATATCCATTTGTAGCTAAAAACTATTTCCACTACATATTTACAAAAATATTAAAACATGTCTTCAGAGCATTTAAATAGAATAATTTTCACTTTCCAAAAAATTGTAAATAGAATATTTTGAACTTTTTAAAACATGTAAATAGAATATTTTGCACGTTTTAAAATATGTAAATAGAATATTTTGCACGTTTTAAAATATATAAATCGAATATTTTGAACTTTTCAATAACATGTAAATAAAACATTTTACGTTTTTTTTAACTAATTACCATTTTACGCATGTTTCTCATTTTGTTTTTATAAAATAGCCTATTTTGGTTCTATTTTAAATTGGATAAGGGCTAAAAACAGTTTTCACTATCTACAAAAGTATTAAAGCACGTCTTGAAAGCATTTAAATAAAACATTTTGCACTTTTTAAAAAAAATGTAAATAGAACATTTTACACTTGTTAAAACATGTAGGTAAATAGAATATTTTTCACTTTTCAAAAAAATGTAAATAGAACATTTTGCACTTTTTAAAACATGTAAATCGAATATTTTGCAATTTTCAAACATGTAAATAGAATATTTTGCACTTTTCAAAAACAAGTACATAGAGTATTTTACACTTTTCAAAATCATGTAAATAGAACATTTTACGTTTTTTAAAAACTCCGAATTTACATTTTACGCATGTTTCCTATTTTGATTCTAGTTTAAATTGGATATGGGTCATTTTGGTTCTTCACAGACGAAATGTATTTATTTAACTCACAATTTAAATATTTATTATAATTTACGTAATACGTGCTGTCCTGGCTTAAAAAATCAGAGTTTATTCCAACAAAATTAAAGTTGTAGACTATTTAATGAATAATTACTTAGGTCTTAAAGTCTGTAACTCGGCAAATACATAATAATTAAAAGTGGCAGATTCCACAGGTATTGGTAATATTACACTTCAATTTGAGATAGTTTTTGATTATCTGTACACAAAATAAATGATGAGACTTTACAAGTACGCAATAAAAAAATATATACTTTTTACATAAATTAAAGTGCGAAAAACAAATAAATTAATTGTTGTCACCAAGTCAGGATGGCCGAGTGGTCTAAGGCGCCAGACTCAAGCGTATCACAGCTTGCCTGCTCTGCAGGTCTTCGAGGATTCTGGTCCTCGATTGAGGGCGTGGGTTCGAATCCCACTTCTGACATATCTTTTTGCTTGTTTTTTTGTGGTTCTTTTGTGGTTCTTTTGTGGTTCGTTTTCGTTTGTAGTTTTGTTTTTAGACGATTTCCTACCATGTATAAGAAAAAACTTTAAGAATTGCTTTATTGGTCTGCTAATTGTCCAAACAAGATAAGTGCAATCTGAATTAAAAACTACACAACACACATACATCCATCGCATTTCTATGTGTTTAAAAGTTGTTTAAATTTTCTGATGAAATAGCCGAACAATTTTGTATGGGTATAAGCATAAGCCAACATATGAATAAATCATTAAAATAACATACATGGGCATAATAACCATGCAGCATGCGTTAGAATTTATCTAATGCTATTGGCAATAGGACGGTAACCAAAAATACCACAAAGATTACTTACTAAACTATCTGTATTCTATGGAATACGAAGAATGTAATATCTTGAATATTCCATAAGAAGGCTATAAATAATATTCATTTCAAAACTATAACATAATTAGATAATGGCTTACTTGAATTTTGTGATTGTGAATGAACGGCGTAATGTCGCGTTTAAAATGCAAGGCAGTATGTAGTTTTATGGGAAAACACAATCGACAGAACTCTTTGAATATAACGGTAGCCGTAAAACCGTAAAAAGGAACGTCAGACGGAAGAAATGAAAGAATGTTTTTTTTAAATTTCGGCTGACTTCAAATAATTTTAATAATTTCCTACTTTATTAAAGTAATATTTAACTAGTTACATTCTTAAGAGGCAAGACTGGAGATTAGTTGAATTAAAATGAAGTACATTTATTCAATTTTGAACCATAATTGCAATGCTGACGGCATTTTCAAATATTCATCTATATGTTGTAATCAACGTATGAAATAACGCTTTGAGTTTGAGTAACAAAGGAAAAGCTTTTAAGCTTCAAAGCCGTAGTTGTTTTTTCTAGCGATCGTGATTTGTGGACTCGAAGAAGTATTAAAAACCTGAAACAAAACAGATTTCCTCCAGTAGGTAGCAAATACTTAAATCATAATTTCTTATTTTACATGTATTAGTTAATTTGTAATCTTACAAAAGACTATTTCGAAGTGTAAAACCTAAAGTTAAAAGCATAATGCTTTTAAAACATTATTTCTGGTCGGGTAGAACATGTTCTAATGTCTATTATGTCATTTAGGATTTTGCACTTTGGAAATGTCTCTAGAGTAAGTATGTACCTATATAACAATAACATTCATAAATATCGTCTAAGAAGTAAGAAGAACCAAAATGACCCATATCCATTTTTAGCTAAAATCAATATCAACTATCTACAAAAATATATAAATATGTCTTAAGAGCATTTAAATAGAACATTTTGAACTTTTTAAAAAAATGTAAATACAATGTTTTACATTTTTTAAACACATGAAATTACAAAACCTTTTGAAAAACTTGGAATTAGAACATTTTGCACTTTTCAGAAACACAGAATAAGAAATTTTTGCACCTTTTCAAAACATGGAATTAGAACATTTTGCACTTTTCAGAAACACAGAATTAGAAATTTTTGCCCCTTTTCAAAACATGAAATAGGAACATTTTGCACTTTCCAAAAACGTGCAATTAGAAATTTTTGCACCTTTTCAAAAACATGGAATTAGAACATTTTGCACTTTTCAGGAACATAGAATTAGAAATTTTTGCACCTTTTCAAAACATAAAATTAGAACATTTTGCACTTTCCAAAAACATGGAATTACACATTTTTACACCTTTTGAAAATATTGTAAATACTGATAGGACATTTTGAACTGTTGAAAAATATGAGAATAGAAACTTTTACGCTTTTCAAAAACTCTTTAATTATTAACAATTTGCAGATGTTTTTTATTTTGTTTTTATGCCATAGCTCATTTAGATTCTAGTTTAAATTTGGATATGGGTCATTTTAGTTCTTTACAGACGATAAATGCATTAAGAGCTGCATTAATTTTCAAATATTGTCCTACAATATTGTACAATGAACAGGACTATGGGGATTTCCCATCTTGGGCCTTGGGTCATCTTCCACTTTTGGGCAAGAACCCATCAATGAAGTTTTTAGAGTGAAAAAAGATTTATGGGCCGATATTTTCTGTTGAATTTGGTAGCATACCGTAAGTGTGGCCTTGGGTCAAATATAATTACGACTAAAATACGACACAATTATTATGCCACACATTTTTGAAATTTAAATTGGCATATTGAACTTATTACTACAGATAACTATTGCACTCCGCGTAGCGTGATTTTGATTGCCCAATTATTACTTGAACTATTATGCAGATATCGCTTGTTTGGTTTTACTTAGAACCGTCGTTCTCAATGAAGTCAAGATAATTAAAGATGCATTTAGCCAGGATAGATTCTCTGGGCTTTCGCCCCTTAATAACTGGATTGAGATGACAAGGAGTAAAGGTGTGAAATCCGAATACGACAAGAACACAAAGAAAATTCACTTTCAAATCCCTTCGAGAATTTGTAGGTGTTAGAAAATCTGACATGGAATACAGAGTTGAGAATGAAATGTCGATTTTCTTGAGTAATTTAAGGAATAAGTTTAGCAAAGTGGCGAGTTCGAATTCAAGTTCGCACACCACCCAAATGACGTCTACATTTAAGATCAAGAAGTTTTGTCAAGCCCCTGTCATCAACGTCTTTTGGGATGCTATGGTGGGGCAGAGATTTATTGAGAATGATCCCATATGCTTACGAATTTCGTGACCCATATTGAAAAGTAACACAAATTAAATTTAGTTTTTCCTAAATTCACTATATCGTCGGTAAAGAATCATTCTGTCGTAAGTCCATTTAATTGGTAGCTGTAGCTGCTGTCGAGGTCTCGTCCGCGTTGCCCTTTGCGTTAGGTGGGGGTTGTATGATACTGACTTTATTAGTGTATTTTACTCATGACGTACACTGAGAGGTCGTCCACAAAAGACGTAATATAAATTCCATTTCCCGAACATTTTGCGCTTTTCAAAAATATGTAAATATAAAATTTTAGACTTTCGTGAAACATGTAAATAGAACATTTTAGTTTTTTGTGAAACATGTAAATAGAACATTTTATACTTTTGTGAAACATGTAAACAGAACAATTTACACTTTTGAGAAACATGTAAATAGAACATTTTATACTTTTGTGAAACATGTAAACAGAACAATTTACACTTTTGAGAAACATGTAAACAGAACAATTTACACTTTTGAGAAACATGTAAACAGAACAATTTACACTTTTGAGAAACATGTAAACAGAACAATTTACACTTTTGAGAAACATGTAAACAGAACAATTTACACTTTTTAGAAACATGGAAATAGAACATTTTACACTTTTGAGAAACATGTAAACAGAACAATTTACACTTTTGAGAAACATGGAAATAGAACATTTTGCACTTTTTAAAAAGTGTTTTTGAAAAGTGCAAAATGTCCTGGAGATGGAATTTTTATCACGTCTCATGTGGACGACCCCTAATTTTTCGTCATAAGTGCAACACAGTCAGTAACATACCACCCCCACCTAATGCAAAGGACAATGCGGAAGCGACCTTGACAGTAGCTACCAATTAAAGGGAATTGTGACAATGAATTTAAGAATCGCATGGACTTGCGACAGAATCAGAATGATTTTAGCCGTGTACTGCACTTACAACAGAATGACTCTTCACCGACGATATACATGTATAATTTTATGAATTAAAGTATCTTCGCGTGGAAAACCATTAAGTATGAATTATTATGGTGTTTAGTATAGAATTAAACAGTTGTAAAATGATTCTCAGTTTTTAAAAAATGTTAATATTGTTCATTTCTACTTGTAATGCATTCTATATTCTATAGAGCTCTTGACACGACCAGTAGTGTAGTTGTAAGTCTCTCATGGTTCATTCCATGGATGTCCAAGCTTCTCTGTTATCTTGGACGTAATCCAGTTGTGAGTGGAATTCGAAAATTTCATTCTCAAATGGGAAAACTTATTGAAGACGGCAAATCAGACCAGTCTGAGAAAAAAGGTCTATTTCGTTCACTAAAGCTTATATGAGCTTCGTTCTATTTTGGAGCCCAAAAAAAGGGGCTCATGGCATTTTTGAGCTTTTGAAACGGACTCAAAGCTCGGGTGGGTCCCTGAAAGCTCATGAAAGCGCGTTTCCACCTCCCGGCCGTCTTGAAGGACGGAAAATATTTTTTCTACCTGTAGATTTTTTCCCTTTTCACTCTTCTACTACCTAAGTACCTACCTACTACCTACAGGCTAATAGTGTATGGAATTATGGAATATGGAGTATGGAGTTTACATTTTATTTTTATATAATGACTGTGTAGTGTGTACTGTATACCAACTACCAATACCAAAAAATCCGGCGCTTCGCGCCGGATTTGTCGACCGTGGGTTGGCCCGAAGTAGATGCTGAGCTTTAACAATGGCGCAAGACTATGTATGTTCCGCTAAAAGATGATATAAGATTTATGGAAGCTCCCCTACAATCAATAAGACATATACCAATGTGCGTAGCATGTAGTTAAATATAGCTGAAAATTTTTCATAAATTGCACCATTCACAAATGACGTCATTCATGGAGGCTTCCCTACCACCGTTAAGCCATGTATGGAAGTACGTAGCATGTAGTTTAAAAACTCTAAAATATTTTTGAGAATTGCAGGATTCATAAATGAAGCCATTTATAGAGCCTCCCTTACTATCAATAACCCATTTACGAGTGTTCGTGGCAAGAAGTTTAAAAAAAGTTAGGAAAAATTTTAAAGTTAAAAATAGGGGTCCAGAAAACTATGATATTTGAATGACGTCATTATAGACAATCCCTGAATATCTATAGCGCATATAATAAATAATAAAATAAATTTAAGGTTGCCTATTTAACCGCAGTTCTTACAGGGTGCCCGACCTCGAATTCACTTCTTGTACTGTGCCATCACACAGGTTTTGTCTTTCCAACATTAGTCGGGCCTACTTCTATGGCGAACTTCATTTTACATTGACGTTCAGAGCCGCCGAGCCCTTCACTGCCTTGTGGACAAGGAAAAACCAGTGGGAAAACTTGCCACCGCCGCTGGTCTCGTTCCCAAGACCTGAAGCGAGCATTTGCTTAAACAGCAGATTTATAGACACCAGTGCAGTAAGCACTGAGCTACGCGGGCTCGCTTTCTATAACGCATATAAGTAAGTACGTGACATGTTGTTAAAATAGGATGGAAACAAATTCAAAGTTGGGACACGGGATACTAGAAACTATGGTATTTGAAGGACGTTATTATGGACGTTGACATGTAGAAAAAATTTTCACGTGACGTCATTTGCACGTCACGCCTAACCTGCTTACCTAATGTGAATTCGATAGCAGCTGGGTGGGGGTTTCTAAAAGAAATTTTCAGGTGACGTCATTTGTGCGTCACCCCTAAACTGCTTACCTAATGTGAATGCGATTGCAGCTGGGTGGGGGTGTCTCAAAGAAATTTTCACGTGACGTCATTTGCACGTCACCCCTAACCTGCTTACCTAATGGGAATTCGATAGCAGCTGGGTGGAGGTTTCTAAAAGAAATTTTCAGGTGACGTCATTTGCGCGTCACCCCTCACCTGCTTACCTAATGTGAATGCGATTGCAGCTGGGTGGGGGTGTCTAAAAGTCATTTTTACGTGACGTCATTTGCGCGTCACCCCTAACTTGCTTACCTAATGTGAATGTGATAGCAGCTGGGTTAGTGTGTCTAAAATAAATTTTTACGTGACGTCATTTGCTCGTCACCCCTCACCTGCTTACCTAATGTAAATGCGATAGCAGCTGAGTGGGGGTGTCTAGAAGACATTTTCTTGTGACCCCTGACCTGCTTACGTAATGTGAATGCGATAACAGCAGAATGGGGGTGTCTGAAAGAAATTTTCACGTCACTTCATTTGCGCGTCATCATGGACGGTCCCTGAATATCTTAAACCTGTATAGGTAATATCTAAAACTATGATATTTGAAGGACGTCATTATGGACGATCCCTAAATATTTAGGTACGTTTGTTTTAAGAAAATCAGCTTAAAACTGTACCCTGTAAGTGGATTCAAAAATTGCTAATTTGCACTATATTTAGAAGCTCCTCACCCACCCTTAACTTCCTCCCCCCCCCCCCCACACACACAACGACATTCTGCATATCTGACGTAGCGGAGCATCAGACTACAGACCATTGAAAACTGTAGCTGAGATTGATTAGGCCTTTACTATAAGATATACTTGTACTCGTCGCGCAGAACTTTAAAATTACGTATGTACATGAACATTCAGCAATATTTACACGCCCTCTTGGTTTTTAAGGAAATCACTTCACAAATTTTTGACATAGGTCTATTTAACTATTTACTGTGGCTAATTGGTTGGTTCGATCACCCTCAAAAACAATAGGGCTCCTCTCGCGCGCATTTGTGAGAGTTTAAAAAAAGTTCAAACGAAATCCCTTAAAAACTGTGACCTGTGGAGTACGGCCAACGAACGAACGGACGGACGGACAGACAGACAGACAAAACCATTACAATAGATGCTCAGCATCTAAAAACCGACAAACAACATTAAAATACTAATATAATTTTTGTTTTCATTTTATTTAAAATTAATTATTAAATTCAAAGTGGCATGAAAAACAATATATGGCCTACATTATTACCTAAAACAAATATATAAATTAAATAAGTAGCATTAAATATTTAAAAAATAAAGAACAAATTGTTGAAACTAAAACTAAAAGTGTCATTACCACTGGCACAAATTTAAGTTGTTTAACAACGACAACTTCCCATTGTAACACTAATAATATTAAAACTGATGCTTCAAATACCGCTGATATTCACCTGACTGAGCTAGCCCATGCTAAAAACGGTAGTGCAGAAAAATTAAGTAGTACTACAAATCAGCAGTACTACCATTCAGTTTTACTAACATTCAATAGTACTTCAATGCAGCAGTACTACTATTTAGTAGTACCACCATTCAGTACTACTACCATTAAGTAGCACTACTATTCAGTAGTACTACCATTTAGCAGTACTACTATACAGTAGAACTAGGATTTAGTAGTACTACCATTAGGTAGAACTACCATTAGGTAGAACTACTATTTAGTAGTACTACCTATTTGGTTGTACTACCATTCAGTAGTACTGCCATTTGGTTGTACTACCATTCAGTAGTACCACCATTCAGTAGTACTACCATTCAGTAGTACTACCATTCAGTAGTACTACCATACCGCAGTAATACTATTTATGCTGGAGCTCCATTACTATAGTAGCTTAACTCTGGTTTACTAAGGTATCATAGAAACGCAAGGAATCCATCTCCACTGAACCATTTTCTGTAGGTAACTCATGTGTAGTAGGTAAACTTACTGCAGTAAAACTGTCGACTACGAAAAATTCCCCAGTAAACCAGAGTTACTACAGTATACCATCACACCAGCCACACCTTACCATCGACCATTGGTCGTGTTCCGGACCAATCCTAACAAATACAAACTTCCACGAGCGGCAGAAGTCAATGTTTTACGTCGAAGTGTGAAGTTTTCAGTACGTTTTGACTTCACAATAAATCACAATGACAATAAAAATTCACAATTTCAGTGCACTAGGCAGTTGTAATGTTAATGTGTTACAATACGATCATCGTTTTGTTTATGTTACAAGAGTAGAAACTCATTGTTTCTTGCACTCAAATTGTCCTATATATATTCAGTTAGTTTGGAACACGAAAATGACGGTTGTACGAATTAGTATGATTTTGTTGTTATTATTTGTACCTGTGATTCTGTCATTGATTCAATGTTTTTGAAATTTTTTTCTGAACAACCTTTTCGGACCTAAAGTACTCCAAATGTCATTTAAGTTAAAATCTGAATTCGAAAATTTTCTTATAGTTTGAATTACGGCTATGACTATTATTTACCTTCGAATTTATAACTAATAATTACTGCTTAACTATTAATGTGATATCGTCAACACGATAATTTATTAGTCAGGCGATGAAAACAATTGTCGGCACTGGAATGAGCTGATTGTGCATTGGCTATCCTTAACTAAACTTACAATGTCATAACATTGTTAAGTCTCCACTACCGTCGCTACTATTCACCACAGTACCGTGCTTTACTGAGGTTACAATATAAATACGTTACATCGTTTCCACTACTCTAGCAACCAAACAGTGCTGTAATGGAGATGATTGCCAAAAACTCGTGACTGTAGTTAGTTACCGCAGTAAGGCTACCATAATAATGGAGGTCCGGTATTAGTAGTACTTCTATGCTGCAGTACTACCATTCAGTAGTACTACTATGCAGTAGTACCACCATTCTGTAGTACTACCATTTAGTAGTACTACAATTCAGTATCACCACTATTCAGTAGTACTACAATTCAGCAGTACTACAGTACTACTTTACAAACGCACAGCGATTCAGTACTACTACCTTTTAGTAGTACAACTATTCAATAGTATTACCATTCAGCGGTTCTACTATATTTAAGCACTACGATTCAGAGTGCCTCCATTTAGTTGTACTACCATTAAGTAGTACCAACATTCAGCTGTACTACCATTTAGTAGTACTTCCATGCAGCAGTACTACTATTTAGTAGTACTACCATTCAGTACTACTACCATTTAGTAGTTTTTCCATACAACTCGTCGTGGGTTTGTTTCGCATTTTTTGGTACAGTTGTAGAAGTTGTGCGTTGCGTCTTACAAAAGTATTAGCCTGGCAACGGACTATGCGTTTTTGCCCAATTTAGGATTTTGCTTTTTGGCAGTCCCCGTTTTTTGGGTTTGGCTTTCTGATATCTCCATGTCTAATATATAGATAATTTGGAATGCATACAGTTAAATTTCCTACTTGACGGCAATATGCAGCCGCACCTTGGCAATTTTTAGTTTCACAGATTACACTCGACTCAATCACTCAACTAAAATACCTAAATATTTTGACTTTTGGTCTGACAACAGTTTTTATTTCCGTTAGCATTATTACTATGGGAGTCTTGAAATCATTACGTCATAAAGAGAAAAGGGCTGAAAAAAAATACACACTACCACTAACATTAGTCATGTCGCCATGTACAAATTGATGTATATGATAATATTGGGGTAGACCGAATTTAAGGAAGTTTGTATGACGTTATAGCTGTGAGACCCCTAATATTATAATATTTACTGTACCTAATCCTTCCTATACTGTGTTTACTATATACATACTGAAAGCTCCAAAGCTCATCGCGCCTCCCTACCTGTGCCAGCAAAAATTTTCAGCTCGACTCCCTAATGGTAAAACCCTTCACCACCCTAAAGCTCGCCGACTTCTTCGGGGGGCAAAACGGACTCAAAAGCTCAGCCTTCGTGATTTCCAAATCGAAAGCTCGGGCCTTCGCAGGAAAATAAAACGACGCTTCGTTCTAGTGGCTTCGTTCGTCCGTTCGAACGCACTTTTTCTTACACTGAATCAGACTATGTTCCAGGACATCCTAAGCACTTTACGCATGCGTACTTTGATCAAATTGCCATCACCTAAGATATCAACTAAGGATTCAACGAGTCTAGTCAGTCTAACAGATAAGCATAATAATATCGTTTGTGAAGAACTAAAATGACCCATTTCTAGTTCTACCTAAAAACAATATCAACCATCTATAAAAACACTCAAACATGCCTTGAAAGGTTATAAATTGAACATTTTACACCTTTTCAAAAACATGGAATTAGAACTTCTTGCACCTTTTCAAAAACATGGAATTAGAAAATTTTGCACATTTTCAAAAACAAAGAATTAGAACTTTTTGCACCTTTTCAAAAACATTTAATTAGAACATTTTGCACTTTTTGAAAAACATTTAATTAGAGCATTTTGCATCTTTTCAAAAACATGGAATTAGAACATTTTGCACCTTTTCAAAAACATGGAATTAGAACATTTTGCACCTTTTTAAAAACATGAAATTAGAAAATTTTGCACCTTTTCAAAAACAAAGAATTAGAACTTTTTGCACCTTTTCAAAAACATTTAATTAGAACATTTCGCACTTTTTGAAAAACATTTAATTAGAACATTTTGCACCTTTTCAAAAACATGGAATTATAACATTTTGCACCTTTTCAAAAACATGGAATTAGAACATTTTGCACCTTTTCAAAAACATGGAATTAGAACATTTTGCACCTTTTCAAAAACAAAGAATTAGAACTTTTTGCACCTTTTCAAAAACATTTAATTAGAACATTTTGCACTTTTTGAAAAACATTTAATTAGAGCATTTTGCACCTTTTCAAAAACATGGAATTAGAACATTTTGCACCTTTTCAAAAACATGGAAGTAGAACATTTTGCACCTTTTCAAAAACATGAAATTAGAACATTTTGCACCTTTTCAAAAACAAAGAATTAGAACTTTTGCACCTTTTCAAAAATATTTAATTAGAACATTTTGCACTTTTTGAAAAACATTTAATTAGAACATTTTGCACCTTTTCAAAAACATGGAATTAGAACATTTTGCACCTTTTCAAAAACATGGAATTAGAACATTTTGCACCTTTTCAAAAACATGGAATTAGAACTTCTTGCACATTTTCAAAAACAAAGAATTAGAACTTTTTGCACCTTTTCAAAAACATTTAATTAGAACATTTTGCACTTTTTGAAAAACATTTAATTAGAACATTTTGCACCTTTTCAAAAACATGGAATTAGAACATTTTGCACCTTTTCAAAAACATGGAAGTAGAACATTTTGCACCTTTTCAAAAACATGAAATTAGAAGATTTTGCACCTTTTCAAAAACAAAGAATTAGAACTTTTGCACCTTTTCAAAAATATTTAATTAGAACATTTTGCACTTTTTGAAAAACATTTAATTAGAACATTTTGCACCTTTTCAAAAACATGGAATTAGAACATTTTGCACCTTTTCAAAAACATGGAATTAGAACATTTTGCACCTTTTCAAAAACATGGAATTAGAACTTCTTGCACATTTTCAAAAACAAAGAATTAGAACTTTTTGCACCTTTTCAAAAACATTTAATTAGAACATTTTGCACTTTTTGAAAAACATTTAATTAGAACATTTTGCACCTTTTCAAAAACATGAAATTAGAACATTTTGCACCTTTTCAAAAACATAGAATTAGAACTTTTTGCACCTTTTCAAAAACATTTAATTAGAACATTTTGCACTTTTTGAAAAACATTTAATTAGACAATTTGGACCTTTTCAAAAACATGGAATTAGAACATTTTGCACATTTTCAAAAACATGGAATTACAACATTTTGCACCTTTTCAAAAACATGGAATTAGAACTTTTTGCACCTTTTTAAAAACATTTAATAAGAACATTTTGCACTTTTTGAAAAACATTTAATTAGAACATTTTGCACCTTTTCAAAAACATGGAATTAGAACATTTTGCACCTTTTCAAAAACATGGAATTAGAACATTTTGCACCTTTTCAAAAACATGGAATTAGAACATTTTGCACCTTTTCAAAAACATGGAATTAGAACTTCTTGCACATTTTCAAAAACAAAGAATTAGAACTTTTTGCACCTTTTCAAAAACAATTAATTAGAACATTTTGCACTTTTTGAAAAACATTTAATTAGAACATTTTGCACCTTTTCAAAAACATGGAATTAGAACATTTTGCACCTTTTCAAAAACATGGAAGTAGAACATTTTGCACCTTTTCAAAAACATGAAATTAGAAGATTTTGCACCTTTTCAAAAACAAAGAATTAGAACTTTTGCACCTTTTCAAAAATATTTAATTAGAACATTTTGCACTTTTTGAAAAACATTTAATTAGAACATTTTGCACCTTTTCAAAAACATGGAATTAGAACATTTTGCACCTTTTCAAAAACATGGAATTAGAACATTTTGCACGTTTTCAAAAAGACGGAATTAGAACATTTTGCACCTTTTCAAAAACATGGAATTAGAACATTTTGCACCTTTTCAAAAACATGGAATTAGAACATTTTGCACCTATTCAAAACCATGGAATTAGAACATTTTGCACTTTTTGAAAAACATAGAATTAGAACATTTTGCACGTTTTCAAAAACATGGAATTAGAACTTCTTGCACCTTTTTAAAAACATGGAATTAGAACTTCTTGCACCTTTTCAAAAACATGGAATTGGAATATTTTGCACTTTTTCAAAAACATTAAATAAGACATTTTGCACCTTTTCAAAAACATGAAATTAGAACATTTTGCACCTTTTCAAAAAGATAAAAATAGAACATTGTACTGTTTTTAAAAACTCAGAATTAACAGTTTACGCTTGTTTCCTATTAATTTATTATTCATAGCTCATGTTGATTCTAGCCTAAATTGGATTTGGATCATTTTGGTTCTTCACAGACGATATATCAGTCGATAATTTACATCAACATTTATTTAAAATTTATTGTGTCATTTGATTTATGTAGGAAGTGAACAAGTAACGACGACTGGGGCGTGTATTTAGTCGCTATTGAAACCGGAACGGGATCACTAGATTGTCTTCTTCTGTACGTGGCAAGAGAACTAGAAGTGCAAAAGAAGCTTCTCGAAGAAGTCGACGCCGTTATGGGATCAGCTGCTAAGAACAATATTAATTTTGAAACACCTTTAATCTTACATTGATCTAAAATGCCATACACAGAAGCTATTATCAATGAAGTGCTCCGCATTGCAACATTGCTTCCTTTGGCAGTATTTCATTTCACAAGTGAAGATATCCCAGACTTTTATGGTTTCGCAATTATAAAGGGTACAATGGTCATTTCTTATCTTTTGGGGGTTCATCATGACCCAGAAATTTGGTCAGAGCCTCACAAATTTCTTCCTGAAAGATTTTTAAACACAAACCCATCAGATCAAACAACATCAATAACAGGGAATTTGATTTCCATTTTGTTACAGTAAACGAAGTTGTGCGGGTAAAGGTTTTGCACGAAATGAGTTATTTTCAATCTTAACAAAAGTTTCTTTCAAAAATTTAAAATTTCATCCGTTTCTGTGGACGAGGGTCATTTTGGACTCCCATTTGCACCACAACCTTTTGAAATTAAAATAACTACGCAATAAAGGGCAGATGAATGAATATTGTCATAATGGTGTCAGGTCATGTAGCATATGCGCCTGTGCAATGTCATATGGCATTAATTACCAGCATAAATAAATTCAAGCAGGCCACCGTTGAATTAGTAATTTAATGCATACCTTACTATGTCATCAGGTTACCTATACTAATTAATTTGCCTTGATTTCTATGATTAGCCTAATATCAGCGCCTATTTTAAGTTAGGCAAATTATTGACGTATATAACAATCAATAACAAATATCTACGACAACGTCAACAGCAAATAGGGAGAAAAGGAGCCGAAGGTGGCTCGATATCTCCTATTTTAAAATGACGTTCGTTTTGCACGCCCCTAAAATTGTCAATATTGATGTCTGAGCGCGAACGTGAACGTTCGACCGACGATTGCCGAGTTCCTTTAACTATGTTCATTTCATGCAACTCAAGTGAGTCCTATGCTTTAGGTCTGATCGTAAGTTTAGCTGAATTTTAATGTTTAAATTTGGTATACGGATTCTGTGCTTCAACTTCAACTTGTGTGGAAAAGTATTTTTAAATTAGTCACACTTACGGTGTTAGTAATATTATTCTTATTTATTAGCAATCTCTCAGTTAGTTACTTCGGGGCTCATAGCTACAAATAAGGTAATTTTTGACCAGGCTTACGAAACAACAGCATTGCAGTGTTCTTGATTGTGTATGGTGTAGGTAAGGTGTACATTTGACATGGAAATACTTGTAGCTCTCAAATAACTTCACATCACAAAATCCCAAAAGATGCAGAACGCACGAGGACCAGGAGCAGGGGAGTCCCATCTAAATGTTCTCAAAAGTAAAGTGAGGTGTGACGTGACCTTTGAAGTCGGTCCAGAAAAGGAGATCATCTCGTGCCATAAGATATTTTTGATTGCTCGCTCAAGCGTCTTTGAGATCATGTTTGAGGACAGATGGGCCAATCATGGGACTACAACGGGTGAGGGAGAGATCGTTAAATTACCTGACGTGGAGCCTGGGATTTTTCATAATTTTCTTACGGTAAAAATGAGTAGGAAAATAAGGAACTAATTATTTTTATGTAAGATTCGAAACAAATAATGTTCTAAATAGCCGTATAGTTAGAACAGTGTAGAACGATTAGTGACTAACGATCAACGATTTACTTACTACTATAGATATTATCATTAAAAATAGGTATAGCAATGTACTTAGTTGAATTTGAATTTCAGTTTATCTACGCCGACCTCATCGACCAAGAAACTGACGAGTCGATCGGGAAAACTGAGGAGCTTTTGTATTTGGCTGAGAAGTACGATGTTTTGGAGTTGAAGTCTCGATGCCAGGAGATACTAATGAATATGTTGGAACTGAGTAACGTTATTCAAATTCATTCCATTTCTGAGAAGTATGGTCTGACACAGTTGTTCGAAATTGCTCAAGAAATGATTTCTACGTAAGTACATAATTGGAACACTAATCTTTCCCAATAAAATTATTATCTTTTAAGCAGTTTACAGTTTACAATTTGGTCTTCTTCATAGTGGCAGTGTTATAGGGATTTAGTTTCAGGTTATGTTCTAATAATGACTTTGATAACAGGGAATTCGAGAGGATTATTTCTGACTCAAGTTTCCTAACCATGGACAAGGCTGTGCTGACAAGATTTGTTGCGAGTGATGATACGGCTGTGGACGAGCTGAATCTGTTTCATGCATTGATTAGGTTAGTATTCCATTTTTTTTCAATATATCCCGTTTATGATGTATCTATTCAAGTTAGTCTTATTGTTAGTGTGTTTGGTGTATACTTTTAGGTGGGCACGGTCAGAATGCAAAAAATTAAAATTGGATCCTGTCGGCAGAAATTTGCGATTAGCTTTGGGAGAGATATTGCCGCACATACGGTTTCCACTAATGGGAAGCCGACGTTTTCGTGCAAACGTTGTTCCTACACAAGTTCTATCTAACAGATGGGGAAAAATTAGCTATTTTCGAGTTCACTTGTCTTGGCAGACGCAACAGGTTGATTTCACTGTGTACATTTTTACTTTTGTGTGTTGTTGATAGGATACGGCACGATTTGTTTCACACATTCAAATTATTCATCTAGAAATAATCAAGTAACACTTTAAGTGATTCGAAACTGTCTTTGTTATAGAGACCGGCCTGGTGCAGTTTGACCGGGTTTTAAAATAAAATCAAGAAGGACATGATATTGCGGAATCCTACAATCCTGGAATAATTCAAAAGGCTCGATCCAATTATTCATCTCTCAGATTTTCAATACGCTCTTAAATCCATGATTATTTCAATATATAATATTGTACCTCGTTTATAAAATTCTGTGTTTAGATAATAACTTTCTCATTTTCAAAAACTTATAATGATAATGTAAGCCTAGTAAAATTGAACATTATGCTATCTGCTGCCGTGCCAGTGTAAACAGGCGGCAATTAAAATCTGTTTCTGTATATTTGGCGTTACAATGAATTAAAAAACTATTTTGCAATTTTCGAGTGTAATTGTTTCGGAAGATTCAACAGGTTGGTGGTTGGTTTAAAAGTTTGGCTGTTGCTAAGCGACTGAAAAATTAAATATTTATTCCATTTTTAAATTTTATTTGACTGTGGTAGTGCCATCTGCCATGTGCGACACCCCATGGATTTTGTAGCTTTTGTAGATTTTTGAATTTCGGATTATTGTGTACGTATCTGCACTTTTCAATGGCTGTGTGTGAGTTAAATAGTTGATTTGGAATTTTGCTGAATGCGTATGGTGGGTTCCACGTGATTCTGATTCTATATGGAACGTTCTGGAAATAATTTAAGTCGTAGAAGGATTTGCCGTTTTATTAGTATGGGAACGTGATTTTGTAAAAACAGTACGTCTGGCGTCTTTAACTGTATGTTTAGAAGTGAAAGCAATTTTCTTTGTTAGAATTTGTCGCGATTGGAATAGCTAGAGTTTCAAGCAAAGTTGAAATATTTCCGAAATGTAGTTATTGATGTGATTATTGAATGTCATTCAACTGACCTGGATTACTGTAATAGTGGAAAGTTAGGTAATTTATGTAGTACACTTACAATTATTCAAACTAAATAACCTTGTTGTGGCTTCAAAATAACATCGGAGACGGAGACTCAATCCGAAATTCTGAATTCCCAGAAGATGCAGCACATCCGCGAACCAGGGGCAACGGCGTCCCATCTAAATGTGCTACAACGTAAAGTGAGGTGTGACGTGAGCTTTGAAGTTGGTTCAGCAAATGAAATTATTTCCTGCCATAAAATCTTTTTGATTGCTCGCTCAAGCATTTTTGAGGTTATGTTTGAGGATCGATGGAACAGTAATAGGACTGACAGTGAGAACGAGATCATTCAGTTGCCTGACGTGGAGCCTGATGTTTTTCATAATTTTCTTACGGTAAGCGGGTAAGAGATTTAGAAAACGAAAGTGCTATTTTTTATGTAATGCATTTGCAAAACGAAAGCGTATTGACGTTCTGACTAATGAGCAGTCACAGTGACTGACAATGTACTTGCAAATTAATCATTCAAATTAAGTATTTAGAATTGAATTACATATTACCAATAACTATTGATCGTTTGAATTTCAGTTTCTCTACGCTGACCGCATTGACCAAGAAATGGACGAGTCTGTCGAGAAAACTGAGCAGCTTTTGTATTTGGCCGAGAAGTACGACGTGTTGGAGTTGAGGACTCGGTGCGAGAAGATGCTTCGGCCCATGTTGGAACTGAGTAACGCTATTCAAATTCATTCCATTTCTGAAAAATTCTGCTTGACTGAGTTGTTCGAAATTAGTCAAAAAATGATTGCTACGTAAGTACATTTACTGCGGATGCTTCAGTTCCATAAAATTAGGACCATTCTACACATATTTTGCACCACTGCTATCCGCCAAGTTTACATTTTAAAATGGATTTGATAATCTAGGCAATTCGAGAGGGTTATTTCTGACTGCAGTTTTTTAACTATGGACGCGGCTGTACTGACAAGATTTGTTGCGAGTGATGATACTATTGTCGACGAACTGAATCTGTTCCATGCATTGATGAGGTTTTCCAATTAAACCTATGCAACATACACAATTATGCATTATCGTTTGTGAAGAATCGAAATGACCCATGTCATGTCCATAATTGTTTTCTACTTATTCTGAAATAATTATGTCCTGTGAAAATTCAAAATCTAAATTATTTGTATTCGTTGTTGTACTTTTAGGTGGGCACGTTCGGAATGCATTAAGTTAAAATTGGAACCAGTTGGCAAAAACTTACGATTAGCTCTGGGAGAGATATTGCCTCACATACGGTTTCCACTCATGGGAAGTCGACGATTTCGTGAGTACGTTGTTCCTACACAAATCCTAACAAATGAGGAAAAGTTGGCTATTTTCGAGTTTACGTGTCTTACTACATTCAGCAGGTTGCTTTGAATTTTTAAATTTTTACTTACTAGTTAGTATTATAATGTACAAGCAGGCGTGCTTGGGTGAGCGGTTAGGACTGCAGACTGTAACGAAATTTACAGCCTCAGACCCGGCTTCAATCCTCGGCCACTGCTAATCGTTTACGGCTCGGTGTTGTACGGTAAACGTGACTGGATGGTTGATTGAAACCCAATCTCCTTCGGTGCTCCTTAGTGACCACTACTTACTGTAGGGGCCTAGGGAATGAGACTCCTTTACTGTGGAGGAGGGAACGGGGATAGGTGAAAGGGTACAAAGACCGAGACGATCTAACGCGGTAGCCTCCTATTTCCTCACCCACAGTGACTGGTTGAGTCTGGTTGTATGAACTTCGGTTAAATCGACCCAATGAATAAATTATTATTATTATTATTATTATTATAATGTACAATAGTTAAATCTTGTACACAGCCAATATATAGTCTGTGAAGAACCAAAATGACCCATATCCAATTTAAGCTAAAATCAAAATGAGTTATGTCATAAAAACAAAATAAGAAACATGCGTTAAATGTTAATTCAGAGTTTTTCAAAAGTGTAAAATGTTCTATTTACATGTTTTTGAAAATTGTAAAATGTTCTATTTACATGTTTTTGAAAATTGTAAAATGTTCTATTTACATGTTTTTCAAACGTGTAAAATGTTCTATTTACATGTTTTTCAAACGTGTAAAATTTTCTATTTACATGATTTTGAAAAGGTGTAAAATGTTCTATTTAAATTCTTTCAAGACATGTTTTACAATATTTATGTAGATACTGGATATTGTTTTTAGCTGCAAATGGATATGGGTCATTTTGTTTCTTCACAGACGATATATTTTGTATATTATTATTATAGTGACTGGTTTGGTGCACACTGCCCGGGTTTCAAAGTTAAAGCAAGAAAAACATGAGTGGTGACTTGCTGAAATCTACAACCCTGAAACAATCGTAGTGGCTCAAAAATCCCATTTGACATCCCTGTTGAGTTTCAAGATATTCTTAAGCAAAAACAAATATTTCAATATAATTGTGTCCCCTGGATGTAAAGTTGTGTGTGTACATAATAATTTTCTTATCTATTTTTCAAAAACTCATAATAATTATGTCAGCTTTGCTTATGTATAATAATATGCTATCCGCTGCTCTGACGAAGTGAAAATAGATGGACAGTTCGTCGTGCGTTATAATGAAATAAAACGATAATTTTCACCTTTGTTTCAAAAATTGAACTGAATTAATTACTGTTTGGTTTATTACTCAAGCTTTTGCGTGTAGTTGAAAGTAAAGCGAAGGATTAACCTGTTCACACTACAACAGCTGTATTCTCATACAAAAGTTGAGTTAATTTGACAACTGAAAAATTAAATTAAAACGCCGTTTCATTCTACAAGGTACCTACATACATATAAAATTTTAAAAACCCTAAAAATATATTACAAATTACACAACAATAATTAATTATAATTTGGCATCTGTTTATATCCTGTGTGCGTAGCTGTCTCTTTTGCGATTAAAAATACAGTATTATGCTATAAATTTTGTAACAAAAGCCTTTTCTTTATTCTAGATTCAGTGCTTCTACTTTTTTAAACGCGTGGAAACCTATTCGCGTGTTCTTAATTTTGTATTTGTTAGATTCAAAGCATATACGATTTGATAATTTTTGTAGTACACTTCCAATCATCATTAAATGATATAGATATGTGGAAATACTTGTGGCTTCAAAATAACTTCACGTCCAACATCACAAAATCCCAAAAGATACAGATCGCCCCAGGACCAAGAGCAGCGGGGGGTCTCATCTAAATGTGTTCGAACGTAAAGTCAAGTGTGACGTAACCTGCGTTGTTGGTCCAGAAAAGGAGGTTATTTCCTGCCATAAAATATTTTTAATTGCTCGCTCAACCGTTTTTGCGGTTATGTTTGAGGATCGATGGACCAATAATTGGACTGAAAGTGAGGACGAGATCATTCGGATATTCATTCCGTTGCCTGACGTGGAGCCTGGAGTTTTTAATAATTTTCTTACAGTAAGAGCTTTAAACAAAATTAAGTACTATTTTGATGTAATATGCAAAACAATATACCGTTTTGACGTTCTGAGCAGTCACAGTGAGGGCACTGAGAGTAGTGTACAAGACACTGACTGGAAATTACTTGCATCAAAAGAATTGATATGCTCCTATGGAAAGTAAATTCACCAACATGAACTGTGAAATTGAATTTCATTTTTTGAATTTCAGTGTATCTACGCTGACCGCATTGACCAAGAAATTGACGAGTTGGTCAGGAAAACTGAGCAGCTTTGGTATTTGGCTGAGAAGTACGACGTGTTGGAGTTGAAGACTCGGTGCGAGAAGATTCTTTGGTCCATGTTGGAATTGGAACTTAGTACAGCTATTCAAATTCATTCCATTTCTGAAAAGTTCTCCTTGACAAAAATGTTTAAAATTACTCAAAAAATGATTGCTACGTAAGTACATATTTGGCGGATGGACCAGTCCCATAAAATGTGTACTAGAAACAGTTGATATTAAGACTTCTTTATGATGGCTAATAGCAGTGAGTAGTTTAGTTACATTTTAGAATGGTTTTAATTATTGATAATAGGCAATTCGAGAGGGTTATTTTTGACTTAAGTTTTCTAACTATGGACATGGCTGTACTGACCAGATTTGTTGAGAGTGATGACAGTATCGCATTGTCGACAAACTGAATCTATTCCATGCATTATTGATGAGGTTCTTAAATTCAATTTCACACATAAACAATTATGCAGTATCGTTTGTGAACAATCGGAAGGACCCATGTCCATAACTGTTTTCTACTAATTTTGAATTATGTCCCATGTAAAAAAAACATATCGTCTGTGAAGAACCAAAATGACCCATATCCAATTTAAACCCGAATCAAAAGGTATGTCATGAAAACAAAAATGAGAAACATGCGTCAACTTTTAATCAAGTAAATCAAGAGTTTTTGAAAAGTGTAAAATGCCCTATTTACATGTTTTTAAAAAATGTGAATTGTTCTATTTACACATTTTTGAAAAGTGGAATTTAAATTATTTTGAAAAGTGTGAAATTTTCTAATTTCATGTTTTTGAAAAGTGTAAAATGTTCTATTTACATGTTTTTGAAAAGTGTTAAATATTCTGTTTACATGTTTTTTAAAAGTTGCGTTGCAAATGTCCTATTTACATACGTTTTAAAAGTGGAAAACATTCTATTCAAATGCTGTCAAGACATATTTGAATATTTTTGTAGATAGTTGATATTGGTTTTAGCTATAAATGAATATGGGTCATTTTAGTTCTTTACAGACGAATCTAAATTATTCGTATTCGTTGTTGTGCTTTTAGGTGGGCACATTCGGAATGCATTAAGTTAAAATTGAAACCAGTCGGCAAAAATTTGCGATTAGCTCTGGGTGAGATACTGCCTCACATATACGGTTTCCACTTATGGGAAGTCGACGGTTTCGTAAATACGTGGTTCCTACACAAATTCTAACGGATGAGGAAAAGTTGGCTATGCTCGAGTTTACTTGTCATCCCGCATTTACCAGGTTGCTTGTTGCTTTGAATGCCCAAATGTTTACTATATATTGTGTTATTGTGTATTTTACTTATACTAATTTTACTTGATGAACATTCATCACTGACGATACGTTCTGATTTACAGTATGCTATATATTTTAATTGTGCGCCTCGTGTAGTATTCAAAGTTCATGAATTCTGACCCCCGCGCACAATTAGGGACTCGCACTATTATATAGACCCGCATAGTATTATTAGGATACGATAATTGAAACCTGTAGGGTAAGGTCGTCTAATTGTGATAATCAGGTAATTTTGATACTATGAAACCGTCTCCTAACGAACGACAGCCAAAACTCGAATTTTGTGTTACTTTAATCAACCGCTCAATGAGTGTGTAATAGTTGATCTTCGCCGTGAAATTCGGATATCTTGTTGAAGAAAAAAATCAAAACATCTATGATTGCCATTTAATTAGTGAGAAGAGTTTGTTTTCATTATATTCAAACCTCTTTAATTACTGTTCCGAAAATATTCTCAATAATACTAACTATGCGAGAGATAACTGTGGTTAATAGGCACAAGATAAGCTCAATTCAGATTGAATTATAATTTGGTCTTTCTTTTAGTAAATTATTTTCGAAAACGTAAGTCGCTTCGGTGTGACGTGTAAATGTGATACTAATGCTATTAAGCGTGCAACTGCAGTATTGGAAAATACACTGACTTTGACCTGAACTGTGCTGATTTGTCTGTAAATAATGGATATTTCACTGCAAAAGCAGGTTAAAAGTATTATAATGTCACACTTTGAACGCTAATTTTTCATACACGTAATTTAGTGTGTTATATGAGTTTTAGAGTTATTAACACATTCAGTTTGATACTATCAACGCAATAAACTTTGGTGGGCATACAGCAAAATAAAAACGACGATTGGAATGACCAGTCATTCACAATTACATTAATACAACAAATAAAGCTTATTTACTACGTTTTTAGAGTTTAAAAAATATTACTTTCGACATTAAATTAGTCGATCACAATTAGACGCAGACGTATCACAATTACCGGACTTAACAAACTTCCAACTCAGCCAAGAGTGAATTCTTTAAACTCTTGTAGATGAAAGATTAACCATCAGAATTTTATGAAATTTGAAGGAAATACTCAAAATTGTACGTTTGTTAAACTTCAAAGGTCGTTGGTTTTGAAATTGTTTCTACTAAGTTTTACGGATAGCACAACCAAAAGTTTTTCAAAAAGCGATCACAATTAGACGACCCTACCCTATAGAGGAAATAATGATGGGATATACATACACTATTTGTATCGTAACCTAATTATTTATCTCAAAATTATCAAGAATCACAACAAGTAATTTAATCGCGTAAATCCGAAATAGTGTTATTATTATAGAAACCGCATTGGTGCATTTTACCCGGGCTTTAAAGTTACAGCAAGAGAAGCATAATGTTGGAGAAACCTACAATCCTGAAAGTGCCTGAAACCATCTTAGGATTATAGTGGCTCAATCCTATTTTAAATCCCGCTGATTTTCAAGATGCTCTTAAGTAAAAACAAATATTTTCATAAAATTGTGCTATTTGTGTGTGTGTAAAGCTATATGTTTAAATAATATAATATTGTCTTATCTATTTTTTTAAACCAGTAAAAATGTTGCCAGCTTTGTCAAACTATGTAGTAGGGTTCTTGTCCTAGTACTTCTCATTTAATCCTGTATGTTCACAAACATACTCAGGTTCAAAAATTAAAAGTTGCAAGAGACAAATGTCATGTCATTTGTATGAAGAAACTTCGAAAAGTCTTACAATGTCCCAGATGCCCATAATGTAAATGTGATCAGCCAGCTGAGGTTCATTTTAAAATAACGGAAAATTAGGGTCTTCATGGTGATCAGCACAAAAAATTCAAAAAAGTACTCAAAAATTATATTGATTTTACATAGCCAGAGTTTTTGAGGAAACATGCTGAAATCGCTAGTAAATCTAGTTGAAACTATAAGCTGGTTCAATATTAGTTCAGATTTTTATAGGCAGTAATAATGCAGCGGCGGCCACTGATCACACTTTAGGGGTGATCATATTTAGGGAACGTACTGCTATGGTTTTGGTTTTAATTTAGATTTTCGGAAAATCTAAAACCAAATAAAGTCCTGATTTTCCCATTTCCCACCTTCCATTCCACCACAGCTAATTTATTTGATCCTTGAGCGGCCGCGCCAAACTTCAAAATGCCGTTAGTTTTCTTCTTCCTTTAATTTTTACACTTTACACATTCCACTGATTCAAGATTTTTAACTACACGTAAAGTACATTTTTGTTAATCAGTAATAATTACTAGTGTTATAGTTAATAGCTAGTCTTACTCATTAGGATAGTTTCCATTGATATTAATGTAAAACTTTGCCATAAATACTACTCAGCTAATCTCATTTCAGATTCTCAATAATATTATATAATCATTGAATTTTAAGGAAAGTGTCAAATTGATTTACTGCAACCTGTTGCATACACTTGTTACTCACTGTGTGCTGACTGCTAAAATCCTCCGCCCTAAACTGCCTCTAACTATTCTTACTCATTGTGAAACTAGTATTTTAAATACTGTATACTAATGTGTTTCCCTCTGGTAAATGTTTTTAAGTAGCAGTCAACGATGAACTGGCTGGCCAAATAAATTAAAAGTAATAAAAATCTAAGATATAAATCTGACATTTAATACTATCCGTACTACAGTATGTAAGTGATTACGTAACACGTAACAATGGACGACAATGAACACAAGGGTTGTGAAGTTTTAAAATTGAGTTTTTTTTAACTAAAGAAACCTAAAATGTTGAATTTAAAAAGCTGGAAGCAGTTTACAATTTTAATTGATTTGTAATTAAAAATTACATATATGTCAGGTATACATTTTTAAACCTCCATATTATAAGCAAAATATGAAATCGGGCTGCCGTATTTGTTAAAGAATTTTAATGTATGGTATGTTAAAGTTGAAAGTTGAAAGTGTTGATAGAAATAAAATAGTTGTTAGTATTACATTCTACATTGTACCTAAAACTTAAAAGTTTTACTGAATTATTACATATTTCAACCTACCATTCCAACTAATTAACAACGATGTTTATATTTTTAGTTTTTAAATTGTGAATTTTGTATTTTAATTATGAATTTGCTCAGAACTATTCATTCCATGCACGTTCCAAACGAATGTTTTTTATAATATAAATCTAAAAAAAAACTTGTAAAAACGTTAATAATTTTATACTGTAAACTTGTTAAACTAATAAAACAGACAAATCAATCATGGCAAGTCACCTCATAATGAGTGAAGAAGACGTCCGTCAATATTTCCTCGAGAACAATGGAGTTGTCCGCAACACGGACATAGTGACTCACTTTCGAAGTTATCTGAGTGACCCAAATACGAGGGACGAAGCCCGGGTCCTCTTTAAAACATATGTGAACAAACTTGCCAATGTGAAAACTGAAAATGGGGAAAAGTTTCTCGTTCTCAAGCCATTCTACTGCACGGACAATTATCTACGTCCCAGTGCGAGTGACAATGCCAATGTCAGTGTCGTTAATAGTGCCTCATTAGCATATGGAAATCTTCCGCCAATGTACTCCCATCCACCCCCAAACATTGGTAGTCACCATGGAAATATTCCTCCACATTACCCTGGAAATTCATCCCCTCATTTCCAAGCAAACGCTCCGCCTCTACATTTTCAACCAAATGTCCCCTCCCATTTTCAAGGAAGTGTCCCCCCAAATTACCAACAACAGCACCAACACCCAGCAAATATTCCCACAAATATGCATTTGCCTCCTCCTGCTCCCCCTCCGCATTTTCAAAATCAGACACCAAGTTCTAATAATAATAATGCTAATAATATGCCACCTGAATTCCCTATGGATATGGAATACGGCCTTCCTCCAGCACCTAATTTTCGAGTTCCAAATTCCAATTCGAATCGGCTACCTTCGCCCCCAGCATACAATGCAACTTTCGGCTCCGGACGACTTCCGCCGCCATATCGTCCGCCGCCACCACCCGCCCCAACCCGAGCTCTACCCCCTCAGCCCAGTAGCAACAAAAACATGGGAGGAGTTTCCATCCCGCCGTTTCTCAATTACAACCCGTCCTCACCCCCTCAACATTTCAACAGCGAGCCGTCCACCCCGATGAGATCAAAATATCCCTTCCACCGAAGCTCATCAGTGACGGGGGGACTCACGCCGAGTTCTGGTGAAAACTACCCGAACCACCACGCGTATTTTGAATCTCCCGCCGTCAGCTCGACTCCAGCCCCTCCAGTTCCACCTCGCTCCAAAAACCGAGGCTCGTTCGAAAAACTCTCCCGCACCATGTCAATGTCCGTCATGGATGATTTTATGAGGAACAACGACAGCAGTGCTGGAAGCAAATTGGAGAATTCCTACCCGCCGTACAAAGATACGGAGAATAGGAGCAAAGCCGCCGCAGCTCCTGATCGTGAAAATACTCCTGTACAAACGGAAGAAAAAATCAGTGTGAAGGAGCGACTCCAAAAATTTAATCGCATTGCATCCGAATCTGAGTTGACAGCGTCTTCTGGTAATATTTCCGGGTCTGCTGCTGGACCTGGCGGCGCTGCTGGGGCGCAGAAAACGTCGGCTGGGCGCGTTAGGCGGGAAGCTACAAACAATAATAATAATCATATAAACAACAAGGTGGATGCGGGCGACATTGACGACACGGCCTCAATCTCTTCATCATACGGCTTCGGCTACGCACACCACATGCAGCCCACGGACAAGGAGTGGATCCTCATAGCAGCTAAATGTGACTACCATGCCCTGTACAAAATGGCCCAGGAGAATCCCACCCTCGTCCGGCGGAAGGACATCAACGGCTACACGGCGCTCCACTGGGCGGCAAAGCATGGAAATGCGGATTTGGTCAAGCTCCTCGCGGGCACCTTTAAGTCGGACATCAATGCAAAGTCCAACGGCGGCTACACGCCCCTCCACCTCGCCTCCCAGTTTAGCCGCGAGAATGTCTACGAGCTCCTGGCCAAAGTGTACAACGCTGACGTGAACGTGAGGGATCACAGCGGGAAGAAGCCGATGCAGTACTTGGTCCGCGCCGACACGAGCCTCTCCTCGGATACTTTTCGGAAGCTGAAGGAGAAGCGGGTGAGTTCGGCGGAGCATCAGCATCGGGAGCGGGACTCTTCCTTCCTCCGCATCGGTTCCCTCAACGTCCGCGTCAAGAAGACCACCGAGGCATTTGGCTACTTTCTAGGCAAATCCAACTCATCTTCGAATATTGAGAAAATTTTGCACAGTTCGTGGGGCTCAGAAGACAACATCTCCGGCGGGAGCAATGCTGCTGCTGCGGATGGCGGGAAGGAGCGAGAAAATCAAAAGCAAATCATGGGTCCGCCGTCCAGCTCAAATATTGCCCGAAGTATTATTTACAAGAGTAAGCGGAAGTCCGGTTCGGGTTCCGGATCCGGATCCAACTCCAATTCAAATCATTCGTCCATGAGTGCTATTGAATCTAATACAAACACCATTAAAGAAATTCAGTCAGACTCTGAGGACTCTGACACTGCGTCCGGATTTGACTCAAGCTGGAAGAACTCCCGAAAAGATTTGTAATTAGTTGTAATTTTTCTAACTGTTTAAGTTTTAATGGCCTTCAAGTGATTGTGTGTAGCATATTATTATATATTATGCAAAGTTAAGTTGGAAAGTTAATTGAGCCATTTTAAAACAAATTGTTTTAAGTTAGTTATAATAATCGTTAAAGTACCTAATCTAATGTAGGTTCTTAATGTATTTATTACACTTATATACTCATACACTCCAAGTATTTTAATGAAGATACGAAAAAGCACATGGAACAAAAGTAAACATAATTAATTATTAATTTTATCACTGGTAGACGGTAGAATCTGGGAAGGGGGATACTGATTACACTGCAACTGTTACAATAGGAATAGAAATTATGTAGCTTTAAATATTTATTACATGTTATATACATATATATTATTTACATGTAATCTACTGTTTGTGTCTTATAAAATATGTACTTAATTATTCGTCCATACTATATATAGTGCCAGGTGGAGGTATTACTAAAAATGTAAAAATAACAGAGTCTGTCTGTCAATTTTATATTTTGCAACATAATAAAAAAATCATGAAATTAAATTGACTAAAAATCCCAGTTAGTTATTTATTTGTGGTTAACATTCATTCCCTAAACAAAAAATCTTTAATTTATTCTCTGAATTTTTGAATGTATTTCTGGTTTAAATATGCATAATAATCTTTGTTTTGGATATTAGATAAACTTCTTTATCGCAAGTTATGTATTAATAAAATCTTATTGGAATGATGTCACCCAAATTCCCACCATCACGTCGTCAACTACTAAACTACTGTCTCAATGGACGCATGTACATAATGTTATGATCCATCAATGGAAGACTTGCGATGATGTCATTTATGTATGTATATGGGAATTAAGTTTAACAATCGAATCTTCAATGCACAAAATAAAATTAAAGCCTCTTTTAATGAACTTTTATTTCTTCACATAAACGTTATAACAACTCGTAGATATTATTGGTAAACTATAATTAGACAAAAATTACAGTTCAAGATTGGCTAGCATAATAACAATAATTTAATTTAAGCTACTAATGCAACTAATCATTATAACCGCTTACATAGAGTACAATGTAAATACGAATATCGTATAGATATAGCCGCACCAAAATTCAGTTCAAGAACAAAAAATACGTCACTACAGGAATCCCCACCCACACAACACCCTCACATTCGTTAATTATTTGATTTTTTGATAATAATATTCAATTGGGTACTAATTTTATTATGGCATAAAAATCCCTATAGCTAGCTACTATCAGAAATGATCAAATATGTACGTATATAATCAACTAGCAAAAGAAAATAGGTACGTAACATAGCATAGACTATAGATACACAGTAAAGGTGTAAGAAGGATACTTTGATAATTAATTCCGTTTAAAATTTTTGTAATATTTAATTACACTACAATATACGATGCATAGTGTTGAGAAACGCTTAAAAAGAAACTCCTAAATACCAATATTCTTGAAGCTGGCTCACGTTTTATAACATTATTTAAAAGGAATGTTACCAACACAGTGTAACAAGGTACTTACATATGGTGTAGTTATGTAATGAGTGAAGAGTTATAATGACACATCTCCAATTTAAGAGAATTTTAGAGATGGGAACAATGCTAATTATTACGAGCTTTTGAAAATTGCAAAATGTTCGAGTTATATATTTTAGAATTATGATACTTTTTAGTTTAAAGATAGTGTATTTTGTTTTTAGATAAAAATGGAAATGGGCCATTTCGATTCTTCACAGACGGTATGTTATTACATTAATAATGGTATAAATATAAATGAAATACTTAAGTAATTGCATAGGTACTTAGGCAAGATATAGGAAATTCAATCACGATAACAGACTACACTCATTTTTCCTTCTTGCAGAGTCGGATGCTCCTCCTCGTGAGGGCGGTGTCCGGGTGGGAGGGGCCAAGAGTCTCTTCTTGAATTTCATAGATCTGTTCATACATTTCGAGTGCCTTCTTGGGTTTGTCCTGCTCGTCCAAAATACATGCAATATTATACTGGGCCGCCAACGTGTCCTGATGCCTCGGCCCCAAAATCTTGTTTCGCTTCTCGTACACGACCTTGAACAAGTCCAGCGCATCCCTGAATTTCTCCAGATTGTCCAGACAGAGTGCAATTTCAAACTGGGTCCCTAAATAGTCTAAGTGATCCACTCCGAGGACCCGCTCTTGCCGACTCTGCACTTTCTTGAGGAGACTGTGCGCATCGGAAACTTTCTTGGTGACCCGCATGCACATGGCGATGTAGAAATTGGCGCGGAGCGTGTCCTGATGCTCCTCCCCCAAAACATTGTGGCGCTTCTCGTGAATGTGGCGAAAGGACTCGAGCGCCTTCCCGTGCTCCTCCTTGTTGTAGAGGCAGCGAGCGATTTGGAATTGGGTGGAGAGCGTTTTGAGGTCGTCATTTCCGTAAACGCGGCTCTGCATCGCGTGGACTTTTTCGTTGAGCTCCAGGGCTTCGGAAGACTCGCCTTTGTAGAGGAGGAAGACGGAGAGGTCCGTGAGGAGAGGGTGGTTGTAGAGCGCCCCAATGGCGTCCACGATCGAGTCTGATTCTAGTAATTTTTTGTACCCGTCCTGCCATTCCTTTATCCTGAGCTTCGTGTCCGGCTCTTTTTCTAGACTGGACTGGTGCTTCCTGATTATTTCCTGGATCAGTTTTAAATCCTTAATTTGCTTTTTAATGTGCTCGTCTGACAAGTTACTTCCCTCGCCGTCATCCTCATCGTCATCCGGCTGACCGGGGGAGGCCAGGGCGTCCACAGCCTCTTGGAAGCCTGAATCGTCAGTCTATAGGCAAGTAAATGAAAATCCAAAAACATTAACATTAGTTATTTTAATTACTGTGGTTATAGGAAGTTTTTAAAAGGTATTCTTACCACAGTAACTTTGCCCTTGTTGGCACTTTTGGAAAAAGCCTTGGAGTTGAAAACATTGAAAGCTGCCACGGCAGCTCCTATAGCAATCGCTTCATTCGGATCAATCGAATTCTGAATTCCTTTTCCTCCAACATAATCGCTCACAATTTGCCTCACTTTTGGAATCTGACTTGAGCCTCCAGTGAGTACCACGTCATTTATTTTTCCTTTTACGAGTCCAGCTGTTTTCAAAACCGAGTCCAGTGCCGCCACAATTTTCTCCAGCTGAGGGTCAATGAGTTTCTCAAACATTTCCTGGGACACGGGAATTGAGAATTCTTTAGTTGGGTGAACTCCGCTCACGGCCACATTTACGGATGGAACTGAGGATAGTGCGCATTTTTGGGTCTCAATCTCATTTTTGATAGCGCGTAAAAGTTTTGAGGCTTTGAGTCGAACTGCAGTATCTTTCGAGTCGGCGCCTTCATTCACGTCCACACCGTGCTCCAGCTTGTATTCTTGGATGCAGTAGTCCATGAGTAGGTCATCAAAGGTTTGTCCCCCGAGTCCAGGCTCCACTTGAATAGCTTTAATATTTACTTTTTTATTGGAATTAATTTCTAAAACGGATAAATTCAAGCTTCTTGCTCCAAGGTCTACGATGAGGCAATTTTTAGTCTTGCCGTTTGGGACAGTTGCTTGGGCAGCGTAAGAGTAGACGGCTGCAATAGGGTCACTGACTACATGGACTTTTTCAAACCCCGCGTTTTTCCCCGCTTCCTCAACCAGCGCCCTTTGAACTGAGTTGAAGAGGGCGGGAACAGTGATGGCGGCGTATTTAATTTCCGCATTGAGAAAATCCTCTGCTATTGTTTGAAGGTACGAAATGAGCTCATCTGCAATCTCTTCCAGAAGCCGAATTTTCTCTCCGATCTGAACCCCGACAGAGCCTTGTGGCGTGCTGACCAGTTTGAATGGGCTCAGCTTCATATACCTATTGTGATTTACAACAAAATTTGTGATATTATAGTAGAAGAATTCATAACTTTTCATAAACTAGTGTTTAAAAATTTACGCATTACATAACATCTTATATAGTAAGTGGTTTTTTGACATAGCTCATTTTATTTCTAACATAAATTGGATAAAGGTCCTTCTGTTCTTTTCTTAACTCACGAACTCACTCATGACTCACGATAAAGATAAACGATTCATGTCGTTTGTGTTTGAATTAAATGTAAATCTATGTGTACATAAAATTATACAGATGATAGATAAATTGTTTAATACAAAATGAATTTAATTTACTTTTCAATGTCTGGGTCATAGTATGACCGACCCACAAGACGTTTTATGTCGAATACAGTCCTCTCTATGTTCTCGAGGGCAACATCCCTGGCAGCTTGACCAGCGGTGACCTCATCATCCTCGTCATACGATACGTAGCTAGGGGATGTTTTAGACTTCAATTCATTTGGAATTACTTCTACAGCTTTATTTGGATGACGAAGAACTGCCACGCAAGAGGTTGTTGTCCCAACATCAATCCCAATCACAAGCGGTAAAGCCATTTTATTTTTGCTGAAACTAGAAATAATCAAAATACACCAAATATATTAATAAGCGCAAGTAACCAAGTAATATATTTGATATTTTCATAAAACTAAACACATAAAATTCACAAAAATTGTAAGCATATTTTAGGTCAGTTATAATTACAATTCTTACAACACTTACTTATGAATTATGACTTACGTTCACAATTGACAATGAACTTATAAAATCTAACCATAAGTTATGTCAGTGCTTGTACTAATTTCTACCGACTGTTTTTGAATTTTTGCAAAACATATAAAAGGAATTTTAAGGGTGCCGGTTATTATTTCGTTTATAATCAAAACATGAAAGATTACAACAATATCTACATTCATTAGACAAACAATTATTCTGTCTGGTGCAGGTACTTTACATTAGATGACTGAAACAGGAGACCATACCTTTCTTTCCGGTTTTCAAATAATGTCTAAAGTTAAAAGTGCGTACTTTAAGTCCTTCTTGAATGACTTAAAAATCCTTTTTGTTACTTTTTTCGGATTCCTGAAAAAAACTTTTTTCCGGCTGACTGCTAGACGGCAAGGAATTTGATTTAAGCTTTCGCGGTAATTTAGGTACTGTGTACCTTGACTAATTTGCATTTGCTTATTGCTTTTAAGTAAAATATTTGGTTGGAACTTGGAAGTTGGATGATTGGATGTGACATGTGATGTGACGATAGTGACGATGTCGATCTCAATCTCACGAGCAAACGGCAAGACCCCATTCTCTGGGATTTTAACCAAATGTAGTTAGTCGAATTAAGCATCGTTAGTATAATAATAGCGTTAATGGCTATTTTTGAATTTCTTCGCGAAATAGAAAAACATAATTTTCTTATGGGATTTAACATGCAAATTAAAATTGAACACGTGGTCCCCCCTATGGTCGATTTTTCGCAAATGACCTTTTACCTCGATACACGTGACCTGCGACAAAAATGATTAGTGGTGAGTTTCCTCACCACCATAGGTCTATCTAATAAACGCATACAATCTTAAGTTGAAATTCCGCGCTCATGTCGTGTACTTTCCTTGTTAGTTTAAAAAATAAAACTGATGCAAATGAACTGCAGATAGTACTGTTTGCATTTAAAGTATCGTCAAGCATGTTTAAGCATATGGGATACGAAATAATATAACAAAAACTAAATCTTTATTTTTTGGCCAAATAAAAAAAAATTCATACCGTGTACCCGTGCTTTTCAAAAATTGCCATGTTAAATGCCATAAGAAAAATAAGTTTTTTAATTTCGAGACATTTTAAATTTTGTTTTAAATTTTTTAAAATAGTGAACGTCCGTATGCGCATCAAGTTTGGGTATTCCTAGACTATACTGACGATGCTTAATTCGACTAACTACATTTGGTTAAAATCCCAGAGAATGGGGTCTTGCCGTTTGCTCGTCAGCTCAGCCTCAGCACAGGTCTGTACCAGGAAATTTGAATTTCCCCCCAATGTACCAGGCAGTTGTACCGAGTAACATGTACCAGTTTGTCGTACCCGTAACACGTACCAGTTTGTCGTACCCGTAACATGTACCAGTTTGTCGTATCAGTACCAGGTACCAGTTTGTCATATTAGTAATAGCCGTAACAGGTACCAGTTTAGCGTATGGGTACTGACAGTATTTGGGTCCCTTTAATCTTGACCCCACCTATCTCAGTCCCAAATCCTTGAGCCCTTGTAATTGCTGTCCCCATTATCCCCCCCCCCTTATTAATATATATTTTTTGCGTCTATTGTTCGAGTGAAGTAACAGGCAAATATTTGAGTACTGTCAAAATTCGGCAAACTATCACTGAACTCAATGAGAGTTGAATGCAGTTGTGAGTTCTATCGCTGCAGTTCACTCCATGAATGCGTACAGATATTATGGTGTAGATCCGCAACCGCAGCCCCAGTAGCAGTGCGTTGTATCTGTTGAACAAACCGGGAGCTTGTAAAAAGTGCAAGTCCCACACACCCTTTAAATGTCCCAATCACTTACGCAGTATTTTCTCAGCTGCAACTACCGGCACTACCATAGGAGTTCGTACTTTCGTGTTTTTGAGCTTTGCAGACCCTATAATATCTATTTTATTCGTCGATTTCGATAAAACGTTTTTATATCTGTAGAACTCTGTCTGCAGTAGTCCCACAGAGTTGGATTTGTTATACACTGTATTTGTATTATGACAAACCAAATGGTCACGTTTACAGAAGACGCTGTAGCCTGGAAGGGTTGTGTTTTCAAGTACTCGTCATTATTTATATACAAATCTTTAGAAACTTAAAAGGTCATTTACTACACAAGCCAAAAATAGGAAGCTGTAAGAGACCAGGACCAGACAGCCGCAAGAATTTAGACCACTTACTTTTGTGGACGGTCATCGGGAAAGTGCAATAGGTCCGAAGTTATCTCCGAGCATATTAGAAGATAAAACTAAAATCAAATGGCAAGGCCAGTTGCAAATATTATAATTGCCTATTTATGGCTTTTATGCAAACTGCGGCTAATCACTTCGGGCTGGTTTAGTTGCAGAAGGTGTTTGGAATTCGGGTATGTTGAAGCGTATCTGAAGAAAATTCTGGTTTTGGGTCAGTTTCAAAAAATGAACTTTTAGGGGAACTGTGCACTTTGAAACGATGACCGCTGACCAAATTGGGCCGAATTTCTTCTGCCGTCAGGTCTCATGCAGTCTCTTAAAATAGAAAAGCTAAACATTTAGGTAAAGGACACATTTAAATTTTTGTTTTTGTACGAACCTCTTCCAGTCATAGTAACACAGGACAATATAGCACCCTAAACTCATGAAAAACAATATTACTCCTCTTCACGTAGATGAAGAAAAAATATCAAGATTAATAAACATTACACTGTCAACGTTTCTGAGCCGTTTAGGAGCAATGCATATATTCGCACACATTTGTGCATAGATGTTACTGTTTTGAAGAAACTGAACATTACAGTTAGTAAGCAAAGCAAGAATGAACTAATATAAAATAACTTCACACACTGACCAATTTTAATGTAATTATCAAACCCGTAAGAATGTATTCGCGTACTATTACAAGAAATACAGCAATTACTTTATCTCTGTAACTATTGATTAATAAGACTAACAATCAGCAGCCCCAAGATTTTGACGGGTAGGCCATTGCTTGAAAGTCAACTATCATCTAGTTCTCTTCATAGGCGTCATTTAAAAGAAGTATAAATACGGAAAAGCTGACACAATCAGAACGGAGCACTTCTGAGCCGTTTAAGAGCAATGCATATTTTGGGAGCAGATAATGCGAGTGAATGCGTACACATGTCATACCATCATTAATATCTGTGCAAAATTAAACTGACTATTTATAATTAAACGTTAAGAGCTAAACTTCCAAAGGGGGCGTCCATAAATCACGTCAAGGGTTGGGTTAATGGATCTGCTGGGATGCTGATGACATTTCATGTTAAGATCCTTTCTTTAGATACAAAATGTTTTGCAATTTTGTTGGAGGAAATGCATATTAAATTACAAAATGTGATCCCAAATACAGTACCTTGCAGATTATACATTTTACATGCCCTTCTCCTATAGTGAGGTAACTGCAAATATATCTAACAAAATATATCGGAGTTTTTTATTTAAAAACTTTGTTCCACAGACCGAGACAGTCCTTATACAACAACCGCGTTGCATGGCAACGGGCCTTCCTGCTTGTTATTATATATGCCTACTAATATTCATATTTGCAATCAGTTTCAGTTTCTAATACTGGGGGCTCGCATTAGTCGTATTATCTGCTCCCAAAATATGCATTGCTCTAAAACGGCTCAGAAGTGTTCCGTTCGGGTTGTGTCCGTTTTCTTTATTTATATTTTTAGATGCTGAGCTAGAGCATCTATTGAAATAGTCATGTCCGTCTGTTGGCCGTACACTACAGGTCAAAGTTTTTAACCGATTTTCTTCAAACAACTTTCTAGCAAACACAAATGCGAGCAGGCACGTCCGATTTTTTTTTACTTTGCTCTCGGACTGGCCATTTCTTCACAATTAACAGTTGAATGGACCCATGTCAAAACGCAAGGAAGTGAATGAGGGCAAAAACGGGCGAATGGGCCTGACATAAATAACGTCCCACAAATTATCAATTTTTAAGGCTAATCCATCCCCATGTCATCACTTTAACATTGCGTGAAACTGTTATCGTTACCACGACATGTCATCACTACAAGACTAGATTCACTAACCCCACCGAAAACGTCATTTACGGAAGATCCCTAACAGATCGACATTCAAGAAACTAACCTAAGAAATTGTACGAAAGAACAGTCGTGTTTCTTATGAAAAAAATAAAGCCGTAAGGGGTCGTCCACAAATGACTTCATTGATAGGTTCAATAGGTCTACTTAACAATCTTATGCTAGAGGTAGTCATTTAAGCACTCAACATGATTAATCTAATGACAGGGGGAACATTGTCTTAAAAATGAATACTTTTCTATGATGTCATTTGTGGACAATTCCTAAGCAAACATAAATTCTTTAGGAGTAGTAGATTTGCACTCGACTATTGAACAATAGAATGCGGAATTGGTTTAATTATTGTTGTTTATATGCTAGAGATATCTAGTGCTCTTTATAATAAAATAATCAAGTCAAGTCACCTGCCCAATGACTTGAGCTGACTCAAAAAATAGCCGTAATTCGTCAAGTTCAAATCAAGACAAGAAACTATAGCCATCTAATCAAGTCTTGACGTGAATGCCCGTGCTTTATTTATGTGTTTGTTTTTTTCATTAACACCAAATGTACTAATTTAAGTTACTTTAAAGCGCAAATGGCTAGCTTTAACATGGGATGTCATCAGCATATCAGCAGATCCATTGACCCAACCCATGTCGTAATTTATGGACGACCCCTTGGCAGTTTAGCTGTCAATGTTTAATTACCAGTCTAATGTTGCTCAGATATTAATGATGGCATGACATATACTCATTCACTCGCATTATATGCTCGCAAAATATGCATTGCTCTTAAACGGCTCAGAAGTGTTCCGTTCTGAATGTGTCAGCATTTATCTGTCATTATCAAAATTGGAAAATAATATTCGACTCTTGTATTGGAGTTTTGGAGAAACGGAAATACAATAAATCAAAATCTGTTTTGGGTTCTGATTTTGAAGTTTTGCAAGTTTTTGATTCAGAGAGTCTGTAGCCACAGCTATTTGCTTGTAATAACCTTTGTGAAATCATAATTGATTTACATTTTCTTCTTACTTAAAACTAAAATATAATTATCCCTTTTCTTAAGATACTAGATTGTATAATACATAGTTGAATGCTTTGCAATTTCGTTGGAGAAAATGAGGAAATACATTATATTAAATTACAAAATGCGTTCCCAAATGCAGCACCTTGCAGATATGTAACATTTATACGCCCTTCTCCAATAGTAAGGTAATTTCAAATTTTTTAAAATACTCGTCCGATTTTAATGATTGATATCGTCGACGAAGAGGCAAATATGATCATCTCCATTTCGGACTAAAGGCAATTATGTTCATCCCCATTCAGCACTAAAAGCAATTATGATCATCTCCCTTTTTCAAAAAATACAACTAATCTAATATGTTAATGATTAGTTAAGGGTTTAGTCATTCGAAGCAAAGTACATTAGGGGTCACCCATAAATGACGTCATCAAAATATCCCCATTTTACGTCCCTATGACCCCCCTGTCATCAGATTACCCGTTACGTACATAGTTATCTTTAGCATGCAACACCATCAATATTCAAGAAGGTTGCTTGGCCATACCCATGAAGTCATTTATGGGTGACCCCTTAAATTTTTTAAACTTTCAATAATGATTTATTGATTAATCAATTTAATTAAATTCATAAATTGGTGCATCATTCATGAACGCATGAATTAGTTCATCAATAAATACTTCACCGCACATACTTTATCCGCTGTTTGGAGTCTTAAAACTGATCTATAAGTGGCTAAAAGTATTAACACTTTGGCAAAAAAATTATAGGAAATATCGAATTTCAGATTTGGCGGAAAATTCAAACTGCCGTATGTTACTGTTAAAGCTGCAGCCCACAAAAGCAATGTGTTTTTTATTAATAAAAGGACCTGCTTTAAATAATTCAGGCTTGCTGAGAAAATAATAAATACCTTTATCTCGAGAATTTTATTTAAACATTTTGCACGGGTAAGAAATGCCAGGCTATATAAAGTCCGGGTAGGAAATGTCTGGGGTAGAGAATGTCCGGGTAGGAAACAACCTGGTAGGAACCTGGTCCGTTTATCGTTTTTCTTTTTTAATTTGAGTTACATTATTTATTTGAATTGGTCGTACCTAATCAATATTCTTTCAGTAATTTAAAACTACCAAATCTGAGCCAATAAATCCAGGATCGCCTTATGAACAAATACATTTGGGTACCTTTGCAAGCGATGTGTATCGTTTTAGTTTTTTAGTAGGTGAATAGTAAATGTCCTAGGCTTGGTTATGTGTTGCAAATGCCCGGGTTACAATTGCTCGGGTTAAACATTTTAAGGTTGCAAAAGCCTGGACTCGAAGAAAATGCCAAAGCATAATCATTACATAAATTGGCAAAAATAAAAGCATTATGATTTTTAATCATTTTATTTTCGTGTATTTAAAATGAAATCATGATTTTAAAAATTATATGTTTAGTTTCGGCTGGTTGTATATATTTTAAAATAATTACGAATAAACTTTTTAATATCAAAATTATTCTAATTTTTTAAATTTTGAGTACAACTTGACAAACAAGCTTTTTGTTTTAGTATTATGATTTGGTTAGTCCAATCGACTTAACTATTTTTATACGAAGTTATTCGGTCAATCAATTATGTATAATTTGGACAACGCAAAAAGCGCAGATTTCAAAACTTTATTTCGTCGGTGAAAGATTAAATATCCGTTTGTTTTTGGTATTTTGTTTTTATTTCGAGATTTTTTCAAAAATGAATAAAAAACACAGGAGCCTGGATTTTTTAATTTTCACATATAAAATCCCATAAGGATTTATGGCTATTTTGAAAGTCGGCCACTTTTTTAAAATGCTCGCGCCTTTTATGCGCGAACAGCGCAAAATGCACTCAGGTCTTTATACTATTGGAAGTGTCTAGGGTCAGTAGAAGACGTTTTGGTAACATTCGGTTAAATCCTATAGGGTTACATGCAAAAACGTTCCCAAGTAAGTGCAGATGTGTGCGAATGTATGCACTGCTCTTAAGCGGCTCAGAAACGTTGACAGCAATGTCTCAGTTACTCTGTGCTTTTATTTTGTCTGTATCGGCACTGCATATAACGAAGAGAATAATATCTTTTAATCCGAGATTAGGGTGGTAATGTACTACTACTACTGTGTACTACTGATTTGGGGACACGCGTTTTCTGGAGGGAAAAAGTGGAAAAACCGTGTCATATTAGTACATGCTGCTTCTGTACCAGTTCAGTGTAATGAATTAATTTAAAAAACCGTTTTCAACTTATTCTATATTTTGAAGGCCAGATCTTCATAACAACTAAAGTTTAAAGCTTTCCTTTCCAAGAGAGTCTCTTGATGGCCGCAATATTTCCGGGAATATTTCCCAAAATTACTTTGCTTTTCTTTTGTCGAGTGTATTATATAATTAGGGATCGTCGAAAATGACGTCATTGGTGCAGGCAATAGGTCTATTTGGCTACTGATATAGATGGCCTCCTATGCTAAACATAGTCATTTGCGCAAGGGTTAAGCTGATGACAGAGTAATTAAAATGAGAATTTTTTGACGACGTCATCCGTGGACGATTCCTTATACCAGTTAGTTTTAGACGGACTCAAAGATGAAATTTTTTGCTACCGTTTAGGCAATACCCTTTGTTGACGCCTAAAGGCGCAGTACACATTTATTTTTTGCTTGTATAAAGCGAGTAAACACGTGGTGGGACTACCGTAAATGGTCATCGGTCAGTTGGTCAAACTGTGTATGCAGACAAGTAGTAGGTATGTAGACGGATGAGTTGGGCAGAGTGGTGGTATGTATTGCCTGGAGGGTTACTTAATAATTTTTGTTGTACTTTTACCTTTACCTGTTTATTTTTTGTGGCATGAACTCCTCCAGCATTGACTTCCCTCAACATTCGAATTTGACACATAGCCCCCCATGTAATTTCTACTTCCACCGATACGATACCGATGCAATGCCTCCCACTTCGAAATTTTGGACGAGTCTGTCTGGGTCTGGATTGCGTGATGCGTAAAAATTAGTAATGCTTTATTATCAATGCTACTTAAATACGTATATGTAGGTATAACTACTTCATATATGCTTATAATTAATGTACATATATCAGAAATTCCTATGCCGAGCCTTGGTCTTGAGTGAGTGTATATTAATTTTACCTACTAATGTCCTATACTAAACTACGGACTCCAGTGCGCAGTAATTATTTAAAAATTCCTACACGTAAATATTGACATTATTATCTGTAGTCTTGTGTGTACTGGTGACTGGAGAAAAATACAGATACAGAATCTGTGCTGCGCTTTGCGGTCTGTTGACTGTGGACATATTTGAGTTTGTAAACTTTGAATTTTCCAATATAACATTTGGACGACGACGGGTAATTTAGTAGTGGCATATTGACTGGGAAGTGATACAGTGGGCAGTGTGACAGGTTTGGGCTGAGCTCAGTATTATGTACAGTGTAAAGTGTAAAGTGTAAAAATCTCAGTGTCAGTTCTTAGTGAAGTTTGTGTGTAAAGCAGTAAGCAATTCAAAAAGTATGTAATTTATTTTTAGTTTTGTTGCATTAAATAATATAGCAGTTATGTTTGTAGGCTTTGAACCCTATAGTAATAATTATTAATAATAATTGTTAACAAGCATTCCAAGAACTCAACTTGAGTTCCTATTTCCTATGTCCTATAGGCAAATAAAAATAAACAGAATATTTTATAATACATACGCAAGTTAATAAGAATTTGCCCACATTGTCATCCGCAGTACAATAGAAGAGTTCCAGTGCCAGTGCCAGTGCCAGTGCCAGTGGCAGTGCCAGTGGCAGCTAGAAATCTAAACAAAAGAAAACATGTGTTAATCCTGTTAACGCAGTCAGTCTGGTTCTGGTTCTCTGGTCCTGATTGTAACTTTTTGCTTTTGTATTTTTTGATTTTTGTATTTTTGACGATGCGAATTGTGAGTCGGTCGCGTGATGTGACTTACAGAGATACAGAAATTGCTGGAAATTTCGTATACTGATTGTGAGCAGTACAAATTAACCAGAAGCTAAAATCAGTAACATTGACTATATATTTACATTTTTATTGCTAAATTGGATTAAATTATGGGCATGACGGAGGGTAGATTCGTTTTCCATGTTGTTGTCTGCGTGCGACGTTACATACGGGCATAAATTGTGATGACACTAATTAATACAATATTATTGCTATGGAACTGGAACTGGGACTGGAACTATAGTTATTTGCGTACATACTGCGACTTGCCACCTGCGATCTTCGACTGGTTCTGTGGTAGTTTGTGGGAAGTAAAATACGAGGAACTCGAAAGTGAACACGTTATACACCGTAATTTTTTGTCCATGACTTGACACATTTATGTGACGTACTATATGACGTTTGAGTTGGAACGATCTGGTTTGCCATGTGTGAAATTTACTGAGTATATACGCAGGGGTATAATTATACTATATTATAGTGAAAGTGGAAACTGGATCTATTACAATCTGGATTTGAAGAGTTGTTTGGCAAAACGGGATAAGTTCATACTTTGAAAACTGTGATTATTTTCATAACGTCTATACTACTCAACCTCAACTAGGTACGTTTACTGTGTCAACAGGTAAAGTCCTTTTATTCATTATTCGTTGTCCCTGTGAAATTTGCTTCCATATGCGCTTATCCAGTTTTGTCAAAATATACTCTTTATATGAAAAACACAGAATGGACGTTAATTGCTACTAGTTAACTGGTTTTGTTAACCTACAACCTATAAGCCTATATAAAAGTCAATAGTGGGTTTAGTATGTATAGTCGTCGCTGTGATTTTGTTATCCTACTCGTCTGCGGTCCTGGTCCTACTGATATGAAGATCGTAAGTCGTGAATTGAATTCCATCGTAAAATGTGTTCTGTGCTGACACAGACCTACGGATAATTTACATACTACATACTACATACTATCGTAGATAGGTACATTAAGTTCACATGCTAAATCAATCCTGATGACCTTGATATTTTTTTTTAAGTCTCCAAGATATTTTTTTTAAATCGTCATTTTAATATTATAATCTGTATTATTCTCAACTTTATTTTCCCTATCGTTTTGTTTTTCTCCTGTGGACGCGGTCGGGAATTGCAAAAAAGTACTTGTATGATTATTGCAGACACAGTATTACGGCTGGATATGATACGTAGTATATAGCTATAGGGCTATGTCAGGCTCATCTCATCAGTCAGACTGAAATCAAGTTTTGCTTCTTGAACTTGAAGATTTGCTCATGTAGCAGATATAGGATATATCAAGGGCGTAGCTGAAGTGAAATTTCGGGGGTTGCCCGTCACACAATACTTACCGTCTATACCCCCCCTCCCCAATTTCATAAATCGTCATTTAATTTTATCTAAAATTTACATACTTTTTAGCACCCTGAACATAAAAAGCCTTGAAATAAATACCTTTGTGGTTGTTATGTTGTTAAGTTATTTGCTTTCTTGAGAAAAAATTAACATATCTAGTGTGAATTAAAAAATTTCGGGGGTTGCCCAGGCACCCATAGGCAACCCCCCCCCCCAGCTACGCCCCTGGGATATATGTCTATACTATGCATACATACTATATGAAGATTTCAAGTTATAATGAAAATTGAGATATGTACTTGGGATGCCTCGTATTTTTTCGTCTTACATTTTATAAAGGAATCTAGGTACCTATGTGAACGCAATAGCAAGGTCTCTATTATATGGTTTCTATTAAGTTTGAGTTTAATTTGATTCAAAAAAGCGCATTAATTCTTTTTCCTTTCCTTAATAATTTTTGTTTTTACATTTTTGTAATTACATTGTTATATTTTGAAATTTAGATTTTAGATGTCTCACTTTTTTTAATATGGTTTTGTTCAAGGGCAAAATCTTTTAGGGTGGGGGTGCTTAATTGTGGCTGGTGTCTCAATTGTGGCTACCGGCTGTATATCTGATGCGAGTCGGTGTAATACAAAGTTGCATTTTTGATTGTAAAGTTCGGCTTTCCATCTACTTATTCTGGGCTCTTATTTATAAAGGCCTCGGCAGCGTTGGTCCCTTTGGGACCGAACCCCTGTCATATGATAATAATAATAATACTTATTCTGGAGCTTTGAATTTCAAAAGTAATCAACTAATACGAATTTAATCAGCCGGTCACAATTAGGCGCCCTCACCCTACGTAAAAATGATGGCTTAGTTAATAAGTGTAGGTAGCTTTGAGTCATATTCAGCAATTGTCCAGTCTTCCAGTTCAAGTTTAGGGTATATTTAGTGGTCGGTATATGAATCCATTAGGCAAGGTGCTGGATAATCTGGAGAAGAAAAATAAAATGATGTAAGAACAAGAGAAAATATGGAGAGATAAGGAAAGAACCGCACCTCGAGGATAAGCCAATCCTGACACGTTTTACCGCGTACTAATCTGCCCATTTCGTACCACACCATATTATTTTATCCAACAACATACCACTGACCAGTTTTTAGGTTTTTGAACAACTAATGTAATATACGTGCATGTAACGTAATAGTCATACTATTACACAGAATAAACTCATTTGAGATTTGAGTATGGAAAGATATACAGACGACAGTAATTTCATCTCTAAAGGCTTATATTTCAGTCTGACAAGTCAAGTCAAGGCAATATAATTCAGTGAGCAAATGAGCGAAAGCAAAGAGATGGTGTTTACATAGGAGACACAGACAGCTCTTGCATATACGGTATTAATACATACATTTTAAATCTCAAGATTGTGATTGTTAGTTTACACTTTTCTTTCAATCCAATTCTCCAGATCTCAGATCCCAGGCCCAGACCAGCGATATACCAGAACCAGACACAACCGGAATTTTATAATGAATCTACTGCTGTATTGAGGCTTGTTTCCAGGGTCCACGGGGGGGGTCCATAAAGTATGACAACTATAGGACAGGGGCGAAAACAAATTTAATGTCAGTACAGTATAACTGACAGTTTATTTTATGCAGTGATTGTTTAAGACCCTGTATTATTATATTTGACAGAGACGTAATGTTTGGATCACCCTTTGCCTCTCCCTATGTTAATGTGAATGAGGGCGATGATTGACAGAATATCAATCGCTGCTTTTGGTCCATGTATTTGGCTCTGGTATTTTAGTTGAGCTGCGTTTGCGTTATTAAATGTGTGTGATTCGAATATTTAATTAATATGATGGTGAACGCTATATTATGTGCATTGACTTCTGCACTTATGAGAGCATACAGTGGCGAACCTAATTAATATAAATTCCAAGATGGGCAATGGCAGTAGTATGAATTCAGTTGTAATTACAGGAGGAAAAGCAATAAAGGTAATATAGTAGGGTCCATCTTAAAAGTGATCACACTAATGGTGATCAGTAGCAGCCGTTAAAAATTTACCCCCTCTAAAAATAAATAAATCAACGATAGTGATTTTTAAGTTAGTGGTAGTTGTGCTCTCCCTAATTGTGATGACGCCTGAAATGTGATCAGTAGCTGCCGCTCAAATATTACCACCTTTAAAAATCTGTGTTGTTAATAATCATACAGCTAATTGCCTTAAGTACCAAAACTAGTGTTTTCAGCTTATTTTCTCAAAAACTCTGGCCATGTAAAATCAAGAAAGTTTTGAGCACTTTTTTGAATTTTCTATGCCGATCACATTTAAGATCCTACTTTTCCATTAACTTTAATTGAAGCTTATTGTTCTTATTGGGAGCACTTGAGGCATTGTAAGCCTTTTCGAATTTTTTTCGTACAATGACCTAGTATCTCTCGCAACTTTTAATTTTAGACACTGAGTATTTTTGTGTACATACATAGAGAATTAAAAGATAGGTAGCTATAATATAATTATAGCTCGTCCTTATTAACTGAACACTGTACGTTGACTGTGTAAATAGATACATGTAACGTAAATGCTCTAATATAACGCGGGTCTCTAATACAACGCGGGGGTTTTGATATGCTTCAACATTGCGCAAGTGTGGTTGGAAATGCAAAGTTTTCGATGCAACACAGGTCTCTGATACAATGCGCGTCTCTTATATAACGCGGGGGGTACACTTCGGAGTTTTAATGCAGCGCGGGTCGTTGTATTAGAGCATTTACGGTACTTACAGTTACCCGATCACAATTAGGGCCAACCCTACTAGTCCTAGTCTTGACTACACCTCTACTTGTAATTTATGTATAATTTCAGCTTTGTTTAGCTAATTGATCTTACCTTAAGGGTACTTGGGGCTTTTGAGATTTTCCGGACTTCTTTTATTCCACTAATTTCTTTTGCCAACTTGTTTTTCAGACACTACAAATGACTATGATTAAGATACAAGCATTAAGCTTAAACTTATTATCAATATGCTCAACTGTGCACCGATTGTGTAAAAATATTACAGGTTTACAGGTTCTTGAAGTTTTGACATATAACAAACCTGGTCACCATTAGGACGAACCCTACTATTTTATGTTACAATAACAATTTGAGGTAAAGTGAGTTGTTTGTTTTGCCCACGTCCTGGATAATGGATACGCGTCTGCAAAAGTTGTATTGTAAGTACATATTTGCACTGAGCTCTGGGTAGACTCTTGAGTTCCAGCTCCAGCTAAAATGTTTAATATGCTTTAATAGTTTTGAGTCTTGAGTAATTCAATATTTAGTCATAAAAGATGTGAGATTCTTCAAGTTTCCAAGCTAAAATACACTGAAGGTTGAGTCCGATGTATGTATTGATATCGATGCATTGAATGTACGTATACAGTATATTACAGTTGTTTTTTCAACATCTTACATTTCAACCAACGATGACTACTGACGATTGACTAGTTACTAGTGCTTATAAGTCATGCTAGAAGATTAGAAAAGTTGAAGCTATGATACATAATATGAATTATTATATAAGTTAAGGGGTACAAGGATGATAGGTGTATAGCATAGTAACTAGTAATAAGTGGATTAAATGTGTGTAATAATTGTATAACTATAAAAGTACAATCGCTAGAAGAGCTACTTTAACTAGTTACTGTACTTGATAAATAGTTGATAGTTGATACTGACTATATACACGCAGAAGGTTGATAGTTTGATAGTAATACTGTCGGTTGTACTTGTTGGTAGGTCCGATGCCGATGATCCGACCGATGCAGGACCAGTTGTTATGTAATATCGTAATATGTAATGTCATGTGGAATTTAATGTGTAAACCTTTACAAGCCTCTTGTTAAGAGACTACTATTCCTTTGATTATACAGTTGCCAGTATCTGACTTGTGTGAGTATTGCCTTTAATTTTAATACTTTGCTTCGCTTAGCTGTTTTGTGGCTGCTGTTTTTCTCCTTCTTTCAACACGACGACAGCTTCCAGTGAAGGCCGTTCTCTCGCTTCTCCGTCATTAAAAGTACATCAATTCCAACACATTTCTATCTTTGATCTTCCAAATTCATTCTTTATCTTAACTTCATCTTTCATTCCTTGATTAATTTTTTTGTTTTAACTAATTTTGATTTTGTCTTATAGCTCGTGACTTAATTGTGATACAATCGGCAATAATTGTTACTTGTGACATATCAGACCTGACCTGGGTGATAATAAATTTCAATTTAAACGAAGAAAAATCATGGGGACCGAGGATAATAATTCGGCTGGAGCTGGAACACAACAAGTTGCCGTGAAAGTTCTTCTCATTGGAAGTGGTGGGCGGGAACATGCCATCGCATGGAAGCTGGCACAGTCAAACCGGGTAACTAAATTCATCAACTGATTTTTTCGGATATATTACATGCATGCAGCGATTATTAATATAGTTGGTTTTTTAAAAAGTTATTCATGATTGGAATAAATTCAAGTTGTAGGTAATTTATGGTGTTGGTTGGTAGTTAATAATTGATAATAATGGAATTAACCTTATCACTTTAATATGTTGCAGTTGAATTTGAAATATCAAGTGTTTCGCCATTCGCTCGCACGCCATAAATTAATTTATTACGTATTGTCTAGATATCAGCTATGATTATATATATCTTATAATGATCGAGATCATTTCATTATTATCAGTCAGTGTTATTTTGTTAGATTGTTTGGTAATCACTTAATACAGCTGTATTGTGTATTGTCTAGAGTTCAATTTACTTTTGGTTTATATCACGATTAGTACCCAGTATCGTTCAACGTCCCCAAAAAGTTATCCGTCTGTGTTAATCTCCCGACGCACTTTTACATTAACTTGTTAATTCTTATTGATCATGAACAATTAACTATCGATTAATGACTAAAATGCATTATGACAATTTTGATCGGTTCCCTACCTAGTAGTCGAAATTTCATGATTTCATTGATTCACTGTTAACTATGGAATTTAACCGAAAAGTTTTCATAGCATTCGTATTTTTCGTATAATATCGTTTGTTTGTTTGTTTGTTTGTAGGCTTTATTTAAATGTCCAATTTTTCAACACACAGTACATACAGGCATAAAATCGTATTTTATTGTACTGTATTAGGGAGGAATGGAAAAAGGGGTTTCAAAATTCACTTGGTAGTTAATGGATTAATTGCTATTTTTCAATGTTCAGTATTATTTAATAAGTTTAGCATACTACATACATGATACATGTGACCGACTGATTTGTGATTTTAATTTACAAGTTGCTTCTTAATCATGATTCAGTCGACGTAATATTAAATGGAAGAATTTGTACTCTACTCACTCGTCAGTCACATCGTGAAGTATAGTGGTTTGGAATTGCAAAGGATTTGTCGATTTGATTTCGTTATCCATTTAAATATTTTTATCGAGAGCTGAACCGCTCGCCTTGTGCTTCTGCTCGGACCTAGCTGTAACTGTAATCTACACAGATATTAAGTAATAAACTGATTATGCAAGTAAAGTTTAATTCAACTATAGGTATGTAAATTGTGATGAACGATGATAGTTGATAGTCATTATAAAGTACTGAACTAACTCACTACTTACATATCGTTAGTCAGCTCGTGGAGTCTATACGTAGAAAGGAAATCTTCCAGTCAGTGAGTGTCTCCTACGATGTAACTCTCACTCCTTCCAAATAAAGATAACGATGATCTTTGACTTGACAGCTGCGTTTTTTCCTTAAGCAGTTTAAATTATTTTAGTATTTAATAAAAATGTTCGAGCCATGAGTAGTTACTAATCAGTATACAGTTCTTTGTAAAAAGTTGACTCGGTAATGTTGCACAATCTCCTCATGTGCTTGATTCCTCTCGCGCATGAAATAAACATCGAACATCCCCATATGCCATGCCATAATGTCTTAAGTTTCTTCCAACTTCCACATCGAGATCCACCAGTGATAAAGCTGACTCACTGACGTGTGTTAGAATGTGGTGTAGATTTTTTTTTCGCAACACTTGCCACAGTATCTTCATGGATTTATCGTAACATTTTTATACTATGTACTTAGGTATGTAGGCAGATTAATATTTTGTATTAATTATAATCTAAATTTACATGATACATCCCCGTCATGTATATTTCATAACCTCGAAGGAATTGCATGTGGGGAATTAAAAACTATTGGAAAAGCACCTTACTTAAGCAGTGTGTCCTCGTCCTCGTGGCTTACCCTTTTATTAGTTAAAAATATGTACCGCGTCAAAATGCGCATTTTACGCATGTGCGTTTTCATGTATGCTCATGCTAATATATTATGACTAATTATTTGGTTCCGTTTTGTTAATATATTTTTAATTTTTCAAAAATTCTTTCAGGTAGCTCACATCTACGTTGCTCCTGGAAATGCTGGGATTGCCTCTGAAGATAAAGTTACTCTAGTTCCGACATTGGACATAACGGATTTTAAGGTAAATTGAATTTTTTGCGATTGAAATTGTGACCTGAAGCGTTCAGTAACCTTTACCTTTTGGATAAACCAATTTACTTAACTACATGAAATGCACTTAGGTTATATGGATTTTTCATTCTTTAGCATAACTTAATAATGTCGTCTGCGAAGAACCAAAATGACCCATAGTAAGTTTAAACTAGAAGCAAAATAGGCTTTGTCAGAAAAACAGAATGAGAAACATGCGCAAAATGTTAATTACGAGTTTTTGAAAAGCGTAAAATGTTCTATTTGCAAGTTTTTGAAAGAGTAAAATTTTATATTTACATGTTTTTGAAAAGGTGCAAAAATGTCTAAATCCATGTTTTCGAAAAGGTGCAAAATTTTCTAATTCCATGTGTTTGAAAAGTGTAAAAGGCTGTATTTAAATGCTCTCAAGACATATTTCAATATTTTTGTAGGTACATAGTGGATATTGTTTTTAGCTACAAATGGATATGGTTCATTTTGGTTCTTCACAAAAGACGATGTATAAATTTTGTTAATAATTGTATTTTTAATTCTTTCTATGAAGCAAGTAGCGCAATGGTGTGTAACAAATCGGATTGGGATGGTGGTCGTCGGACCCGAAGACCCTCTCGCAGCAGGTATCGTCGACGAACTCAGCAACCATGGAATCCCCGCTTTCGGTCCCCGTCGTCTTGCCGCTCAAATTGAAGCTTCGAAACACTTTGCAAAAGCTTTTATGGATCGTCATCATATCCCTTCAGCCAAATGGAAAGCATTTACCAAACCCGCTGAAGCCAAGAATTTTATTAACCAAGCTGATTACCAAGCCCTGGTCGTGAAAGCGAGCGGTCTTGCTGCTGGGAAAGGTGTGATTGTTGCCTCCACAAAAAAGGAAGCTTGCAATGCCGTAGATGAAATTGCAAGTTGTTTCGGTGATGCAAGTGAAACAATTATTGTGGAAGAGCTCCTCGAGGGTGAGGAAGTTTCCGTTCTCGCCTTTTCTGATGGTACATCCGTCGCTGTGATGATGCCGTCACAGGATCACAAAAGGATTCGGGACGGGGACCTGGGTCCAAATACCGGTGGCATGGGTGCATATTGCCCTTGTCCACTCCTATCCGATTCGGACGTAGAATTTGTTGCTGATAAAATCATGAAGAAAACTGTTCAAGGTTTGAAGTCTGAGGGTGTTAAATATGTTGGAATCCTCTACGCTGGACTCATGATTACCCGAGATGGACCTAAAGTTCTTGAATTTAACTGCCGATTCGGAGATCCTGAAACGCAAGTGTTGCTCCCACTTTTGGAGTCGGACTTGTATGATGCGTTTGAAGCTTGTATTGATGGGAATTTATCTAATTTGGATTTGAAGTGGAGACAGAATACATTTGCGGCTGGCGTCGTCATGGCCAGTGCTGGTTACCCTGGAACCTATGCTAAAGGAAAGGAAATTACGAGACTGGAGGAGGTGACGAAACAACCGGGTCATGTCGTCTTCCAAGCGGGAACTACTTTTAAGGATGGGAAGATTGTGACGAGTGGAGGACGTGTGCTAATCGCTGTTGCACTCGGGCAAGAGTTGGCAGTGGCGGCGGCGAAAGCACTCAGTGCTGTTGAGACGATCCAATTCGAAGGGGCTCAGTTCCGACATGATATTGCTAAGAAAGGAATTGCTAGGTTAGTCATGGGTATTTAGCTCTCAATTTAATACAGTATTTTTTTATCAATATTTTTGGAAAAGTTTTTAATAGTTGAATACAACATAAGTAAGTTGCATGTGTGATATTTTGCATCTGTTTTTGTTTTTACGATGTAATTTTTTTATAAATTCTTTCAGATCTCTGTTGATGCGAGGGCAGATGACCTACAAGGGGAGTGGAGTTGACATCGATGCAGGGGAAAGTTTAGTCAAAAATATTGTTCCATTAACCAACACTACCAAGCGTGATGGATGTGCTGGAAGCATCGGAGATTTTGGTGGATTTTTCGACCTTAAGGCTGCTGGTTATAAGGATCCCTTTTTGGTCAGTGGAACTGACGGCGTTGGAACTAAATTAAAGGTATTACCGAGGCACAGTTACCTACCAAGCCCTATGTGGATTTTGTATTTTGACATATAAACTGTTTTAATATTATCGAGCGAATAATTAATTACATTTGCATTATCTTAAAATGCTCAATCCAGATTGCGGAAGCAACCGGTATTCATGACACGATTGGAATCGACCTCGTAGCTATGTGTGTGAACGATATTCTTGCTCATGCTGCAGAGCCCTTATACTTTTTGGATTATTTTGCATGCGGAAAATTGGAAGTTGAAAATGCTACTAAAGTTATTATTGGAATTACAAATGGATGTAAACAGGCTGGATGCGCTCTTATTGGTAATAATCACATTGACTATTTTGTGACAAGCTTAAATTTTACTCGTTGTCCATTAGTTCAATACCTACCGTTTACTTATACCTAATGTTGTGATTCGATTTTAAGCCATGCTGTTTTCTTATTATTACAGGGGGTGAAACCGCTGAGATGCCCGGAATGTATTCTCCCGGTGTTTACGACCTTGCCGGTTTTGCAGTGGGTGCAGTAGAGCGTGGGAAGCAACTTCCTCTCAAGGATAAAATTGCTGGAGGTGACATCATCATTGGACTTTCCTCCAGTGGACTTCACAGCAACGGCTACAGTCTTGTCGGCCGTATTGTGGCTAAAAATGACCTCAAATACTCGGATCCTGCCAATTTCGGAGATAACAAACAAACTCTAGGTGAAGCACTGCTCACTCCCACCAAAATCTATGTCAAATCCGTCCTGCCCGTCCTCCGCAGTGGACGAGTCAAGGCTTTTGCTCACATCACCGGTGGTGGTCTCACCGAAAATATCCCTCGAGTCCTCCCTAAGGATCTTGCCGTAGAAATTGACGCTCAAAAGTGGCCCATTCCCCCAGTTTTCGGCTGGGTTGCCGGAGCTGGAGGTGTGAATGAGACTGAGATGCTTCGTACATTTAATTGTGGTCTCGGAGCCATCCTCATCGTCTCCCCGGCGGACCAACAGTACGTCCTGAGTCAAATCAGTGATGAGAACGCGTATGTTATTGGGAGTGTAAAGGATAAATTCGGGGATGAGCCCTCTGTGACTGTCAAGAATTTTGCACATGTTATCTCACCTATGATGAAGCCTCACATGGTCATGGCCAATGGAATCTCGTCCAAGAAGCGCGTCGGAGTTTTAATCTCAGGGAGTGGAACTAATTTACAGGCACTCATCGATCACACGAGGGATCCGAATACGGGGAGTGTAGCTGATATCGCTGTTGTCATCTCAAACAAGGAAGGCGTGGAGGGCTTGAAACGGGCAGAGAATGCCGGCATCCCCACCGTCGTCATCTCTCATAAGGACTTCAAAGACCGGGAACAATTCGATGCCCAGGTGACAGCCACTCTGGAGAAATTTGGAGTTGAACTTGTTTTCCTCGCTGGATTTATGAGGATTTTAACCGGAAGTTTTGTACGAAATTGGCGAGGACGCTTGGTGAATATCCATCCTGCACTCCTCCCCAGCTTCAAGGGAACCCATGCTCATCAACAGGCCCTGGATGCGGGCGTTACTATTACGGGATGTACTGTGCATTATGTAGAGGTGCGTTTTTTATTATTTATTTTCAGTTTTTATTTTTAGCCTTATTTTATTAAATTTTTTTTACATATCGTCTGTGAAAAACCAAAATGACCCATATCCATTTTTAGCTAAGAACAATATCAACTACCTACAAAAATATTCCAATATGCCTTGAAAACATTTAAATAGAACGTTTCGCACTTTTCAAAAATATGTAAATGCAACATTTTCCACTCTTTCGAAAACATGGAATTCGAACATTTTGCTTCTTTTCAAAAACATGTAATTAGAACATTTTGCACTTTTTAAAAACATGAAAATTTTATATTTTACGCTTTTCAAAAACTCCTAATTAACATTCTACGCATCTGTTTCTCATTTTGTTTTTATGACATACATAGCTCATTTTGATTGTAGCTTAAATTGGATATGGGTCATTTGGGTTATTCACTTTATTTCACTCTATTTACTTTATTTTTTTTGCGCTTCGTTGTGCAGGAGGAAGTTGACGCTGGCGGTATCATTGTTCAAGAAGCAGTTCCAATTCGGATCGGAGACACAGTGGAAGCTCTTCAAGACCGGGTCAAGGTTGCTGAACATAAAGCGTATCCACAAGCACTCGAACTTATTGTACGAAACAAGGTGACCCTATCCCCTGAAGGCAAAGTTGTCTGGAATTTGTGAATTTAAAAAAACATTCGTTAAAAATATTATATAGACATTTAATGGAAACAAAAAGTTTTAAATGCATTTACTATTCTCTATTACTATACGACATATTTTAAATACAAAATTATATAAAAAATGTTGAAACTTTTGAATATTGTACGTTTTACAATGATAAATATATTATAGTTATGAAAAAATAATGTCAATGTTCATAATAGCTTACTTAATTACTCATGCAGTAATTATTATAAGTACAATATTAAATTAGGTACGTAAATTTTGAATTTAAAAAATCATGTTATACTCAATTTATACAAGATAGGAAATTCGTTGTTTTTCCTATTTTAAACTTTCTATAAAAATGTAGGACCAATTCTCGCTTCTCGCTTAAGCCTGATGCAATGCATTGGTTATACAACTATATATACAGTTGATATAGTGCAAGAGCTTCCAGAGATATTAATATTTTAAAATATTACATAAAGCAGATCATGAAATAGGGATTATTGTTGTTATTGCCATGCAGCTTCGAAATGCAGTTTAATTGTAGCTAATTCGTGTGATGAATTCCTGTGGTAGCTTATACCTTATACGCTATGAAATAATATTCATGTGAAATCCTTAGGTCTGTTAAGCTTTAGTAAAAATCATTTGGAATTAAAAATTAGTTAGTCTCACTTACATTGCAATATTATACTAATGTTCTAATGTAGCAATAATAGATTAAAGAAAAGAAAATAAATTCCTAGTTATTTAATTAATTAATTAGTTATGCATTTGGGTGTCGAAGTTATTATCATAGTGTTGGTGCATTACTGTATTGTTAATATCTACTGTTATATTGTGTGCAAAGAACCAAACTGACCCATTTTCAATTTAAGCTACAATCAAAATGCGCTATGACATAAAAACCAAATAGGAAACATGCGTAAAATGTTAATTCCGAGTTTTTGAAAAGCGTAAAATGTTCTAATTCTATGTTTTTGAAAAGGTGCAAAATGTTCTAATTCCATGTTTATGAAAAGGTACAAAATGTTCCAATTCCATGTTTATGAAAAGGTACAAAATGTTCCAATTCCATGTTTTTGAAAAGGTGCAAAATGTTCTAATTCCATGTTTTTGAAAAGGTGCAAAATGTTCTAATTCCATGTTTTTGAAAAGGTGCAAAATGTTCTAATTCCATGTTTTTGAAAAGGTGCAAAATATTCTAATTCCATGTTTTTGAAAAGGTACAAAATGTTCTAATTCCATGTGTTTGAAAAGAAGTGTAAAATGTTTTATCTAAATATTGTTAAAAAGTGCAGAATGCTCTATTTAAATTCACTCAAGGCATAAATGAATTTTTTGTAGATAGCTGATATTGTGTTTATTAGCTAAAACTGGATATGGGTCATTTTAGTTTTTCATAGACGGTATGGTATACCAACTACATAATTTACTTAACACATCTAACTGCTAAAATACCGGAACAGGAATTCTATTTAAATTCGTTCAGAATTTCAGACCATTATCGTAATAAATAATTATTAAGTCATTAATTATATTGCAACAGAAACAGAATAGTACTGCAACTGTAATGTAATTAATGGCAGGAATGATTTATCTTCAGATCAAATTAAATCTCATCAAGTTCTATTAGCAATCAAGTACAAGCTTAGAGTCAAGCTTTTGCTTAAAATTGTACCTGTACAAACAAAGTTATTTCTGACGATGAGTTTTTTCTTACGATTAGCAGCTTTGACAGCGCGAGTGGAGACTTACGCAAATCCACATGTTGTACACACATACAAGAAATATTCTCACAATAAATTTTAATATGCTAATTCCATTCCATGCACACGATGAGTAGCAGAGAGAACCAAAAGACAGAGAGAGACGGAGTGAACATTGAACTACAATTATTGTAGAATTAATTAGTAATTAGTACAGGATTGTATTATAGAGCGCACATTTTAATGAGTTGTATATATTGCATTTTATGAATTTTGGAAAGTTCCATATTTTTTTCTCAGCCGTTTATTTCAGAAATCATTTCAAGTCATTCCATTGACGACCCTGTCAGAAAAATCAGAACACACAGCGTATGTACTGAAGTAATAAAAGAAGTCCTAAGGCCTACGACTATCCTATAATTACAGTCTACCGTGACGTCAGTGCTTTGACGTGGGATTAGGTATTGGGGGATCCTCATTTTGGGGAATTTGTAAGAGGTGTAACTTCTAGCCGACACCGATGGTCAATGTAGTTCGGGAGCGTTCACAAATGATGTCATCGCTTGGGTGGGTAGGTGGGTCTTAACAGTGACAATTTGCCCTATGCTTAACATGGGTGACGAGGGTAGGTAGGTCAAAAAATTGGCCAAATGCGATGATATCATTTGTGAACGCTCCCTTGCAGTCGCCATGAAAGATATACATAATATATTATAGTACCCATGTACCTAGGGCGTACATACCAAAAAAGGGGGGGGGGGGGGTAGGGGTTCATAATTTCGGATTTTTGTACCACGTAATTGTTTCAAGCTCCCTATTTTGTACCTGTGCCTGTATATGTAATTACTAAATACTGTATTTATTCCAAATTGAAAATTAAAAAGCTTTAATTCTTACTAATTCTTTTTTGCTTCTATTTGGAGCTGTACGATACTTGCATATACAGTGAGCTATATAGTGAACTTAGCATTCACATACTGTGAGTGAAGAATCAAAATGATCAATTCCTTTATCCAATTTAGGCTATAGAATCAAAATGATCTATATGTTAAAAATGTACCAAATGAGATAATTACAGATACAAGTGGTAAATGTTAATCTTACAATTGTTTTTTAAAAGTTGCAAAAAAGTTAAATATTTTTAAGCTTTTTCAAAGTAAAAAGTAATTTTTTTACATGTTTTTTTAAAATGCAAAATTTTATATTTACGTGGTTTTTTAAACTTCAAAATATTATATTTACGTGGTTTTTTAAACTGCAAAATATTATATTTACGTGGTTTTTTAAACTTCAAAATATTATATTTACGTGGTTTTTTAAACTTCAAAATATTATATTTACGTGGTTTTTTAAACTTCAAAATATTATATTTACGTGGTTTTTTAAGCTGCAAAATATTATATGTACGTGTTTTTTAAAAGCGCAAAATATTCTACTAAAGCTATAATAATAGTAAAATATTTTATTCACACAAGTTTTTTTTGAAAGTGCAAATTGTTTAATTCGCATATGTTTATGAAATCTACCAAACATTCTTTTTTGGCATGTTTCACGCGGTTCACGATATTTTAATTTGGTAATATGTTAATTTTATAGATATAGTGTGCAATTGGCAATTTGATTTTATAGCTGAAAAATAAAATGACCATAATATGTACGTAAGTAGGTAGGCAGGTAAAAGCCATTTGTTTTACAATATTGCGCGAAACGGATGGAACCTCTTTAAGTAGAATTAGTCAAAAATATTTTAAGTAAATTTTAAATGCGTAAGTGCATTCTAATGTTAATGTTAGTTTCTCTCATGTGTAACCTCACTGATACTGATATGGACCATCTGATTTTGTAGCCACATGTTTCCAGAGATGACGGTATGACAGACGACTGACGAATCGAGTAAAATGGAAACATGGTTCAGCATCCGTTCCGCACAACACCATCTTTATAGCCAAGTCGTCACCGTCACTATCCTCGTGGACAGCCGCCTTCGGTTTCGGGATCCTCTATGATGTAATACTGTAAAATTTCAATTCCAGACACAGTACATTGCGTTATTTATAGGGGATTTAAGATAAAATCCATCCGCGGGATTCTTGTTTATCTGTAAAAAAATAAGATAAAATAAAATAGACAAGAAGAGACAAGGACATATTTTGCGTAGGCAATTTTTTAATGTATTTTCCCATGGTAAAAATATATGAAATATTAAAAAAGAAAAAAAATACATAGATATAGGCGTATATATAGGCATTCCTAAAGCTTTGCGGTATACAGGAATTTAAAAAGTCAATTCAACGTAAAGCGTATATACATATATATATGGCAAATGCTTAGATTATATTGATGTTCATGTTATTAGGACAGTGCTAATTAATTCCTCGTTAAAATAATCAAGTTACTCAATCAGGTGGTTCAAGTCGTCGCTGTATTTATTTCACTCTACACACAAAATATAAATTTATTCAGTTTTAATTTAATTTCATAGATATGTTTTAATTTAAGCACAAAAGTTCTATGTGTAGAGTGCCCAAGGGAATTAAAATATTTTAATCTGAATATTTTGTTGGAAGCTGACGGCGTATATCGGCGCTGACGCAGTCTCTCCCTCTTTGTTGTACGTAATCAATTATTGTCTAATTAATGTCGGCCACGCGTAATTCAGAAAAGTTTAATCAGTGTTCTAAATCGTAAGACGTAATCATGGCATTGTTGCAGATAGGAGTATAGTTGTAGTATGGTGGCAATTGTACTGTGTGCTCTATGATTTCTGGATTTTAATTTAAACCCAGCTGCGCTCTTAGCTCTCTAGTTTATTATAGCCAAGTACATTGTTGTGGACGGTGGTTGGTGCAGTGGTGTTGATGTTATATTGTGAAAACACATTTTGATCTCTCACCGATTCCGTTCCACACAGTATTTTGTTGTATAGTAAATATTTTTTTTAAAAAAGGACTGCCTACCCAAATATCGCCTGTTCAGTAAAAGGACAATTGTCCGTGGATTTTTGGTATTGGTAAGTTAACAAAAACTATTACTAATTATTTTTATGTTCAATTTTGAATTTTTTAAAGAAACTTTTAAACCAAAAACCATATTATGTGATTTCGTGGACACTATTTTTCCAGGGCTTTACAGTTTGAATTAAATCCAAATTTAATAATAAATTTATAATTATGGATTTATTTTTGTTTTGTTTTCCAGAATCCTGACGACTGAAAATATATAATTATTTACTACCATTAAGATGAAGTCAATAATGCTGGAGCAGGCGTACCTACGGGAGAAGCAGATAGGTCAAGAGTTGGGCTTAAGTATGGTGAATCACACGGCTGTATTTGAAATTGAAGATACATTTGATTTTAATTGGTCACAACAATGGATGCAAGCCCATTGGCCCAAAACAGTGATCCTAAGTGTTTTCTACGTCCTATTTATCTATTTTGGTCAACAATACATGAAGACGCGTGCCAAAAGATTTGAATTGCGCTGGCTTCTTGCGCTTTGGAATTTGGGCTTAGCTAGTTTCTCAATTATCGGCGTGTTTCGTGTGGGTCCAGAATTGTTTCATGTTCTAAGTCAAAAGGATGGATTTCATCATTCTGTCTGCTATGCCAGGTACGCAGAAGTCTTTAATACTAATAAAATCGTCTATGCAAACAATCATTCTAAAACCTACCGATTAATCTGTTAAATTGACGAAAAGGTAGTAAAATATAATAGTCACCAAAGCTTATGTTTTCAATACTAACCGTGACTCCAGTACCTTACCGATTATTTTGCTGCCCAAATTTTCAAACATTTTACCGATAAAAGTGTTAAAAAAATCAATAGTGGCTCCTGTTAAAAAATGTGTACCAGATTTCAGTTGAGGAGTATGTAGCAGGAATACCAACTTTATTCTGCATAAAAACACGCCTAGTTGTCTCTGACTCAATTTGAATAAAATAAATGACAACTTTGTATGACTTTCTTTCCAGCTACCGAACAAATAACGTGTGCGGTTTCTGGGCGTGGGCTTTCGGTCTCTCAAAAGTGGTAGAATTGGGCGACACGGCTTTCATCGTGCTCCGAAAACAGCCGCTTCTTTTCCTTCACTGGTATCACCACATCACCGTCATGATCTACACGTGGTACTCCTGCGGCGAGTACATCGCACCGTCCCGCTGGTTCATCTCCGTGAATCTCTTTGTCCACTCCTTCATGTACTCCTACTACGGGATCCGGGCACTCGGCTACAAGATCCCCAAGCCCATCGCCATCTCCATCACAAGCATCCAACTCCTGCAGATGGTTGTGGGCGTGACGGTGAATGTACACGCCTACTTTGCCAAAAACCAGGGTCTGGACTGCGTCATTAGCTACCGCAACATTGCCGCGAGTCTCCTCATGTACTCTTCCTACTTTGTCCTCTTCGCCGTCTTCTTCTACAACGCGTATCTCAATAAAAGCAAAGCGAGGAGAGCAGCTGGATCTGGGAGTAGCAGTGCACCCATCGCCTCCTCCTCCAAGACGAAAGTTAACGGTGTCAAAAGAGATTAATAAATTTAAATATTTGTAAGTATACTTATAGGGCGCGAAAAAAATTTAAAGAAAATCTAGAAAATATTTTTTATTTCTGATTTGTATAATTATACATACAGCAAGTTGAAATAGAAAATGCTGGAATAATGAAAAATGTGTTTAAAAGGAAATATTGAAAAATTGGAAATTTTATGAATCTGAATTGGATCTACATATATTTTATTAATGATATGTACATATGTAATAATTATTGTAAGTAGGGACATTGTATAGTGTTAATTGGAGTGAGTGTGAGATGATGTCGTCTTATATTTGTCTGTACTACTGAGTCATATAAAATAAACTGAGTTCTCAGATTTTGAATTCAAACTTTTGTTGGCAATTACACTGCGTTGTACTATACACAGGTTTGACGTATTGAAAAATTGAAAGCAGAATTATTTTTAAGGTGCATATAATGTGTTTTAGTTTGAGTTTAGCTTTTTTCAAAATGACAATTATCCAATTTTAGGTAGCTGAAAAAATGACCCATATCCATTTTTCGAACTTTGGACTCCGACACATATTACATTTTTGGTAGTTGCAAAATGAGGCATGTCAAATTTTCAGTAGTTTCAAAATTACATGTATCTTATTTTTTGCAGTTGCAAAATGACACATGCAATTTTTTATGGTTGCAAAATGGCATATATTTAATATTAGGTAGTAGTAAAATGACACATGTCCAATTTTTGGTAGATGCAAAATGACGCATTTCAAACTTTATGTAGTCGCAAAATGAAATTTTTGATAGTTGCAAAGTGATATATATATCGTCAGTGAAGAACCCAAATGACCAATATCCATTTTTTCCTAAAAGCAAACTGAGCCATATCCAAAACGTTCTAATAGCAAAATGTATTTCCAAGCGTACGCCCAAGTTAATGCAAATACAAAATGCGCAAGGTGCAGGTTTGAACAGTAATTTTTTTTCATGGATTTTACTGATTTTAGGCGTACGCGTGTGGAACTAAATGGATTTGGGTCATTTTATTTTTGGAGCGTTTTGGATATGGCTCAGTTTGCTTTTAGTGGAAAATGGATATGGGTCATTTTGGTTCTTCACTGAAAATATTCAATATTAGGTAGTAGCTAAATGACACATGTCCTATTTTAGGTAGCATTTTGATTCCTAACTGCTCATGATAAGCATAATATTTTTGTTATTAATTCACTTTCCAGTTTAAGAAATAACATGTATTATGACCGTGCATGTTTATGTGGTACCTACATATTATGCATATGTTTGTAGACACATAATAGTGTAAAATAAAATCGAAATTCGTTTATCTATAAAAGACAGAATCAGTAATATTCTTACTACCCTGCAAAAAAAAAAGTAAAAAAAAATTGTTATTGAATAAATTAAAATTGAGAGCACGGAACACGTTCGTAAACCACAACTATTACCAAGTCAGGATGGCCGAGTGGTCTAAGGCGCCAGACTCAAGCGTATCACAGCTTGCCTGCTTTGCAGGTTTCCGAGGATTCTGGTCCTCGATTGAGGGCGCGGGTTCGAATCCCGCTTCTGACACAACTTTTTGTTAGTATTTTGTTAGTTTTTTTTTGTTTTTTAGTTTTTCCGTGTCTTATTAAGAACATGCTATAAATGCTAATAAATTTGATAAAATACTGATGAAAAATTTGTTGAATTACCAAACACAAAAAAAAATATTAATTTTATTTTATTAAATTTGTTTTTATAGGTAACTTTGCATTGAGTTTTAACCAGATTTCATCATATCAGACCACATTTGATCCAAGGTTTTGCCCGTCAGATTTTTCCAAATGTTGTCATTATATTTCCCTTCTCGACACGCTCTATTTACCTGGCTCACCATATCTCTCCGGACTCTCTTGACAATGTAATTGAGGAAGTAGGCAGACACACCATAGCCATCCGTGTACTTATTATTTGGTCCAGGCTTCCCGGGTTTCCTGTTTGGCTCGTAGAAGTAGTAGCGAATGTAGTCAGCACACCCCTCAGTAAACCAACCAGGACCGTTTTGGTAGCCTTGAATAACGTGAGTCATCTCATGGATCATGGAGCCGACGTCATCGTTATGCTCTCTGTAGTATTTGACGGCTCCCACGATTCTTGCACCTTGAGCATATGCGACGCCCTTGTAGTCGGGATCGAAGTAAAGTGGGATTCTGTCGATATCCTTAAAGGTGGGGGACATGAGACGATCCCGAATGCGAGTGTACCAATCTTCCAGAGTTTTTTTCACCTTGGCACCGAAATTTGCAAGGTCTGGAGCTTTGGAGGTGTCCACGTCGATTTTGACCGCTTCTGTAATTTTCAAAATCTAAGCGAATTAAATTCAAAATAATTTACGTTTTTACATTTAAGTTATCTATTTTATAATCAAACGGTTTATTTTAACATTTATTTTACCTGTAACGCTGACTGCCAGAAGTACGGTAGCCAACGAAGCTACAATAAAAACGAAATTCATTTTTATTACTTGATTAAATTATCTTTAACTGTGTCACAGCACTGTTTGATAATTAACCTAATTTATGCAGAGTTTATATACAGACTTTATTGATTGGGATTTTAATCGACATCTCTAAATACATAATAATACGGTGGTTTGCAAAACTATAATGTATTCAATGTATTGTTACCTTGATATTGATATTGATTTACTATGCATTATGTAACTTACATTTAAGCAAACAAAAAACATTATCCGTAAGGTTTACACACGGATGTTTGCTATTTCCATTATTTAATTGTTTTTAGCTAATAATTTCAATTTTATTAAGGATTAATGTATTTTTGTAAATTTTTCAAGTGCTGCAAAATGATATATTTATTTTTGTTTCATACAGCTAAGTATTTAAAAATCATATATTTTAAGCTTTATTTGCTACTAGTTTAGTTTTGATCAGCTAATTAAATACACAAAAAATACAGGTGGAATTAATATTACTGCGACGTGACTAAGGGATCGCCCACAAATGACGTCATCAGTACATAAATCTACCCGGCCATGTTACAAAGATAGCCATTTACACAAAAATGACAATGATTGTGACAGTGTCATAGAAATGAAATTTTTTTCATGACGTCATTTGTGAACGATCCCTCATACAATTTCTTAAAAATAACTTCGGATTCCGGATCAGCTCAGTAAAATAGTTGTATTCCGTTAAGTGTGGTATTTGTCTAGATGTGGAAAATCGACGTCATAGGCGCTTGAACGGCGATATACCTATACCGCATGGCGATATATTTATACCGCATTCTACAGCAAAATATTACTTTATTATTTCACTATTCACTACACTGTATAATGTAATATATAAACGTACATTCAATTTATTGTCACATTTGCCTCATGACAAATGTTAATATTATGTCATACTTTCCTTATGACAATTATCCTCTGACTCAAGGAGGAAAACATCAGTAAATAATTCTTTTATTCACATTCTATCCGACGTGGACATGGAGCTGAACGACCTAAATTATAATATTGAATTTACTTTCGCCACTCCTTTAATTCCAGTCTTTTCTATCACAACACACATAATATAATATCCTATTTTCCTCCCCAAATTCTATCACACACAGAATATTGGCAAATTATTATTATTATTGCATTCTCTGAATAAAATACTAACACTTGTTCAATTGATTTTGACTAGTTAACAGGTACTAGCAAAATTACATTTAAAATACACAGCGTTCCTAAACTTTTATTACACACATCATAAAAGTCTACTTACTCTATTACTCACTACTGATACTTTACTCATCCTATACAATTAAGGAAAATTTCAGCGTATTTACTTCAATGAAAGTAGATATCATTTGAGCGCTGCCTTTCTTCTTCGCATAATACGAATTTCAGAATTTCAAACATTAATCATAATTAATGCCTCCTTATCTGTACAAATAACAATAAATAGGTCTTATTAAAAATTGTTCCATTTATTTGTATAAGAAAAAATATAAAACAATAGACGATTAAAGATTAAATTCTGGTCTTTTTGTTTTTAGCATGAATTAAAACTATTTTTCATAGCATTTGCATACAGGTACTTGTGTAGGTTTCAAAACTGTATGACGTCATTTGTCTGTTATACTTTTAATAAGGCTCATTTATTGCAAATAACAAATCATCTTTTTTCTACCTATATTAATGTACCTAATTTAGCACCTGTTAGAGCCCCCACCGAATTGTACCTAGGACATGTGTGAAACATAATTGTACAGCCCTAAAAACTAAGAAAAAACTTACAAAATTCTTTCGAAACTGTTTATTTTTAAAATACAACAATATCTTGTTTCCAAACGAACGCGGTTTTTGTTTAGTTACTTTTAAAAAAATGTATTTATACACAGATACTGCTATTCAAATTCAGCAATCGGATTCTAGAATTAAGTGGTAAGCATGTATTTAGATGTGACACAAGTAATTGGCGTAATTAACTTAAATGCCAATAATGCTCTGCGTGTTATAATTTACAATACAATTAACTGCAATTTGTATATCCAGGAAACTTGGACGTTTTTTCCAATAATTATTACATCATAATTCTATTTTTCACTGTGCACACAGGGCACTGATGGCGAGGGCAGCGTTCACAGTTTAAGCGTCAGTAACTTTTATTTAAAACATTAATACAAAAACTTTAAATAACAGCTACACAAATCAAGCTTCCACACCCTTTTTAGTTTTGGAATAAAGTTTGCTGTTTAATATTTGTTGCAAAAATTATTTTAAAAAAATGGCTCAAAATTGGATATTGTGCTCATTTTTAATTTTGACCGCGGATCTGATTCAGTTCTTGGAGGTTTCTGAAGGTAATTTTATATAGAAATACTTTTAAAAAAGAATTCAAAATATATATTATTATTATTAGCAAAACTTTCACAAGCATATTTTGTTAAATTCGTACCTTAATAACTTGTACCCGGGCTTTTCGTAGGTTGCATGATTAGTAATGCGTATAATTCGTACCCTGCATAAATTGTACCTTGCATGATTCCTACTGTGCGTAGTGTTCGTATCCTGTATATTACGTACTGTCAGTGTCAGTAGTTCATACCCTACATATTTCGTACCTTGCATAATTCGTCCCATACGCAGTTCGTCCTCTGGCTATTTCGTACCTTGCACGATTCGTCCCCTTCACGGTTTCTTACTCTGCATGTTTCGTACCTTGCAAAGGTCAAAAAAAGGTCAAAGGATCTTTATTTGTAAGGGGTTTGCATATTTCGTATTCTGTATTATACATGTTTTGTCAATTAAATTTGAATTCCAGCGGTTCCTTGGAAGCCAGAAGCCCGGCCTGACCAATGGTGGATGGACCGACATAATTTCTACAAAAACTTTTCCGTCCAGTTCAAGGACAACATTGAAGCCATTTTCTATGGGGACTCTCTTACAGAAGGCTGGGCTGGAAATGGTTACACTGTTTTCGCAAATAATTACGTGCGTCCTCTCACAGCTGACTATGGGATCGGCGGAGATCGAACCGAGCATCTTCTGTACCGGATTTCCAACGGGGAAGTTGAGGGTTTGACTCAAACCAAACTCGTCTGCCTCATGATTGGAGTGAACAACTTGAAAGATACGCCAGATGACGTTGTTCGTGGGATCAAGGCAGTTTTGGATTTACTTGGTCAGCGACTACCCAAAGCCAGGATTTTACTCTTAGGTCTTCTTCCTGCATTTAATAACACCGCATTGTTTGCGAGACATGCAGATATCAATATAAAAATATCAAAGTTTGCAAGTAAAGGAGGGAAACCAGTATCATTTTTGAATATGTTTGATAATTTTGCAATTGGCTGGGGTCAACTGGATATGACACTGTACAGTGCTGATACGGTTCATTTAGAAACAACTGGCTACCAAATGTGGGCTGATACTATGAACCCCTACTTTAAAAGGCTTGTGAAATAATTTTGAACTGTTTTTGCTTACGTGGGTCTGGGTCTACTTAACATGTAGTTACAAATGTGTAATGCAAATTTAAAAAACAATAATGCAATTCGTGATGTTACAAAATTATTTTAGTCTTTGCAGCCCTGTCAATTTTTACTGTTAATAAATCATTGTTGGAAATTTTCAAAACTGTTTGTTATGCACCATAAAATATTTATTGGTACTACTATAGCTGCTAGCTGCTCATATGGCAATGGCTGATTTTTAATCCTAACATAAAACATAAATATAATTACTATTTTGTTTACTAAAATTAGTGCAGCTGACTGTCTACTAGTAGTAGCTAATAGGATTGTACCAGCAGGAGGGAATATTTTTGGCAATGTTCCCTGGAATATTTCCAAAAAACTAAATAGCGTAGGTTATTACCTATGTAGCTATAATTATATAATTATATATATGGAGAAACAGGGCCGGATAATAAATGCGGCCAGTGCAGGCAGCCCCCATTGCTGGAATTTTCAAAAAACATATAAATGAAACATTTTGCAATTTTCAAAAATACAAAATATGTATAAGGGAAAAATTTTGACTTTTCGAAAACACGCAAACAAAACATTTAACATTTGTTAAACAACATTTTACACTTTTTCAGAACATGCAAGTAAAACATTTTGCACTTTTTTTAAAAAAACATGTAAAAACAACATTTTACATTTTTTTAAAACATGTACAGACAACATTTTACACTTTTTCAAAAAAGCATGTAAAAAAACATTTCACACCTTTTCAAAACATGCAAGTAGAACATTTTGCACTTTTCTAAAAACATGTGGATACAACATTTCACACCTTTTCAAAACATGCAAGTAGAACATTTTGCACTTTTCTAAAAACATGTAGATACAACATTTTACACTTTTTTAAAACATGCAAGTAGAACATTTTGCACTCTTCTAAAAACATGTAGATGCGACTTCCTTTTAAATTAGTAGAAGAAATAGTAATTGCGACTATCAGAGGCTCTTGTCGAATAGCCCACAATCATATATATAACATGAATTTATCTAACAGTTAGTGTAGAGTTAATAAGTATATAAAACATTTTTGTTATATTTCTAAAGCATTTTTCTTATTCCTATAACTGTGTATTGTTCTTACTGTGTCTTTATGGCAAGCGTTATTGTAACGTCAGTTGTAAATAAATATTTACTTTCTCTCTCTTAAAATTTCGGTTTATCAAAGAAAACCACGAATAAAATCAAAATAGTGGTTTTTGTATCAGAGCAAATTTCTGCCTAAAAGCAAATTCTTCGTCCGCCGGCTCTGTGTAAAAATGTGCTACTAGTTAACAGAATTCGTTTACGTTGTCTGTTATTTAATAAATATTTATTCTCGTTAAGTATTGTTGAGGTTGGAAAGATATTGCAATTTTATTCGAGTGGGTGGTGTACAGCACTGTAGTATTTTATTAGCTATTATTTAAAACCGTAATGGTAGAAATTTATTGAAAATTATATTTTATAATATTATTATAGTTAATACAACTTACTCGGTTGCGAAACATAGAGTGTAGCATTAAGCATCAATATATAGTAATAGTGACGTAGCATTGCGGAAGCGATAACATTATATAGTTATGTTGAAAGTCTTAAAATCAGTATTATACAACAAAAAATACATTATAAGCCACTATTTAAATTCACACTCATTATCGAAATCCACAGCCGATTAGATTTAAAAATTCAGTACAGTGACAAAGTTTACATTCAAAATGATTGCAAGACAACTAAATTTTATTCTTTTTATTTTGGTCGAATTAATTCACTTGTCACAAGGTAAATATTTGCACTAAAATTTAATAAATACAACAAATCGCGCGCCGAAATTAAAAAGCGCGCCTAATTTATTTTTAAATTTAAAGCAGGTACCCCATGGATAGCAGAACCCCGTACAAATGTACAGTGAATTTACAGACACAACATGTACAAGAACCTCACAGCTCAGCAAAAGGAGAATATTAGAGTTGTTTTCTACGGGGACTCCAGCATGGACGGATGGTACGGGACTGGTTTCCCTATCTTCCAAAAGAACTACGCAAGCTTTACGGTTAACTACGGAATCAGTGGGGACCGGATCGAGAATCTCCTGTACCGAATTTCGAACGAGGAAGTTGAGGGTTTGTCCAAAAAGACGAGACTTGTTGTCGTTTTGATTGGGGCAAACAATTTTCAAAACACTGAGGATGACACCGCAAGGGGAATAAAAGCAGTTGCGGATCTTCTTCGCACAAAATTGCCCAATTCAAACATTTTACTTCTTGGCCTCCTTCCAGGGATGAATAATGCGGATTTTTTTACGAGACATGCAAATATTAATAGTAAGATTTCAAAGTTTGCAGATAAAAGCGGGAAACCAGTAATTTCTTTTTTGGATATGTCTGAAAAATATGCGATGAATCGGTGGCAACAGGATAAGGCCCTATACGCTTCTGATTCCATTCATTTTAACAAAGCTGGCTACCAAGTATGGGCTGATACAATGAACGCCTGGATTGACAGTGAAGGGCTTTTGTAAACTTGGTTGATTTTTTTGCATAAATTCATCTAAATAAATTCTAAATAAAATTTTGAAATGACCCCCCTCCTCACATTTTAATGTCTTGGTCTTACATCTTGGTTAGTCCATTTAAAATTTATGCGCTGTGTTATTGTGGCAATATAATGTATTGCTATTTCTAAAAATTGTTAGTGTCTTGCCTTACAGCCCTTATTCACATTATGTTAGTATATCTAACCTTTGGACAGAAACGGCACTCTGTCAAAAAACCTATTTACCATTGTAATTGTAAGTATTTTGACACGCTGATTAGGTTATCAATATTGCATTGCCAGGATGTGAGGTTTTATAACCCTTCGTATCTTTTGAAGAGCATGAACGTGTTTAAAGTTTCAAAAAAGGCAACGGTTGATTTATGATTACTACATAATTATTAGTAAATTGTAATTTAGTAATTATATCGTCTGTAAAGAACCAAAATGACCCCTATCCAATTTAAGCTAGAATCAAAATGAGCTATATATCATAAAGACAAAATGAAAAACATGCAATAAATGTTAATTACATGTTTTAGAAAATCATAAAATGTCCTATTTACATATTTTTAAAAAGTGCAAAATGTTCTATGCACATGTTTTTTTAAAAGTTTAAAATTTTCTACTTACACGTTTTTAAAAACTGCAAAATGTTCTATTTACATGTTTTTTGAAAAGTTTAAAATGCTCTATTTACACGTTTTTGAAAAGTGCAGAATGTTCTATTTACATGTTTTTGAAAAGTGCAAAATGTCCTATTTGCATGTTTTTGGAAAAGTTTAAAATTTTCTACTTACACGTTTTTGAAAACTGCAAAATTTTTTATTTACATGTTTTTTGAAAAGCTCAAAATTTTCTACTTACAATTTTTTCAAAAGAGTAAAATTTCCTATTTGCATGCTTTTGAGAAATGTAAAATGTTCTATTTACATGTTTTTGAAAAATGCAAAATATTCTATTTAAAAGCTTTCAAGACATGTTTCAATATTTTTGTTGATAGTCTATATTGTTTTTAGCTACAAATTGATATATGACATTTTGGTTCTTCACAGACGATATACTAATTTTCCTACTAAAATTAATGCAGCTGACTCAGCTGACTGCCTATATAGTGAGGTGATACTACTTTACAGAATAATGGGAAAATTTCCAGGAATGCTTCTCGTAATATTTTCAAGCCAGTCAATAATGTAAGTTAATCACCATTTACAAGCAAACTCAATGGCATTATTAATCCAGACGAAAATAATATGAAAATAATGTGTGTTGAGTTTAACTACGTCAATTTGCGTCAGTCACAAAAGTTCAAAAAATTTTGACATTTGCCAACGTCTATGAAAGTATGATTCATTGTTAAAAATAAACAAGCAATTACGATATACGTTAGCACTATTAGTTGTAGGGATAACCAAACGTGGCAACTGGCAAGGATAAAGTTTTCATTTGTTTGCTTGGAAAAATCCTTTCCAACTGTTGCTTTCGGTTATCTCACAGTGGTAAGTATGCAGGAAGAATGTACGGAAATTGAGCTAATAATGTCTATTCAACTTTACACAACTCACTACACTTACATTACTCTACTTGCAACAACGTTGCGGTACCTTTATATCGTCTGTGGAATTTACAAAACGGCTGATATTCAATTTAAGCGGGAACTGAAGTTACAATCTACTAGTTTAGTATGTCGAAATAAATGATTAAATGAGAAAGGTGAGATAAAATGCTAACTACAAGTTTTTAAACAAAATTGTTTTTTTTTACGTTTTTTGGAAAAATTTAAATTGTTTTATTTTCACTGTTTTTGAAAAGTTAAACTGTTTTATTTTAAATTTTTTTAAAAAGTGTAAAATTTTTTATTTTAACGTTTTTTAAAAAGTACAAAAGGTTTAATTTTACGTTTTTTAAAAAGTACAAAAAGGCTTTATTTTCAATTTTTTTAAAAAGTGTAAAATGTTTTATTTTCAAGGTTTTTAAAAAGTACAAAAAGGTTTTATTTTCACGTTTTTAAAAATTGCAAAATGTTTTATTTTAAAGTGTTTTAAAAAGTACAAAAAGGTTTATTTTCACGTTTTTAAAAAATGTCAAATATTTACTTTAACGTTTTAAAAAATCTCATTTTCTATATCTACATGCTTTGGGAAAATTGCAAAATGATTTATTTTCACGCTTTTGAAAATTGCAAAATGTTCTAATTACATATGCTTTGAGGATACTAATATCTTTATTAATTTACCGATACTACAGTTTGCTTTAACTCAAACTAGATTTGGATCATTTTGAGTCTTTTTCCTTGCATGGACGATATTACACGAAATTCAACTTTAAGCAGTTCACAAGTAATACCCATGCAATCAATTATTTTCGTCACAATAAATGAACATAAATCATGAAAATTTGAACTCGTTGACGTGTTTAAAGGGTATTGCCAACTGAAGCACGTCAACAGTTTTGTAATTACGTAGGAGCCGGTGCTGGTGTTACACAGCCAACAGCATGAAAACGGAATACAATTGATTGCATTTAAGTAATTGTAGTTGATAGCTCAATTTTAAACTTATTTTTAGTTGTAATTTATGATGACAGATTTAAACTAATTTATTATACATGGCCAATTCAACTGGCTACATTTATCAGTTTATGGAAATTTTATTCTATTTAAAAAAATATTTTGCTAAATTCTATAGCAGCTGTATCTACAAGTCTACAATAGACAGCGTCACCAAGACCATAAGCCGTCCACAGTTCCACAGTTCATGACAAAAAAAATGTTTAAAATGAATAAAATTAGTTTAATTCGATATCATTATTAAATTAGCACGCAACGTTGAAATATAATTAGCATAAATTATATTCAGCTCCAGCATTTTATTGAGCGTTTTGGTTTCGTTTAAAAAGTCTACATTCAAAATGATTGCAAGACCACGGCATTTTATTCTTCTTATTTTAGTCGAATTAATTCACCTGTCGCAAGGTAAATCCTAAAAACAAAATAATATATTACAAATCAATAATATTTAAATTGCGCGCGCTAAATAATTTCATTTTTTTTAAATTCACAGCAGGAACCCCATGGGTGGCAGAAGCCCGTACAGACCAATATGCGATTGACAGACACAACCTATACAAGAACCTCACTATCCAGTACAAAGAAAACATTCAAGCTATTTTCTACGGGGACTCCCTCACAGAAGGATGGTACGGGGCTGGTCTCCCCATTTTCCAAAGGAACTACGCAAGCGTCACAGTTGATTACGGAATCGGCGGGGATCGGACTGAACATCTCCTGTACCGGATTTCAGACGGGGAAGTTGAAGGCCTGAAAAAGGTGAAATTGGTCTGCCTCATGATTGGAGCGAACAACCATCAAAACACTGCGGATGACACTGTGAGAGGGATCAAGGCAGTGGTTGATCTTCTTCGCCAAAAATTGCCCAATTCAAACATTTTACTTCTTGGCCTTCTTCCTGCCTACAATGATGCAAATTTTGCTGCAAGACATGCGGATATCAATATAAAAATTTCAAAGTTTGCAGATAAGGCTGGAAAACCAGTTTCATTTTTGAATATGTTTGACAATTTTGCAAAGGCTTGGGGTCAAATTGATGCGACCCTGTACTCGTCAGATATGATTCATCTCAATACAGCTGGTTACCAAGTGTGGTCTGATACTATGAACTCCTGGATTTTTAGTAGAGGACTTTTTTAAACTTTGTTAAAAACCAATCTAATTTCTCATCATCATTGTGCAATTTTTGAATTTATCTGAATAAATTCCGAATAAATTTTTTGAGTGACCCTCACATTGTGTACGATTTATGTAAAGATTTATTTTCACTATAATATAATTTATGAACAGGGCCAGGGCAACTAATTAAATTTTGTTTAGCTATTTTCGTATTTATAGTTGATTAGTTTTGATGTCTCTGCCTAAGGGATCGTCCACAATTAACGTCATTGCTAGAAGCAGGGGGTCCATAGTCACAATAATTAATGATTTTCCATGCTGAAGATATAGCCGTTTACATACACGCAATTTTATAGTAACGAAATAAAGGTGGGGGTTCTAATATGAGAGTAACAATTTGGGCAACATCTTTTATGGATTAACCCTTGTTGTAATACTGAATTTAACTGGATTTACTGTTTCCGCCTCAGAATAAACATACCTCTTAGTATCATGATATCGTATGTGCAGAACCAAAATGACCCATATCCAATTTAGGCTAGAATCAAAATGAGCTATGTCATAAAAACAAAATGCGAAACATGCGTAAAATTTTAATTACGAGTTTTTGAAAAGCGTAAAATTTTCTATTTACATGTTTTTAAAAAGTGTAAAATGTTCTATTTACATGTTTTTAAAAAGTGTAAAATGTTCTATTTACATGTTTTTAAAAAGTGTAAAATGTTCTATGTAATTCCATGTGTTTGAAAATGTGCAAAATGTTCTGATTTGTTGTTTTCGAAAAAGTGCAAAATGTTCTATTTAAATGTTTTCAAAAAGAGTAAAATGTTCTATTTACATGTTTTTCAAAAGTGTAAAATGTTCAATGTAATTCCATGTGTTTGAAAATGTGCAAAATGTTCTGATTTGTTGTTTTCGAAAAAGTGCAAAATGTTCTATTTAAATGTTTTCAAAAAGAGTAAAATGTTCTATTTACATGTTTTTCAAAAGTGTAAAATGTTCAATGTAATTCCATGTGTTTGAAAATGTGCAAAATGTTCTGATTTGTTGTTTTCGAAAAAGTGCAAAATGTTCTATTTAAATGTTTTCAAAAAGAGTAAAATGTTCTATTTACATGTTTTTCAAAAGTGTAAAATGTTCAATGTAATTCCATGTGTTTGAAAATGTGCAAAATGTTCTGATTTGTTGTTTTCGAAAAAGTGCAAAATGTTCTATTTAAATGTTTTCAAAAAGAGTAAAATGTTCTATTTACATGTTTTTCAAAAGTGTAAAATGTTCAATGTAATTCCATGTGTTTGAAAATGTGCAAAATGTTCTGATTTGTTGTTTTCGAAAAAGTGCAAAATGTTCTGATTTGTTGTTTTCGAAAAAGTGCAAAATGTTCTATTTAAATTTTTTTGAAAAGTGTAAAATGTTCTAATTCCATGTGTTTGAAAATTGCAAAATGTCCTATTTAAATGCTCTCAAGATATATTTGAATATTTTTTGTAGATAGAGGATATTGTTTTTAGTTACAAATGGATATGGTTCATTTTGGTTCCTTATACAGACGATATTCAGTATTGTACTCGTAATAAGTCTTAATTTATAGAAAAATAGAATATATACGAGCTCTTTAAAAACCAATGTGAGTCACGTAAGTAATTGTTTGTGAGCACGGAACTCATAAATGATAATAAAAAAATTTCTGAAGACTTCCATAATTTTCTCCCACGAATCCGAATACTGCACTACATATTATGCACAGAATCGCACGCAGACCGTCGAGTCACGGGTTTAACTAGTGATTCTTTGTTCTCATGAATAAAAACAAACGAGCGGCCTATTACTATTAATTACATAATAAATTGAAATGGAAAGCGCACTGTTGCTAAGTATGTTTATCTAAATACCGACTGCTAATTCTGCTGGGAATATAAAGTGTATAAATATATTTTACATGCAATTCTTTGTAGTTAAATATCAAGATTAAAATAAATATTTATTTCAGATGGCGCGGGTTTTGATTCTGACGGAAGTTATATTTACTTAAATTTTTTTTTTGCAACCAAAAGTTTATTATAGGCAAATTTTATGTTTATAAAACTAAAATTCATAAAGGTAAAAAGTCAAAACAGTGAAAACAGTCCAAATTCTTCATACTACAGTGCAGTCGGGTTACACCGGCCTGGGTTACAACGGTCATCTTGATACACCGGTCAAATTCAGCAGTCCCGGCAACAACCCTATGCTGTGTAATGTTAAAGTATAGCCTTACAACGGCCAATTTTACAACGGTCAATTTGATACACCGGTCAAAATATATGGACCGTACAGCACTGTTACCATTATAATCATATTTGTTACAACGGTCTTTGGTTTTCACTTTTTTTTTCTCAACAAGGTCTCTATCGGTAAACCAGAAGAAATTACATTTCAAGAAATAACTAGGCGGGTGGATACAAATGACACAAATTAGGCAGGATCTAAGACGATTAATAACACAAGGTTTTAGAAGTTAGTAATTTTGCTAGCTTCAAATTTAAAAAAAAAAACTTCTGTTGGCGTAGGCGATTTGTTAGCGAATGAGTATGGCTGCAATCACGAAAAAACAAAGCAAATGACACTGAGTGAAAAATTGTCAATTAATCATGAACTTAACAGTGGACAACAACATTCAGTGATCCGGATATCGAAAGACCTACTATCAAAACTTAAGCGAATTTTTTGAGTCTTCTAACGTCTAGCTACGATTTTGTATTAACAAATTGCTAACAATATAGTAATAATTACACAGTTTGTTAAACCTAAAATGTGGATATTGCAGAACGGGTGCGAAGATGAGTCAGCTTTTAATGCTGTGAGCAAAATTGAAAATTTTAGAAACTACGTCAAACAAACTTTAGCGAAGTTTTTCCTTATTTTTTAGAGTCTTCCAATGTCTGATTAACATTTTTTATTAGCTATGTACCTACTAACAGAGAATAATTATAGCTTGCGCTAAATTTAAAAAATTTTCGAATTAAAAAAGTGCAAAAATCATATGTTACTATACAACGGCCAAAGACCGTTGTAACTTTACAACGGACCTTTGATACACCGGTCAAAATACAACACCCCCTTGAAAGACCGTTGTAACGAAGTTTTACTGTATCCAGTTTTTAATGAATATGTTATAATTTTTTATAGGATTATTTTAGCTAGAATTAAAAGATGCTATTTAAAAAAGAATACTACATGAAATTCATGCGTAACATGTTAGTTACGCGTTTTTAGAAAAGTAGAGAATATTCTGTATTTACATGTTTTTAAAAGTGCATACTGTGATATTTGCAAATTTTTGGAAAGTGCAAAATGTTGTATTTACACGTTTTTGAAAAGTGCAGAATGTTCTATTTACGTAATATTTAAAAGTATGAACTGTGTTGTATTTACACGTTTTTGGAAAGTGCAAAATATTAATATTTAAACGTTTGTAAAACGTTAAATGTCCTTTTTACATGTTTTGGGATCTTGCAATTTTTTTTAGTAGATATTGTATTTTGATTTCAGCCAAAAATAGATATCGGTCATTTTGAGTCTTCTATTACTGCGAACACGTAGATTTAATGATTTTAGTGGAGTAAACAATACTATATAATATAACATTATTCGAAATCGAAACTCAATAGGGGTCGTCCACAAATGACGTCATCGGTAATTTTAATAGGTCTACGTGGTACCTGATGACATCCCATGGTAAAGATAACCATTAAAGCCACGGCTAAGGGGATGACAGGGGGGTCATATTGGGTTATAAAAATGGAGATTTTTTGATGACGTCATTTTTGGACGATCCCTATGTAGACATGATTTCCATACAACAAAATAATGAGAAAAAAATTCTGAAAATATCACACACGCTATTTATTCCTGTTGAATCCCTTGTTTGTCAGGTTTTGTATAGGCATACCTATAATCTAATCATATGAATTAATCTCTAGTTTAAAATTTGCATTTTCCCGCCATTAAATGCTAAACAGGGGGAATGGAATTCTCCATCTATACGGAAACTACACTTTATACACTATTATACATACCTTGTGTGCCTGTGTGCCTTATGTAATTTTAATGTATTCATAGATTAGGCTGGTCTTATGCAATAATGCAATCTCACAAATTGTAACTCCATTAACAAGTTCAACTTCCCCCATACATACAAACTTTGTCTGTAGATTTTATTATGTACTTTTTTTTACTAGGAAAAAAAATTCCATAAAATAAAATTACAGCGCTCCTTATTGTTTAATGTATTTTTATAGAGATTAGAGATGGTGATCATAGATTTGTGTCCGACCGCCGCTGAACCTTATAACCATATAACCACACAATCACTATGACATTTTAATATGACTGACGAACCTCTCAAATTTCCTCACTTTTTATTCTCTGATTAAAATGTACAGCAGTTGCATCCTGGACTTGGCAGAGAGAAGTGCACGACGACTGATAAAAGTAGATAATAGAAACTTAGTTAATAGCAACACAAAACTAAGTTTTTATTTTTGTAACATGGCAGACCATAGCCAGGCAAGCATTAAGCAGTACTTTCTGTTTTTGTGTGAAATGTTTTCACTCCTCCTGTACACTGTATGGATTGCCTTGAAGAAATTAGTGGGATTGATTATTCCGAGGGCGGGCAAAAGTCTCAAAAATGATATTGTTTTGGTAAGTCCGTTTTTGATTTTCGGTTTTTAACAATTAATATATGGAATGTCCCTTGTCAAAATTATGAAATGTTTTTGAACAGATTTTGAACCTATTTGAATTTTTAAATAATTTTGAAATTTGGCGGCTTTTTTACAGGTGACAGGCGGAGCAAATGGTATCGGAAGAGAGATTTGTCTCCAATTAGCTCGTAAAGAACCAACTCTGACGATTTTAATCTGGGACGTAAATGAGGCTAAAACACGCGAAACAGTGGCTGAGCTAGAAGCCCTTGGGATTAAAAAGGCGGCAGGGTTCAAAGTTGATGTGAGCGACCGGGAACAAGTTAAAGTGATCGCACAGAAAGTAAGCCCAGTTTTTAAGGAATTCAATATCGCATTTAATTTTTTTAATTCTACGTCAAATTGTGATTTTTGAAATATTTTAGCTTCGCAGCCAATTTGGCGATGTGACAGTTCTATTCAACAATCACGGGATTGCCTGTCCAGTTGGACCAGGCTGGACACTAGAATCCAAAACGATTGAAAAAGTTTTCCAAGTGAATTTAATCTCCCACTGTTGGACCATTCAAGAATTCCTACCTGGCATGATAGAAAAGGGCAAAGGTCACGTCATTGAAACTTGCTCACTTTTGGGTGTAATGTGGGGAAAGGATGGTTCACCCTACACATCATCCAAACATGGGCTCAAAGCCTACATCGAGTGTATTAAGGAAGATGTGCGAAATCTAGTGGGGAAACCTCAAATAAACTTTACAATTGCCTACCCTCACCACACTCTCACAGCTATGACGGAAAGTGTGGATTTTGGATCGCGGTAATTTTCAAAATGTTTTAATTTCCATCCACTAAACTTAACATGCCAAAAATTGTGATATTTGCAATCAAAATCGAAATAAGATTTCGTATGTAGGTATTACATTATATCGTCGGTGAAGAACCAAAATGACCCATATCCAATCTAAGCTAGCGCCAAAATGAGCTATGTCATAAAAACAGTAAATAAGAAGCACGGGTAAGATGTTAATTACGAGTTCTTAAACAGTGTAAAATGTTCTATTTACATGTTTTTGAAATGGTGCAAAAATATATAATTCCATGTTTTCGAAAACGTGCAAAATGTTCTAATTACATGTTTTTAAAAACGTGCAAAAATGTATAATTCCATGTTTTCGAAAAGGTGCAAAATGTTCTAATTACATGTTTTTAAAAACATGCAAAATGTTCTATTTACATGTTTTTGAAAAGTCCAAAATGTTCCAGTTACATATTTTTGAAAATTGCAAAATGATCTATTTAAATGCTCTTGATGAGACATCATTGAATATTGTTGTAGATAGTTGATATTGCGTTTAGCTGCAAATGGATATGGGTCATTTTGGTTCTTCACCGACGATATGATTTTTCATTATTTGCTTTTAGTTTTAATAATGTTTGCTTGGTTCTTTTTTCTGTATGCATGTAGAAAATATCCATTTTTATTCCATAACCTGACGCCAGACTATGTTGCTTCAAAAATCATTGAAGGCACACTCCAAAATGAGGAACATGTTTACATCCCAGGAATTTACAGAATTGCAGCAATGTTTTTGTAAGTTACGAAATTTATTAAGAATCGTCCATAAAAAATGTCAATTAAAATAATGTCCATAAAAACAGCTGACGATAGGGACGTCATAAGGTCCTGTATTAATTCAAATAATTCGATGACATCATTTATAGACAAACTCTCTTGCAAAAAAGCGTTGTTTTAATAAAATATTGTTAAAAATACCATTTTATGTTTTTTGATTTACGTTTTACAGGGGAATGTGCCCACCAGAGATTTTCAGAAGGTTGACTGACATTATGGCCATTAACTGCTACAAACTTCCTCCGAAACCAAAGGCTAATTAATTAACGGCTCCCGCATCGACTTCTTAACTTGCTTTTAGCAACTAAATTTTATTAAAATGTCCACCTAAAAATTTTGATATTTTGTGTTGATTTTGATTTTTTTTAAATTCAGTATTTCACCCAAATTGTTTCCAAAAGGGAATCCTGAAATAATGTTACATACTGCATAATATGGTAAAGATAAAACGATAGGGAATGTTTGTGCATAAGGAATTCGTACAATATGTATTTAATTATAGAATTATTTATAACAATTTAGTTATATAATTTAAAAATTCAAATAAAATAAAAATGAGTGAAAAAAAGTTATGCTCCCATACGTATGACGTCATATGCTCGTAATTCCCACGTTACTTTTTATTACAACGAATAAAACTACCAAGAAATTACATTTGATCATTTGATGTAAGTAGTATGTATCTGAAATTACCATTTTAATAGTAAAGAATATATATGTGTATATGTACATTACACGTAATTCTTAGAATTTGCATAAGTTACCACATATTTAAGACATTCCAGTGCTTGAAATAATCTCGTTATAGTGGCTTATTAGTTAATTAATTTAGTAAAATATTGTGAGCTGAAATACACTCAGAAAACCACTATTTATAAGGACATGCATCTAGGTATATGCTATATAGGATTGTATTAGGACCATTTTCATTACTAAGCTAACGATGAATTTATTGTTTAATTTTTGGCGGTATTTCTGAAATCGACACAGTATTTGAAACCGGGGCTGGACCACTGCTGTCACCATTACTTTCCGTTGCAGGCGATTTATCAAAGTCAATTTTTGAAATGTCTGCAATCCTTCGAATTATTTCTGGTGGAATGATCCCACTGTAGAAATTCAAATTTAAACATAATAAACCAACAATATTGGGTCAAGATTTAAATTTTTGAAATTTTGCCTAAATTAAAAACTTACAAAAGTGCGGGAAACATTCGAAGATTGCCAGGTATATAGATGTGTTCCTCATTTCGAATCATCCCCTCAACCATTTTTGAAGCTACGTCTTGAGGTGTGAGCTGGTTGACTAAAAATGGGTATTTTCTGAAAAATATTTAAAAATTAATGGCAGTTATATATCTGTACTATAAATGTCATAGAAATTTAAGAAAATCGTAAAAATAAAATACTGACTTTGATTTAAAATTGACTTTGGCAGTCATTGCAGTGAGCGTATTTTGTGGATACGCGATTGAAAAGTTAATTTTAGGCTTTTCGGGTAGGTTCCGTACATCTTCCTTAATACACTCAATGTATGCTTTAAGCCCATGCTTGGTAGCTACATACGCTGAGCCGCCCGCCCCCCAAATAATTCCTAAAAAGGAGCAAGTCTCAATAATGTGACCTCGTCCCAATTTGACCATCGGCGGTAGAAATTCTTGAATTGTCCAACAGTGAGAAATTAAATTGACTTGAAAGACTTTTTCAATTAATTTTGAATCCATTTTCCAACCTTCACAAGTGCCTCCAGCGATCCCAGCGTTATTAAATAAAATTGTCACTTCGCCACATTGTTCCCGAATCTGTAACAAATTGAAATTCCAAATTAAAAAAAAATAACACAATAAAATAAAAATATATTCCAACTTAATTAAAGACTCAATAACGCTGTATGACTTAGAAATTACAAGTTCAAAATTTTGTTCGAATGAAAATAAATTGTGTACCTTTTGCGCTGCTTTCTGAACCAGTTCCCGGTTACTCACATCCAAAATGTCCCCGTACGCTTTATAAATCCCGCGACCCTCTAATTCTTTCACAGCCTCTGCCGTTCGGGTCGCATCCACGTCCCATATTACAATCGTGACAAAGGGCTCAATATCTACTATTTTTCGGCAAATTTCTAAACCAATTCCATTTGCCCCTCCGGTTACCTACACAATTTAACTTTGATATTATATTTCCAAAATTTGACAAAATACACGCACACATATCTAATACATGGAAATATCCATTATTTCTTAAATAACAGTAATTTGTGACTGCATTTAAGTTTTGTTCTTTAATTAAACGCAAATTTATGCAAGCCAAATTCCACAGAAAAAAATCCGACCGGCGCTTTGTTTAATTATTTTTAAATTGCTTACCAAAATAATTTCGTCCTTGAGGCTTTTAGCCTTCCCCCTAAAGCAACAGGTAAAAAGTTTGTAGATAAAAACCCATATTGTGTAAAAAACCACAACGGTGATTTCACCGCCAAATTTTAAATATGTCACAATTGAAGTGGACTGAGGAGCCCTGCCCCCTTCAACTTCATGGCTCATGTTCTTGATTCTTGACGACAAAGTTTCGACACAAAATTCGAGTTATTATAGAATTCGACTTAACATACAGAGTACACAGTCGTTTACATTCATTTAAATAGAATTTAAACAAAACTCCACTTGTTATTAGTTATTTGTTGAAATTACAAATTCTAGTTGATGCTGAAAGAATTGCAGAATATATATGAAAAAATATGATAGAGACAGTGGCTGGATTTTACATTACATTTGCAGTTTGTAATATTATATAAAAAAGTATAGAAATCTCTACAACTTCCACTGCGGTCTGATATGATATTTTTCTGTTGATACTTAATCCGTTGTATAGTGAATTAATTAGAGACGTCGTCTTGGTCGTCACAATGGCATGAGAACATGTCTCAGAGCAAGTTTCTATCAGCCCAGTGAATATACCTTCTACTTGTCTTTTAGTGTTGAAATCGTATTACAATTTATATCGAAGAAGGAAAAACAACGTCGTCAACGGAAGATAGCAGAACCATCCAAACTTCCAAAGAGCAACATCAAACATCAAACGGGGGTTGATTCCGAAGCGAAATTAGTTTGGCATACATATAAGGTTATATAGATAAAGACATGAAGTCGAATAAAATAAAATACAACGAAAGAAATATATATATATTACTATATTATTATTAGGAAGGTGACTGACAATGAGACTATGGTGAGTTGGACGAGCTACGTAGTGCGTTGCTTGTTAATTAGTCATTAAATATTAAAAAATCCGCAGTGATAAAAATTTAAAACTGTACGAATTTTTACAAATTAACATGACTTGATCACATGAGAAAATCATTAAATTTGATAATTAATTCTATTTCATGAGAGCGGCTGCTCTGGTTTTCCCTCAGGAAATTTTCAAAATGTTTAACTGGTGCCGTCTATATGCGGCAAATATGGGTTTTTGGTAGTGTTGCATAGTTCTTGGATATACTTTCTGGAACTAATTTTGACAAGATATGGAACTAACTCAAAACATTTTTCTTATGCTGGTAAAATTAACATTTGCATTTCAATTTCAAGTACCAAATTCAGATGTAGATCACTCTGCTTTGTTATAAATAATTAGGTTTCTGGTTGGGTTGTCTTTAATCTAACACTACTTAAAGATGTAACGGTATGTAATACAAGTATTTAAGTTCTCTTGTTTTGTAATATTACTTTTAATTTCAAGATCACATAACTCCACAAACCAATTGACAAACCACACAAACCAAATATATTTGATGGTTATGTTGATGATATGACCTTGGCTGAAGCTGTAAATTATGGCAGTTCACCAAGAATGCAAAATTATCTTGATGATATATAATTACTTAGATAGAGAACTTAAAAATGAAATTGAACCCAATCAAATGCAATGTAATGGTTATAAATATGTCAAAAAATAATAGCTTTAATAATGTTGAACTAGTTTTAAACAATACAAAGTTACCTGTTGTAAGTAGTACTAAATTATTGGGAATACAAATTAATTAAAAATTAGATTGGAAGGAAAATGTTAGTAAAATAGTTAAAATAAAGCGTCAAAAAAAGTGTTTATATTATTAAATGTAGTGATATGCTTCCTAGTAATTTACTGAGATTTACCTAAACGATTTGTACGAATGAATAGTGTGTATGGTGTGTGAGTAATAAATGTCGATGGTAAAATACTGAGAACAGACTTGTATTTTTAATTGAATTAAACTGATGTAGATTGACAATTAAAAACTGATAAAACGAAAAGTGTTTTATAGAACAGAAGGTTCAAGCTAGTTAGTTGACGGTTGAAATGGATATGATTTTACATTTAGAATTAACCTATGAAATCAACTCGGCTTCCGGCCGTAGTGGTCATTCGATTACATTACATTGTTATAGAATCTCTTTCCGCTGACCTGCTTAAGTAGCAAGCTACACAAAATTCATAAATCATCTTTGTCAATAATGATCAAGCCCATTTATAATTTAGCAACTCAATTCGAGTTTTACAAGAGTGTTACGCAATACATAATTCCTTTACAATTATTTCATGACTTACATCCGTTGGCATAAATAACATTACATGATTGCACACATAACTCATCTAGAGATTCATCCTTAATGATTACTCGTTTATTACTAAAAAATGTACAATGTAAATAAATTAATTTTAATCTACCGTATGACTCCCACTAGTCGCCATACTTAACAATCCTCCTCTCCGAATTTAATTCGTCCCGAATTACTCTTTATTAAAATTAAAATAATCGAAATTTTCAAAATCTCAAAATTTCGAAAAATTTTGAAATTTTCAGAATTTCTCCTAAATGTAGAATCTAAATAAATTACTAAAATTACCTAGTCTACCTAGACCTACTCGTCTACCTATAAACCAATTAATAAGCCAACAGCTTCATCTTGTCTTCATCGGTCTTTTTATCCAGCTCGTTGTTTCCTGCAGCTTCTTGAGTTCCCTTGCATCTTTCAATCTCATCTCTCAAAGCTTTCTGAAGTTTGTACTGTCTCTCGATGAAATCCTCCATGCGTGCTACAGTCTCTTTTTCGGTTGTGTAATCACATCTGGACGTATCCGATTTTCCTCTCCAGCGATCATCATCATCAGAAGTATCCGCCGGTGGTGGCTTAAATTTTTTGGTAACCCTTTTCCCTGAATTTGGCGTTTGAAGTCTCATACGGCCGCCTCTCCAACTCGGTATTCCATAGCATATGTAGATCCAAAAACTCATAAAAAATACAATAACTATTATTGCAAATCCACCAATTCCCATTGTTATCATATACGATATGTTACCATCTGACGCAGTTAAAGTTCCTATGTTATTATTTTCCTCTCGAATTAGTGCGTCCTGCTGTGGTGGTGGTGTGGTTAATCCTTTTCGTAGAGTTCCATTGAAATGGGTCTCATTAGCTGTACGTATCGCCTCAGGCAACCAAGCTCCAACTACCTGAAGTCGTAAAGGTTCATCGTCATCAGAGTAGTCGTCATCGCTCTCACTCCGTGTAGGGCTGGCTGGCTCTCTATTCTCGTATGGCCTGTATTTAGGATTAATAACATCTCCAGAAATTATAATTGTATTATTAATAATTGGTGCTGGAATTTCCTGTGGACCCATGCCCATGGCCTTTGCCGCCGCTTGTTGTGCTACTCCACTTGCAGATAATACGAGTGTAAGTCCTGCTGCCTGTGCCGCTGCCGTTGCTACTGCGCCTCCAGAGGGAAGTTTATCTTTTACCTTCTGTACCCATGTATTTGGTGGTTGAGGTATTTGCGGTGAACCTGGAGGTGAAGCCGCTGGAGACCAACCTTGATATACAGATTGTGCCTGTGGTGACATCGAGTCTCCAGTCCTGGCCTGGGTGTCTGGAGTCTTCATTAATGAGTCCTCCCTGGCAAAAATTTCCTGGCCTCCATTAGAAGTTCCTGCCTTTGGTGAAGGTGGATTATCTCCCATCGCGTTCTTATGTTTTTGGGAAGCCATTTCTGCCTTGAATCCTTTGACACCAGTCGCCTCCGCTCCTTTCGGTAGATTTTTAATTGTTCCTGGGCTGGGTGGAAAAACAAGTTTTAACATTGTCTGTTGTGATGGCATACTAGCATACCTATTCGCTACTGGGCTACCACTTTTCAGAATTTTTCCCCATCCCCATGGCTTTGCATCTGCTATGCCTATCCCAAACACCAACATCAACATTAAAGACATCCATGACCATTTATGCATAAAAGTTCTCGGCCGTTTCGTTACCCTTGCTGCCTTTCCATGTACTCGTAGGCTCCGCATGGGGGCTATAAGCTCCCATTCAATATCGTTGTTGTGGGTTTCCTTTTTCTGTGCTTTAGTTGGTGGTGGTGGTGGTGGTGGGCATTGAATCTCTTCGTCCTTTTCAACGCCTAAAACAATTATATCCCAATCCTCTTCTACGCTGAAAGGTGAAGGGGATTTTTCTACCTGAGGCTTAGCCTTCTCCAGTTCCTTTTGTTGTAGCTCATCGCAGTGCTGGTCCCATTCATGCTTGTCCAACGCACGTTTGAGTAGATTCGGCTTTTTCTTGTTTGAATCCTGTCCAGCCTGGTGACTGCTACCTGCTACCTCATCGCCAAAGCTCACTTGTTTAGCCAGAATTTTTTTTACTGTCTTTGATGAGCCTTTATTCAGTCCTTCATGGTCTGCCTTTTTAGTGTGGTGAGAAGTGGGCTGGGGTGGACCATCTACAAGTTCTTTCAATAAATCGGCTTTAAATTTTTTAATAGCTTCTGACTTACAACTTTTTGGTGGTGGGTCCTGACTCCATCCGCTTCTAGGCTCTCCATGTTTCCATTCCCAAAGCGTATTAGCTTCAGTGTATTCTTTCCATTCTTTTCGAATTTTTTCAGTTTCCCTTTCAATTTCTCGTGCTCGCGCCTCGGACCTTTTCTTTGCATCTCGTTGTTGTAGTGCTTTTGCTTTAGAACATATTTCTCTCCAATCCTCATCAGTGGTGACGTCTTTAGTCTGCTCACGCTGGTGAGGGGGAATCCATTTTCCGCACATAGGCTGTGGGCTGTGATTTTCACGCTTCTCCCTCAGTTGGCTGATGGGTTTTACTTTTTCATGTTCGTGTAGGTCCTTATCAGGGATGGCGTAGGTAGTGGGCAGTACAGTTCCATAGTATTGGTCCAGATTTTTTCTGTCCCTTTTTTTCTGCTCGAATACCCAGTCCCCAATAATAGGTTGTATGCACAAGTCGCATTCTCCTCCAATTCCGTGCCTTTGCTCGATAGCACGTCTCATCTGAGTCGTTAATCGGTCCTGTCGTGTCCATTCTTCTATGTCCTTTTTGACTGCTAAATCCACTTCACGCATACAGCCTGGAAACAGCATCGCTTTCACTCTCAAATTAGAATAATGACATGAGTAATATTCCACAGTGAACATGGGATCGAAATAATATTTTTTACAATACCCATGCAGTACGTAGGTACCGATTTTTTTCTCGCCTTCCACTATGTATTTTCTGTCTATGTATGGTATGTTTCGAGATTCATACCAGGTGGTTGGCTCCTGGGATAAATCAGGAAAGTGAGTGGCAACTAGCTTTGGACTTACATGTCTGTAGGTTTCATTACCGTAAACTCTGAAGGGGCTGCAAGTCGCCTTTCCCATTTCGGCATTTAGCATTTCCTCTTCTCGCCTTGTTAGTCCATTAGCATTGAATGTTTCCCTTTCCAATGTAGTTAGCGCCTTCTTTCCTTGATCCTTTGCTCGACCATTATCCCTATGTGCAGGTACAGATCGACTTCGCCCGTGTTGGTTAGCTCTCTCCCCTTCCAGAGAAGTCTTCGGCCGTACTTCTCCTTGGTCACGCTGGGTCCAGAGTTGTGAACTAACGGACGGAGGTGAGATGGCACGTTCCTTTTGAGTTCTGCCTGTCTCTCCTCGGCTCCTGCGGACACTGGGTTTGGCTACGCAATGAATGGGTGATGATCGTCCTGTCCTCACGCTCGTAAATCTCCTTGAGGAAGTTCCAGCCCTTTTTAAATTCTTTTGGTCCTTAAGATGTCGAAATAAGAATTTTTCCTCTTGTTTCCTTTTCGGGGGCTGAGGGGGTGGCTGTACTGGCATCGGCTTAATGGTTGCTCGCTCATCCTGATAGTATTGAACGGTACCAAATTTTCTTGCTTCCAGCTGCCTGTCTCTAAAATTCCAATTAACTCGAAATTTTGAAAAAAAATCAAATCCAAGGACTACTATAGGTTCCAATGCTTCCATGACTACAAACTCGACATTAAATGTACCTGTACCGATTTGAATGGCAACTAAGGCTACACCTAAAGCTTTTTGAGACCCGATGATTCCATGTATCATTACTTCCTGGTTTGTGGAAATCTTTTGAGTAGTCAGGGCCTTCTTACTGATCATGGATAGTGAGCTGCCCGTGTCCAGAAGTGCTGTGGTCCATTTTCCATGAATTTGGAGATCCAAGTATGGAGAATCCGAGTCCATGGCTGTCATCATGTACCCGAATGCATTCCTGGTCGGTGGCTCGTAGTCCGGTGGTGGTTCTCGTACTACCTCTCCTTTTCTCACCTCGGCGGTGTCGTTGGAATTTTCATCTTTTTTAGAATGAGTCCCTCTCCCTCTGCTGGTGTTTCCTCCTCGCTTGCTACCTCTGCCTCCTCGCTGGGTAGTCCTGTCTGGGCAGTCCTTTGCATAGTGCCCAGGTTCTCCACATACATAACAATCAATTTCTGATTTATCATAATTTTTGCCATTACCTCTGCCACGCCTTCCTCTGCCGCGTCCTCCTCCCCGTTTTCCATCCTTTTGAGTATCAGCATTAAATTCATTTTTTGGAAATTTCTGTTGTTCCCTCTTTTTATCGTAGCCTGCTTTGCCTCCCTCCTTGGTGTTGAGGAGTTTGGCTTCCAGCGTCGCGATTCTGACTTCACACTTTTTCACTTCGGATTCGGCTGGTCCCATATCGGTCGCTTCCATTTCCACTAGAAAGGTGGTGAGTTCATCAACTTTTTTGATTCCTCTGCCTCCGTAACCGAGTTTAGCTGTCATCCTGGGTGTGAGTCCATTTTTGATTTCTCGAATTAAATCCGCTTCAATGGCATGGGGAATGGCTGCTTTTGTGACATCAATCCTGTCTGAGATGTACTGGGCCACTGGCTCGTCTGGTAATTGGACGCGCTGTTGTAGACGTTGATTCAGAATTTTCTCGCTGACCGGGTAAGCTTTCACCATCTCGGCTCTCAGGTTGTCCATGTTGAGAGTAGCTATGTTCCTCCCAAACCATGCTGCTGATGTTTTATCTAAAGTATTAGCAAATCGATTAAGTTGGTTTTCTTTTTGCACACCTATAGATAACATGGACCTTACGAATTCGTCTACATGGGCTCCGGGCTCATCAATTCCCACCCGGAAATTGACCTTTTTGGGCGGTTGCCATCCTGCATTGTTAAATTGGGCCATGCCTTCTTCTATTTCCTTTTGTTCGTCTTCTAGAAATTTTTTAGCTGCAATTTCCCTTAACTTTGCTTGTGCTTCGTCTTCAATACGCTGGGCTTCTTCTGCTATCTTAAAAAGTCTCTCTTCTTCTTTTAAATGTTTCTCTAAGTCAGCTATAAATTTGGCTCTTGCTTCACCTTTGAGGTGAGAAGGTATTTGTAACTGATCTATGATGTCTGCCGTTTTGACTGGTGGTGTCGAAGGGTTGGCTGTATTAATCGGCTTATCTAAATCTGAGTCGCTAAAGTCCTCAGTATCGCTAGAACTAAAATTACCTAGCCCTGTAGACCTGCCTGAAAAATCGCCTTTGGCACTTTCAAACGAATCGTTACAAGTTTTATTACCTTCTAACTCACTGGCTACCTGCTCTTGTCCTTCACTTGATTTATTCTCTACGCTCTTATCTATAATCTGTGAAGTACTCGCTTGACCTGTCTCGTTACCACTATCACTATTATTAGTTTGGTTTGTCTCGTATAATAATGCTAGGGTAGTATCATTCAATTCTCCTAATTTTTGTAATGATTCCAAAGTTTTATTTAAAAATGTAGTTTCAAATTTCTCTCTCTGCGTTGTCGTGATACCTGGGGGAATACTTGGTGAACTTGGCTGCTCTACTTCAGTAGTTTTTGGTGGCTGTCTATGACTGAGATATTTACCTAATATTGATCTTCCAATTTCTTTACCCTGCTCTTTTAATGCTTGCCTAGTGTTGGGTCTTTGTGACATGTGACATTAAAAAATAAAAATATCCCTTAATTATGTCTAAACCTACCAGCTGTCCTATTAGCACTAGCCAAACCTAAATTAGCAATTTCAGAAATAATTAAGCTTAAAATCTCAGTTCTCAATACGGCTAATTCAATATTAAAAGCAATATCCTGAGTCTCTTCAATTGTCAAAGTATTAACTAATAAAGTGACTGCAGCTTTTAATCTTAAATTCTCTGCCATATACAAAATTTAAAATCGAAAATTAAATCGAAAATAAAATCAAAAATAAAATCAGAATGTTAAAATAAAATAAATTAACTTATAAGATTGTGTGGAGTGAATTTTCTTGGTAGGTAAAGGATTGAAGTCGCAATACCTCCTACACTGCTCTGTATACAAGAAAATTACGATAAAAATTATACTCTGCCTACTCGCGGTATAATTAAATTCTAGAATTACCAATACGTACGCTGTTGTCTGATCAGGACAAAAATGTACGTGCTCATGAGTCTTAAATATTACGGGTGGGTAATATGTCTAACTTACTAATTACGCTGATCTTTGAAAAAGAAAAGTTAGTAAGGGGGAATATATATTCAATAACCTAGTAGCTACGGCCTAGTAAAATAATAAATTTACTAACATTAATGTTTTAATTACCTAAAATCCGATTTCAACTCGAGTCAACAGTTCAAATAGCTTGTTTCGCAACTTCACTCAGAATCTGTTCACTTCAGCAAATACTCGTCTCTCCCTCTCTCAGTATTCTCAAATTTCTGCTTACTCGAACTTTTCTACAAACTCAGTAGCAAAGTGCAGAATTAACAAATATCTTTAATAAAAATGATTATGAATGTAAATAATTGAAAAATAAAAATTACAAATACCAAAATACCATTGACACTCACAATATCAAATCACCATAACCTTCACACTTTTAAATAAAATTACTTCCTTCTCTACGTACAAATCAAGAAAATATATAGATTGAAATTATTTTTTAAAATAAACTTAAATCCTTTAAAGTTTTACTTGAAAAATTAATCAACTTACTTTTAAAATGAATAAAATGAAAAAGTACACTATATACTTAGAATCTCAAATAATTACGTACTGATTGGCCAGAACCCCGTGTGCTTCCCATATGGGTGCCTTTTCACTGATTTTTTGATTTAATTGTTAGCGCTAACTCAGCAAATTACGAAGGAGGCCACCATATTAAATGTAGTGATATGCTTCCTAGTAATTTACTGAGATTTACCTAAACGATTTGTACGAATGAATAGTGTGTATGGTGTGTGAGTAATAAATGTCGATGGTAAAATACTGAGAACAGACTTGTATTTTTAATTGAATTAAACTGATGTAGATTGACAATTAAAAACTGATAAAACGAAAAGTGTTTTATAGAACAGAAGGTTCAAGCTAGTTAGTTGACGGTTGAAATGGATATGATTTTACATTTAGAATTAACCTATGAAATCAACTCGGCTTCCGGCCGTAGTGGTCATTCGATTACATTACATTGTTATAGAATCTCTTTCCGCTGACCTGCTTAAGTAGCAAGCTACACAAAATTCATAAATCATCTTTGTCAATAATGATCAAGCCCATTTATAATTTAGCAACTCAATTCGAGTTTTACAAGAGTGTTACGCAATACATAATTCCTTTACAATTATTTCATGACTTACATCCGTTGGCATAAATAACATTACATGATTGCACACATAACTCATCTAGAGATTCATCCTTAATGATTACTCGTTTATTACTAAAAAATGTACAATGTAAATAAATTAATTTTAATCTACCGTATGACTCCCACTAGTCGCCATACTTAACAATATTACGAAAACTGAAACATTGTGGATTTAATATGAACTAACTAGCTTTAGTATATAAAACATACATTCGGAGTAATTTAGAGTACGCCTCACAGTCGATTAGTCAAAGTTTGTCTAAGAAATTAGTAGTACAAATTTGTAAAATAGAAAAAAAAATGTTTTGGAATAATTATTGGGAAATATGTTAGTGATAAAAACTATAGTAAAGTAGCATTAGAATTAAAAATGGATACAATAGAAAGTCGATTCAAAAAGTTGTTATACCAGTTTGAAAAAAAAATTGATAAAATCGCAAAGATTTTCATTGTGGCTCAAGCCATATGAATGGACAAATAATAAACCAAAAAGAAATAATAGCTTACATAGAATAGTTAAATGTAATACTGAACGGTATCGGATGTCAGCTATATACTATCTCTTATAAGATTACTTCAGAATTATTGAAACTTGCCTAAAAGGGAGTAATGTATAGAATGCTAGTACCTATAATTTGTTAAATCTTTTATCTACTGCGCTTGTATATGTCGCGTGTAGGCTTCTTCCTTTTTCGAATATAGCAAATTGTGTAGATTAGCTAGTAAAGTATTATAAGCAAAATTGTTTCTATCTATTCGAGTACTGTTTTCGAGAATGACGACATATTTTGTGTCATTATTGTGTATGTACTAATGAAAATTGACAAACGTAATAAAAACCCAGCATAATAATAATAATAATTCGGAATGTTAACCCATCCAATTGTTATGACGGTCTATTTATAAGACTAAGGCAGAAAGCGTTGCCTACTACTCTGTCGCAAGGATACGCGGATGATACCAGATCTGTGTACATCAGATCACCTGAGGTTACTTGGCTCCGTGTTAGTACAGGGTAAGCTAGTCACACGGGGGTTCGTGTTGGAAGATCTGATCAATTGATTAGAAACACCAAACCCCTTACAAATAAAAATCCATTGACCTTTTTGACCTTTGAGGTCTTGATATAATTAGTGACTGGTATATAAAAGTAGAGATGAGCGTTAACGCTGAGAAGAAGAAGGTGATCTTTTTTAAGGTGAAAAAACCTGATGCGCTATAGCATAGGTATAACAAAATGAGCTTAAACACCTTGGCGTAGTCCTGGACAAGCATCATGCGTGGATGCTACAGCCTAAATTAGTTACGAGCAAAGCTCAAAATGCCATGGTAAGGTGCAAGCGAGTAGTAGGCCAAAATATGGGCTAACTGTAACTCATTGAACCTGCACATCTATTGTTCGACCTGTGATAAAATAGGGGATTGTAGCCTGGTCACCAGCACAAATTATTACATCGTATGCGAGTTTGTTAAGCAGAGTGCAGCACTAACATGGGAACCTACCCTGCTTGAAGACACAATGACAGACGTCATTTATGGACTACCCTATTGCATGTAAGTGGTTTTAGTATGTTCAGTCGCAGAAAGATGGTAATTATTAGCAAACATAATTTTAACACTACATTTACTTCAAGTCCTAATTTATTCGTTTTCACGAAAGTATGGAAGGGGGGACCCTTTCTCCAATTAAATTTTCCACTGTTATTTCAACTGAATTTTATTGACTTTTTATTTTAAGAAAATTTCGAAAATGCAAATTCGAATAAAATGGAGATAAGCCAATTTGGACCCGAACGGCTATACGAGCAGCAGTTACTAGCCACAGTAGAAGACGTTATGATGCAATTCGTTTGAATCCATGTCTTCAAGCAGGGTCGGTAGGTTCCTATGTAAGCTGTGAGGAACTGAACAACACTATAGCAGCAACAGCTTTATTGTGCTTGTCGCAAAGGGGGACAACCTAATACGGATACTTGTAGCATGCACTATAAAACCTAATTTAAAGAAATGTAAAAAAACCTACAGATAATGCGTAAAAAAATTATTACTATGTATGTATATAAAAATGCCGACTGCGACTTCATTTTAATACTTTTTAATTCAAGATTACATGCATTTTATCTGTGCAGAGTGCAAACCCTTTTTTCTTGATCAGAAGGGGTGATAAGTGATTTTGCAACAATGATGGCACGTTGAAAATCTGTATGCGTACAATGTATGCCACTCGTAGACCTATAATCTTGAGCCTTAGCCTTGACATCCTCTTATAAGCAAGTATAGTTACTCTGTATAAAAGACGAAATCGCTCGGTTATTTCATATGCACAATAATACATACTGACTTTAAAATAAAGGTTGTATGTAATTGAAGCTCTCTACTATAGTTATGAATTTAATGATATTACTCCATGGAAATATAATGCAAAATTCCTAAACCTGGTAATTACATGGCAATATTTTTTTCAATTTCGATTTAGTGCATAACTATGTTTTCTAGCCAGGCTCGGGGTGTCAGGAAACCATGCAGCACCTACTAGGTGACAAGGTTTTAATATTTTAAATCAGAAAGAAAGTGTTGCCATATTTTTAACACACGCAAAAAAGTCTAACCCGGGAAATACGCCAAAACTGAATTTTTCCGATATTAAACAACACCTCGACCTCGACCTCACCTAACCACAAAACATCATTTACATTTACATCAGTCTACATTTGGTTGTCGCAAGTCCACTATGAATTTCGCGCCGCTCGAAATTATATCATAGCCTGCTCTGCCAAATTTTAAAATGTTTTGTTTTTAAATTTTGCCGCCGTGTGTCCCCTGCTGATCTGCTACAGTTTTCATCTATTTACAAATATTGAGATTTTTTTTTATTTGCGCTACATTTATATTTTAGAACGTCTTTCAAAATATTCTAAAGGTTTTACATTTCGCTTTACAAAAATCACCATGAAATAGCATTTATGAAACACATGTGCATTTTAATCTAATTTTTGTGATTTGTTCGAATTCAAAAGTTGTAATTTGTAGTATTTGTTTGTTTTTTTCTTGAGTGAATTTCTTTCCCAATTAATATTTTTACATGCGTACTAAATGCAAGTATTAAAATTATTATTATTCTTATTCAATTGGACGGGAACAGGAAATAATTATAATATTATGTTGTTTCTATATCAGTATTATCAATAACAAAAATTGCAGCATACACCCCAGTTATAATAATTGTCTGAGCTAATTGCAATTAGCTACAATTAAAAAGTTTCCTGCGGTGTAATAAACCCCTGCTAATTAGATAGTTAAAATTCATTTTTAATTTTTTTTTTATTCAGAGTTCAGTTCAGTCGCGTACTTTCGTAGTTGAAAAAGTACGTGTACATAGGTAATAGTTTCTAAATAAATCACAATTATTTTTTTCCATATAGTTATATGAGTCCACATAACCAAGGCGAAATATGCAGTATTAACAACAAGATATATGTATAGTAAATTGACTGTGTTTCTCAGTGTAGGGCCGCGGTACACTGTAGAAGTCATTTAGATAAGGCACCAATATGTAAGTATGTAAACGTAAAGGGGAATTCCCGAGTAATAAATATGTCTACAAGAAGAATGTGTGTTGTTTTAATCTGTTTTGTTGACCCCATCCAATAGTTTAGCAGACATTTGTCTGGACAATTGTCTGGATAATTTCTTTTCCAGGATTCGCTTAGCCCTGGCAATGTAAGCTCTGTAGAAGAAGCGGGAAAATAGGATAAAGTAGGAAGAGTACATGGCGAAGCAGAGGTTAATATTCGTGTAACTCACGTCACACTCTTCACCGTTCTGCTTCACGACAAAAGCGTGAACGTTCACAGCTACTCCAACAACCATCTGGAGAATCTGTAACGATAAACGAAAATTTAAATTTTTAAAATATGGCGCTTTTTTTTAATATAGTTTTTATTGTTGTTGATAAATAATTTATTAAATTAAAAATAATGACCTGTGAACTTGTGATAGCGATAGCAATAGGTTTGGGAATCCGGAAGCGGAGAGCTCGGAGACCGTAGTAGGTGTACATGAAGGAGTGGATCATGAAATTGACGGTGACATACCAGCGGGATGGTGCAATGCACTCGATGCACGAGTACCACGTGTAGACGAGGACGGTGATATGATGATACCAGTGGAGGAAGATGAGTGGTTGTTTTCGGAGAACTATGAAAACCGTGTCACCCAACTCGACTACTTTTGACATTGCAAAGATCCATGCCCAGAATGCAAGCACTTTGTTATCATTGTACCTATATACATAAATGAAAAAGAATTTACGTCAGATTATTGAATTGTACACTGTCAACTGTAATTTTGAGTATAATTCATTGTAAAACTATAAATTGTGTATTTTTTTATTCTGAAGCCGGTTAATACGAATTTGTTATAGTAAATCATCTATTTCAGGAATAATCGTTTTGGCATAATTAAGCATGAAGCAAGGCAGTTTTTTAAAAAACAAGTTATTTTACATGTAAATAACACCATTTTCGAACTCATTTACTTTTGTTGTGAAAAATTTTGATTTTTGAAGACCTTGACCTCTGTTAAACAGTATGTCAAGGCAAATTTTAAAACCAGATTTTTTATATGACTTTTTCAAAAACAAGTTTTTAAAAAGATTTGACTTTTTGGAAAACCATAGTTTTTGAAAATATTTAACTATTTCGAAAACCAGCTTTTAAAAAGATTTTACTTTTTAGAAAACAAGTGTTTAAAATTATTTGACGATTTTGAAAACCGGTTTTTTAATAAAATGTGAGTATTTTAAAACACAATGTTTAAAATTTTTTGCTATTCTAAAACCCGTATATAAATTTGACACTTTTAATGATGCGTTTTTCATAAAATAGCCAATTTTAAAGACCATTGATAATTTTTATTACCCATGGTAATTTTGAGCATGTGCTATAATTGTAATAAACAAGTTGTTAACAGTAAGAATAAAAATTTTAAATAGACTTGTATAGTCATTTCAGTTCCAACAAATATGTATGTATGTAACTCGCATACACGTTATGAATTTTTAAACATTTTAAAAATATAATCTGCTTTTTTCCTTACCCAGATGTACAGACAGAATGATGAAATCCTCTATTTCTATTGAGCACATGAAACAATTCTGGGGCCACTCGACACGTCCCAATAATAGAGAACAACGCCAGCCCAAAATTCCACAAGGCAAGTAGCCCTCTCAACTCAAATCTTGGTCGATTTTTCATTAAATGCTTCCCACCAAAAATGACGGCGAGGTAAATGGCGACATAGTAAAAAGTACTCGTCCAATTTGCTTCAAACCAAATTTTACTTTTCTCTATACTAAATTTCTCTTCAAAATCAAAAATTGTAATATTATTATTTTCAACTAGGGACGTAGCCAAATTTTTTCCTAAACCAAAAAATCTTGGAGGCCCCTCATGTTCCATTTGTATACTTCGTAGGGTATGTGACACCATTTTAAAAATTTTAGAATTAACAAAAATTAAAAAATTAAAAATGCACACAAAAAAAAATATTAGGACGTGCTAAGAAAAATATTTTGATTTATTAAAATTACAACTTTGCAAATAAATACTATAGGGAGTTTCTTTACTATACGATGCCGATATATACCGACCAGCAGTAGTGGGAAGCTTTAGTGAGTGTGTAAAAAATTCGGTTGGAGGTGCTTCCTTAAATATAAAAAATATTACAATATTTCCTGCAAAGGAATCAGACAAATATATTAACATGATTAAAATCTTTACTACCATTATATTTTTCGCAAATTACAGGTGCAATAAGACATATCTTTATATGGCGTGTGAGTTGAGATAGAACTTTTACGCAATAATAGCTTTATTCCTATATGAATTTTAGATTTTCAAATTATGATTAGTGTGAATGTACGTCGTAGGTAGGAAATTGTGACGTGAAATGACCTACCGTGACGCATTTTTTTTTTCTTAAAGGAATTCCTGCGCACATTTCAAATATGTTTCGATGACGACAAAACAAAAGGACTATAATTTTTATAGTTGGAGCGATTAATTAAAAAACTTTATTGGTGGGAACTTTTAAATCGTAAATAATTGATTGTGATCTAATTTGTGCTGTGTATCTTGTGGGTTCATTTTAAAATTACTTGCTTACGGTTCATTGCGTCAGAATTAGAAGATTATCGCGCGTGGCCCGTGTGGCCTTGAAATGGCAGTAGATACAGAAACATAGGCGCTGTGCATATAAGTAAGTGGGAATATTTTTAAACGGAATTATATATAGTCTCTATAATTTTGGGGTGTAGTTTACACTCTTCAACATGTGATTTTTACGGGCTCGGACTCTTTGAGTTGAATTAGTTTTAACATAGTAAAAAATGCCTAAAATATAACTAGCGTATGTATGTACAGGGTGTCCTATGGCCTTTGGAAAAGGTAGCGCGTCTCTATTTCTGCTGTAGTAAAAGTTCCAGATTCTTAGGACCTCGTCCCAGAAGTTAAATAGTTGTCCAAAACCACCTGCGCCAAGAATATAAATGAAAATTTCTGACGTCAAGTGTCTTATTTTTTCAGAAAATTCGTTCATAGCGGTCTATAGTGCGGGCAGTCAGGCATTAAATGGAAGACGTCTTCCAGTTCTTTTCCACAAGAATCATACTCAGTCCTTTCTGCTTGCTTTTATATCATATTCATGCCATTTAAGTTGATTTATTTTCCTCTGAGAACAATTCTAGGGCTACATGTTATATGGTGCACCCTGTACGTCATTCTTTTTAAATGTAATAAATTATCGCGTATGTTAATTTTTTGCAACACGAGCCTCTGTATTATTTTTATTTGTGTCTGTATTTCTGATTTTTGTTGTTGAACTTTGGAACTATGAAACTTGAAATAGGGATTTTTTTGATATCGTTCTGCATTCCTTTGATTTCAAATTTCATTATTTTCAAGAGACTTTGTCTTGTTATAATAAATCTCACACGATATAGGCACATCAGCCAATCGTACCATCTTTGCACGATGTTGTCTGTATTCTGTATACTTGTATGCATGTAATATCCATATTAAATATATACCATATGCTTACGTCTACTTTTTGATCCCAAAGCATGCCTGCACACGTGGGATTTGTTGATTTTGATTGTAAGTAAACACAATTAAGTCAGGTTTATTACGCATTGATATGGAGACCATATCGTCAGTGAAGAACCAAAATGACCCATACCCATTTGTAGCTAAAACCAATATCCACTATCTACAAAAATATTAAAACATGTCTTGAAAGCATTTAAATGGAATATTTTGCACTTTCAAAACATGTAAATAGAATAATTTACACTTTTTTAAAGCATGTAAATAGAACATTTCACACTTTTTTAAAGCATGTGAATAGAACATTTTACACTTTTTAAAAGCATGTAAATAGAACATTTTACACATTTCAAAAACATGTAAATAGAACAATTTACACTTTTTTAAACACTTTTTAAAAGCATGTAAATAGAACATTTTAAACTTTTTAAAAACGTGTAAATAGAACATTTTGCACTTTTTAAAAGCATGTGAATAGAACATTTTACACTTTTTAAAAGCATGTAAATAGAACATTTTAAACTTTTTAAAAACGTGTAAATAGAACATTTTGCACTTTTTAAAAGCATGTGAATAGAACATTTTACACTTTTTAAAAGCATGTAAATAGAACATTTTACACAATTTTCAAAAACATGTAAATAGAACATTTTACACAATTCAAAAACATGTAAATAGAACATTTTACACAATTCAAAAATATGTAAATAGAACAATTTAGACTTTTTTAAAACATGTAAATAGAACATTTTACACAATTCAAAAACATGTAAATAGAACAATTTAGACTTTTTTAAAACATGTAAATAGAACATTTCACACTTTTCTAAAAACTCCTAATTAACATTTTATGCACGTTTATCATTTTGCTTCTATGAGATAGCTCATTTTGATTCTAGCTGAAATTGGATATGGGTTATTTTGGTTCTTCACTGACGATATGCATGTAATGTATAGAGCATTGAGTAGTGTATATCACATAGGGAATACTATAACTATAACAAGGAGATATGCTACTATTTTCAATTTTAATGGCAGACATATATTATGCCTATTAAAAGATCGAAAACTCCACGCGTCACGCGTGGCACCGTCTATGTACGTGATGGATAAAATTCAAACAACAGGAATATAAGGGAGTTCGTAAATAACATGTACTGATGTGTATGTATGGGGTATGGGGCAGTTTACTATAATTTATTAAATACAATTTTTTATTATTTTTTTTTAAATAAATTAAACTATATATTATAATAGTTAATTAATTGATTAATTAACTAATTGATTATTCGGTATATTACAGTATACAACTTGCCGCGTCTTTTATGCATTATTTTTATCGAGCGTATATTGAACCTAATAATGTAAACAAAACAATCAAATAGTAGCTATGGGTCAACGTCAACGGTCAACTCTACTCAACTAAAGTAGGTAATTTATATACTACGGTAAATTAATAAATTAATCTCATAAAAATAAATGGCTGCTTTTAAAATTTAACAATATTTCCCTTCAATAATTTCATCTACATTAATTTCTACAATAAATAGTAAAAGTAGTTCCAAGCACTTATATAAGTACACATTGCAATTAAAATATTTTCTATACTATGTACGGTAAATACTATCGCAGTTTAAATGGTTCCATTTTTGAAGCTCCATTATTGTTAGTATTATTTGGATCCTCGGCCCCCCACGTCTTTCCAAAATATTCTCCAACTCGACTCAGTAGCTCAGCCCAACCATCATCCCCTTCAAGTAGAAAGTCACTGTCGAAAATATCATCCACAGCACGGCGCTTTCGCTTTCCTGAAAAATAAACACACACAAAAAATGTCCAGTTCAAATTTAACTCTAACTATCTACCAGCAGAAACATATACTATACTAATTATTATTGTAAATTAAATTACAGAAAATTGGGAAACGTATACCGTCAGTGAAGAACCAAAATGACCCATATCCAATTTAATCTATAATCAAAATGAGCTATGTCATACAAACAAAATAAGAAATATGCGTAAAATCTTAATTATGAGTTTTTGAAAAGTGTAAAATGTTCTTATTCCATGTTTTTGACAAGTGCAAAATGTTCTAATTTAATTTGTTTCAAAAGTGTAAAATGTTCTAATTCCATGTTTTCTAAAAGGGGCAAAATGTGATATTTACGTATTTTTGACAAGTGCAAAATGTTCTAATTTAATTTGTTTCAAAAGTGTAAAATGTTCTAATTCCATGTTTTCTAAAAGGAGCAAAATGTGATATTTACGTATTTTTGACAAGTGCAAAATGTTCTAATTTAATTTGTTTCAAAAGTGTAAAATGTTCTAATTCCATGTTTTCTAAAAGGGGCAAAATGTGATATTTACGTATTTTTGACAAGTGCAAAATGTTCTAATTTAATTTGTTTCAAAAGTGTAAAATGTTCTAATTCCATGTTTTCTAAAAGGAGCAAAATGTGATATTTACGTATTTTTGACAAGTGCAAAATGTTCTAATTTAATTTGTTTGAAAAGTGTAAAATGTTCTGTTAAGTGCTCTCAAGATATATTTGAATATTTTTGTAGATAGTTGATATTTTTTTTAGCTAAATATGGATATGGGTCATTTTGGTTCTTCACTGACAATACGTACCACTTTGAACGATAATAGTCGTTCTGTTCTGGTTCCTTTGGGAAATTGCAAAGCCTGTTCCATAAAGTGCTAATAGTCCTAGGAAAGTGGCCAGTGTAAGTGTAGAGTCCCCCATACCACCTTTTCCACCTCCACCCCCACTACTCCACCCCCACCCTTGTCTTGACTCAGCCTTTGATGCTGAATTTGAATTTCCTGAGTTGGCGTCAGAAGAAGTTATTTTTCTACTCCAGGATTTTGCTATTGCGCTATACATAAAAATTGTTAACGAATTAACTGAATTATATTTTTTAAATAGCATTAAAAAAATTTATTTGTTGGCAAATTTATAATATTCGCACTAAAAGGAAGTGAATAATTACTATAACTCACCTTGCTCTTGCTGTCATCTCAGGAGCCGTTGCATTTGCAAGTGCTAACAAATGTTGTACTATTCCTTGTGGATAAATTTGGCTATTGCTATTTGTACTTCCTTCCTGAGATTTACTGAGCACAACCGTGACCGTAGAAGACAGTACCAGTAACACAGCAGCACAATAAAACTGATGAATTTTCAACATTTTGTAAATTTCATGGAATTTCGTATGAAGTCAAGTAAAATGTTTAGAAATAAAAATACGATTAATTTTGCGAAAGGAATGAGAGAGGTTCTAGTTCTTTCCGGTCCAATCCGCAACTGCCACGATTTTGAACACTTACGGCCCAAGTAATCCTCCCCAAAAAATGCTAATAATCCGGATGATGCGCTTTTAAACTTTTAATAGTTTTAATGCTCTAATAATGTATGATTTGTAGTAGTAGTTGACTCGCTCTGAATAATTCAGTAATTCAATGATTTGATTTACTGTACTATATATGGACCTATACCTGTCACACTACTCATCATATCATCCACAGGACAGGACGGCAATTAATTGAAGACGGATTCCTGACGCCTGACGTTTACGCGCGGACGTGTTGATTCCATAATAGTAAAATCACAGTAAAATGTCAACAGCATTAGCATTGCTTGTGGTTGTCAATAGTGTTTCTGCTATGGGAAAATTTTTATTGTATTGTTAATAACATGTTTTGTATGTGGTTTCCTTATGATATGGTTTTGTAGTGCCGTGCGGTCATGGTCGTAGTCGTCGTCGTAGTTTGTACATGTTCCTCATGTCCTAAACCCAGAAACACAAGAGCCCAGACGACAAAAAGAGTGCGTTTTTTGAAGGATTCGCGTAGTCGTGTAGTGTAATGTAGGTAGGTAGGTACATTGATAAATTGTATTTATTTTTTTAGGGGGTATTTTGTGAACATCTTCTGAGCCATTTATTGAATATTTTTTGTTGTTAAATTGCAGAATATTGCTTTGTTGAGTTTCGTATATAAGCTTTTTGGTGACATATATGTTTTCACATAAATATATAGTGTTTGTTTAATTTAATATAAAGTGGTTTACGCACGCTCGGTATACCGTATGTAATAATGTAATGTGTGTTTCAAGGATTCTTCAGCATTATTTGTACGCCTGGTTTTAATTTTTCACTAAAGTCAGTTTTGTTGTTTATTTGGAATGTCTTTTATCAACCACTGAACTTTGGTTCTATGGTTATAATGTAGGTGTTCTGTTCTACTTATTGGACGACTATATGGTATTAGGTAGGGTAAAAAAAATCGTGAATGAAGACTCAAGGTGACCCATATTATCTAAAATGGAATTTTGAAACAACCAATATCCGATGTTTTCTAGGATCAGAATAGGAGATATCCAATTTACTTTGTTGCAAAATGACATCTGTCCAATTTTAAGTAGTAGCAAAATGAAGTATACCCTATTTTACGTAGTGGCGAAATGTCGCCTATCCTATTTTAATTAGTGGCAAGATGACGTCTATCCAATTTATTTAAGCAGTGCAAAATAACTAAATAACGCCTATCGGATTTTACTCAGTAGCAAAATGACATCTGCCCAGTGTTATGTATATTTAAAAAAATGACGCCCATGCAATTTTACATTGTGGAACAATGAAGTTCATTCGCTTTTAAGTAGTGGCAAAATGACGTCAATCCAATTTTACGTTGTGGCAAAATGACATCTGCCCCATTTCACATAGTGGCAAAATGCCACCTGTCCCATTTTATACAGTGGCAAAATGACGTTAACTCAAATTTACGTAGTGGCAAAATAACATATATCCAATTTCACATGGTGGCAAAATGACATCTGTCCAATTTTGTGTAGTAGCAAAATGACATGTATCCAATTTAACATACTGGCAAAAACACGTCGGTCCAATTTTATGTAGTGGCAAAATGACATCTGTCCAATTTTATGCAGTGGCAAAAAGACATCTGTCCAATTTTACGTTGTGGCAAAATGACATATATCCAATTTAACATGGTGGCAAAAACACGTCGGTCCAATTTTATGTAGTGGCAAAATGACATCTGTCCAATTTTATGCAGTGGCAAAATGACATCTGTCTTATTTCACATGTTGGCAAAATGACATTTCTCCAATTTCACATAGTTGACAAATGACATCCATGCAATTTTACGTTGTGGCAAAATGACGTACATCCAATTTTAAGTAGTGAAAAAATGAAGTAAATCTAATTTTAGGCAGCGGCAAAATTACAATTATATAATTATGCGGAATTGCAAAATCACGTTTATTCGATTCTTCATTGTTTCAAAATGCCATCTTTTCAATTCTACGTAGTGCAAAACGACGTCTATGCAATTTTAGGTAGTCAATTTCAGGCAGTCAAGAAATGACGTATATCGAGTTTTATGTTTAGCGAAATGACGCCATTCCAACGTGGTGGCAAAATGACGTATAGCTAATTTTTCGTGGTTGCAAAATGTTGGCCTATATCTAATTATTATACTCTGAAGTTAAAATAACCGATATTATAGCCCCAAAAATATATAAAAACCCTTTAGTAAAAATTTCATTAAACTACTTTCAAAAGTCTGTCAAAACCTCCGGCCGAATATGAATTTAACTATTATTGGATAAACATCATTTTGACTTTACATAGCTGATTATCTGCTTATGGACATAGGCCATTTTGATTCTATCTCACGCGACAGTCGACCGTTCGTATATAGCTGCTTTTATGAATTTTGACCAGACTATTGATTATTGTATGAAGTAAAAACTTTATACAAATATGGAATAAATTCTGTAAATTTCGGTGAAATGAAGCTCGTTTCACAAATAATAATAAGGTTTTCAGTCTATTATTTTCTTCAACAAAATATTTTATAATAATAAAAATATTCGTACGGTAACATTATTAAAATATGAAATTACTGAAAGTAGTCACAATATCAGTAGCATCAAATTAACTACAACTATCATAATGTTACGGCTAAGACCTATAACCTTTTTTTTAAAATATTAACAAAGTCTTGATTCTAAACAACTAAAATTATTAAAGCAACTCACACCCTTAAATCTACATTACACAACTTTGATTTTTGAAATTCACGCAACAAATTCCAAATTTCCCTGCAGGGATATCACACATATAACAGATAAAAACGAAAAATAAAACGACTGGTAAAGTGCACGTAACTTATTTATATCAATGTGGGTCAGAATTTGACCAGGTCATCATCATTCATACTTACAATATAAAAAGAAAATTAAAAAACGAAAACTAGATATGTAACTTTTTTAATCCTTCTTTTCTTCTTCATTTTCTCCTTCTCTATTTCCCCCTACAACGACCCAATTTACATTCCCTGCTGCATTTGAGCCCGTCTTGTCACATTCTGTTGGGTCAGTCGGTATTCTTAGACCTGCTTCGATATTTCTGGAATAATTTGTTGTGGACACTTCATCCACCTTGTCGAGACAGCGATTCCAGGGCTGCTCCGAGCCACTCGCAAAGATGATGTAGAACAAGTTATCAAAAAAATAGATGGCGGCTGCGATAAAGAATATGATTTGCCACCTGTCCAGTGATGCCTATAGAAAAGATGGTCAGTTCTTATAAGAATTATGAATTTTCAAAAATTATCACTGTACTCCACAAATGGGACCAGTGAACACAGATATCGTTTGCGAAGAATCAAAATGACCCATCTCCACTTTTTGCTTAATACAAAATTCGCTATCTACAAAAATTAAAACAACATGTACCTACGCATCTTAATAGAACATTTTACACTTTTCCATTGTAAATAGTACATTTTACACATGTCAAAAACTGGTAATTGAAGGTTTTGCACTTTTCCAAAACATGTAAACAGAACATTTTGCACTTGTCAAAAACATGCACATGGAAAATTTTGAGCACTTTTCAAAAACATGCAAATAGAACATTTGCCACTTTTCAAAAACATGTAAAAAAACATTTTGCTCTTTTGTAAAGTAGAAAATTTTACGTTTTTCAAAATGCACGTGAACAGAAAATGTTGTCCCTTTCAAAAACACGTAATTAACATTTTACAACAATATATGTACATACCATTCAGTGTGTTTTTGACATAGCTTATTTTAATTCTAACTTAAATCTGAAATAATCCGTTTTGATTCTTCACAGACGGTATGGCTAGGTACATTATAATAAATAATCCTCTATTTTTTACATACGGATTCATTCGTAAGAAGACCAGCCACGTAAGGGGCTGCAATCCCGCACAAATTAGCAGCTGTATTGGTAATGCCCATGAGGATCCCGGCGTGATTAGCTCCAATGTCCACGTGATTTGTAATACAGCCTCCGTTGACAGCTCCATTGATGCCCACAGCCAGAGTGAGGACAATGACCGTCATGACCGGGTCACATCCCAAGTAAGACACTCCAATCAGTGCGATGGCTGCACCCCAGTGAGCTACAAACATTTATTCAAAGCAAAATTAGAATCTTTATACATAATATTTTATTATGTTTTTATCAATTTAATTGTATGAATGTGGGTTATTGGGCTAAAGGGGCCATTCACATATTGCGTTGCGAAATAATAGCCGAAATACTGGACATCTAACTCCAACCAACCCAATCATCGCCTAATGGTGCTTAAAAGGCAACGGTCAGCTGACACCTGACATAGCCCCCCCCCCTCCTCCCTCACTGCAGTTGCTAGCGTAATATTTGAACGGCCCGATTAATTGTATTATTATATGATATCGAATTTAAACGTAATTTACCAATAGTGTTACAAATCTTGCGCACAGTGACAATTCTTAAAATCTTTTTATGAACCAAGTAATCCGCGAGGTACGTCAATAAAATTGAAAAAGCCCATCGAACGAGCTGTGGGAGGGCGGACATCCAGCTATTCTGTGATCGAGCATTATTAAAAATAATAGTAATTAAATTTGGTCATTAATAAATTATACAAATAATACGTAGGAATTTCTACAAAAAAACAACGTACTTCTCTGATATTAAAATGCAAAACGGTCTTCATGTAGGTAGGCAATTCCGTGAGTAGCGTGTACAGACCCCAATCTTCCCCCACATGTGCTATCATTATAGCCCAGAGTGGAACTGACGTTAAAATTGCTCTCCAGGGAGTAGGTAGTTTTTTCTGTGTAAAAGATTCACCAAAATATTAAACAAAAATTTTATATTTTAAAAAAATGTTGGAAAAATTCCTCAAGTGTTAATTTTATTGTATGTCGGTAAAAAAAGAATTTAGAATGTAAATTACCCCAGAGGACTGCTCTCCAATGGACCCTTCAATATAGGCAAGTTCCTCAGTGGAAATTCTGGGATGCATGGCTGGAGTGTCGTACATGAGGAAAGCCCAGAACACAACCCAGAGCAAGCTGAACGAGCCTAAGATATAGAAAGCAGACGGCCAGCCGCCGAGGACATTCCAGTCAATTAAATAGCCACACGCTATCGTGGCTGCTGCCGTTCCAAATTGAGGACCTGTTTAATAGAAATTAATTATTTAGTAAATTAATTAAACGGTCCACTTTAAGTACATAGGATGAGTGCTTTACAATTTTTGTAAATATGCAGGAACATGACAAAGCCTAATAATAAGTCATAAATAAGAGATACTTACCCGCGTACACGATGCTGACCAATTTACTGCGTTCATCAGGTGGCGCCCATTTCCCCATCACTAGATGCATCGCAGGCCATACTACACCCTACATCATTTAGTAAAAAGAAAAGGATGGATTAATTGATGTATAATGTTGGTTATTGTGTTTCTTAGCACTTTTACGCACCTTAACAAAAGTGCAAAATATACTTATTACACCTTTTATTACATTGCAAAATGCAGCATTTGCCCCTTTTTTTATATTGCAAAATGCACTATTTGCACATTTTATTGTATTGCAAAATGCACTATTTGCCCCTTTCGTTATATTGCAAAATGCATTATTTGCACATTTTATTATATTGCAAAATGCACTATTTGCCCCTTCTGTTATATTGCAAAATGCACTATTTGCACCTTCAATTATATTGCAAAATGCACTATTTGCACTTTTTATTATGTTGCAAAATGTACCATTTAAACTTTTTGTAAAATGCAAAATACTGTATTTCCATACATTTTATAAAAGTACAAAACATGTTAAGTAACACTTTTTAGAAAATGTAAAATACATTATTTACACCAATTTCAAAATACTAAACCACCTATTGACCTCCTAAATCTAATTTTGAAAGTCTCGAGTGAACTATACACATAAAGGGAACGTCAATAAATTGCGCATCGAAGTATGCTCATTTTTAGGACCCCGTGACCCCCATAAATCAGCTTAACCATTGTGTGAACATAAATATCTTTAACGCCCAATGTTATCAGTATTCAAGCAGAACCAGCTACCCTAAGTACACATGAGGCCATTATTAGTGTCCGATTCGCTAATTAGGCAACTGTTTTTGAAAGCGTGTTATTAAGTATATTTATAGTACCTATGTATATATTAGTAATGAATTAGCAACCGAAACGTTGCGGTTGTAGGTCTGATAAAAAATACCTGAGATTTTTGTATTAACTTACCCCAGCAAGACCTTGAAGAACTCTGACAACGATGAGAGCCGTGACGCTAAATCGAGCCGCGAGCGGTGTAACGAGTGACAAGAGTGAAGTGAGAAGAATTCCAACGCCGAGAGTCCATTTAGATCCATATCTTTGAGCGAGCATCCCTCCCGGGATTTGAGTGACAAAATGACCCCAGAAGAAAGAACCCAGAATAATCCCCTGCTCCTGCCTCGTCCAGTTGAACTCCCCCCGCCTCCTTCTCTCCTTCTCCTTGGACTTGAGACTCCCCGTCTTCCTCCGACTTGCCATGATCATTCGGGCGAGGAGACTCTTCTCCTCCGTCCCGTTCCCCCACTCGGACATGGCGGCCAATGTGTCAAAGCGCTCTTTCAAATGGATGCATTTCACCTCCAGCCCCGTCATATTCTTCTTCGACACGTGATCCTTATTGGCTGGATACGAGAGTGTATTCGTTTTCAATTCTGCCTCGTCTGTCTTCACCATGGCTACGATTGTGATGGAGAGATTAAAGCGAAGTGCGTACAAAATACACATGGCCCAAAACCCTAATATTGTGGTCGTGTGTCGGGCTCCCCATCCTAAAATTAAATACATTCAAAATTTAAAATATAATAAAATAATAATTATTATAAGTTAGACATCGTCAATGAAGAAGCAACATTGCTGAAATCCATTTTAGGCTAAAATTAAAATGAGCTATCTCAAAAACACTAAAGAAGATAATTACTATATAAAATGCTAATTACGAGTTTAAAAAAGTTTAACTTGTTAAATTCGAGAGTATTTTAAAGTGTGAAATATTATATTTACTTTTGCTTTTGAAACGTGCAAAGTGTTCTGTTCGCACTTTAAAAAAATGAAATGTACTATCTACATGTTTTTGAAAAGTGCAAAATGTACTATGGAGATGTTTGTTGAATTTTAGTTAAAAATGGAAATGGGTCGTTTTGATACTGACTTGGCGATATGTGGAAAGGCCACTATGCTGTTAAAGAATTTTTTAAATATCCACTTAATAGTTACTTTCATTTTGCTTTTTTTGTAACGATAATTACGAATTAAAAATAAATTTCGAATCAGAATCCGAATTTTCATGTTAAGAATATTAACGTTGTTATCATACCTTTCGGGCTTTTGAGGACAGAAATGTCCAATCTGTCACTGCTTTTATTTCCTGGCATGTTGGTTCACGCTTAGTATATTTTTTAAACTTTTGAATTACGAGATTGACACAGTTGATGTAGGTACCTATGTACTTGATTTCCACCCCTGACCTTTGTTGAATATTTGACTATAAAAGCCAGCTAAAGAAAAAAACCACACCAAAATTTTTAAAGTGATAATCTTTTCTAAAATCTGCTGTATATCGAATCTGTATTAAATAAATTTAATTTAATACAATTATAGTACAGAGCTCAATAGTTTCAGACAAATCAGTGAGAGAGGTGTACTGCAGAGCACCTCATAGCTATAACTAATTTGAAACACACAGTGTTTTATGGGTTTTATATTACAGGTAATCAAAGCTAAAAGGTCGTAGTCGTTTCTATTAAAATATAATGGGAAGGGTATCTGAACAATTAAATCTGTAGCATGGCAACATCTCAGGCCAGGATCCTAGATTTCTACACGACAGTACGAAAGGGAATCAGAATCAGAATCAAGTTTAAACTGAATAAAAAGAAATAAATTAATTTCGAACAAGAAGGGGAAAAAAATATGCATCTGGAATTTAGATTCCATTGAAAATCATAGTTAATTTCGGCTCATCTATCGTTTATCTACCACAAATATCTTTTTTCTCATCGATTACAATAATTTATACGTTCTATTAGTATGTGCAGGAGCAGTTGACAGCACTTTGCTGTATTATCTTTCATCGGTGAACCGACGGATACTTCATATCTACACCTGTTAAGCTACCATATCTGCATTGCACTAGCTAATTTCTAGAACACGATCTGAATTATGCAAAAATTACTAACTAAGAAAATGACAATAACAATAATTGACTAACAAAACACGCATTACAGTGTACACCGATATCTCCCAGTTAATTCTGCTCTGTAACAGATGCAAAAGTGAATCCCAATTTTACAATTCGCATAAAGAATACCTTAAATACTTAAACAGGTAGGTAACAAAAAAAACCTTTCCAGTCTAATCTTAACTTATAAATTAAATCCATGTGCCATATTGAATGACAATTGGATAATATGGAGGCGTGGAGCATTATCTACCTACAGATCACTCTCGTTTTTAACAACTATACTATACATACTCGTTCACTAGTCAGAAAACGTAACCTAATAGATTTCAATCGATGTTGATCCTGATCTGCAGCTTACAAGTTTAAACCGATACCGACCGATACCTATAATGCATCATCAAGCAATCAACTAACAGGTTACTAACTTCGAAATTCATAAAACTAACAACAGGAAAATAGATATTAACATCAAAATACTGATAGTGGTACAATAAAGACGACAAAAGCAGTGGCAGTAAACTCACTTTGAACTTCACAGATTACTTTCGCTGTTCACACAACCTCAACACTCATTCTACATAGTAATACACTGAGAAAGAATGGGTTGACATTCCACGCATCGAATCGAAATTTGAACCTTCAATAAATCTTCATACCTAATTCTTCAATAGTAATAACCTGGCAATAGTTTTCGTTCTTCCAAATATCTTCGAGACTTCGATAGTAGTATGTTTGTAGAGATAAGAATTCGTTAAGAATGATTTATATGCGTAGGTGAACGGCAGGTACTCCGGAACTGCTGGATTTTCTCGATAAGATGCTATTGATCTGTGTGCTGACTAGTGAATAAACTTCAACGTCGCAATACGTCAACTAACCTGCAATCAACAAGACAGAAGTAAACAAAGATTAAATTAGTTGATAAAGCTGTTATGTAGTTTGTTAGTACTTGATTAGTGGATGATGACTTACGGATCTAAATAAGTAATTAGTAATTCAACAAATTAAGAGATACGCCGAGCGCTAATACACATCGGTATGTAGTTGTATTATAAAATGTAAAACTGACGTATTAACAATCAAATGGTGAATTCTATCGTAAAAAAGAATAATAATACTCATGAATATATAATAGGTACACGAATTTTAGAAAGTTACATTAATAATAAAAGCAGTCGATGACTGATTAAATAATTTTCTTGCGCAATTATAATTCTATTTATAAATATCAACATTTTATATCATCCAGTTTTGTCTATGTACATACTTATGTGTGTTTATATAATTATTACAGTTGATGGTTGATAGTTGACAGTCAACAGTTGAATTCAATACTCATGAAACTGCCAACAACAACTGACTGGTGACTGGCTGACTAGTGAGTTTCGTTTTCGTAGCTTCGAAATTTTCAAAAAGCCATGTAGTAGGTACGACATTACATGACATTATATGGGAATGGGACCATCAACCGCATGGTAATACCATAACACTACAGGTAAAAGTGAAAAGTATTAAAAATAAACGTTGATGGCAAAGCATGTAGCTCATACTTCATACTTGTGACTTAAAGCTAATTAGGTAGTTGAATTTTTACTTTAACATTCTCACTGTCAACTGTTGACATTGACTAGTACTGATGCCGACTGTTCTGCTTAACATTACTTGTAGGTAATTATGCATTTAAATTTTGATTATAGTTTCAATGACGCATGAATTGTGGAGTCTGTCATCTGTTGTCTGCTGATTTAAATTTGGTGTTGGTATGTACTGTCACTGACTGACAACTACTGTCAACTGTTGACTGTAAATACACAGCCAATAATATTTTGCATTTAATTACTTTTCTACTTATCAATTAATCATTAATTATCCTACACCATACACTCAACACTCAGCACACAATATGTATAGTTGATAGTTGTTTTTAGATCAATCGCCACTTAAAATTTATAACGACCCTATTCACTGTTGACGATTGAGCTTGAATTTAGACTCATTTAAGTTGCGTACGTCATATTTAGCTGAATTTAGCAGTTTTTATACTTGTTGATAGTAGCGTCAATAAGTTCTTCACTAACTTGTGCGATTTCTTATAATAGATTATTCTACTCTCAACAACTATGAATCAATCAAGTGATGATAATTCACTGGTTGTAGAACACTTTCCTCCTGGACGTTTTCCTCCGAACTCGTACTGATTTTCTGCCGCGTACGAATATCACATGATCACAAAAGTAAACGAAGTTTCATTTCCAGAAAGTGTACGCATTACTACGCATCATATTGGTAGAAATTCTCACAAATATTTTATAGAGCCCTGAACTGAAGTATTCCATTGCCCCCATTTTCCAACTTTTTACGAAGTGATGATTACGTAAATATTGATTAGTCAAAATCAGATATTGTAACATATGAATAGTATTGCAAAAACATTGTAGTTCGACAAACTTGAAACTCAATGCAAATAATCCTGGAGTAAAAATATCCGGGTGGAAACTACCCGTCAGAAAAATTTCAAGGTAGGAAAGTTTCAGTGATCAAAATGTCCGGAGTGAAGGGGGGAAATTCCGGGATCCAATTTTACTGAAGGAAAATGTCCGGGAGGAAAATATCCAGGAAGAAAGAGCCTGTAAACCTCATTCACTTCCTTCAATCAATTCACAATATAACTACTTTTAACTAGTACTTATGCTGCACACGTAGGATTTTAACGCTGAACGTGGAAGTTCAACGTCACACACATGACCTTTAAAAACCGAGCACAATCAGATAGTTAAAACTATACAGTAGGCAATTAATTAAATTAACAATTTATTGTGTTGGAGCTCAAGCATGTGATGTTTTGTTCACAGTTGTGTAAGTTAATCCATAAAGACTGAAGATAATAATTATTATGTATATATCACAAAAGTATTTTGAATTCAAAAAATAAGAATTAGATTTTATTCAGTCCGTCTGTTCCTTATTTGCTCTATATAGTTAGTCTTTTGACATAGTACGTACTCATCATTAAAATTCAACTTTATAAGATTCCACCATATGCTATACATGTCGTAAGTCCTATTTGGCCAAGTCTGACACACACAGTCAAATTAAATGTAATTATACATTATAGTATCATTGAAAGCCTACAACATGTTCAACAACAACACACGCTTAAACTGTAAACTACACACGTTTTGGATTTCAAGTTTTTTTTTACAAATCAGCTATTACAAACGCGGTTCTTGCTAAAACATTCTATTTACTATGCTCACTTTTAATTTAGGTGGACACCGATACTCATTTTCGAAAAGATACAAACCTATATAAACTTACAATAATACCAAGGGAAAATCGTTTATATATTCTTGCTTTTAACAACTTAATTTCGGCCATATAATGCATGTAGGTAATTACTCAGAAAATAAAGTTTCCCATTTCCTGTCAACAATTCTTTTACACAACTTTGTGGGCTTTAGAAATTGTTTTTAATCATTAAATTAGCTATATAGTAGTATAGTTATTAATACTTTTTAATGAAATAAGAAGTAATGGAAAATAAGTGTGTACTTATCTATTACTAATATAAGTAAAGGTGCTACAAGAAAAGGAAATTAAATGAACTTACATTTTTTGCAGGTAGTTATTTTAATGTTGTATATTTTGCGTTTACAAATTAAAATTTATAAGAAGCTATATAGTATAGCACTATTCCCATAATAATAATTATAAAGTGTAAAATTAATGCATGTTTCCTCGAACACTGTTGGAATGGAGTAAATTTAATTTTTTATAGTTGACACAGTAAGAACCATGACAAGAGCACAAAACTGACAATGGCACCCATCACGATTCACTGTAAGGATCAATAAAAAATAAAAACAATTAAAAATAAATTATTATTCTCAATAATTATATATTCTCTTGTAAGTGTGTAGTAAAATTGCAAATTTCTAAGTGACACACATCATGTAAGAAGGACACCAAAGGACTTTCTTAATGTTATTATTGTAAAATAAATGAGTATCATTTAATTCTAACTGTTAACTGCTACTGTCTGACTGCTGAGTCATAAGATATTGCTAAAATATGGTGTGTATTTTGAACGTCTTCAATTAGTTATTAAATTTGACGTAAACAATTTATTCATATTGCTATATGTATTATAATAATATGTATTTAAACCTTTTCATACAGATCCATTAATTTTGAAAAAAAATTTCCTGGCTGAAGCACTCCGTAAAAAAAACGTTATGCTTTATGTAATAAACATCACTGCCAAACTGAACTGACCTTGCTTAAAATAAGCCTAATAAATGCTCTAAAAAAATTTATTTCCTATGTGTTCCGGGTGTACCTTATTATATATTCAATCTCATATGGGTTTTATATATATTTATTTTAAATTAAAATGAAACAGCGCTGCAGTAGACTCGCAGTCAGATGTTTAATATAACAGATAGGAACTGACTAATAAAATAATTGTAAGTGGTAAGAATTTCGAGAATAATTATCGTATATTATGTATTTGTGGTGTGTATTAAAAATAGGTTGTTTGACTCTTCACCATTTTACTTCTATTTGTTTTACTAATAATATGAAGAATGCAATAATAGTAGTGATGAATTTAATAGAATGCTAAACTGACTATATACTGTACAATGCATTGTCCTGAATCCGAATTGTTACAATTAATCACGTCATTGAAATTAGAAATCAATCTTGGCTATTCATGTCTGCATTCCATTCAAAATTCGAAAATCATTATAGGGGCTGCTCATACATTACGTTAGCACAATATAAACTCATGCATAATCATGCCCCATCTTTTTCACTATTATTGTTAGATACTATTAGATAGTGAGTGATTAAATAAATCATTAGCGTTTTATGAATGTAGCTTCTTTCTGACGATGCTCATTACTTCCTCAATTAAAGTAGTATATGTGAACGGCCCCTAAAATATTGTATAATTGTATTTATTTGCAACCTATTTTTACATATAATATAATAACAGACTACTGTAAATTCGGTGGTACGAATCACGCAGAAGCAATGCGATCGAATACACTTAAATTCATCCATCTGTCTAAAATGTGCCAGTCTTTCGCGCTTATGATTTTTAAATTTAAAAAAAATCATAATCTGAACTTCAGTCAGTATTACAATTTTTTAATGTAGTATTAACTAACTTTGAAATAATTGCTTTTTTTTTTAAAGTGCTTCCTGGTTTTCTTTAATCACACGGCAAAATATTTTTTAGTACATAATAATATATTGTTTTTAATCATAAGTTACAAAAAATACATAATGTATAGACATATTGACACACAGTTTGCGGAAGAAGGACTCTAAGTGAAAATACTGATAAATTAAAATTAAATAATTTCGTAAAAAATAAATTACTCGTAATATGTATATAATTCATTCTTTAGTAGTAGTAGTTCTTAACATTCTTTAGTAAAGCTTTAATGGTTCTACTTTCTTGAGATTTTTTTCCTCCCCCCAAGACATATCCAAATATTTCCCCATTCGATTTAAAAACTGAGGCAAAGTCTCCCCCTCCATCATGTCATCATCAAAGTCATCCGCAGCTCGACGCCTTCTTCCGGAAGCTACACAGAAAAACAGAGAAACGACGACACAGGAAATGATATGAATAATTTTGTTAACTCAAATACCATCAGATTTAGTGTGTAAATTAGTATGTTCACATTTTTAAAATTACCGTTTAAAATAACAATATTTGTGGCGGCGGGTCTGTTGAATCCAAAGGCGCCGAGTCCTAGAAGACTTAATAGAGCAAGCGCACCAATGACCATGTTATAGTCAGTACCTCCTTTACCACCATTATGTTGTGGCCATCCCCATCCCCAACCCCCACCCCCACCCCCACCCCCTCTCGCTTCCGAAACTGCCTTGGATGAGGAGGCGGCTCCAGTCATGTTCACCGATCTTGAGCTACGCACAGTAGTTTAAAGTTATTAGGATTAAAGTTTCTTGGATTTAGGGGCCGTCCATAAATGATGTCATTCAAATACTCTCGATTTTAGGACCCGCTATGTCATCAGATTAGCAATTGCGTGAATACGGATATCATTTAACATAGGCTGTCATCAGTGTATTCAACCAGTCCCATTGATTCTACCCGTGAAGCCATTTATGAACGAACCCTAAGCTCTGCTCGATGTCTATAATAATATTTTTTTTACAAACGTCATAATTTTTTTAAACACCTTGCTTTTGTTTGAGACTCGTGACCCACACGTTTAGTAGAGACGTGGTGAGCTCCAAAACTTCCTCCAGCAACATTCCATCCCCATCCACCAGCCCCATTGTTAAATCCTCTTGAGGTGTGGGAAGCTGCTGCTGCTGGACGATGGTGTATCCCAGAGGTGGCATTCCATGAACTGGATGAGCTATAACAGATTTTTAAGTTATTAAAATTGCAACGCTAATTACTAAGTAATTCGGAATATTCTCAAGTTTTCTAGAAAAAGACAGAATTATATTATATCACCAGTTTCAAGACTCATAATGAGCCATTTTTATTCTTAGCTAAATTCAAATTGTATTAAATACAAAATAAAATAACTTTATTCTAAAAGTTTTTCAAAAGAACATCAAGGGTCGTCCATAAGTGATGTCATCGAATAGTCCCAATTTTTAGGACGCATTAAGCCCTCTGTCATCATCTTTAACATGGCATTTTGTCAATGTATCTAACTGCGCACGCACTGACCCTGCCGATAGCATCATTTATGGACGACCCATTATTTTGCATTTCAAAAATTTGCACCACAGAGAATAAAAACATCCACTTTTTCCCTTTGATTCATTGCTAAAGATCCCGGGAGCTACTAAAGACTCCCGGGAATTATTTGAGACCCGAGAGTTTTAGTGGTGTAGTTTTTAGGTGTAGAGGCTTTACGTTAAATGGAAAATTTTTGCATTTTGTAAAAACACGAAAATATAAAATTTTGGATTTTTCAAAAACCTTAAAAATACAGTATTTTACACTTTTTAAAATACATGCAAATAAAAGATTGCATTTTTCAGAAGCTTGCAATAATTACCCTTTTAAGCTTAACATTGTATTTCATAATTTCATTTAGTGTGTTTCTTGACGTATGTAGCTTTGTTAAATTCTAGATTAAATTAGATTCTACTCTTTTCACATACGATACAGGACTTTACGATAGTCAAAAATCACAGACACGTATTATTTTTTCGATTTATTGAAGGGAATATTGGATTAGTGCCAAGGCATTAGACAACTTTTATATTAACTTTTGCTAGTGTATTCTAATTTATGAAATTTTGAAATTTTAGGAACTTAAGGATTTCAACTGTCACTATCGCTATCTGATATATTATTAGCAGGAAAATTTAAAAGATTCCTATTTACCTTTATTTTTTAAATATGTGTGATACATAAAAAATAGCTGTACATTCCAGGACATACGTTTACAGTTTTATGCCGCTTCGAATCGTAAAACAACTTTAATAGTTATATATGAAAAATTCACCTTGCTTTGGTCCTGTCGGGTGCTCTAGAATTTGCGGTTCCAGAAGATGAAAAGTAACCCGCCCCTTTTGAAAACAAACGGTTGAAAAATCCTTGTGAGTTACTCAGTGAGATAGACACTGCGGCAGTTAGTAGTAGCACAGCCAGGACTCGATGTGTTCCCAACATTTTAATTCGAATTTTTGAAATAAAATCCCACTAACTAAAATTTCCAAATTTTTTGACAAAACTTTTACGAAACAATATATGACTAAACATAAAATATATCTTTTTTGACAGTATTTTGATGATGTCCTTGCTGCTGCTGCTGCCTTCTCCACGACACTGCACTATGAAAAAGGCCAGTGAACGAATGTATAGGCAGTGTCTGACCTTAAAATATATCTTTTTAAATTCATTTTTTTTTCTACTACTGCTATAATACTCCGAAGGAAAGGATAAGGGAGTCAATCATGTGGAATGATGTGCTCTGTATGATGGGATGATTTATCCTTTTACCCCATCATCTGAACACATCTCTCTACGCCACTATAAATCTATACACATTTAATACGTATAATAAATACGACCATTTGAAGCTGGGTTTAATAAGGCGAATTCCTACATTTGTGACACGCTATACTGTGTAGATAGACAATAACATGCGGTCCTATTTGTTTACGTGGTAAATTTTCAAGTGCGTATGGATGTGGCATTGTAGTCTCAATAACCTGTGTGCAAGTGTGTAATTTTGGTTTCTAAATATTTTTTTGTACTCTCTCAAAAAAAATATTAATAATAATGCTGAGCAGTGTTGTGTCTTATTTTCTTTTTGTTTTAGCTGTAGTACTGGTACTGGTACATAGGATGCTTCCCCTGAGGCTTTAAGCCTTATAAACTTGTATGGGTTATGGCTTATATTTCCTCAGCAACACATATGTTATATGTATGTTGTCGTCAGTAACTAAATTTTTTGGCTGTTTGGCTTTATTGGCTTATTTTGTGGTTCTTAATTATGGGAAGATATTATGTGTATTTCTTAACAGAATATCAGTTGTAAAATTCAGGTCGTAGCATTCCTGCCATTTACCCTTACACTTACAATTAGGCATCGTCCCATAGCTCCAGTCATTATCATCCATTTTAAATTTGAAATAATAAAAATAATAATTAATATTCATTAGGTCAATTTAGCAGAGGTCCAAGGGTTAAGGGTGACGGGTGGCGAATGTCCTAGGTTATCGGTCAACTGTCATATTATATTGAGAAGAGTACTGAGGTTGGGATAGCAACTTCTCATCAACATAAATTGATAGTATGTAATAGATATTTTTATTATTATGTGCCGAGTCATAGACCCGCAGTCTTTATTCATTTTAGAAAAATCGAAATGTCAAATAATTTACGAATTAACTAATGATTCGCACGTATCTCATTGTAATTAATGTGAAAATGTATAAAAGTTTCATTTCTACCTATTGCTGTTCCAATTCATACATCTATTTACCATAAGAACATATGGTACATAACCATTAACTCGTTACAAGGTTACAGGGTTTACTTTGTCCATTATTTCGGCGTTAAATAAAATGCACGACGTAAAACCAGCGTCTCTCTGCCAAGCGAGTCATAACCGTCACCTGCCGACACCAACGAAAACAACTCAAATGACATGGAGTCCCGGTCCTCACTCCGTTCACAGCAATCCTCCGCCTCTTGATTTATCAGCGAAAACTAACAAGATTGAAATTTATAAAAATGTGTAATTAGGTATGACCTGTGAGGTTAGACATGGATTGCTTATAAAAAGCCAGCCCACTAGGTTAAGTAAATAACTCCCTCGCAAATAAATTTGAATAGAAATTTAAGGCTAGCTAATCTAGTTTATGTACACATCGCCCGTCATTCTTGTTATAAGATGAGACAAGTCGTAACAAAGTAGATTTGCTGGAAAGGAGGTCTTGATAGTAAAATATCAAAAGACTTATAAGCTATTAACCCTACCCTCTAACTCCCGAATGACCATGCTCAAGAAATCGGAGGTTCTATTACTTCCAGAGCTAGTGCTATTAATTAGGTTAAATTTCTGAAATCGTTTCTGTAATGAATAATTAACTTCAACTGTCTTTTATATATATTTGTGAAATGATACACTGTAACTCAACAATAATGAATCACTAAGTACTTGTATTGTAACAGAAAGGTACCTATACAGTTAGCATTAGATAAAACTACAAATAGCTTACTTGTAAAAAATCATGATATCTACTCCCCCCCCCCTCACTTCCCCCATTTTCTTGTATTGTAATTACTCTTACTCGTATTATATACTGCATATACCCAATCAAATTTAAAGTTACGGCCAGGAGGCCATATCAAATCATTTATTCTTTAATAACTACTAATATTATTATATTAATGCTATCCACTTATCATTTATGTAAAATCAAAAAGTTGTGTAGACCAATAGGTCATATCGACTTTGATCAATAAATCATATATATACTAATTAGGTTAAGAAAATGGCTGCCTTTCATAAGTCATCTTCGTAGGAGAGGCATGAGACTGCATTATTGAGGTTGGCATCAACATTAGTTGATAATAATAGCCGAGTCATCGTCCCAGCCACTTCAATTCAGTAAAATCGAAATGTTAAATTAATTACAAATTAACTCCTGATTCGTACGCATCTCATAATAATTAATCTGAAAATAAATAAAATTCATGCACAATGCACAACCTACCTACCTATCGTCGACAAAGAATCAAATATGATCATCTCCATTTTGAGCTAGAATCAATTGTGATCATCTCTCTTTTTCAACAAATACTGCTAATGTGATAAAGTAATGATAAGTTACGATTTTAATAATTCAAAACTGAGTACGTGTGGGATCACCCATAAATGACGTCATTAAAATATCTCCATTTTAAGTCCCTTTGATCCTCCTGTCATCAGCTTTTTTTCCTAGGTGTAAATGGATATCTTTCGCATGCAAAACCATCTATATCCAAGTAAGGCTGCTTTACCGTACCCAAGACGTCATTTATGGGCAACTCTTTAATTTTATGGACTTAAAATAGAGATAATTTGGATGACGTCATTTATGGATGATCCCAAACGTACTCACAATCAGTTTTGAATGATTAAACTCATGAACATATATATCTCATTAGCCGTATTTATTGAAAAAGGGAGATGATCAGAATTACTTTTAGTGCTGAATGGAGATGATCACAATTGATTCGAGCTCGAAATGGAGATGATCATATTTAATTCTTCGTCGACGCTATTCCTATCCATAATTTTATTTACTATACGAACATGGCACATAACCATATAAACGCGTTAGAATATTGTGTTAAAAAATAGACCCGTCTACTAAAATTTCGACCTGCCGTCTACTTTTATAGAAAATATGACGATTAATTAAATATGACTAATTTTACAAGAAATCAACATCCCGTGAGCTTTTAAGCGAAAATTTTTTTTGTTAGCAATATATACCTTCTTACTTTCTATACTATATTTAAACGAAATGAATGTGGCAACAGAAACAGATGAAAAATTATTTTTATGGACTATATATTCGCGGATTGACGTTTCCATTTAATGTGTCTAAAGAAAAGGAATTTTTGTGGCTTCGCGCATCAGGGAGGTAAAAGGAGTGTATAGTAGTCAAAATCATTCATGCGGGAATTTGTATGCGCTCTGTAAAATCTCCTAAATATTATAACTTTAATTCAAATATACGAATTATTTGATGGAAGCATTTCATGTGGAAAATATTTCATTCCATTTTGTCGATTTTGTGGTTTTAGCCTATGTATGTTGTGTGTGAATTCTCTGTATGTAGTTTTATTTGACAGTGATACTCTACACTTACAATTAGTAACGTACATTAGTTGATAAGTATTTGTTTTTTTGTTCCCGCCTACAGACATTCAATGAGGTAGAAGTAGGAGTATCTTCGTCAAAGGAATAGGTATAGGTATAGTTGTTTTAGCTGGTATCGTCTGTGAAGAACCAAAATGACCCATATCCAATTTAAACTAGAATCAAATTGAGCTATGTCATAAAAATAAAATGAGAAAAATGCGTAAAATGCTAATTTAAAGTTTTTGAAAAATGCAAAATGTTCTTTTTACACGTTTTTAAAAAGTGCAAAATGTTCTATTTACACGTTTTTAAAAAGTGCAAAATGTTCTATTTACACGTTTTTAAAAAGTGCAAAATGTTCTTTTTACACGTTTTTAAAAAGTGCAAAATGTTCTATTTACACGTTTTTAAAAAGTGCAAAATGTTCTTTTTACACGTTTTTAAAAAGTGCAAAATGTTCTATTTACACGTTTTTAAAAAGTGCAAAATGTTCTTTTTACACGTTTTTAAAAAGTGCAAAATGTTCTATTTACACGTTTTTAAAAAGTGCAAAATGTCCTATTTACATGATTTTTGAAAAGTGTAAAACATTCTATGTTCTTATACTTTTCAAAAGTGCAAAATATTCTATTTAAATGGTTTCAAAACATGTTTTAATATTTTTGTAGATAGTAGATATTGTTTTTAGCTACAAATGGATATGGGTCATTTTGGTTCTTCACCGACGGTATATAAAATATAATAGAGACATTTATAAATTACTTACTATGTGACATTTTTACAAGCTTCAATTTTCAAGTTTAAAGTCAATCCATCCTCGCAGGTTTTTTTCTTGATTATATAGCTTTGTCTATTTTTTTCCTCACCTACTAACAGACTAACACACATTTATTAAGATAAGTGGTTTCCATTCCATGGATCTCAAGAGATCTCACATATTTATTTAAGTGCAAATCCATAATTACAGTATACGTACCTACATGTTACAATATGTAAAAGTTAAAATAGACTTCTAATAAGTAACAAGAACGAGACATTTTTTAGTGTATAAAAAATAAATTTTAATTTTGAAGTTTTGCTATATAATTTTATATTTTAGTTTTCGAAAATTTGAACACACTTATGAAATTGAGAATTAACCATTTATCGTGTGGATGTAAGAGCAAATTCGTCTACATTAAATAATTTCTAAAAAAAAACAAATCAATCAAAATATCTGCCTAATTTAAACTGCATGTTTCCACTGAAAAGAAAAGACGCTGGTTTTTATGATCTTTTGACATATTTTGAGAAAAATATACGAAACCTATTTTTTTTTTAAATGAAGCTTTTATTAGCAAAAACGGATTATATTTGTCAAAAGGAAATTTTACAGGAACAACTGAATAACGAATACTCGAAAGTGTAAAATTTTAAAACAGAATTTTATAAAATAAAGACGTTTATTAATTAGCTGCACAAATACGAGTTCCAGGGCTATGGACGAAGGAATTGGTTTTATGCAGTCATTTGTTTACATACACAAACCACTATTTTGATTTTATTGATTGTTTTCTTTAGTAAAGCAAAATGTTGTATTTACATGTTTTTAGAAAAGTGTAAAATGTTCTTTTTACTTGATTTAGAAAAGTGCTCAATGATCTATTTACATGTTTTTGAAAAGGGCAAAATTCTCAATTCATGTTTTTTGAAAATTGTAAAATGTTCTAAATTACATGTTTTTTAAAAGTGCAAAATGTTGTATTTGCATGTTTTAAAAAAGTGAAAAATGTTGTTTTTACTTGATTCAGAAAAGTGCTCATTGTTCTATTTTACATGTTTTGAGAAAAGTATTAAATGTTTTATTTCCTTTTTTTTGAAATATGTAAATAATTTGTTTTTGTATATTTTTAAAAAGTCAAAATATTATTTTTACATATTTTTGAAAACTGCAAAATGTTCCATTTACATTTTTTGATGAAATTAAAACAGCGGATCGAGGCTCCCTTCGCTGGCCGCATTATCCGGTACGAGTTGATTGCGATCTTGGACAGAATACAAAGAAACATCTTCACACATTTTTATTAAAAACGTATAAAGGGGAAAAATACACACACGTATTGCGTTCGCGTCCGTATCAAAAATTCAGGAAGCGTCTGACGTGAATGTAATTAATTAATTCTATATTTCATCTTCATTTCTGCAAACCATACCATAGCTATGGTATGGTTTGTGCTATAGCACAGTAGCAAAAGGCTAACGCTAATAACGGAGAGAGAGATAAAGTATGTATGTACATGCATCTGAGAGGATAAAACGTACTCGCTGAGTTCTCCCAAGCGACTGACTCACTGACTGACTGACTAGTCAACACTTTTGGAAATCTCTCGCAGATGAGGCACACACAAACCCCCCGGGGCGAAGAGCAGAGGAAGAATTTATTATTAAGACACTTACAATCAACGAAGGAAAGAAACAATGAACCCCAGCGGATTTCCCTATTTTCCTTTTTATCTTCTTTCTTTCTTTCTTACGACTCTTCACTTTTGTTTTGCGACCAACAGCATCCTCATATCTTCGTTTGACACAAAACACACTACATTTTTCTTTATTTCTGCTCAGAATTTTTAATATGCGTCGCTGATAAAGAATTTTTGAGGGCAACAAGTGCATTTCTTGGATTTAATTTTATGGATTTTTTTAGAGGGGTTTCAATTGGATTACATATCGTCAGTGAAGAACCAAAATGACCCATATCCAATTTAAGCTACAATCAAAATGAGCTATGTCATAAAATCAAAATGAGAAACGTGCATAAAAAGTTAATTAAGAGTTTCTGAAAAGTGTCAAATGCTTGATTTACATGTTTCTGAAAAGTTTAAAATGTTCTATTTACATGTTTTAAAAAAGTGCAAAATGTTCTATTTACATGTTTTAAAAAAGTGCAAAATGTTCTATTTACATGTTTTTGAAAAGTCTAAATTGTTCTATTTACATGTTTTAAAAAAGTGCAAAATGTTCTATTTACATGTTTTTGAAAAGTCTAAATTGTTCTATTTACATGTTTTTGAAAAGTGCAAAATGTTCTATTTCAATGCTTTCAAGACATGATTCAATATTTTTGTAGATAGTGAATATTGTTTTTAGCTACAAATGGATATGGGTCATTTTGGTTCTTCACTGACGATATGCAGTTTTGTTGTTTGCTTGGGGACAGCTTAGAGCGTATTTGCAATTAATTAAATACATAATGGGACAACGATAAGCGGAAGATTAAGATCATTGTCATAGGTATTAAGTCATCACAAATTTTTAAACTCGTTTAAATTTCAAATGTCACAAAATGAGTGACAACTCAAAGGGCAGTGGGATAAAATAAAAGCCGACAGAGACGATTTTAGATGATTCTAATTAATTTGTAACCATTGTAATTTACAGCCTTTCTTATGAAGAGTTATTTGGCACAGCAGGATATCGTCAGTGAAGAACCAAAACGACCCATATACATACTTAGCTAAAAACAATTTCAACTATCTACAAAAATATTCAAATATGTCTTAAAAGCACTTAAATAGAACATTTTACACTTTTTAAACATATTAAATTAGAACATTTTGCACTTTTCAAAAATACGTAAATATCACATTTTGCACCTCTTCGAAAACATGGAATTAAAACATTTTGCACCTTTGGAAAACAAAGAATAAGAAAATTTTGCACACTTTCAAAAACATGTGAACAGGACATTTAACATTGTTAAAAAACATGTAAATACACCATTTTACACTTTTCAAAAACATGTAAATAGAACATTTTACACTTTTCAAAGACATGTAAATAGAACATTTTATACTTTTCAAAAACTCTTAATTAACATTTTACGCCTGTTTCACATTTTGTTTTTATGACATACACATAGTTCATTTTGATTGTAGCTGAAATTGGATATGGGTCATTTTGGTTCTTCACTCACGATATGTGCATTTTTGGAAAAATTGGATAAGTTGTGGAATGTCGTGTGTGTTTGCACAGGGATAAGAAAATTAGTAAAAATTTTGTAAAATCTGTAACTTAAACACGTAGACACAGACAAAATGGGACAGGGGGTGTTCTTGGAAATAAATACACCCTTTACATGTTCACACTACTGGCGGCGCGCCTAAATGAAAGGATGTTGTACATATTAGATATAAAATCTGTAAATATGGACTGCAATTATTATATATGCGTGCAAATTAAACACAGGGGATGATAGCAAGTGAAAATACCAAATACAATCGCAGAATTTTAAAAATGTGTAATTTATATTCGCTTATTGACAGTATTCACTATTTACCATTTGCATTCTTACATGTAATTATTTACATTATTATTTACATTGCTGTTTTTTACATGTACAATAATTGTAAGTAAAAGTATGAAAGGGTTAATCAACAAATGGCTGAAATAGATGTAAAGTTGTCAACTTAACTATTGGTGAGTACAGAAAAGGTCAGACAGCCTCCTACTCGACTGTGACTGGCAACTTCAAGGGAAAGAGAGCTAAATAAGCTTATAAGTGCTGATCACTGAAACTGAAACTGAAACTGCTGAAAGAAACACGACATTTTTTTTAGGAAATGCACATTATATGTACATATGTCATGACTCATGACAAGGTGATTCTCAAAGAACGTCATTTCATTCAAAATTCAACAGCAACATAACGTGTTTCAACTTTCTGTATGTAATTGAAGGGATTGTGATGCCAATAATTGTGAATTGTAATAGTTTGACTCTACACTTTTGCATATTCAGTGGGTCTGCACTCATAATAATACGTGTGGAATCGTGAAAGGAAAGAAGACGTACATGGGGCACGGGACATCTGACCGGACGTACGTACGTTCTTTGTATGTATGGGAAGTTTACTTGTTACAAACAAGGGAAACGGAAACTTGAACTCACAAGGGAACCTCGCTGCAGGACTAACTTTACAGAGAGTTAAAAAAAAGTATTGCATTTTTCGTGTAGGGCTGCCCTCTATCAGTTGAACCTACCGTTTTCCTCTAAAGTTTGAAGACAATTTAAAGTTTTGTGATGTTTAGACTTTAGACTAGTATACAATATAGTGATAATAACTTTGTCCGGATTTTATAAAAAAATCTAAAAGTTTTTAAAATTAGTTCTGAAAAAGTCTAAAATTTCAAATTTTGAACTTTTCAAAAATAATAAAATTTTTCAAATTTTTCAAAAATCAAGGCATTACAATTGTTTAAATGATGATTATATTTAATACAGCCTAAAAATTTTGAAATAAATCAAATTTTAAGTTTTCTGATTTTGAAACTGAGGTTACGCTACTGGGAGTCCCGTTTCCATTGTTGAGTTTTTTAAAAATTCACTTTTCATTTTCAAGTGCAAAAATACCATATTTCCTATTTTTTAAATATCTCAAAAGTCATTAAATGCATTTTTTTGAAATAGATAAATAGGCATTATTGTTTTATTTTCAACAACTAAAATGTCATATTTTTCATTATTTCAAATCGCTTAAGTCTTTATGTATCTTTTTAAATACCTAAAAACATTTTATTGCATTGTTTTAGATTTGCATGGGAAAGGGCATTCATATTTTTAAATTGCAAAATTTTTGAATGTCCATCTTTTTGACATCCGTGTTATTACAGCATACGGCATGCATCCCTTGTGAGTACTACTAAAATGAATACTGCAGACTGCAGTCGCCTTCCATTAATCATGTAGAGATGACTCCTAAGCATGATCAAGCTTAATGAGTATCTCTGTATAAAAAATAACAATAATAAATATTTTTTTTTGCTTCTTTTCTTTCTTGCTGCTTCCTTTCCACTTTCAATATTTTTCAATGTGAAGATCATGGAGTGATTATGTGTAATTTCTTTTGACTCTTTTGACTGGCTCCACCGTTCGCAGTGAGCATTGTACAAGTTATGTAGCCACTTCCACAAATGATAGAAACGAAAACGATGAGCAGGACACGAACTGTGTCTGTATTATATTGTTATTAGTTCAGACTTTGAGTCTGTGTGAGAGAGGATAACTTTCGCTCTTTTCTTGTCAAACCAGAATTCTCTCTCAGTCGTCCGTACGATCTTTTCTATATGGACTTTGCATGGGGCATGGGGCATGGGGCACGGAGGGACTCCATTGTATTATGCATGTAATCTAATGGAAAGGTGTATCATACATAATTATATGTGAGTTACACAAACATAACCGGTGCCGGTAAACGTTACCGTTTCCTTCCGTACGTTTCAGTTTTGGCAAGGGGCAACAGGTTGTAAAAACTGTAACGTTCAACATCTATCAGCCATCAACTATCAGCTCATATGAAGTACCGGTAATTACAGCCTTTTTAGATTGAATGCAGTTTGAGAGCTGTGTCCTGTGTGCTGTGTATGCAAATTAACATTTTTGCTGGGCAATTTAACAAGTAGAAGGGTATATTTATTCACATTTCATTCCTTATTAATTTCCTCATTTGGTTCTTTCCTTATTTATTATACTTGCCATGCTGAATGGTTTAGATCCATTGAAAATCTTGTTTAGCAAACTGCGTTGTAGACAGAGATGTAATATGTATGTATGTGCATCTACTTATTTACGAATTATACATAAGGGCTATTTAGTTTATGACTGTAAAAAAATGGTACTGCAAATTGGAATAAATGAGCTGTATAAACTTGTAGTAATCATTTTCTGTGTTTACGGTTTTGAAAACGAAGCAATTCAACTGTTTTATATCTATATAAAAAAACTGATTTGTGGGAGACTTTTTAAAAAATTGTTGACTTAAAATTTCAAAATTTTCTTATGGGATTTAGCGTGTACATTATTGTAATACACGTGGTCCTCCCTTCCTTCACATTTAATTTGAGCCAATATATAGTCCTCTAAAAATGTCAAATTAAAATTACTAAAGCAAGACGCAGACAAATTATTATTATAAATATTTTAAGGGATCGTCCATAAATGACGTTATCGGTGCAGTAATCGGTTGAGTCTAACTAAGTCAAGTATTTTATGGCATGCTATATGTTAAATATAGCCATGTCATATCACTCCGTTGTGTTATTTTAACGTGATGACATCTAGGTATAGGGGAGATCGAGGAGGTTTAAAAATAGTTATTAGTTGTGAGACATCATTTATGGACCATCCCTAATAAATCCTCTATACAATACTTTTAGTAATCTACTTACGAGCTTAAAAACTGGTCTGCGTAAATAATCAATATAGGTAGATACAGCAATGATTAAAATAACCAATGCCTCAAACAAGGGAAGGGGGGGGGGACCACGTCCCTAAATAAAAATCACATAGTAAATCCCGTAAGAAAATCACAAAATTTTCACTCGCAAAAAACTTAACCTAAAAAATATTTTTGTTTCCATTTAAAATAAAAATACCTATATATGTATTTGGACAAGCTTAAACAGACATAGAAACTTGTTTCCCTATTTATCAATGAATGGATAAGGAGATAATTCAAAAACTTTGACTTATTTCCATTTAATTTCATTACCAACAATTGTCTGACGCTATGAGCTAATTAGCCTCAATTAATTCTATTCTCAGCAAAAGACTATACGTCGCAATCAATGCCGATACTCCAAAACAAGTCATTCCTTGATTAGATTAAAAACGTAGCTTTCTTTATTTAAAAAAAATATTTCTATTGTAGTAGGTAGGCTAATGTACAAGTAACAGCAACAGCAGTACTTAGCATTGATAATGAAAAATATGAAATTTAATAATTGCATGTTCCGCGCTTACTAAAGTACCAAAGTAAAGTTGCCATCTGTCTCCACATACAATTGAGTGGTTCAGACACTGCGTATAGTGCTGCAGACTGCACAGCCCACAGACACAGACTACAAAAGACAGATCAAAACAGTTCAAAATAAATGGGAGGGAGATATTTAAAAAAAAATAGTTGATTAAATGAAAATAAGAAAGGTTATCTCTCTCTATCACTATAATCTACAGCATAAAAGCCGGGGTTCCATTCACGATTTGAGATTGACACTTTGTTACTAGCAACTCTCAGAGTACAAAATACAGAATAAAGAACAATGTCCTTACTTAACCTTGACATTTAATTGTACATAGCAGACACTTTCAACAGGAGAAAAAAAGTCTCTCAGTCAGTGTCAACGGTCAATAAAATAATCACAATAAAGGAACATCGTGTTTCTAGAAAGAACCAATATTGACGTATGATAATTAACAAGTGGAGCAAAAAAAAATATAAACAGAATAATATTGCTATGTGTGTAGTATTCAAATTATATAGCCATTTGATGATTTCCAGAATTCACCATCTTACCTTTCTTATCAGACAGCAATTTAGCCATTAATTAGTTTGAATCTTACGCTTGATTTCCTTCTTTTCACACTCCCATATCGTCAGTGAAGAACCAAAACGACCCATATCCATTTGTAGCTGAAAACAATATCAACTGTCTACAAAAATATTAAAACATGTCTTGGCAGCATTTAAATACAATGTTTTGCACTTTTAAAAAATATGTAAATAGAACATTTTACACTCTTCAAAAACATGGAAATAGAACATTTTACATTTTTCAAAAACATGTAAATAGAACATTTTACACTTTTCCAAAACTCTTAATTAAAATTTTACGCATGTTTCTCATTTTGTTTTTATGGCATAGCTCATTTTGATTGTAGCTTAAATTGGATATGGGTCATTTTGGTTCTTCACAGACGATATGCATATCATGCGGAGACTTGAACAAACACTTAAAAGGTGATGTAAAAAAAATCTTTACATTTGCATATCAACATTTCCAAGGAAAAGTACAGCGTGAAGGAGCGACGGACGAGGACGATGGACGGACCCTTCAACAACGTTCGAATTAAGCGAAAGTAAAATGAATATATCGGCAACAAATTTGTGTCAGTCAGTATAGTTATGTATCTTCTCTCGTCAGTCAAACAAAGTGAGGGATTTTTCTCCCCTATGCCAACATAATGTACCTACTTACAGTCTTTCATGAAAAAGGTAAAAAAAATCCAAATAGTCAAGAAGAAGAAGAAGAAAAAAAAATCTGGTTTGGCAAGAAACGAAAAAGAGCGAAAGTTATTCAACTCGAAGGAATCATTCAAAAACATTATCTCAAAAATAAATGATCATAAAAACAAAATGACAAATCAAATTGTGATATCTCGATTTTTTTCTACCAATCCCAATTATTAATGCACAGCAGTCTGCAATGCTCTATGGGGTATATAGGTGTATTGGTATTTGTTAAAATTGTTGAAAAAAAAAGGAAAATAAATAACTCATCGTTCATTCATGGTGCAAATATTTCTTTGGTCATTTCATGATCTTCAAATTAAAATGGAAAACGTTGCGACCAACCCGCATATCATCCCATTGATGGAAACTCATAATTAAATTTGGTTTTATACTACAGTTCCTATTAGCTTTTAAGTTCACAAAGTACACACAAATATGTTCCATAACGCATAACATACTGACATGAAGCATAAAGTAATAATACATAATGAAGTATTGCGTATTGCCTCCATGTCCGGTCCCATGTGGATGAGCGTAACTTAAAATAAAGTTGGCAGATTTTGACATTTTGATTATTAAGGCTGAGTTAAGTTAGAACCATAACAATGTAAGTGGCTATACGCATAATTTTGAAATTAGTTATAACTAATAATTGTATGATATATATATCAAATATCACACACTGATATATAGCATATCGCTATCGTTAGCGTTATAGTTTCCATAAATTCCCACAAACTTTTTACCTTCTGTATTACGATACGAAGGCGAAAGAATTTATTTTATTTCGCATTTAATTAGCATGTGCTTCCTTTAACTTTTAATGGATTACTCCATGTACTGAAACCTGAAACTGAAGTACTGCAGTGACTTCATGCTGTAGGGGCCGTCCATAAGTGATGTCATTGCTGAGCTCAATAGGTACAGCCAAGTAAGGATGACATGTCATGTTAAAAAAAAAACTATTTATTATGCAATGGCAATGGTAACGAAATGACA